>OX369290.1:11315311-12000094 GCA_947284805.1 Coleophora flavipennella
ATACTTTCTAGAGGTTTTTTTTGTAGGGTTTTTCAATTAAAGTTTTTGACATTTAACAATAGTGATTTTATCAATCGTAGCAAATTTCAAATTAGTATCGGAAAAAAAAACTTTAAATTTCATTTATAAGTAACTGTGAGTTATTGCTACAAAAATGTTAACATATCAGATTCAATGAACCTTTCGATCAATATTTTGCTTTTGTACACTGTTTATATCGAAGACAGAGATACTTTATGACAGTAAGACTGTCTTCAAAATCTTCGTTAGCTACCTAACGTTTCCTGCCGGAAGTAACCAAGCTTCATTGGAGTTTAATGTAATGTAGGTACATTTAACCTAATAATATCAAAAATGTAAGTATGCATTTTTTATACAAAATTTAAAAATATGCAAATAATAGACTTTTTTAAGTGCCACCTTATTTCGTTTTACCTTCTCTGTTACCTCCTAAAGTTTGTCGTTTAAGTGTTTAGACATCCTGCATAATATCATGTAAGTATACAAACAAAAGAAATTAATTATAATATAGATTCGACGAATCATAATTTTACGGCTTACAGTGCACAACACTATCTTTAAATATAAAAAATGATCTTTATTTCCCTTGGTCATAGCATCACGCGTGAACGGCTGGACCGATTTCGCTAATTATTTTTTTGTTGAGTTCGTTATTGTCAAGAGAAGGTTCATAAGTAGGGTAGTGTTGGGAAGTGTAGTGTGGTGTAGGGTATTGTAGTGTAGTGTAGGGTAGGGTAAGGTAGGGTAGGATAGGGCAGGGTAGTGTAGTGTAGGGTGGTGTAGGGTGTATAGTGTAGAATAAGGTGGTACGAAGTTCGCCGGGACAGCTAGTTTATAATACAAAAAAAAGTTTAGAAATTTCGTAAGCGGACAAACTTCAAAACGGCTATATTTTCCATTTATATTTGAAGAAAACTAGTTTTCATAACAGGAATAATAGCAATAAGTAATTTAGCATACCATTTATGTACCCTCAAAATATATGCACCATTATTAGTCGAATGAGGCCCTGGCTTGGAGAAGGTTGAAATAAGTAGCACAGAATGACACTTGGTCCCTGAATTCATGAATTATTATATGCATCCTCTCAAATGTTTCCGAGATGGAGCTTTCCGACTTGTTGAACAGACCCTGTGGTAAGCCAAGATTTATTCTTTGTCGAATAAATTTTCCGAGATAAAAAAGTTTTTTTGCGCCATTGTTGTTAGGGAGTTGAAGTTAAGCGTGTATTTTGCTTCAAAGACTTTCATAAGTCAAACACGAGTGATTCTTTGAGTATCTTTTTCTACAATAACAATAGGTTTTTCTAGAAACTGGTATTCTTAGATTAAATATGAATGGATTAAATATGGAAATATAACGGGTCCCTCCATCTTCACGTTCACGGCCCGTCTTATGAAAACACTAGTGGATGCCCGCAGATTCGCCCGCGCAAATCCCGATTTTTGCGGTTCCCGTGGGAATTTCCCAAAATCCTTTCTTAGCGGATGCCTACGTCATAACATCTACCTGTATACCAAATTTCAGCCCGATCCGTCCAGTGGTTTGGGCTGTGCGTTGATAGATCACTATGTCAGTCAGTCAGTCAGTCACCTTTGAATTTTATGTATGTAGATGACATCCGTTTATTTGTGTCTTCCTACTGGAATTGAGTATCCTACTAATAATATAAACGCGAAAGTTTGTAAGAATGTATGGATGTGTGTTTGTTACTCTTTCACGCAAATACTACTAAACGGATCTGGCTGAAATTTGGTAGGTAGACAGATAAGGACCTGGATTAAGACATAGGCTACTTTTTTCCACGCTCGCGAGCCGCTTGTCATATAAACGTTGTCCACGCTGGTGAAGCCGCGGGAAACAGCTAGTGATGTAAATATTTATCTATTAATATATTTATTATATTTCATAAGTATTCTGTATAGTGGTATCATGTTTGGGCTCATTGGAATAGTCTTAATGAATAAGTGTTAGATAGAGCATGGTAACCTTGACCTGATGCTGCAGCATCTCCTGGAATCGGCAGGATATAAAAGGAAAAGCTGACTGAATGGTATATCTATGCACAGCTGAAATCACTTAACGGTTTTCGCTTGAATTTGGAATACAGATAGCAATTAGGAAGTGGGCCACCGGTACGAAAGGATTTTGGGAATTTTCCCACAGAAACGGCAAAAAACGGGATATGCGCGGGCGAAGCCGCGGGCACCCAATAGAGTAAGTATATATATTAAGTGTATCTTATTGTAATGTAATATCTGTTTATTACTTTAGAATATTGTTTTCACTTCTTTTAAATTGTGTTATAATTTATTTAGATCCTTTCAGTAATTTAGGGTTGGCTGGAAGAGATCGCTTTTTTTACAATTGGTAAGCCCTTGGCATCATCTCACCTGATGGTAAGTGATGATGATGCCGAAGATGGAAGCGGGCTTAATAAAATTCCCTAACGCAATGGGGATCTGGCTATCTTATCTTCAAGCCGGAACACATCAATGCTATTAATACTGATACTTGGCGGCAAGACTTAGATAAGATGGTGGTAGCTAGCCAAAAGGGCTATGAAAATGCCCTACCACCAACCAAACAGAGTCTGACAAAGTTGACCCCGCCGGGAATCGAACCCGCGGCCTCCTAGTGTGACGCGAATGAACTAACCATGATGACACGGAGAAGGGTAAAGTAGCATGCACAAAGACGTGCTTATCCCTGTTTGCAAAGCAAAGCAAAGCAACTCAAAGCAACGCAAAGCAAAGTAGAGCAGAGCAGAGCAGAGCAAAGAAGAGCAAATCAGAGCAAAGCAAAACAAAACGATACAGAATGAAATTAATTAATTAAAACAGCCTTTATTGTTGTTTCTCTCCTTACAATTAATACATGCCTTCTTACTAAAACTAAATTGATTAAATCAGTTCTGAATTGCATTAGAATGATCGACAACTGGATGTTTGTGTGGAACAGCCTGTCTGTCAACAAAGGCCTCCTATAAAGATTTCCACTGCTAAACGGGTCCATATACGTTAAGTTTATTTCTACTTGTTTTTAAGATTAGCTAGCGTGTATATTTTTACATGTGAAAACATATAAATAGTACTTAGTTTATTAATTAGCTTTTTAAATAGTCATAAAATACTGTTTGTTTTCCAAATAAGGTAAAATAAAATAAATAAATAGCGGACCAGCTATTTTATTAAAGTCTTCTTCCCATATTTTGGTTTGTCTGCCTCTATTTCTTTTGCTATCCCTTGGATACCATTATTTTACTAACTTGGTCCAGTTCTCTTTAATTTGTGTGTGCATGTTTAAATTTTGTTTTCTTTTGAATTTCTATATGTAAAAAAATGTGCACCTATTATACCTGTGATGGTGATTGAGGAAAACGACGATAGTGCTCGCATAGACATGGATATGGACCAATATCCCTTTATTTTAGGTGTTTTATGTATTGTAATTAGTTTGATATTATTTTTAGGACTGATTAATTTTTGTACAGTATTAAAATATTAAGTTAATAATATAAAATTACTATTCTTACAGAGTCTACCTATCAGGTAAAAACATATGTAAGCATACACACACAGATGCATAAACCCAGACAATATTATATTATAATAGTGTGTATTAGATAGGGTACGATAAACCCCCCATTAGGGCGACGCATCTTTCTCCCCTCTAAATGGCAGCCATTTTTAATTAATTTATTTTTTTGTAGCTGTTCATGAAAAATAAGATAAGATAAGATAAATACTCTTTATTGTACTAAATATACTTTATCTTGTATTAACAGCATTATAAAGACTTCTTTAGAAAGTTATTTTAATTTTCTAGTGATCCAAACATAAAATTAACCGAAAACATTTGGAAAAAAAAACACAAAAAAGTTTAAAGAAAAAAAAATTCTAAAAATATAGTTAATTTTTTACTTTTTTTGGAACCTACTGCAAAAAGGAGGTACATAATTCTTGTTTTTTTTTCTTTTTAATCGATTGATTTTGAGATAAGCTATACAGCAACAAATTATGTACTCTTAGATTCATACATAATGTGCCAGTTTATGGTTAATACGCGACGCTCGTGGTTTGTTACTTGGAAATGGTCAGACGGACCACACAGCGGGTTCAAGATAGAGCTTCAGCGTGTCTGCAGAATGGATGCAGCCACTTAGAATAGTATTTCATTTAAAACATGTGAAAATGTTAAATCGTTGTGAAATTACAATTAAAGGATTGTCACATCCCAGCATTAGGGTCTCATAAACATCAATTTGCATCATTGCGTAAGTAATTAATGGTGGATAACTTGGAGTCGTTTTGTAGCTTATCTCAAAATCAATCGATTGAGAAGAAAAAAAAACGCTAATGACCTAGTTTTTGCAGGAGTTACAAAAAAAACTAAATTATATTTTTTTTGTATTTTTTTCTTTAAACTTTTTGTGTTTTTTTCCTCAAATGTTTTGGTTAATTTTATGTATCAGAGAGTAACCAGAGAAATTAAATGGACTTTTAAATAAGACTATTTTGAAGTCTCTACTGCCGCTAATTCAAGTAAAAAGTAATTTTCATGAACAGCTACAAAAAATAAACTGAAAATGAAAATGGCTGCCATTTAGAGGAGAAATGGATGCGACGCCCTACTGGGGGGTTTTTCGTAGATTGAATGTGGAGTATTATATGACCTACAAATATCGATAATCCTATCCGATACACACTATATATAAAAGGAAACAGTCATTGAATGACTGATCTATTAATGCACAGCTTTAATCAATAAACGGATCAGGCTGAAATTTGGCGTACAGATAACAATTATTACGTAGGCTTCCGCTTAGAAAGGATTACGAGAAAATTTCACGATTAACGGTAAAAAACGGGATTTGCGTGGGCAAAGCCGCGGGAAACAGCTAGTCTTGTATAACATGGTTTCTTTTTTTGTTTTTTTTATATATATTCCGCTGTTTTATCCGCTACCTTCCTCTTTGCTTAGTCAAGAGATATTGACCCAATTTTCTTTTACAAAAGTTGTTCGACTTCACACAAAAAGTTGCGGGTTTCTTCGCAGGCGTGCGCAGGTTTCCTCGTGATATTTTCCTTCACCGTAAGAGCGTTGGATAAATTTTCTCGACCCCGTAATACCCATTGGTCTGGGAAAAATCTTTTGTATGGTTCCCTTACAAATGAAATTGATATTTGCGATTTGCTCACAAATGGTTGGAGCTATTGAATTGTCATGTATTACGAATAAGTATATTATATAAGTATATTAGTAACCGACATAGCTCTCAGAATTGCTAAACTTAAGTGGCAGTGGGCGGGGCACATTGCAGTAGGCAGGCCTCCCACTCGGTGGACCGATGACCTGGTGAAGGTCGCGGGAAGCCGATGGATGCGGGCAGTGCAGAACCGGTCGTCGTGGAGATCCTTGGGGGAGGCCTATGTCCAGCAGTGGACTTCCTTCGGCTGATATGATGATATTATATTTGGTCATGAAATATTAATAAGGTTGTCTGGAAGAGATTGCTTTTAGCAATAAGACCGCCTACTGTACACTTCATTATAATAACTATATGTATTAGCTTTACGAAATTGTTTTAGTGTACTATAAGTGTAAATAAATAAATAAAATAAATTAATTCATCAAAAATGTTTCATTTTTAGAGTTCCGTACCCAAAGGGTAAAAAACAGGAGCCTATTACTAAGACTCCGCTGTTCGTCCGTCTGTCTGTCCGTCTGTCACCAGGCTGTATTTAATGAACCGTGATTTCTGTTGTCGCTTTAACAACAAATACTAGAAATTTGAAAATGTGAAAAATAAGGGGGGTCTATATACAAAAAACTAGTTTTTTTAAACGTTAAGAAACCAGCGCCATCTAGTATGATGGTACGGAACCCTATGTGTGCGGTTCTGACTCGCACTTGACTGGTTTTTATTAATTTGAGCACTTTATGGTATATCATTATTCCTCAGTAGTATATACAATTTTTGTAGTCGTCTAATTTTAACTCTAGTAGAACTAGATTGCTGCATTTGGCTCTGGTAGGACTAGATTGCTGCCTTTGGCTCTGGTAGGACTAGATTGCTGCCTTTGGCTCTGGTAGAACTAGATTGCTGTCTTTGGCTATGGTAGGACTAGATTGCTGCCTTTGGCTCTGGTAGGACTAGATTGCTGCCTTTGGCTCTCGTAGAACTAGATTGCTGCCTTTGGCTCTGGTAGGACTAGATTGCTGCCTTTGGCTCTGGTAGGACTAGATTGCTGCCTTTGGCTCTGGTAGGATTAGATTGCTGCCTTTGGCTCTGGTAGGACTAGATTGCTGCCTTTGGCTCTGGTAGGACTAGATTGCTGCCTTTGGCTCTGGTAGGACTAGATTGCTACCTTTGGCTCTGGTAGGACTAGATTCTTACTTTTGGCACTGGTAGGACTAGATTGCTGCCTTTGGCTCTGGTAGGACCAAATTGCTGCCTTTGCGAAGTGCGCTAGAATAGAATGTAAACTGGTCTAAATTTGTTCTCACGAAATATAAATTGAGAGGAAAGTCTGTTTATTTTTAACCGACTTCAAAAAAAGGAGGAGGTTACTCAATTCGACACTTAATATTTTTTTTAATGTGTTTTCACGGATAACTTCGTCGTTCTTGAACCGATTTTCATGATTCTTTTTTTGTAGGAAAGGAGATATCTCAAGGGTTGTACTATGTTAAAGAAACCAGGATCTGATGATAGCATCTCAAAGAAATCGAGGGGAACCTTAGTTTTCTGTTTGAAGTCGGCTTTTTTTTTTCAAATTATCTTTTTTGAAGTATGGTTGAAACTTATTTAAGGACCTATGTTAACCGGTATAAGGAGGGATTTTTAAGGACAAATATGTCACTAGCATCCATGCTGTTTCCTACAACATAACCCTGTACTGCAGCCATAGTCTAAGAATAGGGATGACGAATGCTAGTCATCTGAGTTACTTTTTATCATCTGTCAAAAACGACATTTTGTTCTAAAAATGTTAGAAATAGGCCTGACGCCATAATTTCGCAGCGTCATTTATGTACTCATTTTGTGATTTTGGTGAATTAAAATTCGAAGACGACGGAAAACAAAACGAGTTAGGTTTTCCGAAGTTTAAGTTGGAGGGCAATTCACTGATCAAGAGTACATATTTTATTTCTGATGCTTTATTCTTAGACTTTACCGCAGTCATGCGTACGTGTACTTCTCTTGTTACGTACGTGGTACGTGTACTTCTTAACCCCGTAGTACGGTACTTAAGTACTTAGTCAAGAGAGGTAGAGGAAGTATTTTTATAGCGAATAAAAATATTTCCAATGTTTTTTTTTAATTCAATTTTCGTAAGATTATATTAAATCGAAAAACCGATTATCTCGATTCCGTGCGTGCGTCCGTGCGTGCTTGTGTCCGTCCGTCACGCTTGGCTCCGGAGACTTTAGTCCGATTGGGACTTAATTTGGAACTTAGTATTTTAAATTATTTTATCAAGGGATAATCAAAAGTTTCCTAGTACCGTCAAACCTGACAATGGCTGTCATACAACATAAACTGATCTTTTAAAAATCAAAAACGGCTCTCACAATTTTTATGAAACTTTGCATGTCGAAGTTGCTTATATATATCTACTAGCTGTCCCGATGAACTTCGTTCCACCTTACACTACACTACCCTACCCTACCCTGCCCTACCTTACCCCACACAACACTACACCACACTACACTACACTACAACACACTACCCTACCCTCAAACCTTCTCCTGACAATAACGAACTCAACAAAAAAAAAATTGCGAAATCGGTCCAGTCGTTCTTGAGTTATAAATGGTGTGACTAACAAGACTTTCTTTTATATAAAGATATAAATTATTATTACATTATAATACTCATTGGTCTGGGAAAAATCTTTTGTATGGTTCCCTTGCAAATGAAATTGAAACTTGCGATTTGCTCACAAATGGTTGAAGCTATTGAGTTTACGTATAATACACGTATATACAGGGTTACTTTTGGACCCATAGCAATATTTTGATCAGCGCTTCTACTCCTTATTCTGAACCAACTTTCCCCAAGGAAGCTTAGTCAATTCGCAAAAAAAAAGTTTTCACTTCCCATACAAAGTCGGCATGGCGGCTGGTCGATTTGTATGAAAGGTCCAATTTTTATTTTCGACTTTACCATAAGCTCCTTGGGGAACGTTGTTCAAAATTAGCAGTAGAAGCGCTGACCAAAATACTGCTAAGGGTTCAAAAGTAACCCTGTATTTGGTCATGCATTATGAATTCATAAAAAATATTTTAATTTCATTTAATTCAATTTTTGTGTAAAAAAATGTATTAAAGGTTTAATGAGGGCTGCCGCCGTATAATTTATTTTGTCTCCCAATACCTTCTTTACTTCTTCGTCGTTTACTACCGTTCGCTCCTCAGACGTTCGAAAGTAAAAATAATAAAAATTCGACGCTATCTTTTTTTTTACACCAACGGCATAAATATTATATGTTTCCACTAGCTTTTGCCCGCGGCTTCGCCCGCATGACTTTTATGACTTGATAGCAGCTTTTATGACTCTTTTTGAGGGTGAGTGGTGCGCGAGCCGCAGTCAGCTCGCAAGCGTGGACATGAGTTTTCTCCAGGTACGTCAGGAACTGTATCGGGCTATTCGGATTAGCAGTCTTTGTCACTTCCCACCCCCCCCCCCACCCCCTCAACAAATTCTATACAAAAAATCACTTTAATCCGTGCTAAAAATCACACCACCTTATTTCTTCGTTACGATTTTTAATAACTTAACGAACAAAGAGTATTGTTTTTGTTTCCTCAGGAACTGCATAGGGCTATGATAATTTCACAGATAAAAAATAAACTATTTCATTCCCAGTGATACAGCCATGCCATATTTCATCAAGATTGGTAGAGATGTTGAAGTGTGAATAGGTAACAAACAAACAAACACATTTTCATATTTATAATATTAAGTAAGGATTTCTAAATCTTAAATAACATATAGAGCGTCGGTGGCAGAACGGTTAGAGCCACTACCTCCTGTCCGGAAGGCCGTGGTTCGAATCCTGTCAATTACCAATATCTATACGAATATCGATTTCATCTGGTATGTACGTTTATCCGACGCTCTTACGGTGAGAAAAACATCATGAGGAAACCTGCACACGCCTGCGAAGAAACTCGAAGCTTATGTGTGAAGTCAATCAACCCGCAATAGGCCCACGTGATCGTCTAAGGCCTGATCGCCCTAACTCAGGGCAGGTCGAGCCCCTTGGTGGGGACGTATATAAACTGATATGATGAAATAACACATATACCTTTATTATCAAAAACCTAATTCAAATCATTATATCAATCTAGTAATAAAATTCCCTAATAATATTAATATAGATCAAATCCTCTAGTCGTATTAGCTCCAAAGGAGCCCATGATGCACTTCTCGTTTCCGCTCTGGATGGCAATAGACAACCTTAGCAGCAGGTAGGACCTCACGTCACATCTACTTTCTCGAAGGCGACGGCCAATCTCCTTAATGAAGGCAAAGGCCTCTGAGGGTTCAGCAGCCGGTTGTCTCACAGACCATCGGCAAAAAGCAGTTATTTGCCTCCAAGACCGATTACTTATTATTATTCTGTCTCGCCGCACGGGTGAGGTGTGTGGCAGAAAAAGTGGCGACCCAAAGCAGGCACGTTCCTCTCTGCCATGGCACCTGTTTAAACCGTCCGGCCTTTTGCTATCAGATCGACTAAAGCCCAGCGGCTGCATCAAAGATGGAATATTCCATCTGGCTGAGACCAGTGCCCTCCGAGTGAGGTCATTAAGGAATTGGTGACGTGGGAATCTTCACAAACAACGACCGCAACTCAGTGAGTGATGGCCAATTGCCTCCACCGTGGACCCGCAAATACATTGATGAGGTTCACAGATATTGATATTGCAGGCGGAGAGCAACTGCCACACGCAAATAGTCGCCGTCAGAAGAGTTCCCATATCTGTGCCTCCTGTTAAAAGATGCTAAACTCGATTTATGTGTTTTTAATTTTTTTTACACGATTGGAATCTGTAAAAAAATACCTATCTGTTCGTCTATGAAACACATCGCTACGTGCCATAGTTCCAGAGTTAGAGTTGTGTAAATTAGCGTATGCTGAAAACTACATAAAAGAAATCCACTCAAAAGTATGAAATAATATTTTAATGTTTTAATACAACTTAAGCGCGTTTTATTATCCCTGCAGTGCCATCTATTGACATTCTACTGCTATGTTTATAATGTGTGGTATGTGTAGCTAATTTGTGCAAAAAAGTACTCTATTGTTATTAATGTTAGAAACGATAGTTAATATCCCACGGGACCTCTTTAGTTTTCCGGGATAAAGAATACCCGACTATACAATGATGATCAAAACACCCCATCCCAACGTAAAGGTTTCATATTGTTACGTTGAGCCATTCTAAAGATACTATGTTTTGAATTCCTGCAGGAACCCTTATTTTTTTTTGGGATTCACAATGTCCCAGTTTTAGTTCTCGATAAGGGTATCAACGTGTAAAATTTGATTGTAATAGGTCAAGCCACATTTGCGTGGTGAGCCATTCTATAAATGAATACTTTTGATTTTCCCACGGGAACTCTTGAATTTTCCGGAATAAAAAGTATCCTATGTGTTAACCCGGGCTGTAGGAAACCACCATACAAAATTTCATCAAAATCGGCCTGGTAGTTTTTGCGTGATGCGCGAACATACAGACAGACAGACAGACAGACAGACAGACAGACAGACAGACAAAAATTACAAAAGTTGTTGTTTTGGCCTCTGTATCGTTAGTAATGTCCACCACAGTTATTATTTTCCAAAAATATTTCATGTACAGACACGGCCCCGTTACAGTTTTATTATATTATAGATAACATAGTTAGGCCTTATTCTTATTCAAATGCTTATTATAGGTGTACACAACATTTATCCACTATTAATTACTAGCTGTTTCCCGCGGCTTCACCCGCGTGGACCACGTTTCTATGACTTTAAGAGGGTGCGCAGTGCGCGAGCCGCAAGCGGCTCGCGAGCGTGGTAAAAAGTAGCTTATGTATTTATCCAGGTCCTAATCTGTCTACCTACCAAATTTCAGGCAAATCCGTTCAGTAGTTTTTGCGGGAAAGCGTAACGTCACAGAGTTACTTTCGCATTTATAATATTACTAGCTGTTTTTCGCGGCTTCACCCGCGTGGACCACGTTTCTATGACTTTAAGAGGGTGCGCAGTGCGCGAGCCGCAAGCGGCTCGCGAGCGTGGTAAAAAGTAGCCTATGTCTTAATCCTGGTCCTAATCTGTCTACCTACTAAATTTCAGCCAAATCCGTTTAGTAGTTTTTGCGGGAAAGCGTAACAGACAGACAGAGTTACTTTCGCATTTATAATATTAGTAGGGATAGGGATAGTAGGGATAGGGATTAAGCCCTTTAAAGAAATCGACCATAAAAGTACCAAATGATCATCATCATCATATCAGCCGAAGGAAGTCCACTGCTGGACATAGGCCTCCCCCAAGGATCTCCACGACGACCGGTTCTGCGCTGCCCGCATCCAGCGGCTTCGAGCGACCTTCACCAGGTCATCGGTCCACCGAGTGGGAGGCCTGCCTATACTACGCTTTCCGGTGCGTGGTCGCCACTCGAGAACTTTACTGCCCCAAAGGCCATCTGTTCTACGAGCAATGTGCCCCGCCCACTGCCAAATGATCAGTTCGCAAAATATGAGAATCATCATCAGCCTATCGGCCGAAAGACGTCCACAGCTGGACAAAAGCCTCCCCAAGGATTTCCACGACGACCGGTCCTGCGCTGCCCGCATCCAGTAGCGGCTTTCCGCTTCATAGCTCGCAGAAAAGATGGCCGTTTGGGCAGTTAAGTTATCGAGTGGCTATCGCGCACCCGAAACACGTAGCGTAGGAAGTCCTCCCACACGCTGGACCGACGACCTGGTGAAGGTAACGGGAAAATATAAGATTGCTCTCATTAAAATACTTGTTTCAATAATCCAATATTGGTTTTTAGCAGGTTAATTTTGTGTACTTCCAATCTACATAGTTACTCCCGTGGTACAAGAAGACAGGTACCTACGTAGATGATTATATTTAATACCTAGTACATACCTTCTTATCTTTTTACAATCATCATCATAATAGGTCTTTACCTATTAAATTGCCGATTGTATAAAAAAGTTTAAAAATGAAAATTAATAGTAAGAACAATCAATCATTTTTGGAGTTTACTCCTTAAGAATCGATTTGCATATAAGGCGCCCGGTATGAAAAAAATATGAGGAGTAAAATCTAGTGATCGAAAACGTAGTTTGTTATATTCTCTTTGCGCATTACGTTTTTACGCGCAACCTATTGTGCGCACCTCTGTCACGTGATACAAAACAGTCAGTCAGGATTGGCTGAATCTGACAAAAAGAATATAAGTCACTACGAAATCTAAAATGAAGTCACATCACAACACAGTAATCAAATCAGATCTGTTGTTGTTGCAGTCTTACAATTTTTGATCTGATAAGATTTTAAAATTTGTGATTTTAATATAATTTGGTATTCCACTCCATCATGGGTGTCAATTTTGTGAAAGCAGATAGCAGAAATTTGCCCAAAGTGAACGCAATCATGTTCTTTAAAAATAACCCCGATTTTTATTCTGCAGAGCTGAGAAATGTAAAAACAGCAATGTGAGTACTATAAAATAATATAACACTACCTACGTAAGTAACCTTAATTCTGCTAAGGCGAAATAATAGTCTTTCTTTCAGTAGTAGTTTTTTAGGTTATAAAGAATAAATTTTGTTTACAGTAAGTAATTAGTTTGCATTTTCAGGAATTCACTATGGTGATAGACGAGACTAAAGGTGAAATCGTCAGTTGCCAGTGCTTGGACTGTGCAGCTTTAGCTGGTGGTTGTAAGCATGCAGTGGCATTTTTGATGTGGACCCATCGTCGCAGTGAAGAACCTTCCTTGCGTAAATGTTACTGGAAAAAACCCGTCCTCTCGAGAGTAGGGACTACTATGAAATACGTTACTGTATATCAAATTTGAAAAAAAAACAGCTCCACATCATGAAACCAGGACAGACCTTTTCCACGGGTTTCTTCAAGAAGCAAAAAAGAAGAAAATTATGAATTGTGAACTTTTAAAGTATCAGAACGACTTTAAACACAGTGATGTTCGACAGTTTTCATTTCCTTATTCAAGTGAGTGATGATATAAAGAAAGATGTCAACAAATTACTAGAAACATTACAAGAGAAACTTAACAAAAATGCTCTTGATTTAATTGAAGAGTCAACACAAAACCAATGTTAGAGCCCTTTATGGTATGACCTAAGATATGCTCGTATAACCGCATCTAAAGCATACGAGGTTAGTCGCTGCCAAACACCAAATGGATCATTAGTAGCTGCGACCATGGGAGCTAAAACACCTGACACATCAGCTATGAAAAGAGGCCGGAAATTGGAATGATTAGTTATAAAAACTGTGCAGAGTAAACTTAAAACTAAAGTCAAGCCCTGTTTTGTGCCTGTTTAGAAAATCGTATTTAAGTAGTAAACTCCAGTCGTGCGTCGGAGCTGACACACACACTTTTTTTTTTAATCTCAATTGGTAAACCCTTGACAACATCTCACCTGGCAGTAAGTAAAGATGTTGCCGAAGATGGAAGCGGGCTTACCAAGATTCCCCAACGCAGTGGAGAACTATTGGCTATCTTATCTTCATGCCGGAACACATTAATGATATCAACATTGATATTTGGCGGCAAGACTTAGATAAGATGATGATCAATCAAATTTGGTTTATTGTAAAATTACAAAAATATATTCAGATATTAAGTAGTATAGAATAAACAGAATATTTTTAAATTGTACAATGTAGGCGGCCTTATTGCTTAAATACAATACAATAGTTATTAAAACAAAATTTATTCTCAAAATACATCAGGCTATTAGATATTAAATGATGGTAACGATGGTATTGTATATTTTGAGAGCACGGTAGCTTTAACCCTATGAAGTCGAGTGTTTACAAAATTTAACATTTTTAATTTTAAAGCTCTAGAGTTATCGCAGCAGAATCTTTGTTACTAATGTCATATTTGGGAATACACCTCATGAGATTTTGTCACTTTCAGGAATACTCAATAAAATTAACTAGCCTAAAAAATTGCCCCATCTGACCACTAAGAAAACGCCTTTGTTCCATTCAATGTCACATAGCTCAGGGGATTGGAACATGAAAGCATGCCACCAGTTACTAATAAAAGACCATAAGTAGTGTCACCATAAATTTCAATTTTCAATAAAAAAATGGCATTGAACTTCGTAAACTGAATCGGCAATTTTATTGGTAAAGACCTGTTTTTATCAGCCGAAAGACATCTTCTGCTGGAAAAAGGCTTCGACTATCGGTCCTGTGCTGCCCGCATCCAGCGGCTTCCCATGATCTTCACAAGGTCGTCGGTCCACCTACTTTTTCCGGTGCGCGTTCGCAACTCGAGAACTTTACTACCCCAACGGCCAAATAATCTACGAGCTATGTGCCCTGCCGGCTGCCACTTCAGTTAAGCGATTCCACGCGATCGAATCAGAAAGAACCAAAGTACTTGTAAACGACATAGCTCGTTATATGTATATAGATTTATTAAAATAAAAAGTGGCACGGGCAGGGCCATAGCTCGTAGAACAGATGACCGTTGGCGCTTGTGCATAATTTATTTACAACTGGTAATTTTATTATAACACAGCAAGCATATAGCTCGTAGGGATGCCCGTAGGGGAAGTCAAGTTCTAGAGTGGCGACCGCGCACAGGGTGGTCAGACGATCTGGTGAAGGTCTCGGGAAGCCGCTGGATGTGGGCAGCGCAGGATCGGTCGTCGTGGGAATCCTGGGGGGAGACTTTTGTTCAGCGGTGGACGTCTTTCTGCTGATATGATGAATAAAATAAATTGTATAGCCACGATGTGAATACTTTCCATAAATTTCCACAAATCTACAGAAAACATAACACTTTTTTATCGTAGGCAGACAAAAATAAGAAGATAAATGATTCATAAAAAAAATCGCTAACAAAAGTTACAGTTCTATTGGGGCCTACCTTAAATATTTTTTTTTTCTGAATAATCAAAAATACTGGCACTTGATAGAAGATTAATAATAGTTACTACTTGCAAAGTTTTATCAAAATTGTTTAAGCCATTTTAGAGATTTTTGAATTTTTGTTGTATGTTTGCTACCTTTAAACGGCAGCCAAGCTAGAAAATGCTGAGAATCCATCGACAAATTATCATAAACTCTCACCAGGCTCGTGATTCTTGGTCTGAGATAAAACTTTTAATTTCAAAGTTTAATGTCAATCTGATAATTAGTTTAGCCGTTAAATTTATTATTAGTTATATTTTGTTGTTTTTTTATTATGGCTTTAAGATGCCTCAATCCGAGCAGGTTGATACGTGTTAAAATAATATCGAACGTAAGTCTATTCATTTTAAGTTCAAATCAATGCGGGCTTCAACGCGGCTGTTACGTTGAAACCGAACGCCCAATTCTCGATATTTACAGGTTTTTATTAGTTTTCTATCCTTTAAAATAATTTTTAAAAAATCTGTTCAATTAAAATAAAAGGTCTTGTAGTCACCGATTTTTGTGTGTTGGTTTCATTCAACGTTAACTATTTGTTTTCGAGAAATTTTGCAAATAATACCAAAAACAGGGTCGACAGTATATTTATTTAACATAAAAATTAGTAATATTTTTTAAAGTTGTATTCAAATGAAATCGATTTTTATTACTTTAAGTATATTATATATTTTTTCCAATATGATGGCTTTACACAGTCTTTTAATAATTTGAATTAAATATTGTCATTTGACCTATCTTAAGGCCTTAAATTAAATTCATTAAATAAAATAAAAAAGAGGTATAAAATGGTAAATGCGGCCAAGTGCAAGTTTGACCACGCGCAAAGTAGAATAAATAGTGTCTGTTTTAACAAAAACACTTATTAGGGTTCCGTACAACAACAAAAACACGGAACCCTTTTAGGATCACTCGTACGTCTTTCTGTCTGTCCGTCCGTCTGTCACAACCAATTTTCTCCGAATCTACTGGACCAAATCAGGTGAAATTTGGTAAGATGGTGAAGATCCTATGACCCAAACACATATGTACAAAGTAAATAAATATTTTTTTTTTAAATAAGGGTTATTTTCTCGGGAAAAATTAGGAAATTCAATAAAAATATTTTGCAAACCTTACTGTGCAATATATCAAATGAAAGGGCTTATTATGAGGATCTCAAATATGTTTTTGTTATTAATGTAAAATAAATATTTTTGATTTTATTCTTGAAAGAAGAAGAAAATTGACCATTCCCCCCTTGATCTCCAAAACTATTGAGCCTAAAATTTTGAAAAAAATACTAAATGTAGTTCATTGCGTGTAGATTACAGGAAAACCTATAAGAATTCTATCAATTGAAAATAAAGTGGTAAACTCAATATAGTACGTTCACTTACGAAAAATAGTTCACTAAAACACCACAAGATAGCGCTAGTAGTATTTTTCTGATGCCTATCTAATATAGTACGTTCACTTACGAAAAATAGTTCACTAAAACACCACAAGATAGCGCTAGTAGTATTTTTCTGATGCTCGCATTTGTGTCTTTTGTTTGTCATGTGAATAGGTATCATTAAGAGGTGTGGTGGTACGGAACCCTCATACCGCGAGTCCAACTCGCACTTGGCCGGTTTTTTTGCAGTTGGTATAGATAATTTTGATTGGAAAATCTATGAACTTAATACAAATCCAAGGTAAGGTTGTCTGGAAGAGATTGCTTTTAGCAATAATACCGCCTACTGTACACTTTCTTATAGTATCTCTACGTATTAACATTACAAAATTGTTTTGGTGTACTATAAGTGTAAATAAATAAATAAATAAATCCAACTGCATATCTTAGGTTAATAAACTGTTAACCCTAAACTTAAGTCATGATAATTTTCTTTTTAAGTTAATTATAGCCCTACTATTTGTAATAATTATAATAATTATCAGATTTCATAAAATAGCAGTTTAGCTGGTAGGGGATATACCTCTTACGAAAATCACTTCCTAAAAAGATACGATTTCGTGAATGAACAAAACACTCCCACTTGTCCCTGCACGCTACCCTAAAAAAATATATAGTTTTTACTCCATACTAGCTACTCGTTCTGCGGATTCGCCCGCGTTTTCTTTTCTTCAGATAAACCGCTAGGCTAATCTGAAGGTTCCCTGAAAATTTCATCAAAATCCCTTCAACTGTTTTGGACTCCATATGGAAGATACATAATAAACATACATGCATCGACTTGGATAGCATCCTACTATAATATTACAAGCGTCGGTGGCTCAATCGGTAACGACTCGGTCCATCTAACCAGAGGTACCGGGTTCAAATCTGGACGGCCAATGTACCAATGAGTTTTTCAAAAAAACTTACGTACATACTTACCGATTGCTTTAACGGTGAAGGAAAACATCGTGAGGAAACCTACACACGCCTGCGAAGAAACTCGAAGGTTGTGTGTGAAGTCGACCAACCCGCACTGGGCCCGCGTGGTCGACTAAGGCCTGATCGCCCTGATTCAGGGTAGGCTCGAGCCCCTCGGTGGGGACGTATATGAGCTGTAATGATGATAATATTACAAATGTGAAAGTTTGTATGTATGGATGTATGTATGGATGTTTGTTACTCTTTCACGCAAAAAATACTGAACGTATCTGGTTGAAATTTTGTAGGTAGAGAGATTAGGACCAGGATTAACATACATGCTACCTTTTCCCACACTCACGAGCCACTTGCGGCTTGCGCACAGCGCACCCTCGTAGGCAGTCACGCGAGCGAAGCGAAATGCCTATAGGCGTCTTAGATTTGTATAAAAATACCAAATTTTAGCTTTATAATAATCTGAGTAAAAACACATAGCAAAAGTACATACGCGAGTACTTTCTAGTACTAATAGGACACCTCGGACACTTCATACAACGGGCAAGAAATGACAATTCTAAGAATACATGACGGAACATACAAAATCACGGCGAAATCCAAAGTAACAACAAAAGTAACATCAATCTGTATCAATCTGGGTGACGTGGGGGTAAGGTCGCAATCTAGAGAGCGACAGGGAGTGTCCATACTGTATGTTAGTACTAATATTTTATGTCGCAGGCATACTAGACGTGGGCGTTATTTCACGTCACTCTTTAGAAAAGCTCGCTACGGGGCGTGTAACCGAATCACTTGTTTCAGCCAATTGACAAACAAGTGATTTTTGTAAATGCGTGATTTCGTCATTATAATGATTAGAGAGTGTTGTTTTTTTTGCACTTTTTGTGAATAATAAAAAATTTGTAGCGCGTGCCGGCCAGGTGAGCCGAGTGTTCCCGAATGAGAGAGAGTAGGTGTCCGGGTGACACGATTAGATAGATACGATCACGCACGTTTCAGCCTACTATAGATAAAAAAAAGAGTTTTAAGATAATGCTTATGATTTTCATACGTATTGCCGTAATCTAACGAGTCTAGAGACTGGTGTTTGTTTTTAAATAATTTGAATGGTTAAGTTGGACAGCTCAGTCGGAGAGTTTTGTTTATTTAAGTAGTTTCTTGATGGAATTTGTAAATGAAGATCAAATATAGATCCATGTATTTGCTTGTTATTTTGGTTTTTAATAAAACTAACATGCATGTAAACAGTGTGGCTATTGTACATAAACTAAAAAGCTTTTTACCATGTCCAGATGTACCTATCCTGTGGGAGAACTTTTTCAAAAACAAAGACAATGAAAAAAGCTAAATACTGTCAAGTTAACTTCTAAATACTTACGCCTGCATGCATAATAAATTAATAAGGTTTTTTTGGTAATATCGTAATAAAAACAAATAGGTACTTAAATATGACGTAGTTGCCTCAGAAACCTAGCTTTAGATATGTAACGTAGCGTAGCCACTGTATATTTTCGCTTCGTAAGTAACTTGTTAGAACTTGGAAGAGTTACTGACAAAATGCTACTGTCTCAAAAAAAAACGAGTTACTAAAATCACGTGTTTTCAAAACAGGTGACGCCCTCCACGAAACAAGTGACGTTGCATTTCACGAAAATCACGTAACGACCCACATCTAAGGTATACTAATAATTCGTCATTATACATACGGTTGGGAATTATATTATGACGAGAGCGGGGAGACAGTTAAACCAATCAAACCTGACCGAACCTAACATCGCTCACTTCGCGAGCTCATTTACAATCTGCCGTACGTCATTTTCACAATTTGCCTGACTCGGCATTGACCGGTTATATAAATCGGACGAATTATTACAATTTGACTGGCTCGGCATTTTACAATCGGCGTACAGCATTTTAAATTTTGCCTGACCGTTTACATACGAACGAATTATACAATTTGCCTGACCGTATGTAAAATAACTAATCATACAATTTGCCTGCCACATATCATATACATTGCTAATACTCTCTGAGCTAAGCCACGGACAGACAGACATGACAAAACTATAAAGGTTCCTAGTTGCCTACGAAATCCTAAAAATAGTTACAAGGTCATACCACACGGTCAATAAATATCTTATTTTGTTGTACCATTGTTATTCTTAACGCGGAATATTGTTAACATAAATCAACTCCGGTAAACAGTTAATGTTGGATCCAATCTTGGTTTGCTCTCACAGTAATTAATGTTGATTAGTTTCGTAACAATATTTTAGGGGTGTATCAAAAGTTCTGGAACAAGGAATAGGGGTTCGGACTGCTAGTCATTTGACTTACTTTTTATGATCCGTCAAAAACTAAATTTTGTTCTAAAAATTTTTGAAATACCTACAAGTGACGTCATAGATTTTAAGCGTCATTGACGCACTTATTTTGTGAATTTGAATAATTAAAAATTGAAGACGTGATGGAAAAACAAAACAAATAAGGTTTTTTGAAACTTCAAAAGGAGAGCAATTTAAGAAATCATATTTCAGATTTTATTTTTGATGCAGTCCGATCACTTATTGTATTCTTCTTATTAACGTTGTCGAAAAACCAAAAAGATTTTCGGTGCAAGCTTTTATTTGAAAAAGACTTTTTATGCATCAAAGAACTCGTCAATATGAATCAATCGAGACTAAACTCGATGGGCTTGTGTCGTTTTATTTTTATTTTATTTTTTTATTAAAAATTTGAGTGCGTTTGGCTGCACCTCACCTGATGGTAAGTGCCGATGCAGCCGAGGATGTAACACGTAAGCTCAAATAGTGCCTATTCACTCTCGTCGTGAAGATTCCTAAATTATACGAATCGGGGAATACAGACGCCGGAAGGGAATTCCACTCCTTGGCCGTTCGCATGATGAAGGAAGAAGCAAAACGCTTTATTGTGGAGTTCCTATGGTCATCTTACAGCTCCAGCATCAGATCAGCTCCATGTATCATAATATTGCATTGTAACGCGATAAACATATGCATTATGCATGCAAAATTTCAGCTCAAAAGGAAACCGGAAAGTGGGTCAAATTTTACTTGCAAGATTTCATGACAGACACCGGGACAGGTGAAACTAAATAAAAGCTTGTAAAAAGTGTGCGTGTCAGCTCCACCGCGCAACAGCACTTTTTTTTGGGCTCGCACGGTGTGCTCCGAGCTTCGCTCTACGCATGTTGCCTTGGCCTTTGTGAGTGTAAAAATGTAATGACGGTAAAAGTAATGGTAACGCCTTACCGATCACCACTCTATTTCACAACTTATATTTTTCATATCGGGTTCTATGTATGAATCAATTCTATAGGAGTGAACTCCAAAAAATTACGAATTACATTTTCAGTTCAGTTCAGTTCGAGCCCCCATCCAGCTAGTATTAAAAGTGCGGGGGGCCCAAGTAAACCAGAGGGGGGCGTAGATAGGATAGGAGTGTAGCTCGGCGCAGTCAGGATGGGGAGGTTTGAATTTTAACAAGGAATTATACTTACTTTTACAAAGCGCAGGAAAAATAAAAAAAACAGACACGCGAATTCACGGGTGGGAGAAGCTAATCAATTTATATACATACGTTCGTAAGAATTTGCATTTATTTCCTAAAAACAGTGAAAGGCATAATTTGAATTTAAGAAATTTAAATAAAAAAGATATAGCCATTTCGAGACTGAGTAAGGTTAAAAAGTTATTTGTGGGGCAGTGTATAAGATTCTAAAATAAAATTCCAGAAAATTTAACTAGTTTGTACGAGAATAAATTCAAGACTTATATCAAAAAATGCTTGTGCTCTATAGGATATTATAAAATAATAGATTATGTAAATGAAAAAGATATATATGTTGATTCTGTAGCAAATAATATTACCTGAGAGTTGGGACTGTAATCTGAATCATGACATTATTTGTAATATAGAATAAGTTTTTTTTGACTATTTAAAAGTGTGTGTAAACACCTATTTAAAATAAATTATTTTTGATTTTGATTTAACGCCGTGGTAAAGCTAATCGTTAACAATCCATTGACGTCCCCACTGCTAGAGTACGGTCTCTTCTCTAACACGGAAAGGTTAGGCCATACCACAGATTACTAAATAGTTACTTGCCATACTACACACACGGGGGCCAAGTGCGAATTAATTGAGGTGTGGCGGCAACGGCAGTAACCCGCCACTGAACCTTAACACAAGCGAAGAGAGAACAAAAGAAATACTACATCTAGAACGCGCTATTAGAATTTCTTCAGCGTTAGTATATATACAGATACCAATAATCAACGATTGGTCCACGGCCGGACCCCAGCCATACCACCTCCCCTTCGCTCTCTTCGAGTAGGAACGCATCCTTCTCTAAAGAGGCTTTATGTTGGATAGCAATACTGCCAGAAGTTTTTCAAGTCGTCTTTGAGGCATATATTACATTACATAACGACCTTTTAAAACACAGAAATGGTCAAGAATACGGCTCTAATTCGAAAAACCCATCCAGATAATCACCGTGCTTCTAGACAGTTAACCTGCAGGATCGACGCAACCATTAAGTCGCACTGAAATAGGAGCGCTTCCAGTAAAGCTAATAGAAAAAACCTAACCCAACCACTCAGGGAGTGCCGACAGAAATAAAATCTTTTTACACTTTTATCAGTTTGGACCCTGCGAGTGTTCCTGGTAAGGTGTCGGTTACGTTGCGTGGTTACAGTGTCGCGATTTCAATAGTTTTTCCCTTCTCAAAAATGCCCAAAGCGCCGTAACAAGTTTTGACCCTACGAGTGTTCCTGGTATGGTTACAATGTGGGAGTGCCGACAGAAGTAAAATATTTTTACACTTTTATCAGTTTGGACCCTGCGAGTGTTCCTGGTAAGGTGTCGGTTACGTTGCGTGGTTACAGTGTCGCGATTTCAATAGTTTTTCCCTTCTCAAAAATGCCCAAAGCGCCTTAACAAGTTTTGACCCTACGAGTGTTCCTGGTATGGTTACAATGTCGCAATTTCAATGGTTTTTTCCCATCATAAAAATGCCCAACGCGCCTAAAGAAG
This sequence comes from Coleophora flavipennella, assembly GCA_947284805.1. Taxonomy (NCBI): domain Eukaryota; kingdom Metazoa; phylum Arthropoda; class Insecta; order Lepidoptera; family Coleophoridae; genus Coleophora; species Coleophora flavipennella. Next base: position 11,337,935 of record OX369290.1, read on the forward strand.
TTTTCGCTTCAAAAATCGTAAGAGCACACAGCGACAAAAAGTCTCAGTCAGCAAAATTACAGAATCCTTTCAACAATCAAGGATATTTTTTCCTTACTGAGGTCCCACAAAAAAGAAATGGCACTCAACAAAAGAATTTTCATGACTTATCTTTAGGATGTGGGTAGAAGGTTGGAGGATTCGGTAATGCGACTTATTTGTTTAAGATAAGTTGTTCCCGCGCCTTCGTGCATACTACAGAGCTTTTTTCTGGGACAACTCGGACGACTTAGAAAGGGCTTTTACTTTTTTAAACCGGCCAAGGGTGAGTCAGACAGTGCAGTGTGGTCTTAGACTATTTTTTTAAACAATAACACATATATAGACAAATAAGATTTAAGCTGCTCACCTATTACAATTTAATAATAATAATTATGTTTTTGCTTACTTTACGTCTCCGGCTTTTATTAATATATCACAAATTTTTCTTACCGGACAACCTCAGTATATCCCATGTTAGCGTTTTGCCAAATCATCATCATCATCATAAAAGCCGAAAAACGTACACTTCTGGACAAAGGCTTCCCCCAAGGATTTCCACGACGACCGGTCCTGCGCTGCCCGCATCCATCGGCTTCCCGCAATCTTCACCAGGTCTTCGGTCCACCACGTGGGATCCCTGTCTACTTTACTGAGAACTTTACTGTCCCAACAGCCATCTGTTCTACGAGCTATGTGCCCTGCCCAAATAAAAAAAAAATTAAAAAAATTGTAGCTCACAGAATCGCTAAACTGAAGTGGCAGTACTTCAGTTTAGCGATTCTGTGAGTTAAAATTTTGCTCAAATTGCACTGAATTTACAATGTATTAATTCAAACGGAGCCAACAAAGTAGCAATACCGATACATAATAAACGAATAAAAACCAGTAAAAACATCACCGAAAAGAACCATTTATTTACTTATTTTCCTTTTTTCTGACTTTCGGAACGAAAAATACAAAAACCTCTGTGGCCATACAGTTTAGTCTATCGCATATTTAAAAACTGCACATAGTGTACATGTGGCAGGCAAGTTGTATGATCAGCCATTTTACATACGGTCAAGCAAAATGTACAATGTTGTACGCATATTCAGGCACTTTGTAATAATTCAACCATATGTACGCAGATAGTAAAACGCCGAGCTAGGCAAATTGCAATAATTCGTCCGTATAGAAATAGTCAATGCCGAGTCAGGCAAATTGTCAAAATGCTGTACAGCAGATTGTAAATGAGCTCGCGAAGCGAGCGATGTTAGATTCGGTCAGGTTTGATTGAATTTACTGTCAAAGACCCTAGCGATGCGAGGCTCCCCGCCCTCGCCATTATATAATTTGCCTGAACGTATGTATGATTACGAATCATACAATTTGCCAGCCACATACACATCGCTTTCTTTACGCAACCACAAGACGCGCATCATGATTCTTCGACCATTCATAGAAATGGCTTCACTTCCAAGAGTCTTTATTTCTTTCGTCTGCCACTATTAAAAAAATGAAATAGTTGAAAAAAGATTTTATGTTATAACGTTCTCGAAGATAAAACAAAAAGAGATTTCTTCTGACTAAGGAGTTTCTATCTATGCACGCAACCAAAGATTTTATTTTATTGATTCCTCTCATTCTCATCCAGTGACGTGAAAAAAGTTTTTGATGTGATCCAAAATCTAAATTTTGCCCAAAACAAAGGAAATTAATAATATTTACTTATATCTGGAGGGACAATTCTGTGATGTAAGAGAAATATTAGAAACAAAACTCCAGCCTATGCAAAGTGTCAGCAATGTTACGTCATTATATATATTTGTATTACAAGATAAATCTAAGTTACTTTTTTTGACATTAATTTATAAAATTAGTGCTATGACTAATTATCATTATTTGATGTATACGTATTAATAATATTATTAATACTACCAATTATTTTGTACTTCAATTATATTTTAAGTACATTATTACTTAAATTATCGTGCAACAGAACATGTTGTTAATAAAATTTTCATTTTCATATGATAGTTTTTGTGGTGGTCTCAAAATGGAAAATTGAGAGGTATTTATAAATAAATAGCAGGTAATAAAAAAGTACAGAACTTCTTAAAATTGCAGATGAGAAAATAGTACCCAAGTAAAAATATTATGTATTTAAATACGTTTTGATGTAAGTATTTAAATAAATGTGAATAGGGTGGGCCAGTAGTAAATTATCGTCTCAACCTTTTTTGTAAAATAAACATTCCAATGGCATCCTTTTTTGCTTACCTTTTAAATTTATAATCAAAATGGCTCTTCACACGGGAGAGCAGCGCGTGTTTTTCAACTACGCCATTTTCGAAAACAATCGATGTTATGAGACTGTTCGACATCGTCGGTGTCTGGCATTTTGTGTGTAAACACCTAATCAAAAGTGTCAAAAGCACAGTCTTCGACGAAGCCAACTTTATCACTTATCAGTATAAAGTACTTTGGTACCAATCTCAGTCTTGTTTCAAAATAAGATAAGAAATAACGAATCACAATCTCAATAGGTTATCAAAAAAAAAAATTGAAAATTAACAAGACTTCGCTTTCGCGAAAAGTCATCTCGTAAAAAGTTGTGTATGTTTTTGCTTATCCGAAGTAACCTTATCTACGTGAATATCAGGTCCGAACTAAGGGAGGGGCGGTGAGGACGATTCGACCATTGAATTCATTTCTCGAATATCTCAGAAGAGGCCCTCAAAATTATGCTCTTTTTTGTATCTAACACTTTTTGACGTGATATTTTCTTATAAATTGATGACACGGGCTGAATTCACAAAAAAGTGTGACGTCATTATCACGTTACGCCAATGTGACGTCATTGTCGCGTTACGCCAGTGTGACGTCATTGCCGCGTTACGCCAGTGTGACGCCTGAGCCGAGCGTGCAAGCGAGAGTTGTACTTGTACTTGTGCGAGTACTTGTACAAGTACTTGTACTTGTAGTAGTACTAGTACGAGTACTTGTACTTGTACTAGTACTTGGACTTGGACTTGAACTTGGACTTGGACTTGGACTTGAACTTGGACTTGGACTTGGACTTTCTTGGACTTGGAATTGGACTTGGACTTGGACTTGGACTTGGACTTGGACTTGGACGTGGACTTGGACTTGGATTTTGACTTGGACGGATGAACCGTCAAACAAGTGTGTCAATGTATTAAAAGTACTAGGCTTATAGGAGCTTACAAGAGGTGTTCCAACTGTGAGATATTATCTTGTAGTTGTTAAAAGTACTCGGAGCACATAAGTGCCAAAGAGTTATCTCACCCGACTATGGGCGGTATATTACATCTCCTTTAAGATGGAGCTGAAGAAGTTTTACTTCAGTCGTGTGGTCTAAAGCACACAAGCGTTCGGCTTAAAATTATCGTCCGTAAACCGACTTTACAGACAACTTGGGGTTAATTAGTAAGCCCTTAGCATCATTTGTATAATATAGTTGGATAATGCCAGTGTTGACCAAAATCACACTCTTTAGTAGTTGTATGTACTGTATTAGGTCATGCAAGTCCACTGTTGGATATTCATAATTTGTCACGATTTTTCAATTCTGTTGTCTCCAGCAACAACACAATTGATTGTTCCATCTAGTCAAAAGTCGTTCCGTACTCCATTGGCCTCATTTCAAAAAAGCGTCGGTGGCTAAATCGGTAACGACTCGGTCTTTTTAACCAGAAGTCCCGGGCTCAAATCCGGACACGATGAGGTATTTCATCTTAACTCCAGATCTAACTTCGTCTTACGAATATGGAATCTTTGATTTGTCCTTTACTTGATATTAATTGATATGGAATCTTTGATTTTTGAGTTTCATCGCAGGCATGTGCAGCTTTCCTCACCGCAAGAGCGTTGGATAAACGTAAACATAAAATCGAAATTTAAAAACACATTGGTATGTGGCAGTATTCGAGCCTCCGTTGCGTAACGGTTAGTCCATTCACTTCACACCAGGTGGTCGCGGGTTCGATTCTCGGTGGGGTCAACTTCAAAGACTCGGTTTAGTTGAAGGTAGGGCATTTTCTAAGCCCGCTTGGCTGGATACCACCATCTTACCTAAGTCTTGCCGTCAAAACTCAGTGTTTATAATATAGATGTGTTCCGGCTTAAAGATAACATAGCCAGTTCTCCATTGCGTTGGGAAATCTTGGTAAGCCTGCTTCCATCTTCGGCATCATCGTTACTTACCATCAGGTGAGATGATGCCAAGGGCTTACCAATTGTGAATAAAAAAATAAAAAAAACGACCGCCCCGACAGGAGGTAGCAGCCTTAGTCGTTACGCCACGTATTCCGTTCACAAACTTCAAAAGTTCTAGGGCCTTCGAAGAAGTAGTCTGTAGGACAACCTAAAATTCGAGTTACGTGAGCCATTTTTGGGTGAGACCTCAATCCGACCCTGGCGCGCACAACGCTGTATCGTAACCGAGTTTTTCATACATCATTACCATTTGTTGCCCCCTCTTTTCGCCCCCAAACAAAGATGAGTTCTTTTATGCATGCAGAAGTTTTTTGGAGTTTTACATAGGCAACTTTATACTACCATTTTCTACTATACATTGTTTGAGAGACGTTTTCTGGGACTTTTGATGTTTTACAAAACCACTTTTCCCATTGGCGCAGTGGGTTGAAGAACAACAAATTTAAAAAAAAAAAAATTCATGAAAAAAAATTGAAATTTCATGAAAAATAATTGAAACTCCACAAAAAAACAATTGAAACTCCGTAAAAACAATTGAAACTCCATAAAAACAATTGAAACTCCATAAAAACATTTGAACCTCCATAAAAAACAATTGATATTCCAAAAAACAATTGATACTCTATAAAAAGAACTGAAACTCGATGAAAAAGTTACCCAATCAGTATATCAGCTGATTAATTAAAAATTTTAGGTTTGTCCTCGATTTCCCTGGGATCCAATCATCAGATACTAACCTCTTCAGGTTCTGATTGGATCCCAGGGAAATCCAGGTTTACCTTTTTTAAATTAATCAGCTGATGGACTGATCTGGGTAACTTTTTTATGGAGTGTCAGTTTTTTATGGTCATCACCATGGGACCACTCGGAAAGGCAATTTTCAAACAAAAATAGAATTTTCCAAATCGGTTTAGATGTCTTCGAGTAATCGGGGAACATACATAAAAAAAGATTCTACGAATATCAAACCTTCTCCTTTTTGAAGTCGGTTAAAAATAAAGATAAAATAAGATCATTTATAGTTTAATCTCAATACTAGCTGTCCCGACGAACTTCGTTCCACCTTACGCTACACTACACTACGGTACCCTACTATACCCTACTCTACCCTACCCCACCCCACCCTACTTTACCCTACCCTTCCCTACCTTACACTACACTACATAACACTACACCACCCAACCCTACCCTACCCTACCCTACCTTACCCTACCCTACACTACGCTACCCTACACTACCTTACCCTACCCTACCTTACTCTACCCAACCCTACCCTACCCTACATTACGCTACCCTACCCTACCCTACTCTACCCCACCCCACCCTACTCTACCCTACCCTACCCTACCTTACACTACTCTAAACTACCCAACCCTACCCTACACTACGCTACCTAACACCCTAAAACCTTCTTCTGACAATAACAAACTCAACTAAATCTCAATACTAGCTGTTCCGGCGAACTTCGTTCCATCTTACGCTACACTACACTACCCTACTCTACCCTACCCTACACTACGCTACCCTACCCTACCATACTCTATCCTACCCCACCCCACCCTATTCTACCCTACCTTACCTTACACTACACTACAATACACTACACAACACTACACCACTCTACTCTACCCTACCCTACCCTACAGTACACTACACTACCCAACCCTACCCTACCCTTTCTTACCAAAAAACCTTCTCCTGACAATAACGAACTCAAACAAAAAGAATTAGCAACATCGGTCCAGCCGTTCTTGAGTTTTAACTCAATAGAACTAACACAACTTTCCTCTATGTAATAGATTCCACATTTCACAATAATAACAGTTTTTAAGTTTTAATGACATGACAAGGTAATTTTGAATTAATTAAATTTTATATGACATTATTATTATTTAATCCGTGTTGTTTGTTACTTGATTTGTTTTTAACTCTTTATTTATATTTTAACTTATTATTATGTTTTATTTATTATGGTCTGTATAAATTTATATTATTGCCCCATGGCTAGTACCTGAGAATAAATGATTTCATTTCATTTCATTTAATCCGCGTTAACCGCAAAATCTTAACTGTTAAATATAAACCACAATGTCACTTTAATAATTATTAAGTACCCAGGTACTAAATTAACATATTCTCGAAATTTCCCTACGCGATCGAATCAGAAATGATGAGATCCGTAGGAATTTCAAGGTATCCGACATAGTTAATAGAATCGCTAATCTTAAGTGGCATTCGGCGGGGACATAGCTTGTAGAACCCATGGCCCTTGGAGTAGTAAAGCTGTGAAGTGGCGACCGCGCACCGGAAGATTTAGCGTAGGCAGGTCACCCACTTTGTGGACCGACGGCCTGGTGATGGTTGCGGAAAGCTACTGGATTTGTGGAAGGCTGATCATCATCATCATCGTATCAGCCGAAAAACTTCTACTGCTGGACTAAGGCCTCCCTCAAGGATTTCCACGACGACCGGTCCTGCGCTGCGCTTAACTGAAGTGCCAGTTGACAGGGCACACAGCTCGTAGAACAGATGGCCGTTGGGGCAGTAAAGTTCTCAAGTGGCGACCGCGCACCGGAGAACGTAGCGTAGGTAGGCCTCCTACGCGGTGGACCGACGACCTGGTGAAGATTGCAGGAAGCCGATGAAAGGCTGATATGATGACTAAATTAAGTATTTCATCAATTTTTTTGGCGTTGTAGGCAACCCGTTCAAAAAGGTGAAAAAAAAAAAAACTTTCGTAGTAGGTAGCAAAATTTTAATCAAGCAAAATTGTTTATACAATAATTAATATTATACCACACCCCGGACACTGCATACAAATGGTCATGAAATGACATTTCTAAAAACAAATGACGGAGCAAGCAAAATCACGGCGAAATCCCATACATTCGAGAACCAAACTGTAACCAATCTGTATCAACCTGGGTGACGAGAAGGTGAGGTCGCAATCTAGAGAGCGGCACGGAGTGTCCATACTGTATGTTAGTACTAATATGTATACGTTGATTGTAGACTAACTGTTCAAACGAGACTAGTTTTTTGATCGGTCTGGCCATCAATCTCGTCAGGTCCAAGCTTCCTAAAATAAATTCGACATTATTAGGTTCCAAGGTGAAAAGGAAAAAGCCTGTCAACTCCCAAAATGAATCGTTTTTTTGTTTGCTCCGAACGAATTGTTTTTTTTTTATCTTCTAAACTATACACTACACTACACTAAACTATACACACTTTGACCGATTTTGATGAAATTTTATTCATGAACGTTTTAAATTACTTGCCAGGTGTAATTACCTTTTTGTATTTTTTTTATACAAAAAGTTAATAAAAGGAAGCGCCAAGAATATTTGTTGTAATCGGTCTACCCGTTTAAGAACTGCAAGGATATGCATCAACACAAAAACAAACAGAAATACGATTTAAACTTATCACACTCCTCGTTTTGTGTCATGGGTTAAGGCCTTAAGATAGGTCAAATGACAATATTCAATTCAAATTATTGAAAGACTGTGTAAAGATACCACTATAGAAAAATATCAATCTGTATATATTTTTGTAATTGTACAATAAAGCATATTTGATTGTTTGATTGATCAAATATACGTTAAGTTATAAAAAAATCAATTTCATTGAATACAATTTTAAAAATATTACCACTTTTGATGTAAAAAAATATACTGTAGACCCTGTTTTTTGAATTAATTTCAAAATTTCTCGAAAACAAATGATTAATGTTGAATGAAACCAACACACAAAAATCGGTGACTTTAAGACCTTACCTTATAATTAAACACATTGTTTTAAAACTTATTTTAAAGTGATGAAATGAATAAAAACATGTAAAGATCGAGAATTGGGCGTTCGGTTTCAACGTAACAGCCGCGTTGAAGCCACATTGATTTGAACTTAAAAGGAATAGACTTACGTTCGTAATAGATTATTGAAACACGTATCAACCTGCTAGGACTGAGTGATCTTAGCGTCTTGAGAAAAACTGCCGGCCGGATGACGAAAAGCGACCAATCCCAAACCAAACCCTGGAAACTTCATACAACGGTCCAGAAATGACATTTCAATAAAGGAATGACGGAACAATCAAAATGGCGGCAAAACCCCACACGTTCGACAATCAAACTGTAACCAATCTGGGCGACGAGGGGGTGAGGTCGCAATCTAGAGAGCGGCAGGGAGTGTCCATAAGACAAATACTATCCATATAGCACCCTCTCTCTTCCTCACTTTTATTATTTGGCCAAACTAAGTCAAACGTGTACTTCTCAGTTTGTTCGATTCACTTCGGATCCAATATTTGGATTCCGCGATCGGTTCGCGTTCTCGGCGGAAGAGCGACACACAAATTCAATTTGCGAGTTGGATGTCAGGGGCTTCTAAATGAGGTACTGGATTAAGGCTAGCCGTCGCGGCCTTGGGCGAAAGATGTGGGGGAAAGCGATTCGAATTCATTTAAAGACTTTATTTTATGGGCCGGGAAAAGACGTGGCAGAGAACAATTTAAAATAGGAGTAGGTGGTACCTACCGCTTTGCTGATACCACGCTGATACTAAAGACTCCTTATCCTTACCGTATTGTAAATGAGAAGATGTGTTTTGTTTGTTATTCTTTCACATCGCAACGTATCTACGGATCAACCTGATTTTTGGCACAGATATAGTTGAAGGGTTAAGAAGTGAGTAAGGCTAAAGTCTGCATTTTAAAAATTATAGTCTGCTTTATTTATTCCGCATTTGATAAGCCCATGGCATCATCTCACCTGATGGTAAGTGACGATGATGCCGAAGATGGAAGCGGGCTTTCGAAGATTCCCCAACGCAATGGTGATTATTATTAGCGCCTTTTTATTTGAAAAAAAAAACAGGGAGGAAGGTGAGCGAAGTAACAAAAAAAAAAACGAGACCTACAGTACTCGCATATGATGTGTAACATGTGACAAAATACTTCACACTAGGCGGCATGGCTATGACAACCTTAGTTTTCGAGAATTAAAAAACGTTCGCATTTCCTGTTACACATTTCCGTCCCATTTCACGAAATCACTCCCACAAATTGCAGGAAAGCGAGCGGAACCCTTAGTGCGCGAGTCCGACTTGCACTTGGTCGGTTTTTTAATGACGTTTTAAAACCCGTCGTAGTAGATTTTTTTTAGCGCGCGCTTTCGCGACTTCCTGTTACACATTTCCGTCCCATGTTACACATTTCCGTCCCATTTCACGAAATCACTCCCACAAATTGCAGGAAGGCGAGCGGAACCCTTAGTGCGCGAGTCCGACTTGCACTTGGTCGGTTTTTTAATGACGTTTTAACACCCGTCGTAGTAGATTTTTTTTAGCGCGCGCTTTCGCGACTTCCTGTTACACATTTCCGTCCCATGTTACACATTTCCGTCCCATTTCACGAAATCACTCTCACAAATTGCAGGAAAGCGAGAGCAAAGATGTTACACATCAAAAATAAATAAATAATTGATTTCAAATTAAAGGGAAATTTGCAACACCGCTATTTAAAAATGATCGGTTACATTCTATGATAAATTTGAGTAAAGCGCGGTAGTTATGTAGCCAGGAGCGAAGCTGTTAAATAGATTTGATATGACGACAACACACACTAGCTGAACGAGCGAAAAGAGCATGCCACGGCCGCGGCTGGCAAAGTGCCAGAATCAACTTAGCCCGTTGACTTTGGATTACCACAAAGAACCCCGTACCAAAAGTATGGAAAATGTGGTTTCAGTTAAATGTTCTGAGATTTTGATAGAATAAAGATTTTAACGTTCTGAACAAAAGTCTCTATGGGGGCTACCACTGTTGCCGAGTCCCTTTCAGAGTTACGACTGATTTTGTATCAACAACAAATCATTAATTAGATGCAATTACCAACTATTTATTTAAACACTGTCACTATTACATTTACTAATTAATTATTATTTATTAATTATAATTACTAATTATTTATTAATTCTAATTACTAATTATTTATTAATTACTGTTACTATTACTATTGTTTATATTACTGTCACTGTGACAAGGTGCGAATTGGTACTAGTCCCTTGTGGGTACAAAATCAGTCGTAACACTGAAAGGGACTCGGCAACAGTGGTAGCCCCCATAAAGACTTTTGTTCAGGACGTTAAAATCTATATTATATCAAAATCTCAGAACATTTAACTGAAACCACATTTTCCATACTTTTGGTACGGGGTTCTTTTTGAGTTTGCTAAAATTATATTTATTACGAATGAAGATTTGCTGCCCTTTTATTTCCTATGACATCAATTTTAAGGCTACTGTGTCAGGGATACCTTTTGATACCCCACACACCGCTGAACGTGATACCGCTGTCACAGTTTTATAATATAACTTGTGGGTGGCTTCGACCGCGCAGCAGTGGGAATTTCCAAAATCCTTTCTTAGCGTATGCCTACGTCATAATTGCTATATGTGTGGCAAATTTCAACCCGATCTGTCCAGTGGTTTGAGCTGTGCGTTGATAGATGAGTCAGTCAGGTTTGCCTTTTATATATTTAGATAAGCGATATCGTAATATGTGCCGCTGTGTTGTGATAAGTTATAAATTAGGAATATAGCAAGATGAGGTGTCAAAATCATAAACCAAGTTGAGTGTTAAGTTTTTTTTCATCCGCAATTAGTAACAAGCCCTTGACATCATCTCACCTGTTGGTAAGTGAAGATGAAGCCAAAGATGAAAGCGGGCTTATCAAGATTCCCTTAAGCTGGAACACATCAATGCTGTAAACATTTATACTTGGCGGCAAGACTTTGATAAGATGGTGGTAGCTGGCCAGGTGAGCCAAGAAAATGCCCTTCCACCAACCAAACCGAGTCATAAAAATTAAGAATCCGCCGGGAATCGAACCCGTGACTTCCTGATGTGTAAGCTAATGCCGTTGGGGAATATTTTAAAATGCATAACATGGCATAGGCTTTCTTGAACCTACAACTTATCCAACTCTATGGAGCACTGACATAAGTATTTTTTTCAAAATGTGGGGTTCGACACCTACTTGGCCACATTTTAATGGATGTTTTAGCCCTTTGTTAGAAATTCACGCTGCAGCCTCACGGACATTTCAATAACTTTCAGTAAAACTTAATATGGCATCTCTGACGGCTGTTTTATTTGCCATTCAGTGACTTTGGAACGTCACGACATCGACAGTCTGACGCCAAAGTCTGCTATAGCAGCTGTTCAGACTTCAGCTTTGCAGAGCTTTTATTAGGTTAGTCACGGCACGTCTAAGTTTAATTAATATTTCTTTATTTGTGTTTTTTTTGTATTTCGATATACTTTTTCGGTACCAAGTTCTTATTTTTTGAGGCGATTCCAAAAAGAAGGAATTTCCCAATGAGACTGTATTTTTGTTTGGCGATGTCCTCGCAGATTGTTAACCGATTTTCATGATATTTTTTTAAAAAGTTAGGCTATGCTGCCAAATTGGTCCCATATATATTTTAACAAAATCGGTTTAGTACTAAAACCAATAATAATAATGCAAAATCGTACTAAGATGTTGCGATGGAAGTCGGTTTTTTTTAACGTTTTTAGCGTTTTCAATTAGTAGATTAAATTTAATAATGGTGGAAAATCGTTTTTTTAACGTGTTTAGCGTTTTCAGCTATTGAATTACATTTATTATTAAGTGGAGGAATCTTTTTAGTTATTTATTCGTACAAATGTATTGTTATTTAGCTGTGTGTTTTCCAAATGTTGAGGGACGGGTTATTTTAGGTGTTTTATTTAAGACTAGTGGGTGCTCGCGGCTTCGCCCGCGCAGTTCCCGTTTTTTGGTGTTCCCGTGGGAATTTCCCGAAATCCTTTCTTAGCGGATGGCTACGTCATAACATCCACCTGCATGCCAAATTTCAGCCCGATCCGTCCAGTGGTTTGGGCTGTGCGTTGATAGATCACTATGTCAGTCAGTCAGTCAGTCAGTCACCTTTGAGTTATATATATTTAGATGTTTTCGGCATTTTATTTTAGGTGTTTTTGTATTTAGTGTGATATTATTTTTAAGGACGTTCATAAGTGTCATGTCATGACTAACATATTTTCATCAAAATAATGGGATTCGGTTTTACGGACGATCACTTAGTCTTAACCTTCTATTTGCTCGTTCCTTGTTCGAACGTAATAAATTCCAGCTAAGTGCGAGCCGGAACCGCACACAAAAGGTTCCGAATCGTCATACTAGAAGGCGCTAGTTTCTACACGTTTCAAAAAGACACGTTTTTTGTATGGAGACCCCCCTTAATTTTTCACTTTTTTTTAATTTTTAGTATTTTTTATTATAGCGGCAACAGAAATACGTCATCTGTGAAAATTTTAACAGACTAGCTAATACGGTTCATTAAATACAGCCTGGTAACAGATGGACAGAAAGACGGACGGACAGTGGAGACTTAGTAATAGGGTCCCGTTTTACCCTTTGGGTATGGAACCCTAAAAATGAAACTAACAGAAGGATAAATATAATATGTATACAAACTTATCAAGTTTTTTTTTATTATTTTAATTCACAATTGGTAAACCCTTGACAACATCTCATCTGGTGGTAAGTGACGATGTTGCCGAAGATGGATGCGGGCTTACCAAGATTCCCCAACGCAATGGGGAACTGGCTATCTTATCTTCATGCCGGAACACATCAATGATATCAACATTGATATTTGACGGCAAGACTTAGATAAGATGGTGGTAACTAGCCAGGCTGGCTTAGAAAATGATCTACCACCAACCAAACCGAGTCTTACAATTGACCCCGCCGGGAATAGAACCCGCGACCTCCTGTGTAAAGCCAGTGAACTTTGCCTCTGAGCTACGGAGGCAGTTAAAAACACAGGAGGTCGCGGGTTCGATTCCCGGAGGGGTCAATTGTAAGACTCGGTTTGGTTGGTGGTAGGGCATTTTCTAAGCCCGCCTGGCTAGCTACCACCATCTTATCTAAGTCTTGCCGCCAAATATCAATGTTGATATTATTGGTGTGTTTCGGCATGAAGATAAGATAGCCAGTTCCCCATTGCTTTGGGGAATCTTGGTAAGCCCGCTTCCATCTTCGGCAACATCGTCACTTACCACCAGGTGAGATGTTGTCAAGGGTTTACCAATTGTGAATAAAAAAAAAAAAAAAAAAAAGCCAGTGAACTTTGCCTCTGAGCTACGGAGGCGGTTTGGCAGCCAAAATTCACTTGGCCGGTGTCCCATGTCCATGTTCGTGTCTATGTCCGGAGTTATTTTTCTTTATTTTTCGTATACATTAATTACATCATAATTTTAAACTCGTAGCTATTTAAGGCGGTAATAATATAGATATTCGTTATTTTTGACGTCAATTACTTCTAAACGATATAAAACCCAAGGTTGAAAAAAAATACCCTTATTGTTCATGATGTTCCTTAAAGTCAAAAGCTATTAGAAATACGATTGAGCAGTTTTGGCTCAGATGAGATACTAGTTACTTCGGTTTTGGTTTGATAAAAAAATCCCAAAGATACGTGTAGGGCCTACACCGTTACTTTCAACTATAGTTATGACGAACATTTTGAAGTATAAAATTTAAAAATTAAACAACAATATTTGAGTCGCTAGATTTCAAAATCAGCCAAGTCCACTTTTGACAGGTAATAAACTTTTTATAAAAAGATTTCTTCAATACCGCGCAATCGATGGTTGATATCGACAACTATTTTTTTACGATAATATAAAGTGAGTAATGTTATTATTTTTGCTCAATAAAAAGCGTCGGTGGCTCAACCGGTAACGACTCGGTCCTTCTAACCAGAGGTACCGGGTTCAAATCTGGACGGCCAATGTACCAATGGGTTTTTCAAAAACTTACGTACATATACTTACCGATTGCTTTAACTTTAAAATAATAATTCTCTCTAAGGTGAGACGGTACTTCACACCTGGACAACTTCTATCTTTATAGCAAGCACAAGTCCAATCTTGTATGGAGTACTGTTCTCACCTATGGGATAGATCAGCCCGCTATCAGCTGGATACCTTGGACGCCATAGACCGACGCGCCCGGAGACTCATTGATGACGATGAGCTTGTCAAAAACAAGCTTCAAAGCCTTGAGCATCGCCGCAAAGTTGCCTGTCTTTCGGTTTTCTATCGAATTCATTTTGGAGAGTGCGCTCAAGAACTTCACGACCTCATTCCCCCAGCTTCATTCCACATTCGGTCAACGAGACGCAGGGGTAGGTTCCACCTCTTTGTTGTTGATATTTTGCCTATACGCACGAAGTGTTACGCTTCCTCATTATGTAGACAGCGATGGAGTGGAACTCCTTGCCTGCGTCTGTGTTTCCCGACTCCTACAATTTGGGGATCTTCAAGGCGAGAGTCAATAGGCATTATTTGAGTTTGCGTGTACCATCCTCGACTACATCGTCACTTACCATCAGGTGAGATATAGTCAAACGCACTTAAATTTTTAATAATAATAAAAAAAAAACTGTTGCAATATATTATCTCGCTTTAAAACAATAAATACATAGATACAAAGATACGCGTGAAAAACATACTCCTGTGTGTTTTCAATATAGTGTTGCGATAAGGCACCATTTTCGTAAAACTATATTGACAGCGGGACAACAGACAGGAGTATGTTTTTCATGCTTGCATATATAGACTGTAAAAAACATTACCCTCCTTTTTTCGTAGTTGGGTAAAAATGGTGCTTAATTTTGCCTAGGCATGGGTAAGTTTCAGGGTTCCATATCAGCAGGCAACGGGACCTAATTATTAAGCCCTAACAATCGTATCTGTCTGTCCGATTTTAAACATCTGTATTTAAAAAATACCTATTTTTTACAGATTAACTGTCATTGTGAGGGATTAACTAATAAAACAAAAAAAGTAAAAAGTAGTGTTCCGTAGTCTTTTTAAAAAAATAAATGTTTATTTTCAAAAACAAAATTATATTTGCAGTTGGTAATAGAATGGAACATATTGTATGAAAAATCTGTAAACTTTTTACAAATCGAACTGCACATCTTAAGTTGGTCGACTATTTCTCCTAAACCTATTTACTAAGCCCTGATAGTTTTCCTTGTAAATTCATTATATAGACTACTTTCATGAATTTTTTCAAATTTCCAAATACAGCGGCTTAGTTGTTAAGGGGTGGGGACACTCGACTCCAACAAAATTTAGCACTTTCAAGCCTATTTATTCGAAAACGGAACTCTTAATTATAAAATGGTCTAAGAGGACTCACAACTATTTTTTAAGCTCTAACCAACGCTACCCCACACGACTGGGTTCGACAAGAAAAAAAAACATCCCCACTTTACTTGTAGTGGAGGTACCTTTAAAAAGCTTTTTTTACAACATTTTTTTACAGTTTTCTTCGCGTTATTATTATTTAAATCTTTGCCAAATTTCAGCTCTTAAATACTAATAGTCTAGGAGCTAGGCTGCGGACAGACGGACAGACAGATATGTAGAAACTGTAAGGGTTCCTTGTTGTACTACGGAACCCTGAAAAGGGAAAAACGGGGAGTCCTTAACCTTGAAAAAACAAATAATGATGATTTCTGTAGGTTGCTCACATTTCTAAACATGTTTTAAAAACAAGGAAATATTATCCCTTTTACGTGTTCAGCGTGTTAGCGTCAGCTATATTTACTGCACAAACTAAACGACGCGAGTTTAATGCACTTCCTGTGTACGGCTGGGTGGGATCGCCTTAAGTAGTGCATGGATGGGGGAGGACACAAACACATACAAATGACTGTGGGAGTGGAGGATCCTGTGTCGACTTAATGGTCAATCAAGCGAACGAACGTGACGAAATACTTGTGCCGGCCCGTGGGAAGAAATATACAGGGTGTCAATACTTGTGCTGGCCCATGGGGGGGAATAAATATACAGGATGTCAATACTTGTGCCGGCCCATGGGGGGGGGGGGGGAATAAATATATAGGGTGTCAATACTTGTGCCGGCCCATGGGGGGGGAATAAATATATAGGGTGTCAATACTTGTGCCGGCCCTTGGGGGGAATAAATATATAGGGTGTCAATACTTGTGCCGGCCAATGGGAGGGGAATAAATATACAGGGTGTCAATACTTGTGCCGGCCCATGGGGGGGAATAAATATATAGGGTGTCAATACTTGTGCCAGCCTTTGGGGGGGAATAAATATATAGGGTGTCAATATGTGCCGGCCCATGGGGGGGAATAAATATATAGGGTGTCAATACTTGTGCCGGCCCATGGGGGGGGAATAAATATATAGGGTTTCAATACTTGTGCCGGCCCTTGGGGGGAATAAATATATAGGGTGTCAATACTTGTGCCGGCCCATGGGGGGGAATAAATATATAGGGTGTCAATACTTGTGCCGGCCCTTGGGGGGAATAAATATATAGGGTGTCAATACTTGTGCCGACCAATGGGAGGGGAATAAATATACAGGGTGTCAATACTTGTGCCGGCCCATGGGGGGGAATAAATATACAGGGTGTCAATACTTGTGCCGGCCAATGGGAGGGGAACAAATATACAGGGTGTCAATACTTGTGCCGGCCCATGGGAGGGGAATAAATATACAGGGTATCAATACTTGTGCCGGCCCATGGGAGGGGAACAAATATACAGGGTGTCAATACTTGTGCCAGCCCTTGGGAGGGGAACAAATATACAGGGTGTCAATACTTGTGCCGGCCCATGGGAGGGGAATAAATACACAGGGTGTCAATACTTGTGCCGGCCCATGGGAGGGGAACAAATATACAGGGTGTCAATACTTGTGCCGGCCCATGGGGGGAATAAATATATAGGGTGTCAATACTTGTGCCGGCCAATGGGAGGGGAATAAATATACAGGGTGTCAATACTTGTGCCGGCCCATGGGGGGGAATAAATATACAGGGTGTCAATACTTGTGCCGGCCCATGGGGGGGGAATAAATATACAGGGTGTCAATACTTGTGCCGGCCCATGGGGGGGGAATAAATATACAGGGTGTCAATACTTGTGCCGGCCCATGGGTAGGGAATAAATACACAGGGTGTCAATACTTGTGCCGGCCCATGGGAGTGGAATAAATATACAGGGTGTCAATACTTGTGCCGGCCAATGGGAGGGGAATAAATAAACAGGGTGTCAAGCTATAACACATTTTTATTTACCTTCCTAAACGAAGGTTCTCAATTCGACTGCACGTTTTTAACATCTTACCACCAGGTGAGATGTTGTCAAGGGTTTACCAATTGTGAATAAAAAAAAAAAAAAAAAAAAAAGGTCCCGTACAACCATTGGATGACAAACGGGACCCTATTACCAAAGTATATATATTATACTACTAACATACAGTATGGACACTCCTCTGTCGCTCTCTAGATTACTACCTCACCCCCTCGTCACCCAGATTTATACAGATTGGTTATAGTTTGGTTGTCGAACGTATATAATTTCGACGTGATTTTGTTTGCTCCGTCATTTGTTTTTTCAGAAATGTCATTTCACGACCGTTGTATCTATGCAGTGTCCGTTTTGCTACGCCTAAAAGTGCATTGGAACATACCAACTTTGCTGCATGCCAACAGAAAGTACTAAAAGTACAAAAAAAATGTGTTTTGACAGTCCTAAGCACCTAAAGTTGCAATAGAAATCCGAAATCAGCTGTGTACGAATGATATGGGGTGAACGAACTGTTCATTCGTTAGTTGACGTCAAAGTCGCGTTTGGTTTGTTCCACTGGGGCCCTACACAAAAATGATTTATTCTTCCGTGAACTCCAAAACAATTTCCTCCTAAAACTTGTTATCTTTCAAATATCAGACTTTCTGCATAATCTGAAGTGATTTGTATTATTGTAAACTATCGCCTCCGTAAATATTGCAAGAATGCAAATTTAAATCCTGTATAAGCTGATATCATAATATTGGTCAACAGTGCCCTAGATATAAGATCGATTTTGGATATATTTATGCTCACAATTCAAAAAAACTATTAATGATTTTCTAAGATTTGCTCACGATTTTTTGCGCAGAACTCTAATCATGACTGGGAAAATAAATTGTATTACTAACAATTCGATCATGGATCGAAATATAAGATATGCAATAATTATAAAAACAAGAGCACATTCAATACTTTCATGAATAAATTCGTAATCTGGGCACTTCAAAACATCAAAATTTGCTAAGATATCCAGGGCAACGAAATATATATTTTTTTTTGTAGAGCTGTGTAATCTAATGGGAATGGCACACCTGACAAAGATATGTTGTTAAAAGGAATACCAACTTACAAATTGTGAATAAACAAATCAATAACAAACTTTCTCAGTTCTGCCACACCCTGGACACTTCATACAACGGGCCAGAAATGAGATTTCAAAAAAGGAATGACGGAACAAACAAAATGGCGGCGAAATCCCATACGTTCGATAACCAAACTTTAACCAATCTGTATCAACCTGGGCGACGAGGGGGTGAGGTCGGAATCTAGAGAGCGGCAGGGAGTGTCCATACTGTATGTTAGTACTAATATATATACTTTGGTTCTACATAGTCAAGCATACTTACTCGTTAATTAACGATAAACATTACGCTCACCTAGCAGAGACTAAAGGTATTCAGACTTGATGAAGAATTTACGTATAATTTGGTTTCGTGTGGGAGGTAGGTAGGTACCTTGTTCAGATTTTTCCTGGAATAATGAAATTTTCGGTACAGTACTCAAAAAGTTTTAATTATAACACCTTTAAAAACTTTAGGTGTTTTTTTTTATTTAGTGTGATATTATTTTTAAGGACGTTCATAAGTGTCATGTCATGACTAACATATTTTCATCAAAATATCGGATTCAGTTTTAAGGACGATCACTTAACCTTCTATTTGCTCGTTCCTTGTTCGAACGTAATAAAAACCAGCTAAGTGCGAGCCGGAACCGCACACATAGGGTTCCGTATCATCTTACTAGATGGCGTTAGTTTCTTCATGTTTCAAAAAAACACGTTCTTTGTATGAAGACCCCCCTTAGTTTTTTACTTTTTAAAATGTTGTTATAGCGGTATTAGAAATACATCATTGTGAAAATTTTAACTGTCTAGCTATCACGGTTCATGAAATACGGCCTGGTGACAGACCGACAGATAGACAGACGGACGAACAAGGGAGTCTTAGTAATAGGGTCCCGTTTCTACCCTTTGCGTACGGAATCCTAAAAAGACGACTTCCATCGCAACAACTTAGTACAGTTTTGCATCATTATTTTTGGCTTTTGTTAATTTTCTTGCAACTTAAATTAAATAATTTTAACCTATTTATTTATTTATTATTCTTTATTTATTTCAGGTAACTGAGACCCATATTATACATTGCATAGAAATAAAATAATATTTTACACTAAAAATTATATTTAAAAAAAAATTGAGCGCTAAGCACCGATATTCTGTTTCTGTGATAATAGTTACGAAGTAAGTAGTATCTTATCTGTGATAATAGTCTTGAAGCTCCCACGGAACCTCCGGAAAATCACACCCCTGGGCCAAAAGTCCTGCCTAGTGAAGGACTTTAGCTGCTCCGTCAGGACTATTTGACTTCATTTTCCATTTCAAGTCATAATTTTACATCTGTGCAAAATTTAATTATGAAAATAATTATATAATATATTGTTTGTAGCCACCGACGCTTGTATTATATTATATTATATTATATTATATTATATTATATTATATTATATTATATTATATTATATTATATTATATTATATTATATTATATTATATTATATTATATTATATTATATTATATTATATTATATTATATTATATTATATTATATTATATTATATTATATTATATTATATTATATTATATTATATTATATTATATTATATTATATTATATTATATTATATTATATTATATTATATTATATTATATTATATTAACAAAATGCATGAATAAGGCACACCAACGGCATAAATATTATAAGTTTCCATAACATAGTTAGGTCTTATTCTAATACAAATGCTATTATAAGTGTACACAACATTGACATAAAATAATAAAATGAAATAAAATAATAAAATTACCGGCCAAGTGCGAGTCAAACTTGCACACGAAGAGTATTGTACCATTGATGATGATGATGATGATGATGTACAATATAAATAAACAAAAAAATCATGTTTTTTGGTTTAAGTATTTTTTTTTAATAATTATAGTAACAGCGGCAATAGAAACACAAACCCTGTAAAAATTTAATCTGTCTCCCTACATGCGTTTCATGAAATACAGCCCGATGACAGACAGACGGACAGCAAAGGCTTAGAAATAGGGTCCCGTTGACACCTTTTGGGTACGAAACCCCAAAAATATTTTACATGGACAAGGACAACACTCTTAAAGATTTTAATTAAATTTCTGAAAAGTAAAATATTTACTTTATAAAGCAAGAAGCGTGCAATTAAAAATATATTTAACGCAAAAGACTTCTCTTATTTAAAATTTGTTAGTTAGTACACAGACTTGAAACGAGTCCACATTAAAAGAATTCACTTAAGGGTTTCCAAGAGGCGCGAGTTTCCATACAAATTTCACACATCACATCAGCTCATACACGTCCCCACCGAGGGGCTCGAGCCTACCCTGAATTAGGGCGTTAAGGCCATAGTCGACCACGCGGGCCCAGTGCGTTTGGTCGACTTCACAAACAACCTTCGAGTTTCTTCGCAGGCGTGTGCAGGTTTCCTCACGATGTTTTCCTTCACCGTTAAAGCATTCGGTAAGTATATGTACGTAAGTTTTTGAAAAATTCATTGGTACATGGCCGTCCAGATTTGAACCCGGTACCTCTGGTTAGAAGGACTGAGTCGTTACCGGTTGAGCCACCGCCGCCCATACAAACGTAGTTCGGCTTTAATACAAAAACTACATCCCCAATTGAATCCAAACTTTGCAAATATATTATATAGACACATATCGATGTTTGTAATTAGTTTTTGATGTTCTAATATAAAGCGGAAAAAAATAAGATCAGTTTTAAACGTTCAGTACAAAACTAATTCAAGTCTACGTTCAGTTATTTTCAATTTACTACATTGAAAACTAATTACAAACATCGATATGTGTCTACTCCATACATTTGCAAAGTTTGGACTCAATCCGAAATGTAGTTTTTGTATTAAAGCGGAACTACGATTGTATAGAAACTCGAGCCTCCTGGGGACCCTTAATTAACGTTTTAAAGCCAAACGTTTAAGGCGGTAATATTACAGATTTTTGTTATTTTTGACGACAATTACTCCTAAACGTTAGAAAAAAAACCCAAGGTTGAAAAAGTACCATTATTTTTGATGATGTTCCTTAAGTCAAAAGCTATTAGAAACACGACTGAGCAGTTTTGGCTCGATAGAAAAAATCCCAAAGATAGGTCTACACCGTTACTTTCAACTCTATTTATGACTAATATTTTGAATTTATTTTTATACTTTCATTGTAGTTTTTGATTGAAACAAAAAACCATTGCAAAAGTGTGGTTATTTTCTTTACTCTTTACACGTAAATAAAAAGACAGAGACAACTGTTCCAATCAATACCTCGCTATAAATAGTTTTAATAAGTTGTTCACCAGATGTGAGGTTCAAAGAAAGTTGGTGAAAGTATCGCAAACGTTTTTTCTTTGTAGGAGAGAAAATTGAAGAAGTTTTTGTTTACAAGTTACTTCTTTTCTTTGATGGCTGCTTGCATCCGATAGATGTAATTTAGATAAAGTTCCTACTTGGCTGTCATCATCATCATCATCATATTAGCCGAAGGACGTCCACTGCTGGACATGGGCCTCCCCCTATGGTCGAAGATTGTCTACATAACTTTGTAAGACCTTAATGATAATAATAACACTATACTATAATAAATACAAAAAATAATAAATAAGTTAAAAAAATACAAAAAGTTTCAACTGGACCCGGAATCGAACCCATGATCTACGAGGAGGAAGTCCAACGCTTTGAATACTGGAGTATCGCTTTGTATATCAAGCGTAGTGAAATGTCCAATCGTCTTGTGTGAAAAAGACGATATGCGTGAAAACTTCGAAAAACGCGGCTTTTCCAGAGACTACCATGTAGCTTATCATCATCATATCAGCCAAAGAACGTCCACTGCTGGACGGATTTCCACGAAGACCGGTTCTGCACTGCCATTCAGCGGCTTACTAAGCTCATTGATCTACCGAGTGGGAGGCCTGCCTACGCTACGTTTTCCGGTGCGCGTTCGCCAATCGAGAACTTTACTGTCCTGTCTTGGCGGCAAGACCAACCGTAACTGGTCCTTGTCTTCACCTTATGGTGTTGGCAGGAATAGCGTCCCTCACTATATGACCTTGCTGTCGGTGAGTGTGGACGCTATATCATAAACCTGGTAGTTTAGCGTATCTGGTAGATATACGAGAGGGAATGTCCAGACGGCCGCGAGAGGTAAGCGTGCCCACAGCTCCGGTACCTACCTGGAGAGTAGGTAGTGGTTATCTTCCACGAGGAACTCGCCTTGCAGAGTACCAAGACAAGCGTCTTGGCGGCAAGACCTACTGCAACTGGTTCTTGCCTTCGCCTTATGGTGTTGGCAGGAATAGCGGCCCTCACTGTTATGCCCTAAGGGTCGGTGAGTGCGGACGCTATATTATAAACCTGGTAGTTTAGCGTATCTAGTAGATATACGAGAGGGAATGTCCAGACGGCCGCGAGAGGTAAGCGTGCCCACAGCTCCGGTACCTACCTGGAGAGTAGGTAGTGGTTATCTTCCACGAGGAACTCGCCTTGCAGAGTACCAAGACAAGCGTCTTGGCGGCAAGACCTACTGCAACTGGTTCTTGCCTTCGCCTTATGGTGTTGGCAGGAATAGCGGCCCTCACTGTTATGCCCTAAGGGTCGGTGAGTGCGGACGCTATATTATAAACCTGGTAGTTTAGCGTATCTGGTAGATATACGAGAGGGAATGTCCCGACGGCCATCTGTTGTACGAGCTATGAACCTTGCAGCTAATTTGATATATATATATTTTTTTTTATTTGCTATTTTTTTCTTTAGAGCCGTTTCTTCGTTTAATAGTTTAGTGTGTAGTCTATATGGTGGGGGTGAAGATTAGCCGGCTAAACTTCACCCAGGGACTGTAAAATTAATCAAACCTGACCGAATCTAATATCGCTCGCTTCGCTCGCTCACCACCCAAAAAACATTTCCCAGCCAGTGTTGGGTAGACCTTGTTGTGTACGGTTAAACGCCGAATACCAACTAATAATCAGACTTTACCCAAACAACTTTAGCCGGCTAATCTTAAGTTTATGTTCACACCCACCTTTGGCCGTGACATAATATATAATACTCGTATATATTGAAATTTGATGTGACTAACATTCTTTTAAATACGGCCGTTCCAACCGTTCTTCCAATGGAATTATTTAGTAGTAGCTTTTGCCTGCGACTTCGCCCGCTTGTATTTTTGTCCAGATCCCTTAAGAACTATATCGGGCTATTCTAATCAGCAGTCTATGTCACTTCCCACCCCCTCAACCAATTCTATACAATAAATCACTTTAATCCGTTGCTATTCGTTGAGACGCCGGCGTGCACGAGCGTGGAAATAAGTTTTCCCAGATCCCCCGGGAACTATGTCAGGATAAGCTTATTAGTAAATTAAGTCATTTTGCACCCCTCAACCATCTCTGTGCAAAAAATCAAAACAAGAACCCATTGTTCCGTTGGGATGTTAAAAAATCAATCAAAAAAAGAGTAATTTTTCAGTTCCCTCAGGAACTGCATCGGACCATGCTATTTTCACGGCATAAAAAGTTGCCTATGTCCTTTCCAGTGACACAGGCTACCTGCATGGTACATTTCATCAAGATAGGTCGAGGTGATGAAGCGTGAAAAGGTAACAAATAAACAAACACATTTTTACATATACAATACTAGCTTTTGCCCGCGGCTTCGCCCGCCGTGGACATAGTTTTTATAGCTGTCTTTGAGGTTGAGTGGCGCACGAGTCGCATGCGCATCCCCGATAGGGCTTTTCAGATTAGCAGCCTATGTAACTCAAACTAAACCCACTAATCACACTCCCTGAACCATCTCTGTACAAAAAATGACAATCCATTAATCAGTTGCGTATTAAGGAAATAAACCAATATTTTTTGAAAAACCTAATAACTTTAAGGTACAGAGGCCAGCACATCAAGCTATACACTCGTAGTAGTGCGATTCTGATCTATACGCATTCGGCATAAGAACGGTAGAAAGTCCAATGTGTATAACTTGATATGCTGGCCTGTGTACAAGCTTTTAATATTACATTGTAACGCGATATACATATGCATGAAAAATTTCAGCTAAATCGGAAACCGGGAAGTTGGTCAAATTTAACTTGCAAGATTCCACCCGAACAAATATACATAAATGGCAAGTTAATAAGCTTGCAAAAAAGTAATTTTTTCAGTTCCTTTAGGAACTGCATCGGACTATGCTATTTTCACGGCATAAAAAGTAGCCTATGGCCTCTCCAGTAACACAGGCTACCTGCATGGCACATTTCATGAAGATTGGTCGAAGTGTTGAAGAGTGAAAAGGTAATAATATTCTAAAAACCTAAAAACTTTAAGGTACAAGCTTTTAATTATAGCATTGTCACGCGATATCATATGCATGCAAAATTTCAGCTTAATCGGAAACCGGGAAGTGGATCATATTAAACTTACAAGATTTCACCCAAACAAACATACATAAATTGCAAGTTAAATAAAATCTTGTAAAAAAAGACATTTTTTTCAGTTCCCTTAGGACACAAGCTACGTGCATGGCACATTTCATCAAGATTGGTCGAGGTGTCGAAGCGTAAAAAAGTAACAAACAAACAAACACTTTTTCATATTTATAATATTATAGTTAGAATTCATTATTTTAGCCTTCTATATAGAATGAAAAGAAAATGTTATTCCCCAGTTTCATCGCTAAAATTCTTCAGTTAACGAGGTTCGGATTGAATTTAAATCACTTCAACTGTAGCAGATTTAAATTTCGGGTCTATATTGACAAAAGGTATTCGAGATTAATTTATACAGTAGACGCTAGAAGATATTAAATTTATACATGCAAGCAAGTGAAGGGTTCAAGTATTTAGAACCCTGAACGAAGAGAGTGATTCATGGCTTCACTTCCCTCGACACGAAGTCGACTTCACGCACAACCTTCGAGTTTCTTCACAGGTGTGTGCAGGTTTCCTCACGATGTTTTCCTTAACCGTTAGAGCGTCGAATAAACGTACATATGAAATCGAAATTCGTAAACACGTTTGTACCAGTGAGCACCGGACGGACGAACAGACACACACACACACACGCACACACATTCACACACTCACACACATTTTCATATTTTTGAAGTAAAAACTTCTTTATCGGGGCGTTGTGCACTTTTTTTGTAATGGGTAAAAAATGTTAAGCTCGCGTCAGGACACGTGACCTGATCGAAAATTCGTAAGACGGATGGAGTTGATTTTTTGTTGATTTTTCTGAGATATAAACTTTTTAATGTAATATAAATGCACAACGTTAATATTCAAGTTTTCACTTCTGGCGGCACTCCCGGAGTGCAACCCGTTTTTTTTTTTATGGACAATTGATCCCATCAAAATCTCAATTTCGTTTTTTTTGTCATCACAATACCTTCTTCACTCCTTCATCGCTCTCTCTTATTTTCTCTCTCTCTTATTCTTAGGTGTCAGAAAGAGAACACCCCTTTTTTATCTTTTACCCCATCTGATAACTTTACTTTGCTCTTTTCTACGCCAAGCAAGGAATTTTTATGAGAATAAAAATTCCTTAACGCCAAGTCAGATGAAAACGTTTTTAAATTGCTGTTAAATTTGAACTCCGCTTCAAAGTTAAGCACTAAATAACAACTCTTTTTATAGTCTTCTGTTCACCCAACTATTAACCGTTTAAAGGGATTTTAAATGCATAATATATCTCGCTCGTGGAATTGTTGCTCAGTAAAAATAACTTACCAACGACGGTAACAAAAATCATGAATTGGTATTTAAATCTCGAGATTTCAGATTTAAACAAAATATGTATATGTCACCGTAAAATTGTAAGATTTGTTAGATTGTAATCTAACGGGATCTATCTCGGGAGATTGTGAACTGTCGAAAGATTGTGAACCGTTACATACTGCTTACAATTTCACTAGTGTCATTGCAATCTCACTAGTGACATTACAATAACACTAAGCGAAGTGAATAACATTAAATAAATGAGCGAGCAAAGCGAGCGATGTTAGGTTCGGTCAGGTTTGATTGATTTAACAGTCAAAGGAGCTTGCTTCGCAGAAGAAAAAATCATCGGTTTTATTCGGAGATACAAGAATGGGCCGTGCAATTGTAAGCCGATTGACAATATACCGTCCTATTATAATCTAACTGAATTAGGTGTAGTGAGATTGTAATATCGCGGTTTTGACAATATCCCGGTGACACAAAGTACAATCATTATAATTATCACCATATCAGCCGAAAGCTGTCCACTGCACGCCGA
The DNA here is from genome assembly GCA_947284805.1 of Coleophora flavipennella. NCBI lineage: Eukaryota > Metazoa > Arthropoda > Insecta > Lepidoptera > Coleophoridae > Coleophora > Coleophora flavipennella. The sequence goes on from OX369290.1 coordinate 11,364,756, forward strand.
AGGCCTCCCCCAAGGATTTTCACAGGGTCCGGTCCTGCGCTGCCCGCAATCTTCCAGCGGCTTCCCGCGACCTTCACCACGTCGTCGGTCTAACGAGTCCAGACAAAGTTTTCCTAGTTTTACTACGAAACCCTAAAAACAATTTTGTCTTACTTATAACTAATCTACACAGGGTGTAAAAAAAATTGATGTAAGTCCCGTTTATTGCAATTAAGCTAGGTTTAAATAAATTGAGCAAGATTTCTATTTTAATTGCTTCTTTATTTTAGTAAAGCAATGACCAACAAATACTTATAATGAGAGCAGACAACAAGAGCGCCACAAGCGGCAGGATAAAGAACTTCCTCCTTTTTTTAAAAATTTACCGGCTTAGGCTACATTATAAAATTTATCATTTAACACCGTTAACGGGGGCTTCTACTCAGCATACCGAACAACTTTTGTTCTACGACTTTGCTGAACACATTTTTACTCTATATACAAATCGATCAGCTGATAGACCGATTTTGTGCATTTTAGTATGGAGGATCCAATTATTTTTTGAGAATTTACTATGGGTTCCTTGGAGAAAGTTGTTCAGTATGACGAGTAGAACCCCCAGTTAACGGGACCTACACCAATTTTGTTACAGCCTGTATACTTTGCTTATAGTAAAGTATATTAAACAGGGTTTAACATAAAGGTGCAGTGATACCTTAAGGTGGGCTTGTACTCATCAAACTTAAACATTCGTATAATTTAGGAATCTTCAAGACGAGAGTGAATAGGCACTATTTGAGCTTGCGTGTTACATCCTCGGCTGCATCAGCACTTACCATCAGGTGAGGTGCAGCCAAACGCACTCAAATTTTTAATAAAAAAAAAAAAAATCTGAACAACTTTTGTTTTACAACTTTGCTGAAATCGCGATTTTTTTAAAATTATTTTTCACAAAGGTTCCAAAGCTTCGAGCATCGCCGCAAAGTCGCCTGTCTATCGGTTTTTTACAGGATTAATTTCGGAGAGTGTTCAGATAGACCCTCACGTAAATTCAACGTGAAGCCAATCAAAACCACTACAAACCTTTAAGTACACGCACACATAAGAAATCAAACCCACTCCAAAATAATCAACAGCATGTCGTCAGACATCATCGAAGTCACGCAAACACACAAATCACACCAATACCACAGTATTACTATATGGCTTACAGTAGCGCAACGTACTACGCAAGGTCCTAGCTCACACTAGCCTGTAGTCAGCTTGGCAAACTCGTGGAGTTTCACAGATACCTGCAGTGTCGCGGAGTTTGCCAGGCTGTGCCCCGCCGCCCGCTGCCCCGCAAGTATCCTTCCGTTGCTCTGTGGAAGTACATTCATTGCGCTACTGTAAGCCGCTATATTGTAATACTGTGCCAATACCACACACATGTTTTAAAAAGTGGCATCAGCTTGACAGTTTGCAGCATTATATCCACAAATCTACTTCAAATAGATTTCTTTATCGCGTGGCCACTACAATGACTCTCGCTATAACCGTTTTAAGCGTTGGTGTTGCCACCTTAATATTATTTCCATTGAGTCAGGGTAAATTTAAATGTAATCAGTGCGACCTAGCGAGCGTCTTTGTAGTAGATCTGATGAAATTTAAGTAATGCTTTCGAAAAGCATTTGTACGGTTTAATTTTTAAAATCAGGGGTCATAATATAGAAACCTACAAATATATATTACTAGCTGTTTCCCGCGGTTTCACCCGCGTGGACAACGTTTCTATAACTTTTCGAGGGTGCGCAGTGCGCGAGCCGCAAGCGGCTCGCGAGCGTGGTAAAAAGTAGCCTATGTCTGAATCCGGGTCCTAATCTGTCTACCTACCAAATTTCAGCCAAATCCGTTCAGTAGTTTTTGCGGGAAAGCGTAACAGACAGACAGAGTTACTTTCACATATAAAATATTAGTAGGGATTTTTATTCGGTAAAATTTAAATGGCAACATTTAAAGAAACATGGTTTGGCTAAGAAAATGTCAGACTTTGACAATTAGCATGCAAAAAAGTGGTCATGCCGATAAGGACAAAAAATAATATCAGTATCCTTTTCGCACTCGTGCCATATCATAAGTATCCTTCTTTTTTCTTTTGTATTCTATTTGTAGTAGATCTGTGAATATAACTGAAGCTTTTTTGATCTGACTTACGTACATTACTACAGTAGGACAAGACCTAATATTGCATTAAAAACTTCTTCGCTCTTCTGTACTCATACTGAGATAATTTCATAACAGAACGGAACGTACATCCCGTCAACAATAACTAAATATTACATTAGTAACATCGCAAACGAAGAAAGACCTGCGACTTTGCTCTACGACGGAATTCATTGAATTTAGCTTCGTTGTAGCAAAGAATAAGTATTCTCGTACTGTCATGTAGAGAGGACAAAACTTATAGACTAGGAGTTCATGACAAATCTGGTAACGATGATGGAAATGGATAAAATTAGGTTGACAGATTAAATGGCAACCCCCTGGTGTTAAATATGTCGGGCTGCCTGCACAAAGTGGTTGAGTTATGTACTTAAAGCGCCTGAAAAACTAGTTATCGTGACCAAAAAAGCGATAAGGGAAATGACTGAGTAAGATACAAAATGAAAGTACTTGTTGTACTCATGAAAATTGTGCAAAAACTGTCCAAATATTCGGTTGCGTTATGAAGCAACGCCCGTTATTAGTATGAATAGCGAGAGTTCTGGACTAGGAGCCTTAGGAGACTAGGAGTCCCAAAGTTGGAAAAGGCGGATTCCAACTTGGGGGGTGGGGGCCTGGTCCAGAATTCTTACTACTAACGGGCGTTGCTCCACAACGCAATCGAATATTTGGACAGTTTTTGCACGATTGTCATGAGTACAACAAGTACTTTCATTTTGTATCTTACTCAGTCATTTCCCTTATCGCTTTTTTTATTTGCTCACGATAACTAGTTTTACAGGCGCTACAAACACTTTGCGCAGGCAGACTGACATATTTATCATCAGAGGATGGCCATTTATCCTCTCAATCTAAGTTTTTCCATTTTCGTCGTTACCTCCTAGTAAATATATTAAACGTGTAGTAAGTATATTAAACTTAGTACTTATATTAAGTTTTGTGTGAAAATCAGTTCCAATTATTACAAAATTTTAGCTCCTTAAGTGTGTTACAAAATACCTCTCGTCTGTGAACTAATAGGACTCATGGTAACGAATAAAACAGTGGACTATGACAAATGAGTGGTCCTGTTTTCCCGCGACACAAATATGCTCGTAATTTATTAATGCACGGAAGAATAGGACAGCAGCCAGCAAGCCGTCATAGAGAGTAAGTAAATATTCTTTATTACAACAAAAAAATTATCACAAAAACATAATTAAAAATATAGATGGGCGTCTAGTACAAAACATCATAGAAATCGGTCAGTCTAAAGAGCTGACCGCAGAAAGACGATAGGTACAATGGTGTGTATGAAAAATGTGTTAAAGCATGTAATTTTGTAAATATGGTAAATGCGTATATAAGGATAAAACACAAAATTATATAGAAAAATAGTTTTGTTTTTATTTTATTGAGGAAATAAACATAGCAACCTGGGTTTTTTTTTAATACTGGGTGACGGTTTCACTGACACGACAAGGTCAAATTTTGATAGCTTCACAGACGAGATAAGAAGTATAAAATAATTATGTACTAAAATCGATTGTGACTATCATTTAGAAGAATTATTATTGAAGCAACACTCGCTAACAAAACGTTTTTCGCATTATTTTATTAACATCTAGCTATACCTATGCAAAAGATTTTAAAAAACCAGCCAGGTGCGTGTAGGATCGCATATAGTGTAGGGTTCTGCAGTCATAACTTGGAATTTGTTTACATCAGACGACACCAGCAGTATTAACCGCCTCCCTGGCGTAATGGCTAAGTCCATTAGCTTCACATTACGAGGTCGCGGGTTCGATTCTCGGCGGAGTCCAGCTTTTTAGAGTCGGTTTGGTTTATGGAAGGGCTTTTCTAAATTTTCTAAGCCTGCCTGGCATAGCTACCACCTTACCATCTAAGTCTTGCCGCCAAACATCAATGTTAACAGCAATGATGTGTTCCGGCTTTAACATCAGAGAGCCAGTTCTCTATTGCGTTCGGGAATCGTGGTAAGCCCGCTTCCATCTTCGGCATTATCGTCACTTACCATCCGGTGAGATGATATTGTCAAGGGCTTACAATTGTGGATTAAACAAAAATCTTTTGTTTCTTTGTACATTTTTAAGGTGTTGGTTTAGCATTTATTGGACAAAAGTAATCAAAACTAATATGTTTATTTAATAGGATCGATCGAAGTTGTATGAGTGTTCCGGCTTGAAGATAAGATAGCCTTTTCCCCGTTGCGTTAGGGAATCTCTGTAAGCCCACTTTCATCCTCGATAGCATCGTCACTTTCCATCAATCAGGTGAGAAAGGGCTTACCAATTTCGAATAAAAAAACCATCCAATTTTTTTTTGCATTGATAGTTATTATTATGGCACACATATGTAGTTTATTTTAAATCAATATGTAAGAGATAAGAAAGAAACGACAGGCGGGAATAACTTGTGACTAACTGTGGTAATAAAGTTTGCCTCATGTTGCCTAAAACAAACATGCAAAATTATGTACATTACAATTCTTTTCATACTAATTTTATTTATGGTACTTGTATTTAAATGGTATACTATGGTACCTTGTTGTCCTGAGTTAGGCCTCATGTTCACTTTACTTCTTTATTTATGGTACCTTGTTTTCCTGAGTTAGGACTCATGCTCACTTTACTCTTTATTTATGGTACCTTGTTGTCCTGAGTTAGGACTCATGCTCACTTTACTTCTTTATTTATGGTACCTTGTTGTCCTGAGTTAGGACTCATGCTCACTTTACTTCTTTATTTATGGTACCTTGTTGTACTGAGTTATGCCTCATGTTCACTTTACTTCTTTATTTATGGTACCTTGTAGTCCTGATTTAGGCCTCATGTTCACTTTACTTCTTTATTTATGGTACCTTGTAGTCCTGAGTTAGGCCTCATGTTCACTTTACTTCTTTATTTATGGTACCTTGTTGTCCTAAGTTAGGCCTCATGTTCACTTTACTTCTTTATTTATGGTACCTTGTTGTCCTGAGTTATGACTCATGTTAACTTTACTTCTTTATTTATGGTACCTTGTAGTCCTGAGTTAGGCCTCATGTTCTCTTTACTTCTTTATTTATGGTACCTTGTTGTCCTGAGTTAGGCCTCATGTTCACTTTACTTCTTTATTTAAGGTACCTTGTTGTCCTGAGTTATGCCTCATGTTCACTTTACTTCTTTATTTATGGTACCTTGTTGTCCTGAGTTAGGCCTCATGTTCTCTTTACTTCTTTATTTATGGTTATGACTACAGATTAATAAGATTTATTATTTTTGTTGACATAATTATTACAACAATATAATATTTATAGATTTCAAATTACATTTATTATTATTTATCGTACTTATTTGTCAAATGTCCAATATTCATAAATTAAAATACAAAATAATTTTAAAATTTCATTGATTAAACTAAATAGCCTTTCAACAATGCCATTTGGCATACATACCGGACAACGCTCAAGCGGGAAGAGTGCCACAGCGGCACTCGAAAAAGTTTGACGTAATGTATGACGTAATAAGTGAACTTATACTGTTCTGATCTCTGTCAAACTATACCATGATACTGTAGAGGGACTGATACATCATATCATCATTTTTTAGTGTAATTCCATGGGTTTTTTTTTCAAAATAAATATTTCTATACTTTTTAGTGTCAAATTTCATACAAACGTCAAGAAACTAAGTTGTTTGTAAAAAATGAAAAAAAAAAACATATTGCTAAAATTGATATATAGATAGATAGAGAGAGAGAGAGAAGATTTCATTAGCGAACTGTAACAGTAATTAGTCTTTATAGGTTTCAAAAAACCCTTGGATATCTGAAAAGTGCCAAACGGACTCACGTGCGTCCAAATCACTCCCCCATTTTAAAGTTCCCTCTTAGAGACTGCGAAACCCTAAAACCTTGCATGAAATAAATAAGAAACTCGAGTCTTGGCCTTCATCCAACCTGCGAAATTTTTTCTTTGTCCAAAGTTGCTGCAATACTTATGAGCGAAGGAACTCGGGGATTGCGACAAGGAAATCTCGTTAGTGCAGAAGTAGTTTCCCGATTTCTAAAGCGCAATATTGTTGAGCTAGGGGAATGTTAGTGCCCTTTTTAGGGTTACGTAGCAGGTAACTACAACTATTGAATAAAGACATGGAAGTCGTTTCAGCGATCAAAAAGAGAAATGTAGATAGTTTTGGGCACATATACGGATTGGGCGGGGCACGTAGCTCGTAGAACAGAAGGCCGTTGGGACAGTAAAGTTCTCGAGTGGCGACCACGCACCGGAAAGCGTTGTGTAGGCAGGCCTCCCACACAGTGGACCGATGACCTGGTGAAGGTCGCGGAAAGCCGCTGGATTCGGGCAGCGCAGAACCGGTCGTCGTGGAGTTCCTTGGAATCCAGCAGTGGACGTCTTTCGGCTGATATGATGATAATGTTGATACGGGTTGTAATAAAATTGGTATAGGACCCGTTAACTGGGGGTTCTACTCATCATACTGAACAACTTTCCTTAAGGAACCCACAGACAAATCTTGAAAAAAAAAGTGAAACCCCCATACTAAGATGCACAAAATTGTTCGATAGCTGATCGATTTGTATGAAGAGCACTAATTTTTTATTGCGTTTTCAGCAAAGTCGTAGAACAAAAGTTGTTCAGTATTATGAGTAGAAGCCCCAGTTTACGGGACCTTTACCAATTTTGTTACACACTGTATCATCATAACAGCTCATATACGTTCCCACCGAGGGGCTCGAGCCTACCCTGAATTAGGGCGATCAGGCCTTAGTCGACCACGCGGGCCCAGTGCGGGTTTGTCAACTTCACACATAACCTTCGAGTTTCATCGCAGGCGTGTGCAGGTTTCCTCACGATGTTTTCCTTCACCGTTAAAGCAATCGGTAAGTATGTACGTAAGTTTTTGAAAAACTCATTGGTACATTGGCCGTCCAGATTTGAACCCGGTACCTCTGGTTAGAAGAACCGAGTCGTTACCGGCTGAGCCACCGACGCTATATACACACTGTATAGAGATGATAAATAAATACAACTTACCACACTAATATTATAAAGGCGAAAGTTTGTGAGTGTGTATGTTTGTTACTTCTTCACGCAAAAACGACTAAACGGATCTGGCTGAAATTTGGTAGGTAGACAGATAAGGACATGAATCAACACATAGGCTACTTGTTTTCACGCTGGCGAGCTGCTTGCGGCTTGCGCACTGCGCACCCTCGAAAAGTCATACAAACTTTGTCCACGCGGGTGAAGTCGCGGGAAACAGTTAGTTGAAGGATTATTAACAAACACACAGATCACTTTACTGGCTCAGGGACACAAAGAGGATCTTAGCCTCGGACACCAAAAGTCACCACTCGTCCCTATTCTGCGCCTCCTCACGCCCATCGGGTCTCTGGAGGGTGCTCAGGTCCTTCTGCACCTCATTGTGAGGATAATTATCACACATACACGTCACTGCACTGGCTCAGGGACCCAAAGAGGATATCAGCCTCCGACACAAAAGTCGCCACTCGTCCCTATTCTGCGCCTCCTCACGCCCATCGGGTCTCTGGAGGGTGCTCAGGTCCTTCTGCACCTCATTGTGAGGATAATTATCACACATACACGACACTGCACTGGCTCAGGGACCCAAAGAGGATATCAGCCTCCGACACAAAAGTCGCCACTCGTCCCTATTCTGCGCCTCCTCACGCCAATCGGGTCTCTGGAGGGTGCTCAGGTCCTTCTGCACCTCATTGTGAGGATAATTATCACACATACACGACACTGCACTGGCTCAGGGACCCAAAGAGGATATCAGCCTCCGACACTAAAGTCGCCACTCGTCCCTATTCTGCGCCTCCTCACGCCAATCGGGTCTCTGGAGGGTGCTCAGGTCCTTCTGCACCTCATCGTGAGGATAATTATAGAGGGGAAGATTAAGGGGAGACGAGGCCGAGGTAGAAGAAGAGACTGGTTGAAGGTGGAACACACAGAAACACTTATTCGAAAGACGGAAGACAGTAAGATGTATGGACAAATGGTCGCCGACCTTCTGGATGGAGATGGCACATAAAGAAAATGAAGAAGCAGCAGCTACCATAATCGTAATAATACCGGGACCCTATTACTAAACCAACGCTGTCCGTCCGTCTGTCCGTCTGTTTGAAGGCTGTATCTTCGGAACCGTAATAGGTAGGGTGGAATTATAATGGGAAATTCACCAACATTTTTTTATCCGTTATTATCGGTAATTCATACAAGCATAAAAGTTGTTCTTCTTCTTCTTTTCGAGTTGACAGAAAACTCAGATAGTCCCATCCCAAAACCGAGCCACGCAAATTGCCTTGTCAGTGGCCTGCATCAAGTCCTCCCGCGTTGTTGGAATTATAATAGTTATTCTGACTGACTCGGTGGCTCAGTGGTTAATGCCCTTGACTACTGATCCGAGGGTTGTGGGTTCGATCCCCACCCAGGGCAAGCATTTGTGCGATGAGCAGATTTGTTTGCTCTGTGTCTGGGTGTTAATTTATCTATATATGTATGTATTTAAACGTATATAAGTATGTATATCAGTCTCTGGTAACCCATAACACAGGGAATCCTACTTTGGGGCCAGATGACCATGTGTAATTGGTACCAGAATATTAAAAAAAAAAACTGGAGCAAAAAAAAATGTTTGTAAACCGTATTCGCGCTAAGAAGTGTGTTAGCAGTCACGATAACGGCGGGGCGGGGGGTGCGAAGAATCCCCGGCAGACCGACGACCTGGTGAAGATCGCGGGCAGCCGATGGATGCGGGCAGCGCAGGTTCGGTCGTCGTGGAAATCCTTGAGGGAGGCCTTTGTCCAGCAGTGGACGTCTTTCAGTTGATATGATAAAGATAGCAAGACATTAACATCTCCGACATTAGTGACTTGAAAACTGCCAATTGTGACACGGCATAAAAAAAAATCTGTATAAATCTGTGTTTTTTAATTTAATAGGGTTGACGAATGCTAGTCATCTGATTTACTTTTTATCGTCTGTCAAAAATGACATTTTGTTCTAAAAATGTTCGAAATATCTAGGCGTGACGTCATCGTTTCGCAGCGTCATATGATAGGCTGATATGATAATGATAGGTACTAATCCTTACTTGCTTATTAATACTTGCGTTGTTGTCTTTTGTTTGTAATAAATACCTATTATTGTTATACTTGTGTGGAGAGGTGTGGCGGTACGGAACCTTAAGTGCGCGAGTACGAATCGCACTTGGCCGGGCTTTTTTAGGGTCCCGTAGCCAAATGGCAAAAAACGGAACCCTTATGGCTTCGTCACGGCTGTCTGTCTATCCGTCCGTATGTCACAGCCACTTTTTTTCCGAAACCATAAGAACTTTAGAATAGAATAGAATAGTAAATCTTTTATTTAGAGCACAGTACAACGATTTCCAGGTACTAGTAGGTATAAAAAGCCAAGCGTTGTAAATGTTGTAAGCGTTGTACACACACTACACTCTTTTGGAAACTCGTTTAAGGTCGTCTATTTCGGCCACATTATCTCAATATATGAAGCCGCTGGATGCGGGCAGCGCAGATCCGGTCGTCATGGAAATCCTTGGGGGAGGCCGATGTCCAGCAGTGGACGTCCGTGAGCTGATAATGATGATGATGAAACAAGTCAAGGTGAAACAAATCTAGGAAAACTGCTCGTTGTTGGCAACATCAAAGGAAAAATATCAAGAGAAAGATCGCTAACACGATAAAGTGATCAGGTCAATCAAAGAATTTCTATAAGACGGTCAGGGCGACAATGGATTGAAATCACAGAAATTAAATTAATAATATTATAACCTTTATAATATAAATAATATAACTTTATATAAATACAAACCTGTGGCGACAGTCGCGTGAAAGAGCGTCAGTGGCGCAACGGCAAGGGCCGCTACCTCCTATCCGGGAAGTCGTGGTTCAATTCCTGCCACGTACCAATGTGCTTTCGAATTTCGATCTCATATGTACGTTTATCCGACGCTCTTACGTGAAGGAAAACATCGTGAGGAAACCTGCACACATCTGCGAAGAAACTCGAAGGATGTGTGTCAAGTTGACCAACCCGCACTGGGCCCGGGTGGTCGACTATAAGGCTCGATCGCCCTAATTCAGGGTAGGCTCGAGCTGATGTGATTTCATGGGGACAGTAATGAGGAAACGACCAGAAAGAGAGAGAGAGTTTAAGGTCGAATATTAAGGTCATGGCGCAAATTTAAAATTTGGACGTTTCGTGAATTTTGACTTTCATTATAGCAGCTCATATACGTCCCCACCGAGAGGCTCAAGCCTTACCTGAATTAAGGCGAATGGGCCACACGGGCCCAGTGCGGGTTGGTCTTTTTCACGCACAATCTTAGAGTTTTGCTTCACCTAAATAGCATCGGATACACGCTTATAAGAAATAGAAGTTGGTACGTGGCTCGATTTGAACCATGACCTCCTGGACTGGAGATAGCAGCTCTAGCTATTACGCCGCCGATGCTCTAACATTCCAAATGAGAAAATTAAACTAAATTAGTGATTAATGGTTTGCTAGCGTGCGATAGAGAAGTCAAGGTGGCCACAAGTTGGCCACTGGGCTGGAGACATATTATGACTTGTCGACACGAAAGAAGAATGGTTCATTATTTAATTTTAATTCAGTCTACGTACCAATTGACTAATGACATGGTATCGACACAGATTAAAAATTATAAATCTACTAGCTTTTGTCCGCCGTTTTTCCCGCGTGGACCTCGTTTTAATGACTGTATTAGAGTGTGCGCGGTGTGCGACCCGCAAGCGGGTCGCGAGCGTGGACATGAATTTTCTCCAGATCCATCGGAAACTATGTCAGGATATGCTTATTAGTAAATCATGTAATTTCTCTCTCCTAAACCATCTCTGTGCAAAAAATCGCACAATCCATTATACCGTTGCGATGTTAAAGAAATTACCCAAAAAAGAGTATATTTTCAGTTCCCTTAGGAACTGCATCGGGCTATGCTATTTTCACGGGATAAAAAGTAGCCTATATATGTCCTTCCTCGTGACACAGGCTACCTGCATGCCACATTTCATTAAGATTGGTCAAGGCGTTGAAGCGTGAAAAGGTAAAATACAAACAAATACAATTTCACATTTATAATTATTATAGTAAGGATTGATCTAGTAAGTACATACTCGTAAACTTTGTTCAGCCATTCCTTTAGCGCAGGTGTGGGCAACCTCTTGAAATTTGCGGGCTAAGCTTAAAGTCTGTAACAAAGTCGCGGGCCGCAGGTACAGGTAGTAGTCAAACAGTCGATTTAGTTTATTCATTTAAAAGTATTCATAAAGTGCACGTTAATTTGTCATCCATGTTCTCCATGTCATCATCATCACATCAACTCATATATACGTCCCCACCGAGGGGCTCGAGCCTACCCTAAATTAGGACGATCGGGCCTTAGTAGACCACGCGGGCCCAGTGTGGGTTGGTCGACTTCACACACAACTTTCGAGTCACTTCGCAGATGTGTGCAGGTTTCATTACGATGTTTTCCTTCACCGAAAGAGCATCGGATAAACGTACATATGAGATTGAAATTCGAAAACACATTGGTACGTGGCAGGACTTGAACCACTTTCCCTGGCCCTTGCCCTTGCGCCACCGACGCTCAGTTCTCCATGTATCCTCGGAATATTGAGCCTGAACTTGATGGGAAACAAGATGATCAATATTGGGATCAATACCACAGATGATCTTCTTATTACTATGCACTACGTTCAATACCACTAATACATAGGTGCAAAGCGTTTTCCAGATTTTTTGATTTATTACTTTTCATCACTGAAAAATAAATTTCACATTTGTAATTGCTACCAAATACGCAAATCACTTTTTAGTATCACTTTTTACGATTTATTATTCAATCAAAATAGCTTGAAGAATCTTCTCTCTAACTCTCTTTTTAGTTTAAATTTAGAGTATATTACTTTTTGAGCGCGATTTTAAAATGCTCCGCAAGCCGGATTAAAAAGCGGGGCGGGCCACATCCGGCCTGCGGGCCGGGGGTTGCCCATATATGCTTTAGCGTTTTGAAGTTAGTAAGATATATTGAACCTAACTGATCGATGGAGCCATACAGAATTAAAATAACTATTATTTACAAAGTGACGTCACTCTGTCCCATTTATCTACGTCATAGCTGTCGCGCCTCTGATGGAACTGTTTAGAATTCTACCGTCTTAGAGATACGGGAATGAATGTTTTCTCAGAGGCTTGAGCTTATTATACTGAGCTATATAACAGATGGCCGTTTGGGCAGATAAGTTCACGAGTGACGATCGTGCAACGGAAAACGTAGCGTAGGCAGGCCACCCACACGGTGGACGGACGACCTCTTGGAGGTCGTGGGATGCTGCTGCATACGGGCAGCGCAAGACTGGTCATCGTGGAAATCCTTGGGAGGCCTTAGTCCAGCAGTGGACGTCTTTCAGTTGATATGATAATGATTATGAAGATAGCAAGACATTAACATCTCTGAAATTAGTGACTTGACAACTGCCACATGTGACACGGCATAAAAAAAATCTTTATAAATCTGTGTTTTTTAATTTAATAGGGTTGACGAATGCTAGTCATCTGATTTACTTTTTATCGTCTGTCAAAAATGACATTTTGTTATAAAATTTTTTTCGAAATATCTAGGCGTGACGTCATCGTTTCGCAGCGTCATAATTGTACTCATTTTGTGATTTTGATGAATTAAAAATCGAAGACTTGATGGAAAACAAAACGAGTAAGGTTTTCCGAAGATTAAGGAGGAGCGCAATTTAGTGATCAAGAGTTTAAAATTTATTTCTGATGCTGTCGTCATCCCTATTAACATTTTTTTTATGTAAAAGCTTTTCGATGATACCGAGTGTAAAAAAATGGTTTAGGAACCGTAAACAGAGCTTTGTTCTTTCTTCTTATCGTACTTAACAGAAACTACTCTTGAGAAAAGTTGTAAATACAGAAGTGACCTTATTTATATTACATAAACTATACATGTGAAGGTGTTAGCCTCATTCTATTACAGCAGTCCAACGAAAAAAACTCAAAATAGTATGATGGTTAAACATGGAACATGGACGGATCAAAAATGGAGTCTGGTGCAGGAGCAGGAGGATTTCTCGGCGAGCATCAGTCTACTGTACCACACCCCGGACACTGCATACAACGGTCGTGAAATTTACATTTCTAAAAACAAATGACGGAGCAAACAAAATCACGGCGAAATCCTATACGTTCGAGAACCACACTATAACCAATCTGTGTCAATCTGGGTGACGAGGCGGTGAGGTAGGAATCTAGAGAGCGGCAGGGAGTGTCCATACTGTATGTTAGTACTGAAATATATTATAGTTACTTTGGTAATACGCAACAGTCTAATACGCGAAGACAAGAAAGTCAAAGACATAACCATCCATGCCCTCAGCAATAGCCAAGCTGCGCTCAAAGCTCTTGACTTCTCAGTTCGACTCTGGGCTGGTGCTCAATTATATCATCATATCAGCCGAAAATCGTCCACTGCTGTACAAAGACCTCCCCCAAGGATTTCCACGACGACCGGTCCTGCCTACGCTACGCTTTCCGGTGCGCGGTGGCCACTCGAGAACTTTACTGCCCCATCGGCCATCTGTTCTACGAGCTATGTGCCCTGCCCACTGCCACTTCAGATTAGCGATTCTGTGAGCTATGTCGGTTACTTTAGTTCTTCTGCGGATCTCCTCGTTTCTGATTCGATCACGCAGAGAAACTCCGAGCATAGCACGCTCCATTACCCTTTGGGTGACCTTGAGCCTTTTTATGAGGCTCATAGTAAGCGATCATGTCTCAGTTCCGTAAGTCATCACTAGCAACACACATTGGTCAAAGACCTTAGTCTTGAGACACTGCGGTATTTGGGACGTGAAGATATTGCGAAGCTTCCCGAACGCTGCCCAGCCGAGTTAGATTCGTCGATTGATCTCTTTCTTGAAGTTGGACCTGCCTAGCTGGACTGTTTGTCCCAGGTTTACATACTCGTCAACAACTTCCAGTGTAGAGTATCCAACCTTTAAAGGGGTGGGTGCGACCCGGACATTTAACATTATTTTCGTCTTGTCCATGTTCATTTGAAGACCCACTTGTTGAGAGACTTTACTGAGGCCATCGAGCATTGTGCTAAGGTCTTCCTCAGTCTCAGCCATGACCACGACATCGTAAGCGAATCAGAGGTGGGATATGTACTCGCCGTTGATATTAATACGTACGTGATTGATATAAAAAACGTAATGACACTAAAAGTAACACTAACGCTTAACCGATCAACACTCGATGTCACTCCTCATATATTTTTAATATCGCATTATTTTTATGAATCGATTCTAAAGGAGTTAAATCCTTTTTAAGGCTGAGATGATGATGATGATAACTCCAAAAATGTTATAATTTTCGACCAACGTGGATCTTAATTTTACAGTCTCCCACGTGGACGATATCGGGTAAGGATTATAAAAAGCACACCCCTAGTTATACCTGTAGTCTAAACAGAGGACGTTCATAATTAAAGATGATCCTTCGAGCCGGAACCTAATCCAAGCACAAGTCCTGATTGGTTCTGTAATTAATTCGCGTGAACCTTTAATAACAGATCCTAAATAAACTTTACAAATTCCAAAAGAGCTGTTTATAAAACTCCAACATCAGTTGTATTTTTAGTTGATTGTTTATATTTCAATGGAGAGTCCAGTTTTATACGACTTCAATAACCGTTTTCAAAAAATAAGGATTTTTTTTATGTATCTCCACTTATTTTTCCTTCAATTGTGGACCAAAGGACCAAAGGTGGGTACAAATTATCGTGTAGTATTATTAGCCGTACAGGATGGAAGAGAGACGGATGATGACGCCTAGTTAAAAACCCTCAACTTGTTCAACTGATCAAAGATTGACTGGAAGAGATCCTTTTAAGGGATGAATTAAATATAATTAGTACATGTTTTGATATTTTTAAAACTACACTTGATGGGTTCACTTTTTACCCGACTACGAAAAAAGGAGGGTATCGTTTTGACAGTCTATGTATGTATTGTAGAATAATGTATGTATGTATGTACTGGCTCAACCTAGATTTTACTACTACCTAGATGTTACTAGATTTGTCACAAAAGTTGATCGTCGTCGCAAGTTGGTCGAAAATACTAGTAAATAATAGATAGTCAATCAAATGAAGGGTCTGATTCACTAAAGAGGTACCCCGACGCGACATTATAGCGCCATTTTAATAAGCAAACCCTATCGTGCCATCCATCGATTTCGATAATTAAAATATATATAGGTATTTCTGAAATGAATTTGATGGCTCAACGAAAGGTATTATTTTTTACTTTTTAAATGTCCGCTTTACTTTTTTGCGGGAGGGGGGTTTTTTAAATTTTTAATTTAATTTTTATTTCAAAAATTTTAACTTATTTTCAAAATAATTAATGACAAGTACAGTTATATTTAAAAGGATATAGATTTGTCTATAAAACATACATCAAAATTATGTTCGGTTGTTTTGTTTTTAAACCAAAATGTTTGGAAGTTATGTAAGAGATGCTAAATTATTCAGCTCACCGTGTTGCCACCATTGCATTGTACGCAGAATCAAATACTGATCAAAACGAGTCCAAACACGACATATTATCTGCTATTATTTTTTTAAGAGTGTACTAGTGTGCTGGATATCCTGGCCGCAGCATCAACTCACCGTATTGCCACCATTGCATTGTACGCAGAATCAAATACTGATCAAAACGAGTCCAAACACGACATATTATCTGCTATTATTTTTTTAAGAGTGTACTAGTGTGCTGGATATCCTGGCCGCAGCATCAACTCACCGTATTGCCACCATTGCATTGTACGCAGAATCAAATACTGATCAAAACGAGTCCAAACACGACATATTATCTGCTATTATTTTTTTAAGAGTGTACTAGTGTGCTGGATATCCTGGCCGCAGCATCAACTCACCGTATTGCCACCATTGCATTGTACGCAGAATCAAATACTGATCAAAACGAGTCCAAACACGACATATTATCTGCTATTATTTTTTTAAGAGTGTACTAGTGTGCTGGATATCCTGGCCGCAGCATCAACTCACCGTATTGCCACCATTGCATTGTACGCAGAATCAAATACTGATCAAAACGAGTCCAAACACGACATATTATCTGCTATTATTTTTTTAAGAGTGTACTAGTGTGCTGGATATCCTGGCCGCAGCATCAACTCACCGTATTGCCACCATTGCATTGTACGCAGAATCAAATACTGATCAAAACGAGTCCAAACACGACATATTATCTGCTATTATTTTTTTAAGAGTGTACTAGTGTGCTGGATATCCTGGCCGCAGCATCAACTCACCGTATTGCCACCATTGCATTGTATGCAGAATCAAATACTGATCAAAACGAGTCCAAACACGACATATCTGCTATTATTTTTTCAAGGATGTGCTAGTGTTCTGGATATCCTGGCCGCAGCATCAGCTCACCGTGTTGCCACCATTGCATTGTATGCAGAATCAAATACTGAACAAAACGAGTCCAAACACGACATATCTGCTATTATTTTTTTAAGAGTGTGCTAGTGTTCTGGATATCCTGGCTGCAGCATCAGACCAAGAGTTCCATAATCCTGCATAGTTATTAAGCATACATGAGTGTTTCAAGTTTTAGGTCACATGTATGTTTGAAAGTAAAGTAAATACACATTAAGAGTCTAAGAACCCTACCGCAGCTAACAAAAGAGCTGATGACCTTGAAACGGCTGAACCGATTTTGATAAAACGTATCGAAGAACCATCGCCAAAAAACCTGCTTGTAAATAAAAAAAACGCTTCCAAATCGGTTCACCCGTTTGAGAGCTACGGTGCCACAGACAGACACACAGACACACATACACACACACACACATAGCGGGCAAACTTATAATAACACCCCTCTTTTTTGCGTCGGGGGTTAAAAACTTACGTACATACCTATTTACCGATTGCTTTAACGGTGAAGGAAAACATCTGAGGAAACCTGCACACGCCTGCGAAGAAACTCGAAGGTTGTGTGTGAAGTCGACCAACCCGCACTGGGCCCGCGTGGTCGACTAAGGCCTAATCGCCCTGATTCAGGGTAGGCTTGAGCCCCTCGGTGGGGACGTATATGAGCTGATATAATAATGTATGTATGTATGGATGTTCATCTGTTGCCTCGTATTTCCTAAACAACTTTGACAAATGTAGTGTCTTTGGATTTGTGCGATCACTCCGCGGGTCATAGGATATATTAATAGCATACGAAGTAACTAGCATCTCATCTGTGATATGGAATACAAAAAAATCAACATGGCGGATTTTATAGGTGAATAAAACAACCAAAAATTTTTTTTTCTTATTTTCGTATCATGTCAGGTATTAAAAAAAAGGTCTTGACAAGCTCATTCTAAATATATACACATGCAAATATTTTTAATTTCTTTGCAAATGGTTTCACAAGCGATATTATGAGACGGCTCAATGTATAGACTTGGAGGTCATGACGAATCTGGTAACGATAACGGAAATGGATAAACTTAGATTGAGAGGATAAATGGCAACCCTATGATGTTAAACATGTCGGTTTTCCTGCGCAAAATGGTTGCGTTATGTACTTATAGCGCCTGAAAAACATCTAGTTATCGTAACAAAAAAAACGATAAAGGAAATGGCTGATTAAGATATAAAATGAAAGTACTAGTTGTATACAAGACAATTATGCAAAAACTGACCAAATATTCGGTTGCGTTATGGAGCAACGCTCGTTAGTAGTTTTACTTAAGATAGAGATATTCAAGAATTTTCTAAAAGTGCCAATCGAAAACTATGACACTTTTACTAAAGTGAAATTCACATATTCTGGCCGGTCATGACCATTGCCCAGTTGGTTTATGGTACACCCTGTATAGCACGTGGTACGAAAAGTAAATGGGAAGTACTCGTAAAACCGAGTGTAAACAAAAAGTGTCACGTTTTATGTCATTTACGTTTTCCCCAAGGCTAAGGCTCCATGACCATACCGTCTAATTTTAATGAGTAAACTCCAGTCGCGCTTCAAACATGCACACATTTTTATTATAATTTGTTGTTAATGCGGACAAAAGATCATACACACTCTGTGAAAATTGCAACTGTCTATCTATTACGCTTCATAAAATACAGCCCGCAAACAGACAGACAAACGGACGGATGGACAGCAAAGTCTCAGTCCCTAATAGGGTCTCGTTGGTCACCCTTTGGGTGTCATCATCATCATATCAGCCGAAGGACGTCCACTGCTGGACATAGGCCTCCCCCAAGGATCTCCACGACGACCGGTTCTGCGCTGCCCGCATCCAGCGGCTTCCCGCGACCTTCACCAGGTCATCGGTCCACCGAGTGGGAGGCCTGCCTATACCACGCTTTCCGGTGCGTGGTCGCCACTCGAGAATTTTACAGCCCCAACGGCCATCTGTTCTACGAGAAATGTGCCCAACCCACTGCCACTTAAGTTAAGCAATTCTGAGAGCTATGTCGGTTACTTTGGTGTACGGAACTCTAAAATTGTCCTTAAATCGCAACAGAACGATTTCATAAAATTCACATCAATAGAGCATTGCCTCACAATTTGAACGCGCTAAGGAGACAGCAGTAAGCCATAACCTTCCTTATTCTGTCCCATAACAGGCTTTCACACTATAAACAGTCGATTTACTGCACTCATAAAGTAGAAAAATTGTTATTGTATGGCAGCCTCGACGCGTCTTCCTGACGTTAAGGTGCAGTGGTACCTAAAAATCCACTAAAACAGGTTTTTATAATTTATTTTTGAAGTAGTTAACAGTAAATTTAAAATCTCGGAAAACATACTGGTATCATTGAGAATAGTTACGAGGGATTATATCGAATGGAAACACGATTTAATAAAGTTGACTAGATAGAATAATTTCGCTAAGGTACCTCTTTTCGAGCCATTTTATCGTCTATTTTGGGTTTTATTCTTAAAATATGTAATTTGATAATATAATTTATTCACTAAAATAAAGTTCATATGTGACTGAAGGGAAAACATCGAACGAATTTTTATTTATGATAAATATGATGAAAATAAAAACGAAAACATCGAAAAAGTGCAAAAGTGTGGTTATTTTCTTCGCTCCTTACACGTAAAGAAAAAGACAAAGACAGATTTTTAAGTACCACTGGGCCTTAAAGAAGTCACGCAGGGCAGAGGAGCAGGGTTCTAAGTATGTAAAAATCCCATCAAAAACATTTTATGTAAAAGTTCGCCTAGTTTCTTGCTTGAGTCTCCCTTAACCCATTAGTGCATAAAGTTTGTTTTAGTACTTTTAACGATTATCAATTAATATCTATGCTTTAGACCACACGGCTGAAGTAAAACTTAATCACCGTTTGCGTAACCGACGCTAAGGGGCAACCGTGGAAGCCGCGGCCTCTCATGGGGAGGCAAAATACGGAATTCCTGAATCGCCTCCTCTAGTGTACTCCTGATTCGCCCCAATTCCTGGGAAACTGTTTCCGTCTCATGATCCTCGCCTAGTGATAGTGGTGGCGGTTGGCCTGAAATTGGCTTAGACACTTGCGGTACGTGAGCCGGTAATCAGCGCGAGCCATTTATTGAGGATCTTGAGGTGGGAACGACCTCGTGTCGTAGTCCTTCGATTTCGGTCACGCTAAAGATGTTCGAGCGCAATATGTACCGAACTCGATCCGCTAGGTTTTGCTCCGAGACAGATAATGCAGGCTCTAACCGCAAGAACTCTTGGTGTTGCCTCACTCGGTAGCCCGTCCGACGAGTTTCTCCCCCCATCGCACTGTAGTACGCACGCATGAGGTTCGAATTTTGAGACCTAGTCCATCTCATGCGGCGTACCCCACCAGCGGCGGGCGTCGATTGCTGAGCCTGTGAAGACAAGCGCACTGGTGGCGATGATGGAAGTGACCGGCCAGATGTTCGGGCTGGTCGTGGCACAGATTACTAATTAGTTATGGTCGTGGTGCGCCGACTCGCATCTTGCCACGCCTGGCATCAGCGCAACCAGACGCGCCCCGGCGGCCCCTGGGTAGCGACCCTATACGTTCTTCTGTAATTGCACTTTCCATCGAAAAGAAAAGATGTATTTATAGTGTAAAAGGTCGGTGTATGTTAAGGGATAGCCGTGTTAAATCGGCTACCAGACGACATCAGGGATGCACCCCCTACCCACTGTTTTAAGAACAGACTTAAGGAGTGGCTTCTAGAAAAACATTTTTATTACATTTGCAGACAAAGCTCCAGCTCACGTAGGGTCTGCAGTTATTTTGGTACGTTATTAATAAGTATTACTTTAACATATCAATAACATTTGTTATTTCAAATTCCTGACATTTATTTTTATTGTTCTTGCATTAGCATTTATGTGTATTTTGTGTAGTGACTACATTGAGTGTAGTAGTAGAATTGCAACAAATGTTTTTAAAAATAAATTTCATTTCATTTCATCGTTTTACGCGTAACCGCTATGGACCCGGTTATTTTAGTACCCGGGTCGATTAGGAGCTCAGCACGGTCAACACTGAGTCCAAGGGGCACCGACTGGTTACACTGACGAAATGGCTGTGCTGTTGCTACAGCTATTTCCACAGTGGCGATGGGGTCGTCACATCCCTACGCTTATTTACGGATTTTATTATTATTATGAATAAATGAATTATTCAGAACGCGAGGGTGTATTTATGAACAAATTTTTTTCGGGTGTATGTTATTAATTATGTCTGTTTCTTTGGCACGCTCCGTAGCCTAAACGGCTTGATAGATTTTGGAGTGGGAGGTGTCGTTAGATTTGTCTTGATTCCGTGAGTGACATAGGAAATATTTTATTCGACTGCCCGAAAAAGAGTGAATATGTTTTTATACCGATGAGTCAGTCCTTGAGTCCTTAATTTTTAATTAAATTGTTAAGTTTGCC
Source organism: Coleophora flavipennella (assembly GCA_947284805.1). Lineage (NCBI taxonomy): Eukaryota > Metazoa > Arthropoda > Insecta > Lepidoptera > Coleophoridae > Coleophora > Coleophora flavipennella. The sequence continues at coordinate 11,385,970 of OX369290.1, forward strand.
ACAACAGACAGCACGATTGTTACAATTGCTAATTGCGTACAGTAGCATACATTACTTTTTCTGCGACCATAAAAAAATACATTGATATTTTTTTATATTCATACATTGAATTTTGAAGCCGAAGCCATAAAAATATTATAATATTTCATTGTAGTACAGTTATCTCGTTTTGGAAAGATCATTGTAAAACGACTGTGGGAATGAATACTTTTGTCATATGATTTGAGGTTATGCAAATTACCAAATGGGAGTAGAAAAAATAATAAAATTAAGAGAAATAAAAACATAAAAAGGGGTCTCCCTTACGAGAAACATGCTTTTTTAAGTTTTTTTTTTGTTTCTGTTCTATTGTAAAAAATGTTATACATATAATCGTGAAATTAGGTACAGTTATAATACTTGCCCTAAAGTATAAAAACAAATCCCGAAACTGGCCAAGTATAATTTTTATATCGCTCGTGTTTATGTCTTTTGTTTGTAATTTGAATATGTATCATTGTAACAGTTGTGTGGAGAGGTGTGGTGGTACGGAACACTCAAAGCGCGAGCCCGGCTCGCACTTGACCGGTTTTTTTCATAGTATTTAAACATGTGACGTCATCACTTTTGTCATTCGAAAAATTTAGTAATTAGAAAATAACAATGCTTATTCAATGTAGTCTCATAAAAAAGTATTTATTTTCATACAAATATACTTAAATATTTTTGAACACCAATTTTTGTTTTAATTCTACATGGCATAAGGCCTTCATCATATCAGCTCATATATACATCCCCACCGAGGGGCTCGATCCTACCCTGAACTAGAGCGATCGGTCCTTAGTGGACCACGCGGGCCTAGTGCGAGTTGGTCGACTTCACACACAACCTTCGAGTTTCTTTGCAGGCGTGTGCAGGTTTCCTCACGATGTTTTCCTTCACCGTAAGAGCGTCGGATAAACGTACATATGAAATCGAAATTAGAAATCACATTGGTACGTGGCAGGATTCGAACCATGACCTCCGCACTTACGCCACCGACGCACCGACGTGCCTTAAGGCCTTAAGATGGCTCAAATGACAATATTCAATCCAAATTATTGAAAAACTGTGTAAAGCTATCACTCATCATCTTCAGAGCCTTATTAATCCCAACTATTTGGGGTCGGCTTTAAATGTTTTTTGTCGCCATTCCGGCCTCATACTGGTCAACTCCCGCGTCACTCCACACTCCTCCATATTTGTCTTCACTCCATCCAACCATCGTTTCTTCGGTCTTCCTCTGCTTCTGTATCCTTCCACCCTCATATCCATCACTCTACGTGTCACATGCTCCTTTTCTCTTCTGCAAACGTGGCCAAACCAAGTCAGTCGGTGGCTTTGAATCTTCTCTGTTACCGGTGCTACTTTAAGACTACCTCTTATATATTCATTCCTGATCTTGTCCATTCTGGTTACCCCTACCATCCATCGTAACATCCTCATTTCAGCCACGTGCATTCGCTTTTCGTCGGTGGCTTTCAGCGCCCAACACTCACTTCCATAAAATAGCACCGGTCTTATGACAGTCTTGTAGATAAGCCCTTTTAGTCGGACTGGCATTCGTTTGTCATTCCAGTAACCTGTTTCCATTTAAACCATCCTGCGTTTATCCGCTTGGTGACATTGCGGTCAATTTCTCCATCATTCTGCAGGAGAGATCCCAGATAACGAAAATCAGAGCAGCTTGGCACTGGTGTTCGGCCGATCTGTAATTGTGCAGCCCCAGAGTCACCGCCAAAGTCACAGAACATATATTCAGTTTTGGTCCTACTGATCTTCAAGCCCTCATTCTCTAGAGCATGCATCCATTTATTTATTCTGCTCTGAAGTCCTTCTCTAGTTTCATCGATTAGAACTATGTCGTCAGCAAAAAGCATACACCACGGGGTCCTCTCTTGAATTGCTGATGTTAGTGCATCTTATGTTTGTGTACAGCTATCACTATGAAAAAAAAATAATAATATAATTAAAGTCATAGAGAAGCAATTTAAATTAAAAATATACTGTAGAACCTGTTTTTGGCATTAATTGCAAGTTTTTAGAAAATAAATAGTTAATATTGAATGAAACCTACACAAAAATAGGTGACTTTAAGACCTTTCATTTTAATAGTACACATTTTTTTTAACTTATTTCAAAGCATAGAAAAGTAATAAAAACATGTAAAAATCGAGAATTGGGCGTTCGATTTCAACGTAACAGCCGCGTTGAAGCCCGCATTGATTTTAACTTAAAATGAATAGACTTACGTTCGATATTATTGAAAAACGTATCAACCTGCTTGGATTAAATGATCTCAGCGTTTTAAAACCACGTTAACGCGAAAGAAATTGTTGTAAGTAGATGCTATTTCTTTCACATGTTAGTAAAAAGTGTTTTGTTAATAATAGTTTCATTCGTCGAACTTGTAAGTTTTTTAATGATCACCTTATGGATGTGGATATGTTTTCCTCTTCTTTGTACAACTTTAAGCGTCAAGTAAAAACTAAACTCCTTTTCTATTTTTAAATCTCTGTACTTGTAGCCTCATTGACTAGTTTGGTTAATTCTGTTATATTCTTATTGATTGTTCTGTTAAATGTTCATCTTGCATCGTCCGCAGCGATGGCTTTTTGTAAATTAATATAATACTTTAATAATTGAGGAAACTAAAGAACTATATTGAAGTAACACGTTTTATAGATTTATATATATGACTATTTGTTTCTATTTAATAAAAAAAATGAAAAAAAACCTCGGAAGGCGACGCTCCTTCTCTAAAATGTCCTGCGTCAAACTTCTTTGTATCTGCGCCTGCATCACAGGCAGATTCTGTGAGGCACGACGGGATGGTGATCGCAGTGTGCTACCTATGTGGTGGCACAGTGCGTGGAAACACGCTGCTGACCATTCCCCAGTTTATTTCTTTAGTCGTCTCCGACGACACCTAGAGTCATACGGATAGGCAGCTTCTGTAATAAAAGCTTCTGGTGATCGCAGTGTGCTATCTATGTGGTGGCACAGTGCGTGGAAACACGCTGCTGACCATTCCCCAGTTTATTTCCTTAGTCGTCTCCGACGACACCTAGGGGAAGGGATGGAGTGCGATGTGGTGGCACAGAGAGTGGCACGCTGCTGACCATTCCCTAGTTTATTTCCTTAGTCGTCTCCAACGACACCTAGAGGCATACGGATAGGCAGCTTCTGTAATCGCCGCGACGGGATGGTGATCGCAGTGTGCTACCTATGTGGTGGCACAGTACGTGGAAACACGCTGCTGACCATTCCCCAGTGTATTTCTTTAGTCGTCTCCGACGACACCTAGGGGAAGGGATGGAGTGCGATGTGGTGGCACAGAGAGTGGCACGCTGCTGACCATTCCCCAGTTTATTTCCTTAGTCGTCTCTGACAACACCCACGGCAAAGTATACATAAGATAAAGATAAATATACTTTATTGCACACCAAATATACAAAAATAAAAAAACGTATTAACTAACAAAATACACAATGATACGCAAAAGGCGGACTTGTATTTCTTCCAGCCAAGTTTGGTGAATGGAGGAGACGAGAAAGTGGAACGATACATATTCATACATATTAGTACTAACATACAGTATGAACACTCTCTGCCGCTGCCTAGATTCCGACCGTGATTCGTCACCCAGATTGATAGAGATTGGTTACAGTTTAGTTCTCGAACGTATAGAATTTCGCCGTGATTTCATTTGTTTTTAGAAATGTCATTTCTCGCCAGTTGTATGAAGTGTCCAGTATGGACACTGCCTGCCGCTCTCTAGATTGCAACCTCACCCCCTCGTCTCCCAGGTTGATACAGATTGGTTTAAGTTTGGTTCTAGAACGTATAGAATTTCGCCGTGATTTCATTTGTATCGTCATTTGTTTTTAGAAATGTCATTTCACGCCAGTTGTATGAAGTGTCTGGGGTGTGCCCACGGGAAGGGATGGAATGGCCCTATTCTAAGTCGGGAGCCATAGGGATATGCAGCTTCTATAAAAGGTAAAACTCGATGAATTTTCATGTTAGAACCATCACAAAGGTCGCATATTAAACAGAATTACGTTTTATGACATAAAGTTATAACGAAGAGCCATGGGAATTATGATTTTATGCTGATCCGAAGTAGCACTAACTTTTACAGCCCCGTCTGGGTCCTGCCATAGAAACACATGAAAATAGAACTTACATCTCAACATACATTGACATTAAAATCGTAAGAAAAAAAAATTGAGGTGATTCTACTCATGATACTGAATTTTTTTCCACAAGGCACCTATCTCCGAAAACGCAAAAATAAAAGTGTAAAATTGTAGGATGTCCCCATACAAGAAACGTTTTTTTGTTTTGTTTTTGCTCTTTTGTAAAAACGGTAGTACATACAAGCGTGAAATTTGGTATAATTATAGTATTTACTATCCTAAAGTAAAACAATAAATAATTAAAACTGGCCAAGTGTGAGTCGTACTCGGGCCAAGGAGTCCGAACTGAATAAAAAACTGACCAAGTGCGAGTCAGAACCTCACACATTTCCGTACCAGGATACTAGATGGCGCTAGTTTCTTTACGATTAAAAAAAAACACGTTTTTTGTATGGAGACACCTCTTATTTTTTCACTTTTAATTTTTTTTGTATTCTCTGTAATAGCGGCAACAGTAATACAATCATCTGTGAAAATTTCAACTGTCTTGCTATCACGGTTCATGAAATACAGCCTGGTGACAGACGGACAGACAGATACACAGACAGACGGACAGCGAAGTCTTAGTAATAGGATCCCGTTTTTACCCTTTGGGTACAGAACCCTAAAAACTGCATTAATAATTATATATATATATATATATATATATATATATATATATATATATATATATATATATATATATATATAAGGTGTAACAAAATTAGCTGAAACTATTTTAACCGGTGCTTCTACCCATGAAACTGAACAACTTTCCCCATGGAACCCATAGTCAAATCGCAAAAAAAATTTGGCTCTCCCATACTAACTCGATCAGCTGATCAGCCAACTTAGTATGGAAAGTTCAAATTTTTTTTTGAGATTCGACTATGGGTTCCATGGGGAAAGTTGTTCAGTTTCATGGGTAGAAGCACCGGTTAAAATAGTTTCAGCTAATTTTTTTAGACCTTATATATATATAATTTTGTAAAAAGATTTGGTGGTACGGAACTCTCGGTGTGCTGGTCCGACTCGCACGTGGCCGGTATTTTTTTTATTCTTCTATTTTATTACACAAAATATCGTTACTCCTAAAATAGCGAAACAACATGCTCGTCTAATATTTCAATTTATTAATCTTAGATTCAATTAAACTATGACGTCATGCCAGTTTACACAGGTGATATGATGCCAAGGGCATACCCTGGATATTTCATACAAGGAGCAGTAAAGAGATTTCAAAAAACGAATGACGGAAAAAAACAAAATGGCGGCATTCTGGGTGACGAGGGGGTAAGGTCGGAGTCTAGAGAGCGGCAGGGAATGTCCATACTGTATGTTAGTACTAATATAATATATACTTTACCAAGGGCCTATCAATTATGAATTAAAAAAGAAAACACCAACAATATCAGACTACCGTCCTCTCTGTAACGTTTCATAATCTGTGGTGTTCACGCAATGCGGAAACTGGAAACTGTTCTACAGTATTACAATATAGCGGCTTACAGTAGTGCAACGAATGTACTTACACAGAGCAACGGAAGGGTACTTGCGGGGCAGCGGGCGGCGGGGCACAGCCTGACAAACTCCGCGAATTTGCCAGGCTGGCTACAGGCTAATACTGCTAGTACCTACACGGTGGCGGCATCGTGCGACATCAAACGCGTTGCGCTACTGTAAGCCATATCGTAATACTGTGACTGTGCTTATTTGTGGCTGTAAGGCAAATTTAGGGTTACTTTTATAGTCTTTGTACTTAATGTGGTATGTTTGTTTCATGTTTATATTTGGAGAGAGAATATTTTAAGACTATTGTGTTATGACCTGGTGAAGGTCGCGTGGAGCCGATGGATGCGGGCAGCGCAGGACCGGTCGTCGTGGAAATCCTTTGGGGAGGCCTTTGTCCAGCAGTGGACGATTTGTGGCTGATATGATGATGATGATGATGATTGTGTTGTAGTGTGTTATAAAAGATCAAATAGTATTTTTCAATTCTTTCGTTTTGCTTTCTGTTCGTGACAAAGATGTGATGATTTTTTTAATATTAACTAGTTGTTTCCCGCGGCTACACCCGCGTAGACAACGTTTCTATGACTTTTTGAGGGTGCGTAGGGCGTATGATGTTTATATAATTTCGATCTCATATGTACGTTTATCCAACGCTCTTACGGTGAAGGAAAACATCGCGAGGAAACCTGCACACACCTGCAAAGAAACACGAAGGTTGTGTGTAAAGTTGACCAACCCGCACTGGGCCCGCGTGGTCGAATAAGGCGTAGGCTCGAGCCTCTCGGTGGGGACGTATATATGAGCTGATATGATCGATGATCAAAAAGAGTGTAATTAGCACCTGTTTTGAATAAATACTTTAAATCTTGAATCTTTTTTTTATTTTTTTTTTTATTTCACAATTGGTAAACCCTTGACAACATCTCACCTGGTGGTAAGTGACCATGTTGCCGAAGATGGAAGCGGGCTTACCAAGATTCCCCAACGTAATGGGAACTAGTGGAAAAAACCGTCAGACTCGTGCACGGAGAGTTTCATACCACTAAGTACACCTCTCTACACAAGTACCAAGATACCTGTTCATTTCAAACAAAAGACATGAACGCAAGCGACAGGCAAATGTATTTTTTTGTCATTCTGTTCGCACTCCTAACACACGTTTTCTTGTGTTGGGCCACCTCGTATATTTTTTCTATAAAATTGTATTATTTATTAGTAAAGCCATATTCTATCACTAAGTACACCTCTCTACCCAAATACCAAGATACGTGTTCATTTCAAACAAAAGACATGAACGCAAGCGACAGGCAAATGTATTTTTTGTCATTCTAGTCGCACTCCTAACATAATTACGTTTTCTTGTGTTGGGACTCCCCGTATATTTTTTCTATAAAATTGTATTATTTATTAGTAAAGCTATATTCTATAAAATTATACAAATTACAATTAGGTACACGTCACGAGCCCCTACGTGATTTCAATAAAAAAATTATTTAAAAGCTCCAGTTGAAAAATAAAAAATAAAATATTTAAAAAGAAATTAAAAGAATTTTTGCTCAGAAAATCATATATGTATTATCACTTGACGAATTTCTACAGTAAAAAAATAATATTACCTAAATAGATTTATGATAAATAGGTGAACTTAATAAAAATATTTTTTAAGAAAAAAAATATAATAATTAAATATTAAATATATGTGTTTTATTTATTAGGTTTTCAATATCAATATCAAATATATTTTTTTAATTCACTAAAATTTTATTACTTTTAAGTCCTCCTCTCTTTTAATATTTTTGTACCCAAACCGGGTCCATGATGTACCTTTATTTTTATTATATCAGCTCATATACGTCCCCACCGAGGGGCTCGAGCCTACCCTGAATCAGGGCGATTAGGCCTTAGTCGACCACGCGGGCCCAGTGCGGGTTGGTCGACTTCACACACAACCTTCGAGTTTCTTCGCAGGCGTGTGCAGGTTTCCTCACGATGTTTTCCTTCACCGTTAAAGCATTCGGTAAGTATATGTACGTAAGTTTTTGAAAAACTCATTGGTACATTGGCCGTCCAGATTTGAACCCGGTACCTCTGGTTAGATGGACCGAGTCGTTACCGGTTGAGCCGCCGACGCTTTTATGATGTACCTACACTTATATTTTTTAATAAACTCATGGTTACAATAAATGATTGAGTATTGAGTATTTCAGCCGTCTACCTATTAGGCGCTTTGCACACGACGGGGCGGGGCGGGCCGGTCAATTTCGCCGCCAACGATAACACAAAGGGAATCCTATACTACCAACGCACATGGAGGACAAGGAGGCGGCGCGGTGTGCGCGTCTTTTTGTCCTCCATGTGCGTTGGTAGTATAGGATTCCCTTTGTGCTATCGTTGGCGGCGAAATTGACCGGCCCGCCCCGCCCCGTCGTGTGCAAAGCGCCTTACGATTCAAAAGATGCAGTCTTTTGAAAGTTGGACAGATGGACGGACGGACGGACGCAAAACGTAGATTTAGTAATATTTCCGTTTTTGATACACAAAAAAAGAATTAATTCAATAAATATACTTGCTTACTCATGTAAGAGAACTTTTTATGAGAATAACTGTGACTGTTCACTTCTAAATAAGGTTAATACAGTAAAATACCTAGGAGTATTGTATTGTGACTGACTCGGTGGCTCAGTGGTTAGTGCCCTTGACTACTGATCCGAGGGTTGTGGGTTCGATCCCCACTCAGGGCAAGCATTTGTGTGATGAGCAGATTTGCTCTGTGTCTGGGTGTTAAAATATATCTATATATGTATGTATTTAAACGTATATAAGTATGTATATCAGTCTCTGGTAACCCATAACACAGGGAATCCTACTTTGGGGCCAGATGACCATGTGTGATTTGTCCCAGAATATTTATTTATATTTATTATGCTATTCCGTTTATTTATTAATTTTATTTGTAAGGAGGCACTTTTAAGCCCTTTTATCCGATTGCTCTCGAGCAATTATTTCTAAGCCTTAACAGCATTCCCCTGAGTAACTACTCAAGGAGTTAATTTAAGTCGCCTGTCTTAATTTAATCGTTTTCATCGGGTTTAAGACGAGGTATTGATTGGATCAGTTGTCTCTGTCTTTGTCTTCACGTGTAAAGAGTAAAGAAAATAACCAAACTCTTTCAATGTTTTTATGTTTCAATCAAAAACTACAATGAAAGTATAAAAAAATAATAACATTACTCACTTTGTATTAAAATAACAAATATTGTTGTATATTTCTTAAAATTTATACTTTAAAATATTAGCCATAACTAGAGTTGAAAGTAACAGTGTAGACCTATCTTTATGATTTTTTTTCTATCAAGCCAAAACTGCTCAATCGTGTTTCTAATAGCTTTTGACTTTATGGAATATCATCAGCATTAGGGGTATTTTTTTTTTCAATCTTCCGTTTTCTATCGTTTAGCAGTAATTGACGTCAAAAATTACGAAAATCTGTAATATTACCGCCTTAACGCCTTTACTAATTTCTTTTTAATTACAGAATAAGTGTTACTCTAAGACTGGCTGTAAAAAATCGGCCAAGCTCGAGTCAGTATCACGCACCGAATGTTTCGTACCACCAAACCACTACACCAGACAAGTGCCATAATAATACCTATTCAACACAAACAAAAAGGTGAAATTCTTGCCTGCGTCTGTGTTTCCCGACTTTCACAATTTGCGGATCTTTAAGGCGAGAGTGAATATGCATTATTTGAGTTTGAGTGTACCATACTAGACTACGTCGTCACTAACCATCAGATCAGATGAGATGTAGTCAAACGCACTGAAATTTTTAATAATAAAAAATAAAAGTTTAAAAAACTAAAAACTGACTTCAAAATGAAATTCACTCAAAAGTTTGAAATAATATTATTATACTTAGATACACAATATTAACCTACAATAACGAAATTAAAGATGGGTACGAATTAAATAAGGTGCCTAAATTTATTTTTGAGGTCGGTACCAGCACACAGCTACTCACATTTTACTTATGGCATTGCTGACATCGACTTCAAAAAAAAATTTTAGACCCCTTTTTTAATTCGTGCTCACCTTTTATTTAGTTATTGTTGGTTAATGTCGTGTATCTAAGCATACCCTCTTGACGGTCAAACACCGCCAGGCGGCAAAAGAAAAAAAAACCTGTCTGTCGCTGGTCGCCAGGCGGTACGATTTATGGCAGTTTAAATTAGCGCTTAAACTAAATCAAAGGTTGCTTATGAACCAATAGAAAGCTAGGAAATGAATGGGAGTGATCATACTTTTGAGTGTAGTCCATTTTGAAGTCGGTTTTTAGTTTTTAAACTTATATTTTTATATCCTTTATTTTTAGTCTTAAACCCAATCACTCACTCGGCAATAGGAACCATTAAATCATAATGCATGTGTTTCATTAACAGATACAGATTCCTTTGGCTTCCATAATCATCTCATCAGCACGAAAGTTAAGGAGTTAAATCTTCCATCATCAGCTCATCTGAATAATCTGAAAGAATACAACTATCGGTCTATACGTACCTACGTAAAATATTTGCAGAATTATCCTCCAACTCCTAACCGTTAAGGAGTTGTACCTTCCTTCATCAGCTCATTAACACGAGAAGATGACTACCAGACGCAAATACTTTAATAATTTTAGAAAATACACGAAACACGATAAATGTGCCTGTAAAATTTGATGGTTGCCCTCGATTTCCCTGGGATCCCATCATCAGATCCTGACTTGATGACAATGGAACCCCTCGGGGGTATACTCTTTCGAATAAAAAAAGAATTTTCAAAATCGGTACACAATTGGCGGAGATATCGCGTAACAAAAAAACAAAAAAGGAAAAAAAACCAGTTGAATTGAGAACCTCCTCCTTTTTGAATTCAATTGAAAAAGACATCAGATTATGATGGTTCGATTCCCGGCTGAACCGAGCGACTTTTCGAAAATTTTTGATTGCAGTTTAACCTATTTTTATAAACAAAGGAATATTTTTTTAAGGAAATTAAACCTAATACCTTAAATGTTATAATACTTTTTCTAATAAAAACACAAATTATGTCGGAGAAACAGTTTCGTAATAATATTAAAAACTTGATCACTAGAAACTTTTATGAAAAATTAACACCCCCATTTTCAATTGTTTTTTCTTACTACGAAAACAAGTATAAAAATAACAGAAATTTGCAATATTTTGATATATTTTTTTAAAACCGGCCATGTGCAACTCGAGGTCCCACAAACAGGGTTCCGTACCAAAACTTTAACTTTCAACAGAACAAGACCTCTCAGTACATATTTTGCTCTAGGTAAATAGGGATCTACTACTTGTTTTGTAGTTTGGGAATTTTATTTTTTCTATGAAAGTGGAAGGAGTATAGATTTTTCTGTAATTAATGCATTCAACCTCATATACTGTGTTTTTTTTTTAAGATTTTACGAGATAAGAGGGGGAATGGTCAATTTTCACCTATTTTCTTAAATGACTTCAAAAATATTTATTTTAACATAATAATAAAAAAAGTATGTTTGAGACTCTTACCACAAGCCCTTTTATTTTATAAGTCACATGTAGTAGTTTGTATTTTATTTTAATTTTCCAATTTACCCCCCCACCTCCCCCCCCAAAAGTGGCCACGATGTTATTTTACTTAACACGTCCTTCTATGGGTCAGTGACTTACATATGTGTACCAAATTTCAACTTAATCGGTCCACTTGTTTCGGAGCAAATTGACTGTGACAGACAGACGGACAAACATACAGACAGACACACGAGTGATCCTAAAAAATGTGAATCAGTCAGTACCTTAAACTTGGTTCAAGCGTTTTCAGTCTGGAAATTTTAACGTCCAAGAAGCAACTCGCTCTGGTCGCCATGTTTGAATTTGTATATGTCGCAGGACAATAGCAAAATCAGTCGTTTCGCGAAAATCCTAGGAATTTTTGCACTCTATGGAGTAGAAAACTCTGAATAAAACCAAGTCGGACGGGCTCCCTTTTACGGTAGTAAAGGACATGCTTACCAAACCTAATCTACCTACCAATGCGGGGCTCCGTCCGACTTGATTTTATTTGGAGTTTTCTACTCCATAGTGTGTAATATTCCTAGAATTTTCGCGAATTTGCTATTATCCTGCGACATATAAAAAATACGATTAAACTGTTCCCCGATCTATTAGTATCTTATTCCTTGTAAAAAGTAGTAAAAAGTGCTATTAAAAAACCTGGTTACCAACATACTCGTAATTAAGTCTTAAAATCATAGCACCATTTCAAGATTCTCGTCATTTCTTTATTACACCCTGTATTTTATATACTGTATACAGCGTGGGTGAAGTCAGTAATGAATTCAGTCGCACGGCCCGCTATCTGGAGCACGTTACGTGCTGAAGGTTCCGTACGCGTTTATTGGGATGACGTTATGCAGTAGGAAACTATTTTTGACTTTGTTTACACGTCCTTCGGTCATCATCATCATCATCAATAACTCAGCTGTAAGACGTCCACTGTCGAACAAATGCTTCCAGCATATATTCGCTTTAATGCCTGTGCGGATGGTGGCGTATCAGAATCCAGATCGTTTCTTTCCCTCTAATATGGTTGTACTCGTAACCGGATACTGGCTGTCCCATGTGAAATGGCCTTCTATTTGTCAACGCGCTGATCATAGAAAAACCAATATTCTTCATGACGTCTACGTCATACTTATTATTGTTTTCATGTTCCAATGACAATAGGTATTTTTTTGTAGAGCGTGAGGTCGTGGTTCGTATCCTGCCACGTACCAACGTATTTTCTAATTTCGATTTACATATATTTTTATCCGACGCTCTTACGATAAAGGAAAACATCGTGAGGAAACCTGCACATGTTGCGAAGAAACGAAGAATGTGTGTGGAAGCAGATCAATCCGCACTGGGCTCGCGTGGTCGACTAAGGCCCGATCACCCTAATTCAGGGTAGGCTCGAGCCCCTCGGTGAGGACGTAAATGAGCTGATATGATGATTTTCTTAAATTTTAACATTATAATTATTATAAACACTAATCTTATTATTGACAGTGTTCAGCTTCTGCCTGCTGGGCCGAGAGTCGTTGGTTCGTGTGATGAACAAGTTTGTTTGCACTGTGTTTAGTAAGGGTTTCTTATCACGTTTTTGTTTTTGCTCTGTTATAAGAACAGTACTAAGCGCGGAACTTGTTGGGATTATCGTAAAGTAAAAAGCGTCGGTGGCTCAACCGGTAACGACTCGGTCCATCTAACCAGAGGTACCGGGTTCAAATCTGGACGGCCAATGTACCAATGAGTTTTTCAAAAACTTACGTACATATACTTACCGATTGCTTTAACGGTGAAGGAAAACATCGTGAGGAAACCTGCTCACGCCTGCGAAGAAACTCGAAGGTTGTGTGTGATGTCGACCAACCCGCACTGGGCTAGCGTGGTCGACTAAGGCCTAATCGCCCTGATTCAGGGTAGGCTCGAGCCCCTCGGTGGGGACGTATATGAGCTGTTATAATAATAATAAAAAAAAGCAATTAATGAAAACTGAAAATATGTTAGTCGTACCCGCGATAAGGGATCTGAACTGAATAAGAGAAAAAAATCTGTATATAAGTGTTTTTTACTATGGGGGCAACCCTATAAAATCAAGATGGGGGACATTTTAAAGAATTTGAGAAAAACCCCTGGAGATATAAAAATGATATTGCCCTAACTCAAATTTGAGAAAAACCGCTGGAGATATAAAAATAATGTTGCCCTAACTCAAATTTTACTCAAATCCATCCCGTAGTTTGGAAACTAGAGCACCAGACGAACGTTCACAAATACACACACTCGCATACACCTTTTTTTTAGGGTTACGTAGCACAACAAGAAACCCTTATAGTTTCGTCATGTCTGTCTATCCATCTGTCCGCGGCCTACCTCCTAGACTATTAGTATTTAGTGCTAAAATTTGGCAAAGATATATAATAAATAACGCGGAGAGAAGTGTAAAAAAGTTTATGGAAAAAAACTTTTTAAGGGTACCTCCCCTACAAGTAAAGTAGGGATGTTTTTTTTTTCTCGTCAAACCCAGTCGTGTGGTGTATTGTTAATTGGAGCTTGAAAAATAGTTTGTTTGTTTGTAAACTCTTTATTGCATTTAAAAGAAATAACGTGTTAACAAAAGAATATAAACATAGCAAAGGCGGACTTATGGCTTTCGGGATCTCTTCCAGTGAACCTTATGTGAGTATTTGTGAGTCTTCTAAGACCATTTTATAATTTAGGGTTCCGTTTTCGAAAAAAATGGCTTGTATGTGCTAAATTTTGTTGGAGTCGAGTGACTCCATCCCCTAATAATTAGACCACTGTATTTAGAAACTTGAAAAATTCATAGATTTTTCATACAATATGTTCTATTCATCATATTAGCCAAAAATCGTCCACTGCTGGACAAAGGCCTCCCCCAAGGATTTCCACGACGATCGGTCCTGCGCTGCCCGCATCCATCGGCTTCCCGCGATCTTCACCAGGTCATCGGTCCACCGCGTGGGAGGGCTGCCTACGCTACGTTTTCCGGTGCGCGGTCGCCACTCGAGAACTTTACTACCCCATCGGCCATCTGTTCCACGAGTTATGTGCCCTGCCCACTGCCACTTCAGTTTAGCGATTCTGTGAGCTATGTTCTATTACCAACTGCAAATATTGTTTTGTTTTTAAAAATAAACATTTATTTTCTGAAAATACTACGGAACCCTACTTTGCGCGAGTTCAAGTTGCACGGTTTTTTGTTTTTTTAGAGTCTATTAGTGTAAGAAAATCGATCCCCATTACATTGGAGAATCTTGGTAAGCCCGCTTCCATCATCGGCATCATCGTCACTTACCATCAGGTGAGGTGATGCCAAGGGCTTACCAATTGTGAATAAAAAAAATCCCAATCAAAATCTCAATTTCCATTTTGTTAGCCGCCACAAAACCGTTTTCACTCCTTCGTCGCTCGAAAGTAAAAAGGAGTAAAAATAATCTAAAGAACAGTCCAAACTTATGAAATTTAGGCAAGACCTGACTATGGAACAAGGAGGGTAATGTTTTTGAAAGTCTATGTATGTATATTAGTATGTATGTGTATGGTCATTTGTTCCTACGTATTTCCTTAACCACTTAACCGATTTTGACAACTGTAGTGTCTTTGGATTTGTGCCATCACTCCGCGTGTCATAGGATAATTATACTCGTACTTGATGCATTTAAAAAAATCAACATGTGCTGATTTTATGGGCGAATTACACAACTACTCAAAAATATATTTTTTTGACAATCATATCATGTTTGGTATCTATAGAAAGGTCTTGAGGAGCAAATTCTAAATATAACTCGTACCACAAATTCAAATATTTTTAATTTCTTAGCGGCCCCACTTGGCGGAAGCTGCCGAGAGTTTTCGAGTATTATGTATGAAATGAGAGACGATTATCATGGAAATAAAATCAGTAAATAAAAACTAAAACCCAACCACAGAAAATCATTACTAAAAAGTAAAAAAACAAAAGTGTTCTCAATTAATCCATAGCCTTTATTATTCCCTTTATATGGAGTAATTAGTCGTGGCCGTAAGCCCTTATCAAAATTTATGTCACCTATCGTTATGGCTTGACACCAAGATTATTACCCTAAATGAAGGCAAAAATAAAGGTTATGATTTCAGTTAGGCAAAATCTTGTCTCTAAATTAATCAGTAAAGATTTTCGGTAGTCGGGTTTTATTTTTATAACTTTTATTTATTAGTATTACATCTTCCATCTCTAACTTCTTCGTAATAGCGGCACTGATCGTGTTAATAACTGAATCCTAAATTTATAATTCCGAAAAAATATGAAAGTAGAATATGTAATTAAATCTTGGCTATTTACGATATGGTATCGTCCTCTCAACGACCGCCTTCAAGCCTCCAGTAATGGTGTGAGTTTGATAGAGCAATATTGAAGTTTTAAGTCGTTCAAATTCAAGATATGAAGCAACTGCCTGCTGCCTGCTGCTTAAGTTCCTTATAACAAGATACTCACCTTAACAAACTTAAAGATGACTCAAAAGTTGTCTTTTGTATTATACACCTCAAGTTTCTAATTTTGTTGTTTTTTTTATAATACACTTGCTTATTGCCCGCGGCTGTACCCGTTGATGTGCATGGTGTGGCTCGCGTGGTAGTAATCTTCCTAAAAATCTTTTTCTTATCCTTATTTAAAACGAACATTAACCCAAATTCTCCAATGCCGGAACATGGTAACATTGATGTTTTGGCGACATAAACTTAGATAATATGTTGTGTGGCGAAAATAAATTAATAGAAGGTTAAATGAAATTAAAAATCAGTTATAATTTCGCCCATATATACACGTCGATTTTTTTTATCAAAGCCTAAATATCAATTTCGGAAAGAAAATATTAGTGCGGTAATTGAGAATACTTTTATTTGATAATTACTAAAAAAGGGTAAATATGCTAGAAAAAAGATGACCGTGTGGTTACAGAGTTACGATATAACTTATCATCATCATATCAGCCACAAATCGTCCACTGCTGGACAAAGGCCTCCCCCAAGGATTTCCACGACGACCGGTCCTGCGCTGCCCGCATCTATCGGCTTACGTACGATAGACTATACTTATACTTTTCAGTGAATTTCATTTTGCAGTCGGTTTTTAGTTTTTTAAACTTATATTTTTATTAATGGACCACAATAAGGTAAGTACCTATAATTATTTACATATTTTTAAATTTCAGTATCCTCATTTATTATAATTAAATTAAAGTAATATGTGTGTGTGTCTGCGCGCGTGTTGTGTGTACACCATAGTAGATGATAGATTTAAGATAATCTTCGGTGGACTGATAGTCAAACTACTGAAGCCAATTGAATATGATGTTTATTTAATTTGTAGTCAGTAAGTTGTATTAGGTCACTAAAGTTGTCAAAACTGTTTTATATTCTAGGTGGTAAGTATTCGTGTCCCTTTAGTGCGAAAGTAGTTCTGATTATACTAACTGGAAGTTTTGTCGGTCTTCTTGTAGACTGTTTGTCAAAAACATCCAGGGAGGGTAGTATTGAACAGTAATATCTAGGAAGTGACTGCAAGATAAAGAACTTTCGAACTGTAAGTAAATTAGATTTTATTTAGATCGCAGTTGTAAGCGAACGCCGGGGTAGAGAAAGTATGATTTTAATCACAGCTCTTTGAGCTCGCTCTAGTCTCATTAAATGCGTCTTAGAAGAAGCCCCCCAGTCATAATCATTTATAAATTTGGATAAGCAGTTCCGTTTCAGCAACTTCTCTTAATTGTTTAAAAACATAAATTAGTTTTCTGCTGCGTGAAGTAGTAGTGGAAATGTGACTGTCTCATCGAAGATTTTCGTCTATATATACTCCTAGGTATTTTACTGTATAAACCCTATTAAGAAGTGAACAGTCACAGTTATTCTCATAAAAAGTTCTGTTACATGAGTAAGTATTAAAGCAGAAACTTCTTGCTTCAAAATCAGTTTTCCCATCGCATCTTCTTGCTGTTGGCTCTTTCAGTTTTGGATTTTATTCACTTTTCCGAATTGTTTTAAAATTTGTGATTGTCAAACTGCCGTGTGTTGTTTTTTTGACAAAGGAATTGTCATCGCGACTGTTATTTGTATTTTTCCGAAAATATTTTATAAATTTATCTATTAGTGCCAGTTTCGCTCAGCAAGATGTTTTAATTATTGTCCTCGGTCCCTCTTCGATATTTTTTAAGAGGTAAGTATTTCCATATTTATTTCATCGTTTTAACTTGTGTCAAGTGGTGATGAGAATCACGGTCCTTTTACGTTTTAGGGTCTTAGTCTACGACGTCCCAACAATGCTGAGAGCCAGCTCGTGCTCGTCATTATGAGCACCAAAGGACTAGGGTGTGCGTTTCTTCGTCCGGCCCACCGGTTTTTGTTTGAGCGCCCTCATTTGGGTACACCTCAGCGTGGACAGCGTGGTTGATTGCGATTCAAGTAATACCTTTTAATTTATTCCCTCCCGCGAAATAGAAGATACCCAAACGTAGGAATTCAATGACCTTTACATTTAAGTGAAGATTGCAAGTGCCATTTATTTTTAGATTTTGTGTGCTAACTTAATATTTTTTTAAAGATAAAACCATCTGTCATAGCAACTCTGCACGTGCGTGGTTGCTACCGTATATTTAAATATTTCGTTATATTAATTATTTGAAAACTTGTAAATTCAAAATCTTACTGTTAAGTTCCTTTTTTACCAATCAGCGATGACATTCCTATTTTATATTCTTCCTTTAATCTTCTTAACTATTTTTTTGATTATATCTATATTTACCATGCAATTTTGTTTTTCTTTCATAGGTTTCAACTATTAGGTAATCTTTCAAAATTCTACGTATCATGTAGCATTGTTATTACATTGATTTTAATTCATTTATGCTACAGTATGTATATTAATTGAATAATTGGGGTCAGGTGATGATGAATCGTTTATGGAAAAGCAAATATACTTATAGTTTGTTTTACCTACGTTGAGAGACAGCAGATTGTCCTCAAGCCACGCAATAATTTTCCTTAGCCCGTTTTCGAATATACTTTAGACTTCTGTCCACGTTTTACCATAGCATATTAGTACTGTGTCATCTGCAAGCATCAGAAGATCTGCGTTATCTGGCGTACTATTACAAAGCTCCTTAATATATACGAGGAACAATGAAGGTCCCAGCGCACTTCCTTGCGGAACACCGTAGGTACACGCAGCGTGAGAAAAAATATAAGTGTCAACATAGGATATTACGACTGCCCAAAAAGAGATTAAATAAAATTAAAAACCCGACTGCATAAAAATTTATTTTTTAATTTTAATTTTAGGAACCCGGGTTGTTTTTCCTAACACAGGAAGGTTAGATCATTCCTCACAAGGGGAAAGTCAGGCTAGTTGTTAGGCTATTGGTGATACTGTAAGGTTTTTAAGATGCCCATTATAATTTAACGAATGACATCTAGTGATACCTGCTAGCACTAACGGCTCAGGTGGCTTGTGAAGCACAGAAACGGTCGTGACATTTCAAAAACAGTAACAACACTCAAAACCTACCAGGTAATCACTGAGCTTATAATATTTTCCAGCGACGAAGTCAAAGATTAGGTAATAGATAGATAGATAGCACGTTTATTTGTAACTGCAATCACACACATATTAGTACACTCGTACATCATATAAAATAAAACTTAAAAAATTAAAAAGAGCAAAAAAATAATACAAAAACATATGTGTGTTGCAATAGTACTAAAGGGCCGTGACTCAGTGTGTTGATTTGCTCTTGCGAGCAATACACTGGTAATTCTGCCACAGCCCGAGAAGTAGGTACTAACGGAGGAGCAAATCGAAGGTTATACAGGTGTAACGAAATTGGTGTAGGACGAAATCCATAGTCAATACTAAAAAAAACTGGATACTCCGTAAAAAAATGCAATAAAGTTTAATAAACTAAAAACCGACTTCATAAAGGAAATCATACAAAGTATGAAATTTGTTCTACTCAAAATACTGTAGAACTTTCCCCAAGGAACCCATAGTCAATACAAAAAAAAATTGACACTCCGTAAAAAAATCAATAAAGTTTAATAAACTAAAAATCAAATACACTCGAGAGCGATAAATCCGGGTCACTTAAAGAATCCTAAAAATCTCGGAAACTAAGAAGGCCAGCTTCATGAAATAAATTGTGTTTAATAGACACTTTAATACTCCTTAATTAAAATCATTAAAACTACTTAGTTATTGTAAAGTTATGACGTCATAAAAAAATCAAATTTGAAAAAGGGAGACTTTCGAAGATGGAACTACGAAACTACTACATTTGTTTTTTCTTTTGTTTCTAATCTGTTATTTAAGTGGTTACATAAACCATGTTGATAGTGTTCAATATTTATTATTCAAGCAGTAATCATGTCGCTTACACCTGAAGAATGCACCAGAATACTCACAATGCTGGAAAACGGCCGGGGTCATTGCAATACAGCCACGACTGTCGGTGTGTCGCTCTCAACAGTACAAAGAGTTCTCCAACGTTACGAGGAAACTGGCTCTAACCTACGCAGACCAGGAACAGGCAGAACCAGGTGTACCACAGCACGAGAAGATCGATACTTGGTGAATACAATGCTTCGTAATCGCTTTCTCACAGGAACTGAACTTACAAATCAGTTTCGACTCCTCGGAGGAAGTAACCCAAGCGCATGGAGAGTAAGGCGACGACTTGCTGAAGCTAACTTGAAACCACTTAGACCTGCGAACGGCCCTAAACTGGAGCGTGGGCATCGTATTTCAAGACTAAGATATGCCCAGAACCACTTAAATTGGAGTATTGGAGATTGGTCAAAAGTTATGTTCTCCGACGAATCAAAATTTATGCTCTACAAGCACGATGGAATACACAGAGTGTATAGAAGACCAGGGGAAAGATTCAAGCAAGCATGCATCAAAGAAAAAGTAGCCTACGGTGGTGGGTCTGTACATGTGTGGGCCGGAATTTCTTCTGAGAGTCGCACAGAACTGGTGTTCATAGAAAACGGCTCTTTAACTAGCGAAAGATATGTGGAATAAATCCTCAATGAACACGCTGGTCCATTTATGGTCAATTTGGGTGAGGATGCTATTTTTATGCATGACAATGCCCGGCCTCATACGGGTTGGATTGTGAATGACTACCTTCAAGAGATGAACATTACTCGTATGGAGTGGCCAGCACGCAGCCCGGATATCAACCCGATCGAGCATGCTTGGGACGAGCTAGGGAGATGCGTAAAAACAAAGAAGCCCTCCCCCAATCACGCTTCGTGAGCTCAAAATTGCTCTCACAGAGGAATGGGAGAATATTCCCCAAAATCGTATAAGGAACTTCGTGTACAGCATGCCAAACCGCGTAAACACAGTCATGGAAGCATGAGGAGGCAATACGAAGTATTAAAATTCAAGTAAATCGTAATGTTGTTCAAAAATGTCATGTTTCCTATTTTTGTTTTAAGGCGAGATCAGCAGTTTTTTTTTTATTTATGTATTTTTTTGTAAATAAAATGAAGTGACTCGTAAATTTTATTACTTTTATTTAAGGGGCATTAAAGTGTCTATTAAACACAATTTATTTCATGAAGCTAGCCTTCTTAGTTTCCGAGATTTTTAGGATTCTTTAAGTGACCCGGATTCATCGCTCTCGAGTGTATATAAAGGAAATCACTCAAACGTATGAAATTGGTTCTACTCAAAATACTGAACAACTTTTCCCAAGGAACCCATAGTCAGTACAAAAAAATTGGATACTCCGTAAAAAAAGCAATAAAGTTAAAAAAACTAAAAACCGACTTCATAAAGAAAAACACTCAAAAGTATGAAAATGATTCTGTGAGAAACATAGGATAAATTTTTACCCGACTATCGAAAAAAAAGAGTAACGTTGGTTTATTTCAAGTAATGGAAATACGATGTTTACAAATTAACTAGCTGTTCCCGCGGCTTCACCCGCGTGGACAACGTTGTCGTCGAGAGTGCGCAGTGCGCGAGCCGCTTGGGCAACGTTTCTATGACTTTTCGAGGGAGCGCAGTGCGCGAGTCGCAAGCGGCTCGCGAGCGTGGAAAAAAAGTAGCCTATGTGGTAATTCAGGTCTTAATCTATCTACTTACCAAATTTCAGCCAAATCTGTTTAGTAGTTTTTGCGTGAAAGATTAACAAACATACATCCATAAATTTTTAGAAACTTTCGCGTTTATGCCTTTCGCGTGCATATCCCATATCTACTCTCCGGTCCACAAAACCATTAGTATCCATCTGAAAGGAGCCACCATTATTATCCTACCGAATAAAGTCGTCATCGTAAACAAATATAGCTCAATAAATTTCAATATACATCTCATATATTTCACTTAGCTCCGATTTTGTTACGTCAAAGCCCGGCCTTAAATGAAACGAGTAGCAATATATTTTTATCACTCGAACGTGGTCTGTAAACACAGCCTCTGTTTATGGTAACAAGGGGAATTACTCTCTTTATCTAGGTTATATCTCAGAACTGACTAGAGTTTTGGGTGTAGCCTGTTTTTTCTCGAGATTCTATATAAGGTCTAACAAAATTAGCTGAAACTATTTTAACTGGTGCTTCTACCCACGAAACTAAACAACTTTTCCCCATGAAACCCATAGTCAAATTTCAAAAAAAATTTTGAACTTCCCATACTAAGGTGGCTGATCAGCTGATCCAGCTAGTATGGGAGAGCTATTTTTTTTTGCGATTTGACTATGGGTTCCATGGGGAAAGTTGTTCAGTATCATGGGTAGAATCACCAGTTCAAATAATAATAATAATAATAGTTTTAGCTAATTTTGTTAGACCTTATATATATAAAAGAAAGTCGTGTTAGACACCATTTATAACTCAAGAACGGCTGCTATACAGAGTGTAACAAAATTGGTGTAGGTCCCGTTAACTGGGGCTTTTACTCATCATACTGAACAACTTTAGTTCTACGACTTTGCTGAAATCGCAAAAAAAAATTTAACTCTTCATACAAATCGAACAGCTGATCGACCAATTTTGTGCATTTTTGTATTGAGGGTCCAAATTTTTTTTGAGAGTTGACTATGGGTTCCTTGGAGAAAGTTGTTTAGCATGATGCGTAGAACCCTCAGTTAACGGGTCCTACACCAATTATTTTACACTCTGTATATATAAAAGAAAGTAGTGTTAGTTGCACCATTTATAACTCAAAAACGGCTGGACCAAATTTTATGATTTTTGTGTTTTTGCATTTGTCTTCGTCGGGAATAGGATAATAAGTATTAAAATAATATGATATTCATCAATAAAAAAAATATATCAGTCAAAAATTATTTGTTTTAGGGTAGTGTAGGGACTACCCTAGTAGGGTAGGGTAGTGTAGTGTAGGGTAGGGTAGTGTAGTGTAGGGTAGGGTAGTGTAGTGTAGTGTAAGGTGGAACGAAGTTCGCCGGGACAGATAGTATACGAGTATTATAAACGCGAAGTTTTGTAGGAATGTATGGATGTATGTTTGTTACCCTTTACGTAAAAACTCCTGAACGTATCTGGCTGAAATTTGGTAGATAGACAGAATAGGACCTGGATTAATACATAGGCTACTTGTCTTTTGTTGCTAACGTTGTCCAGCACGCAGATGAAGCCGTGGGGAAGAGCTAGTTAATTTATAAACATCGTATTTCCATTACCTGAAATAACCTAACGTTAATCACCTTTTTTGGATAGTCGGGTAATAATTTACCATATGTTACTGACACAATCATTTTCATACTTTTGAGTGATTACTTGATATTTCCATTACCTGAAATAACCTAAAGTTACTCATCCTTTTTGGAAAGTCGGGTAAACATTTACCATAATTATGTTACTCACAGAATCATTTTCATACTTTTGAGTGATTACCTTATTGCGCACCCTCGAAAAGTCATAGAAACGTTGTCCACGCGTATGAAGCCGTGGGGAACAGCTAGTTAATTTATAAACATCGTATTTCCATTACCTGAAATAACCCAACGTTACTCATCCTTTTTGGAAAGTCGGGTAAAAATTTACCATAATTATGTTACTCACAGAATCATTTTCATACTTTTAAATGTGGTTACCTTCTTGCGCACTCTCTAAAAGTCATAGAAACATTGTCCACGCAGGTGAACCCGCGGGGAACAGCTAGTAACTAATAATTATATAATTTATTTAGTGTCAGGTAAAGCTCCTAGATACTCGAAAATGATGATGATGATGATGATCTATCCGACCGATTTCGGTCATGACGACCACTTCGACTCCTAGTCGGTTTGCCGCGCGCGCGCTCGAAGATGGTTTATGTAGCCAATCTTCGCAGCGAAACTCCTCGCGCACTGAGGGCATTTAAGTATGCCAACCTCGTAATTGTATGAAATGGTCGCAGGTGGTCGGGCCTTTAATTGGTCGCGTTTGATATCAAGGTCTCGAAAATATAGTACCTAGTAACCACTATGAATAAAGTTTCCTTTGAAACATATTGTGCTCTTTTGCTGTGTGGAAGTTTGTGTGGACGCCGCTCCCCCTATTTCGTATTAATTTTGTATGTTCATTATCTCCTCTGTCTTTGTATATACAGGGTGTAAAAAAATTGGTGTAAAACCCGTTAACTGGGGCTTCTACCCATCATACTGAACAACTTTCCCCAAGGAACCCATAGTCAATTCTCAAAAAAAAAATCGACGCTCCATACAAAAATTCACAGAATTGGTCAATCAGCTGATCGTTTTGTATGAAGAGTTCAAATATTTTTTTGCGATTTTAGCAAACTTATAGAACAAAAGTTTTTCAGTGTGATGAGTAGAAGCCCCAGTTAACAGGACCTACACCAAGTTTCACTCTGTATAAAAGGAAAAGGTGACTGACTGGTATGAACCTATATGAACGCACAGCCGAAACCACTATACGGATTTCGCTGAAATTTGGTATATAGCTAGCAATTATGATGTGGGCATCCGCTAAAAAAAGGATTTTGGGAAATTCCTACGGGACCGGCAAAAAACGGGATCTGCGAGGGCGAAGCTGCGGGCATCCACTATATATGTATATGACAAAGAAAGACAGACGGATGGACATGATGAAACTATAAGGGTTCCTTGTTGACTACGGAACCCTAAAAACAGAGGTATCTTTAAGGCTTTAAGATGCCTCAATCCGAGCAGGTTGATACGTGTTAAAATAATATCGAACGCGTAAGTCTATTCATTTTAAGTTCAAATCAATGCGGGCTTCAACGGCGTTTATTCTTCGGCTGTTACGTTGAAACCGAACGCCCAATTTTCGATTTTTATATATTTTTATTACTTTTCATCACTTTCAAATAAGTTTAAAAAAATGTGTTCATTAAAAATGAAAAGTCTTAAAGTCTTCGATTTATCTGTGTTGGTTTCAATCAACATAAACTAATTTTTTTTAGAAATTTTGCAATTATTGCCAAAAACATGGTCTACAGTATATTTTTTTTACATCAAAAGTGGTAATTTTTTAAAGTTATAATTATATAAATCGATTTTTTATTACTTTTAGTATAATTATTATGTATTTATTCCATAGTGATAGATTTACACAGTCTTTCTATAATTTGAATTGAATATTGTCTTTTGACCTATCTTAAGGCCTTACAAGACAGTCAAAGTCGCACACGACGTAGAAAAGGAGCGTCGAGCGTGGTGTTACGTTATGTCTAAGTATATATATTAGTACTAACATACAGTATAGACACTCCCTGCCGCTCTCTAGATTCCTACCTCACCCCCACGTCATCCAGATTGATACAGATTGGTTATGTTTGGTTGTCGAACGTATAGGATTTCGCCGCCATTTTGTTTGTTCCGTCATACGTTTTTTGAAATTTCATTTCTGGCCCGTTGCATGAAGTGTCCAGGTTGTGGTTATGTCGTGATTGATGTACAAATAAACCAATTTCCTTAACTATACATAGGAGTAGGTATAATAAAACTGTAACGGATCCGTGTCTGCACATTAAATAGTTTTTGGAAAATAATAACTGTGGTGGGCATTACTAACGATATAGAGGCCAAAACAACAACTTTTGGAATGTTTGTCTGTCTGCCTATCTATCTGTATGTTCGCGCATCACGCAAAACCTACGAGGCCGATTTAATTGAAATTTTGCATGGTGGTTGCTTAAAGCCCGGGTTAACATATAGGATACATTTTATGCTGGAAAATTTAAGAGTTCCCGTGGAAAAATTCAAAACCTCCACGCGGACGAAATCACGGGCACTGCTAGTATATATAATATAAGTATCTACAAAACTTTTGTGCTTTGTTACAATGTTATTGCAAGAAGAATAAACCAGTATTACTTTACGAAAAAAATATATTCGCATTAAAGGAAGATAAATTGGCTCCGGAAAACACATCTACTTCTCTATTTTAGGGATCCCTTTTCAAATTACCTAACACATATAATATGGTTTCACAATGCCAGTTTGTCTGTCACACGGATCAGATAAATAAGGTTGGATTGGAAATGTGTGCTGGGCAGGCGGGCCACAAGTATAATTAGACAATCATACTTAATCGAAGCACGCGTTCATACTTTTTGGAGTTTACTCCTTAAGAATCGATTTGCATATAAGGCGCCCGGTATGAAAAAAATATGAGGAGTAAAATCTAGTGATCGCGTTACGTTTTTCGCGCGCAACCTATTGTGCGCACCTCTGTCATGTGATACAAAACAGTCAGGATTGGCTGAATCTGACAAAGAGAATATAAGTCATTACGGAATCTAAGATGAAGTCACAACACAGTAATCAAATCAGATCTGTAATTGTTGCAGTCTTACAATTTTTGATCTGATAAGATTTTAAAATTTGTGATATTTGTGATTTTCATATAATTTGGTATTCCACTTCATCATGGGTGTCAATTTTGTGAAAGCAGATAGCAGAAACTTGCCCAAGTGGGCGCAATCATGTTCTTCAAAAATAACCCCGATTTTTATTCTGCAGAGCTGAGAAATGTAAAAACAGCAATGTAAGTACTATAAAATAATATAACACTAGCTACGTAAGTAACCTTAATCCTGCGAACGCGAAATAATAGTCTTTCTTTCAGTAGTAGTTTTTTAGGTTATAAAGACTAAATTTTGTTTATTGTAAGTAATTAGTTTGCATTTTCAAGGCTGCACGAGAATCTTATGGTGACGATGCTATTGGGTACGTGCAACTACGCTGTGGATCAAGACTTTGCATACTCAATTGCAAGATCTGCCCCGAGCACAAAGTGAGGGCTAGTTCATACAAAGTCACTATGGTGATAGATGAGACTAAAGGTGAAATCGTCAGATGCCAGTGCTTGCACTGTGCAGCTTCAGCTGGTGGTTGTAAGCATGCAGTGGCATTTTTAATGTGAACCCATCGTTGCAGTGAAGAACCTTCCTGCACCGAGGTTGAATGATACTGGAAAAACCCGTCCTCTCTAGAGTAGGGGCTACTATGAAATACGTCACTGTAGATCAAATTTGAAAAAAAAAACAGCTCCACATCATGAAACCAGCACAGACCTTTTCCACGGGTTTCTTCAAGAAGCAAAGAAGAAGAAAATTATGAATTGTGAACTTTTGAAGTATCAGAACGACTTTAAACACAGTGATGTTCGACAGTTTTCATTTCATCATTTCCTTATTCAAGTGAGTGATGATATAAAGAAAGATGTCAACAAATTACTAGAAACATTACAAGAGAAACTTAACAAAAATGCTCTTGATTTAATTGAAGAGTCAACACGAAACCAATGTTAGAGCCCTTTATGGTATGACCTAAGATATGCTTGTATAACCGCATCTAAAGCATATACGAGGTTAGTCGCTGCCAAACACCAGATGGATCATTAGTAGCTGCGACCATGGGAGCTAAAACACCTGACACATCAGCTATGAAAAGAGGCCGGAAATTGGAATTAAACTTAAAATCAAAGTCAAGCCCTGTTTTGTGCCTGTTTAGACAATCGTACTTAAGTAGTAAACTCCAGTCGTGCGTCGGAGCTGACACACACACTTTTTTATTTGCGTGTGGTTGTGTGTAACGTACAGACTCTCGAAATGGTGTGAGACACAATTGCAGCTCTGTGTTCTAAGTGTGTTTTGTTTATTAGTGTGCGCGCAATTCGTGTATGTATTATTATTGCTTGTGTAGTGGAGTTGATGGGTGGGAGACAGGCGGCGACGCTGGTTTTCAAACAAAAGTGTGACTATTTCCAATCTAACCTTATTTATCTTATCCCGTGGTCTGTCACATTGCAAAATATTAAGCAACCGCCTCCGTGGCGTAATGGGACACTGATTGCGTATTTGTCCTACAAAAAAGACCAGTCAGAGTCCTGCTAGGCACAAACCGCCTCCGTAGCCCAGAGGCAAAGTTCACTGGCTTTACACGGGAGGTCGCGGGTTCGATTCCCAGCGGGTTCAGTTGTAAGACACGGTTTGGTTGGTGGTAGGGCATTTTCTAAGCCCGCCTGGCTAGCTACCACCATCTTATCTAAGTCTTGCCGCCAAATATCAATCTTGATATCATTGGTGTGCTCCGGCATGAAGATAATATTGCCAGTTCCCCATTGCGTTGGGGAATCTTGGTAAGCCCGCTTCCATCTTCGGCAACATCGTCACTTACAACCAGGTGAGATGTTGTCAAGGGTTTATCTAATCAGTTTCTATTACTATTCCCCGCCTCTCGAACTAACTGGTAATTATATGGTCCGTAGACCAAGACACGTACTGTCTGATCTTCCCGACAAAATTTCAGCCGACTTAAACTGCCTCCTGGCAGCTCAGGAAGAAACCGATAGTGTCACTTCTTGAATGACTCTCACTAGCACACCTAATGGGAATCACCAAGCTGTCCCCTTAGCGTGATTTTTTTTGCACCCCCCCCCCCCCCCCTCCCTAGGCGTCGTTCCAATTAGGTTTTAAGAAAGCTTAGCTGCCAAGGCTACAGGGGGTCGTAAGTGGGTAGTGCGGTCCTGGGCCTTTGCATATTTATTTATACAGGGTGTTGTTTTGGTCGACAACGCCATTTTCAGGAGGGCTTCTACTCACGAAACCGAACGACTTTCCCCAAAAAACACATAGTAAATTCTCATAAAAAAAATTAACCTCTCCATACAAAATCGATATGTATGAAAAGTCCAATATCTTTTTTGCTATTTCAGCAAACTTGTAGAACAAAAGTTGTTCAGTTTCATGAGTAGAAGCCCTACTGGAAAGGGCGTTGTCGACCAAAACAACACCCTGTATATATCTTACGTATATATGTGTATGTATGCATATAGGCGCAGGGCTGTGAGTCCCACATAACCAGTACAGCCGGCTGTATATTGGTATGCGTAAATACATTTTCCCCCTTCCCTCGTCCGCAGTCCGTGGGTAAAAAAAGTTGCAGTTTAAATCATTGCGTATAATGCCACTCTATCCACTGTACCTGTACGAGTTGTTGATGTTAGTTCGTCGAAAAAAAAAACTTTCTTTATTATTGGATTTTACAAATAGTAACAACAATATGCACGCCCCCGATCGTAGAATAGGCTAGCACTAGATCACAAAATTCTCGGACATGTCATCGCAGAGTTTAAAAAATACTCAGGTTAAAACTCGAAACTTGACAACTTTTGACCGACGCACCGCCGGAGGAAGAAACTGCGAAACACACCGGTCGACTATAATAATTGAAAACGCTAAACACGTTAAAAATCGACTTCCATCGCCACAACTTAGTACATCTTTGCATTATTATTTTTGGTTTTTGTTAATTTTCTAATAAAGTACTATACCGATTTTGATAAAATTTATATGGGACCACACGGGAAGCACTAGCTTCAAAATAAAAAAAGAATTGTAAAAATAGCTTCACCCAGGAAAAAGTTATGAGGTAACAAACATAAAAAAAAAACAAAAAAAATATACAGACGAATTGAGAACCTCCTTCTTTTTGGAATTCGCTTGAAAAGTAGTGCCGCAAAGGACTACACTTGCAACACGAAACCCGCGCGTTATCGGTCCGTCGCATCGTTATATGAAGAAAGTGACGAAACTTTTAGTAGCGAAGTGAGAAACCTTTTCTTAGAAAATATTATAAAGGCGAAAGTTTGTGAGTGTGTATGTTTGTTACTTCTTCACGCAAAAACTACTGAACGGATCTGGCTGAAATTTGGTAGGTAGACATATTAGGACCGCTTGCGGCTCGCGCCCTTGAAAAGTCATAGAAACATTGTCCACGCGGGTGAAGCCGCCGGAAACAGCTAGTGAATATAATAAGGTCTTTACCTATGAAATTGCCGATTGCATAAAAAAGTTTAAAGATGAAAATTTATATTAAGAACAATAGTTATTAAAACAAAATTTATTCTCGAAATAGCATTAGACTATTAAAAATTAAATGCTAGTAAACAAATGCCTATTGTTTAGATATTTTGAGAGCACGGTAGCTTTAACCCCATGAAGTCGGGTTTTTTCACCTGAAAAAAATCGACTTTATTAAAACAAAAAATATACATTTTTAATTTTGTAGCTCTATATAGAGTTATCGCAGCAATTTTATTTGTTTTTCTTGGGAATAACTCTCATAACATTTCATCACTTTCAAGAAAATTCAAAAAAATTAATTAGTCTAAAAAATTGCCTTATCTGACCACTAAGAAAACGCCTTTTTTCCATCAATGGTACATAGCTCAGGGGATTGGAACATGAAAGACATGCCACTAGTTACTAATAAACGAATAAATTTGCTTTATTTCAGATCAAACATCCATATCATAACCTAAAAGAATGATTGTGATGTACAGAGGCCAGCACATCAAGCTAGACACTCGTAGTGCGATTCTAATCCATACGCGTAAGGCATAAGAACACTACAAAGTCCAAAGTGTCTAGCTTGATGTGCTGGCCTCTGTACAACAAATAAAGACCAGCGCGAGCGCACACGTGGCTGAGCAGGGCAGTGCGGTGCCACTCACTCGCCGACCAGCGGACTGGGTGGACGTGCGAGCGTGCGAACCTTATTATTAACTACTCACCCTGTGACGAGAAGAACGTCACAATGATGAAAAAAGTACAGATGAAAACAGCAACGCGTTTCACGCTGCTGTTTCCATCCAGTACCTATATATATCGTTAAGATCATACATAAAGGGTAAATAGAACATACAAAATTACATAAAATTAAACCGTGCGGGTGGCCTAGACAAACGTCCAAAACGAGTCACAGTCGGTTGTCCAATTACGTCAGTGTTTGAGGCTCCCACGCTAGTGTCTGTCTGAGTCTGAGTCGAAGTAAGTGGTACTAATCCCTCAACGTCCTTGGGTGCTTGATGAAGCTCGAGAGGATACAGCCTCTGAAATGGTCGCACTTTATGGCCGGAAGCTGTACGAACTTTCGCAACACGATCATGTCCATCACGACCAATGTATGTTTCTTCAACGATACCTAGTGGCCACAACAAACGTTTGCAGTCGGACTCAATGAGCACCACGTCACCGACCTTCAGTGATTGTGAGGTGTTCCACTTGGAACCCTTCTGTATGAGGTGACTAATGTATTCACTGCGGAAGCGTTGTCTAAAATTATCCCTCAATGTCTGGCAGTACTTGGCTCGCACATTCAGGGACGTATTATCGACCTCATCTATATCCCCGACATCATTGCCCCTAAGAGGCTGAATAAAGTACGAAGGGGTGAGAGGCCTTAGCTCATCGGTATTGTTAGCGAAGTAAGTAAGAGGTCTATTGTTCATAGTTGCTTCACAATCGCATAGAACAGTATAAAATTCGGTCAGTGTAAGCAATGCACGACCCAGAACTCTTACTAACATCTGCTTGACAATACCACCAAGGAGCGCTGGGAGGCAAGAAATTTCATCTGATTTTCCTCATATTGGAAAATGCAACAACATTGTTCCAGTCAACAGAATTTAGCATGTTGCTGACACCGATGGCCTCCTTCCTAAAGTCAATAAGTAGGTTAGTTATTAATTCGATCAGATTAGCGCTTTTCTCAAGACAGCTATTTAACAAGACACCATTAATGTCTTTCGCAGAGGCGTCAAAAACGGGTCTAATCTTAGTTGTTTTGAGAAAAGCGCTAATTTGATAGAATTGTAAAGATATAAACAAAAATACCATAGCAACAAATAAAACATATGTGTCAGTTGGGAAAAAGTCGTTTCTCTATACGCTTCTAAAATAATATCCAAAACAGTATCATCATATCAGCTCATATACGTCCCCACCGAGGGGCTCGAGCCTACCCTGAATCAGAGCGATCAGGCCTTAGTCGACTACGCGGGCCCAGTGCGTGTTGGTGGACTTCACACACAACCTTCGAGTTTCATTATAAAAGAGTAATAAAATACCATAAGTAGTGTCACCATAAGGTCAATAATAAAAAAAACTATAACTTTTTTATTTTGAATAAAAATTGGCATTGAAGTTTAAAAACTGTATCGGCAATTTCATAGGTAAAGACTTTATTATATTCATTTTCCAAGAAATGGTTTCTTAGTTGGCTACTAAACAAAAAGTTTTAAAATTATAAGGGCTATTAATATGTACAATAAACGAGTTTTTAATAAAAACAAGTGTTAAACTAAGTATGGTCATAGTATCAGACCAACAGTTAAACAAAAAAAAAGGCCAAGTGTGAGTCGCACTCACACGCTAAGGAGTCCGAACTGAATAAAAAATAACATTTCAATCTCTCGCGTTGATGTCTTTTGTTTGAAATGAATCATAAGTACCTATCATGGTTATTCTAGTGATGCCTCAATCGTAATACTACGTACGGAACACTAGTTACAATAGTACGACTTGCACTTGACCGGTTTTTAGAATATTATATCAAACACACAATGTGTAACGTTTTTCCATTTCAGAGCATAAATTTTATTACGCGGGTTAGTTCTTTCAGCGTTATGTTTAGGTAGGTACTGAGAGAAACAAATATTTTAGTGTTTCTGAAATACACTTTATACGCACATATTATATACACTGAAATACACGTTTGTGGGATCATCCTGCGTCTCTTTGTATCTTATCTTACAAGAAAGGGGTATTTTTGCACAAACGCTTTTAACACAAGGTAGATAGTATCCTTTATGCTTTTATGTTAAATCTAGCTTTTGCCCGCTGCTTCGCCTGCGTGGACATCGTTGTAATGACTGTTTTAGAGGGTGCGAGTGTACATTATTTTTTTTAAGATCCCTCGGGGACTATGTCAGGATATACTTATTAGTAAATCATGTCATTTCCCACCACCTCAACCATCTCCGTGCAAAATATCACAACAATCCATTTTCCCGTTGAGATGTTAAAGAAATTAACCAAAAAAAGAGTATTTTTTCAGTTCCCTCAGGAACTATGCTATTTTCACGGGATAAATAGTAGCCTATGTCCTTCCTCGTGACACAGGCTACCTGCATGCCAAATTTCATTTAGATCGGTCAAGGTGTAGAAGCGTGAAAAGGTAACAAACAAACAAAAAAAATACATTTTCACATTTTTAATATTACTAAGGATAAGTAATTTTTCTCGTTTGTTTTCACCAAGGAGATTACAGGTATCGTCTCATTGATGTATAAAAAAAAACTAAAAACCGACTTCAAAAAGAAATTCACTCAAAAGTGTAATTATTTTTTTATATATATTTATACACGATATAAAGCAACAATAACGAAATCTAAGGTAGGTACGAATCAAATTAGGGGCCTACAGTTTTTTGGGGTTAAAACCAACACGGTTGGATGGCTTTGCTAGCACCGACCTCTAAAAAAATTGTAATTCCTAAGTACCTACCTTTGATTTAGTTTTTTTTGTATTTTTTTTTATTCACAATTGGTAAACCCTTGACAACATCTCACCTGGTGGTAAGTGACGATGTTGTCGAAGATGGAAGCGGGCTTAGCAAGATTCCCCAACGCAATGGGGAACTGGCTATCTTATCTTCACGCCGGAACACACCAATGATATCAAGATTGATATTTGGCGGCAAGACTTAGATAAGATGGTGGTAGCTAGCCAGGCGGGGTTAGAAAATGCCCTACCACCAACCAAACCGAGTCTTACAATTGACCCCGCCGTGAATCGAACCCGCGACCTCCTGTGTAAAGTCAATGAGCTCTGCCGCTGAGCTACGGAGGCGGTTAAAAATAAATTAAATTAAAATTAAACATTTCAAAAAATGTGTAAATCACACGTATTTCAATAACTTTCACTTTTTTTTTACCCAGAGGGAATGTACATGGGTTACTAGTTTACCTCCTTAAACGCATTCGTCGTTCAACCCGTCACCCTGTATCAGTAGGAACCTTTTGGAACCCTGTATTAGTAGGAACCTTTTGTGTGGAACCCTTTACCCTTATTGGACACGGAGAGAAGTAAGGACCCAATCACGCGTTGCTTCGGCGCTATTATCATCTCGAACCTTTGTTACCGAGTGTAATAGAATTTCGTCGGTAGAAGAAGCGTCGGTGGCTCAACCGGTAACGACTCGGTCCATCTAACCAGAGGTACCGGGTTCAAATCTGGACGGCCAATGTACCAATGAGTTTTTCAAAAACTTACGTACATACTTACCGATTGCTTTTACGGTGAAGGAAAACATCGTGAGGAAACCTGCACACGCCTGCGAAGAAACTCGAAGGTTGTGTGTGAAGTCGACCAACCCGCACTGGGCCCGCGTGGTCGACTAAGGCCTAATCGCCCTGATTCAGGGTAGGCTCGAGCCCCTCGGTGGGGACGTATATGAGCTGTAATGATGAATAGAATTGAGTGTTTAATTCCATTCGGTGCGTAGAATAGGTACCTGTACTTGTCAATACAGTAGCCCGGTAAGTGGTACTTTACATGCCTGTATGCCTGGAAGGCTTAAAAGTGTATATTTTTTATTTATTTTAATTTAATTTCATGTATTCATATTTCTGGGACTCGCAGTCAATCGACAGAAAACAAAATTAATGATGATTGATCGTGCTAAGAATCTGACAGGGAGCCATAACATTCAAGGCATGGAAACGGTACAGGAATTCACTTACCTGGGTTCTCGGTTATGTAATGACGGCAACTAACTGCCGAAAAGAACTAACAAGGGGATCCTCAAGGCAAGAGTGAATTGGCATTATTTGAGTCTGCGTGTACCATCCTCGACTGCATCATCACTTACCATCAGGTGAGTTGCAGTCAAACGCACTCAAATTTTTAATAAAAAAAAAAATTAAAAAAAGAACAAGAAACTAAAAGAACACTATATTTCTCTGTCATCTTGAATTAATTGATTAGCCGTGATATTTTAATATTTATTTATCTATGTATCATTTTATTACCATCTGTTATCTATATATTTTAAGTACTTATATTTATGTATTTGTTGTCTATATTTGTTAAAATTTAGTATTTATTTAATATTACTTTAAGTACTACTTTTTTTTCTATTAATTTGTGTACACGTCTGCCATCTCAGTCAAAACTTTCATCTTTCCCGGGTCTGCTGGAAGAAATTTCTTTAGAAATAAGCTGTACCCTTTGTATAACCTTAATTTTTAAAATGTGTGTTTTATGTATCCTGTGTACAGTAAACTCTTAGATAAATAAATAAATAAACTGCGCTCCAGTGATTAAAACTTCGCATAGGAATGGCCAAAGATGCGATGACAAGCCTCCAGATTATTATGGAGAAACCGGGGCATCTAAATATATATAACTCAAAGGTGACTGACTGACTGACTGACATAGTGATCTATCAACGCACAGCCCAAACCACTGGACGGATCGGGCTGAAATTTGGCATGCAGGTAGATGCTATGACCATCCGCTAAGAAAGGATTTTGGAAAATTCCCACGGGAACCGTAAAAATCGGGATCTGCGCGAGCGAAGCTGCGGGCATCCACTAGTTAGTTATAAAACCAAAGCCCGCCTAGTAAGAGCTTTAGTCTTTCCCTATGTGTTCATCTCTGCTTATTTTTTGCTTAATCCTGTTAAAGATTAACTCAGTTAAGATCATCATCATCATCATATCAGCCGAAAAACGTCCACTGCTGGATAAACGCCTCTCCAAGGATTTCCACGACGACCGGTCCTGCGCTGCCCGCGTCCATCGGCTTCCCGCAATCTTGACCATGTCGTCGGTCCACCGCGTGGGAAGACTGCCTACGCTACGTTGCCACTCGAGAACTTTACTATCCCAATAACGGGGATCTGTTCAACGAGCTATGTGCCCTGCCCACTGCCACTTCAGATTAGCGATTCTGTAACATGTATTAATTCAATACAACATACATACATACATCACCCTTGCTGTCACATTTCACTCAATATGCTTGCACCATAGATATCACACATCTACATAGATTCGCCCATCAAAACAGATTTTCTGTCTTCCTTTTCTATCGTGTCGATGAAAAATTTAATCGCCTCCTTGGTGTAATAGTTAGTTCATTCGCTTCACACAAGGAGGTCGCGGGTTCGATTCAACTTTGTAAGACTCGGTTTGGTGGGTTGGTGATTTTCATAGCCCCGCTGGCTGCCACCATCTTATCTAAGTCTTTCCGCCAAATATCAGTGTTACCAGCGTTAATAGTATTGATGTGTTCCGGCTTGAAGATAAGATAGCCAGATCCTCATTGAGTTGGGTAATGTTGGTAATGCCGCTTCCATTTTCGGCATCATCGTCACTTACCATCAGGTGAGATGATGCCAAGGCACACCCTGGACACTTCATGCCAGAAATGACATTTCAAAAAAGGAATGACGGAACAAACAAAATGGCGGCAAAATCCTATACGTTCGACAACCAAACTGTAACCAATTTGTATCAATCTGGGTGACGAGGGGGTGAGGTCGCAATCTAGAGAGCGTCAGGGAGTGTCCATATAAAAAAATCATACTGTCCTGCCATCTAAATGGCGCTATCGGCGGTGTCTTCTCGAGTGCAGGTGTTAGGGCACATAGGACATGCAATCAGATGATCCATTGTTTGTGGAGCACCACATCTACACCGTAGGTCTGACCCGTCTGTGAATCCCCACTTGAAACGATTGTCATTGCTCCGGCCAACTCCAGTATGAAGTCTATCAATCGACTCGGAAATCCGCGTTCTGGGGGGGAGACACTCCGAATTGTGAACAAATTAAACGGGCAGTATACACTTGCTTGAAAAGTAAAGTAGGTTATGTATGGGCCATGACCTACAGGGAGAAGCTCTCTCATACACTACAGCACACGCTAAACTGTTCATGTTTATGATTAGCTTCTGCTGTACTCCCCCCCCCCCAACCTTTTGGTCATGTAATAAAATTTGTGTAGGTCCCGTTGATTGGGGCTTCTACACATCATACTTAAAATCTTATGTCCTATAAATTTGCTGAAATCGTAAAAAAATAAAAATATAACATTGTCTTAAATGTTTTAATCAAATAAATCTTAAAATTAATAAACATCATTTTCGAAAAACCTTGAAACTTTTAGGTACAAGCTTTATTACCCGACTGCGCCAGAAGGAGGGTTATGTTTTTCGAGAGTATGTATGTATGTATGTATGTTTGTATGTATAATTGTTTGGCACGCTCTGCAGCCTGAACGGCTGGATGGATTTTAGCTTGAGACATGTCTTTAGATTCGTATTTACTGTGAGAGTGACACTGGGTATATCAAAATAAAAAAAACAAAATGGCGGATTTTTGGCGCAAAATTCAAATGTTTGACACGCTCTGCAGCCTGAACGGCTCGATTAATTATAGCTTGAGGGTTGTCGTTAGATACGTTTTTACTGTGAAAATGACACTGGGTATATCAAAATAAATAAAAACAAAATGGCGGATTTTTGGCGCCAAATTCAAATGAACTCATGCAATAATAAAACTAAAAAAATGAATAACATAAAAAACGGTAATTTAAAAAACTAAAAAACCCGCCTGCGTTTCTGTGTAATTTGGAAATGAAAAACCCTAAAACAAGAAAGTCGTCATACCCGATTGCACTTAACTTAAGAAAAATTGTAGCAGTCGGGACCCATTCTAGAAATGGAGGCATAGTGAATTGAGAGCACTTACCTATAGTACATTGCAGATTACTTCAATATACTGACTAGACGGCTGACTTTCTAGAATGGGTCCCGACTGCTACAATTTTTCTTAAGTTAAGTGCAATCGGGTATGACGACTTTCTTGTTTTAGGGTTTTTCATTTCCAAATTACACAGAAACGCAGGCGGGTTTTTTAGTTTTTTAAATTACCGTTTTTTTTGAAAATAATTTTAATTATTTCGTAATGTTCTCAGCAAAATCTTCGATTTGATACCTATATTGTAGGAGTGAATTAATAATAACTAGTACGCCATCTTGAGTGTGCCGCCATGTTGGATTTAGAATGACGTCACACAAGCAACCATGCATTGTCATCCAAACTGAACGTGTATACAACATTTCAGCTCAATCGGTTGAAGATATCTGCTTCAAAGTTGAGTTGCAAGATTTCACCCGAACAAACATATTATATACATTGCAAGTTAAATAAAAACTTGTAAAAACTTTTAGGTTATGAGCATTTTTGTATGGATGGCCCAATTTTTTTGAGAATTGACAATAGGTTCCTTTGGTAAAGTTATTCAGTACTAACTGTTTCCCGCGGCTTCACCCGCGTGGACCACGTTTCTATGACTGTTCGAGGGTGCGCAGTGCGCGAGCCGCAAGCGGCTCGCGAGCGTGGTAAAAAGTAGTCTATATCTTAATACAGGTCCTAATCTATCTACCTACCAAATTTCAGCCAAATCCGTT
The DNA here is from genome assembly GCA_947284805.1 of Coleophora flavipennella. Taxonomy (NCBI): domain Eukaryota; kingdom Metazoa; phylum Arthropoda; class Insecta; order Lepidoptera; family Coleophoridae; genus Coleophora; species Coleophora flavipennella. The sequence continues at coordinate 11,424,085 of OX369290.1, forward strand.
CAGTAGTTTTTGCGGGAAAGCGTAACAGACAGACAGAGTTACTTTCGCATTTATAATATACTAGCTGTTTCCCGCGGCTTCACCCGCGTGGACCACGTTTATATGACTTTTCGAGGGTGCGCAGTGCGCGAGCCGCAAGCGGCTCGCGAGCGTGGTAAAAAGTAGCCTATGTCTTAATCCAGGTCCTAATCTGTTTACCTACCAAATTTCAACCAAATCCGTTTAGTAGTTTTTGCGGGAAAGCGTAACAGACAGACAGAGTTACTTTCGCATTTATAATATTAAGTAGGGATTAGTAGGGATAATGAGTAGAAGCCCCAGTTAACGGGTCCTACACCAATTTTGTTACACCCTGTATAGTCAAGGTTGCTTTACCTGCGAAGACCGTTAAAAGCGAAAGCCCCCCACTTTCGGTACGATCTTGCCACCGAGACGCTTGTTTTAGCACTTTTATTTATATAACAAAAAGAAAACTCACTAACCCACTCACTCACTGTCTCATCAACTCCCAGCGCAAGCCTTGGACTTAGAAAGCTGAAATTTTGCAAAGAGGTTCCCAATACGATGTATACAATGAATAAGGCCGAATTTTTCGAAATCCCCACAGGATAGGGAAAAAAGTAGGAACAAAGTCACGGGAAGGACACCATCTGCTGGGTTGACTTCTGTCTGTATATTGTGAGTTTATTGACTTCCCTGCTAACTGTGATTGTATTGACTTCCCTGCTAACTGTGAGTGTATTGACTTCCCTGCTAACTGTGAGTGTATTGACTTCCCTACTAACTGTGAGTCTATTGACTTCCCTGCTAACTGTGAGTCTATTGACTTCCCTGCTAACTGTGAGTCTATTGACTTCGCTGCTAACTGTGAGTGTATTGACTTCCCTTCTAATTGTGAGTGTATTGACTTCCCTGCTAACTGGCAGGTGGGTACTTAACGGCTCCAATGAATGTGACGCCATTATCAACACTATTTGGACCATCCTTACATATTAATAATATTGTACAGTAATATAAGGTCTTAATTACTTAAGTTCTACATTTAACTTTAGAAACATCAATCTATGTCTGACATAACTAATGATATTTCTGTTTGTTGTTAATCTAACTAAGCTCTACCTTTAATTCTAAAACTAATAGTTGGAGTTCAGTTACTTGTAACGTAATTAAGACAATTAATTAAAACATTTTATGTCGCAGCTTAATGCTCAAATTAGCCATTAGATCAACGGTCCAGCCCGCTATTTAACTATGTAGAAACCAACAATTTTATTTCAAATATAAAACCTGACCGCAAAAATTTTTTAGGCAGTCGAGTAAAAATGTATTTTATGTCACTTACAGGATCAAAAGGAATCTAATTACACCTTGCACTCCAAAATCCATCAAGCTGTTTAGGCAACAGACTCAGCCAAAGAAAGAGATATAGGGTAACCAGTACAATAATTAGCCCTTTAAGGTGAACATTGACTTTAAACTTTTTTTCTTCTAAAATAAAGTGCTAAATCATAAAACTTCTGCTGTCAAGTTATTCCTTACAAAACTGAGAACTTGAATAAATCACAACCATAATTATATTTTGCAACCCATTTAGAACTTTAATGCAACTTATTAAAAATGGGGACGAAAGTATAATCATTGGCCATTGGTGTATATACATTGGCATACCAAATGTATAATGATTGGCATGTCAATCATTGTACTTTGTGTTTATTAGCACTGCCAATTTTTATACCATGTGAAGGCCAATCACTGTACATATTAATTAAGTTTGACGATAGTGATGTGCCGAGCAAATTTTGACAGATAGTCGTCGTCGACAATAGGTAAGTAGGTATTACAGGTTAGGTACGTAATAATAAAACCAAAATACATCACTACGTATTTAAAATATACTTGCACAAAGATGGCCGTTGGGTCAGTAAAGTTCTCGAGCGGCAACCACGCACCAGAAAGCGTAGTGTAGGTAAACCTCCCACTCGGTGGACCGATGACCTGGTGAAGGTCACGGGAAGCGGCTGGACGCGGGCAGCGCAGAACCGGTCATCGTGGAGATCTTTGGGGGAGGCCTATGTCCAGCAGCAAACTTCCTTCGGCTGATATGATGATTGTCACATAAAACAAGAAATCCAATTTATACTGGACCATGGTTTTGGGTTCGTAAACCATACAAACCATAAACAATAACCCCCCCCCCCCTGCTAGGGCATGGGGTCTCTTCCCAAAATCAGAGGGTTTAGGTCATAATCCACACACGGGGGAGTCCGGGTTGGTGGGAAAGTGGCGAACCCCACTATTGCACACCTTTACCTTGTTATCTATTCTGTATTTTTTTTGTTGTTAATTGCTTAGCGACATATGTAAGAAAAAAAAATTGATAACAGCTATACCCATCCAAGTAATGACCGTATTTCACGTCAGTTTACCTGCTTGATCGAAGAATCCACACAAGTAGCACTGACTGCATTCTAGGATTAAGACTGATCGTAGACTATTTTTTGAAATTTTTGCAACATTGTGATATTGCAGTTTATTTTTCTATTAGCTGTTTCTCGCGGCTTCGCCCGCGTGGACAACGTTTCTATGACTTTTCGAGGGTGCGCAGTGTGCGAGCCGGAAGCGGCTGGCGAGCGTGGAATAAAGTAGCCTATATGTTAATCCAGGTCATAATCTGTCTACCTACTAAATTTCAGGCAGTAGTTTTTAAGTGAAAGAGTAAGAAACATACATCCATACATTCTTACAAACTATTTAGCTTTTTCCCGCGGCCCCGCGACTGACTTTAAGGGTGATTAGTAAATTATGTCGTTTCCCAACTACTCACCCATGCCTATGCAAAAAATCACAACAATCGAGTATTTTTTTAGTTCCCTCAGGAACTACATCAGATTATGCTGTTTTCCCGGGATAAAAAGTAGCCTCTGTCCTTCCTCGTGACACAGGCTACCTGCATGCCAAATTTCAAAAAGATTGGTCAAGGCGTTGAAGCGTGAAAAGGTAACAAACAAACAAACACATTTTCACATTTATAATATTAGTAAGGATAATATATGAGCTAAGTTAACTAATGAAGGAAACATCTATCTGTAGCGATTGGAATGACTATGTTTGGCTATGATGGCTATGTTTGGAATTTTCCTACGCGATCGAATTAGAAATGAGGAGATCCGCAGGAGAACCAAAGTAACCGACATAGCTCACAGAATCGCTAAACTGAAGTGGCAGTGGCAGGCCTTTGTCCAGCAGTAGACGTTTTTTGAAATGAAATGAAATGAAATGAAATAGTTTATTTGTGGAAACACAGTAATAAGGATCTTAGTTTAAATTATAGTTAAATGGAACAGTGTGTTTCGCCAATAAATGGCATACAAAATACTTATAATTCTAATTATAATGTCAATAAAAAATTAATAAGTACCTTCTCATAAAATTATTGATATGATTTTGGCTGATATGATGATCAATATCATGTTTACTTCTTGATAAACACCTCCCAAATAGATTTCTATAATTGCCCGCATCCAAAGGCTTCCTGCGGCCATCACCAGGTCGTCGGGCCACAGATTGGGTAAAAGTACTATGTAGTCGGGCCACCGAGGAAGATTTTCCTACGCTACGTATTCTAGTACACAGTAACCACTCGAAAACTTTACTGCCCTAATTTTTATCTGTTCTACGAGCTTAAGGCACCTGTCATCATCATCATAGGCATCATATCAGCCGAAAGATTGGACAAAGGCGTTCCCGAAGAGTTACCACAACGACCGGTCCTGTGCGCAGTCTGCATTCAGTGGATTCCTGCGAACTTCACTAGGTCGTCAGTCCACCAAGTGGAAGTACTACCTCTTGCTAATGCGCGGTTACGACTAGAGAACTTTACTGCTCCAATGCCCAGGCCTACCGCAGTTGGTCCTTGCCCTCGCTTCACGGCGTTTGCAGGAATATCGACCCTCACTATATGACCTAGCTGTCGGTAAGTGGGCACGCTATATCATGAACCTGGTAGTCTAGCGTATCTTGTATATGTACGAGAGGCCATGCTCCAATGGCCATCTCCTCTACGAGCTAAAGGCACCTGTAAAAGATTGAAACTATATAGTAGTACTTTATGGCGCTAAGATCACTCAAACCGAGTAGGTTGATACGTGTTTCAATAATATCGAACGTAAGTCTATTCATTTTAAGTTCAAATCAATGCGGGCTTCAACGCGGCTATTACGTTGAAACCGAACGTCCAATTCTCGATTTTTACATGTTTTTATTACTTTTCATCGCTTTTAAATGTTTTTAAAAAATGTGTTCAATTAAAATGAAAGATCTTAAAGTCACCGATTTTTGTGTGTTAGTTTAATTCAATACTAACTATTTGTTTTCGAGAAATTTTGCAATTAATGCCAAAAACAGGGTCTACAGTATATTTTTTTGAAATCAAAAGTGGTAATATTTATAAAATTGTATTCAATTAAATCGATTTTTTATTACTTTAAGTATATAATATATATTTTTTCCATTGTGATAGCTTTAAACAGTCTTTCAATAATTTGAAGTGAATATTGTCATTTGACCCATATTAAGGCCTTAAATGTTGGCAAATGGTTTTTTTGTCAAAACGCGGGTTTGCCAACTGTCCGCCACATAATAATTTGTTGCCTTATATTGAACAGAGTTTACCTGTTTACGTAGTTTTGTGAAGCAAGATGGAGTAGACTAATTTGTTTGTGAAGTTGTCAAAGTGAATAATGACCAATCATCAATTTTAGTTGTTCCATGTCAAATTGATGCTTTAGACATGATGGTAAAATTTGGTGGATTAAAACAGTTTCAGTAATTTCCTGTCCGGGCGGGAGGTCGTGGTTCGATTCCTGCCACGTACCAATGTGATTTCGAATTTAGATTTCATATTATGTACGTTTATCCGACGCTCTTACGGTGAAGGAAAATCATCGTGAGGAAACCTGCACATGCCTGCGGGAGAAACTCGCAGGTTGTGTGTGTAGTCGACCAACCCGCACTGGACCCGCGTGGTCGACTAAGGCCCGATCGCTCTAATTCAGGGTAGGTTCGAGCCCCTCAGTGGGGACGTATATGAGCTGATATGAGCAAGTAATTTCCTTCGTAGATCCTATTTAATGCGAGGTATTAATTGGAACAATTGTCTCTGTCTTTTCACTTTTTCACTTTTTCAATGTTTTTTCGTTTGAATCAAAAACTACAATGAAAGTATAAAAAATAATAACATTACTCACTTTGTATTATCATATCAAATATTGTTGTATATTTTTTTAAATTTACACTTCAAAATATTAGTCATAACTAGAGTTGATAATAACGGTGTAGACCTATCTTTGGGATTGTTTTCTATCGAGCCAAAACTGCTCAATTGCGTGTCTAATAGATTTTAACTTTAAGGAACATCATCAACAATAAGGGTTTTTTTTAACCTTGGGTTTTCTATCGTTTAGGAGTAATTGACGTCAAAAATAACGAAACTCTGTAATATTACCGCTAAAAAAAATTATTCACCTTAATATAATTCACCACACTAAAAAAAATTAAAAACTGACTTCAATCGCAAAAAACACTTTTGCTACATTTTTTTTGTATATGTTTGTGGCACGACGGGAAGGAATAGGTATGGTAGGGCGTGGCTTAAAAACTCCGTTCGTGCACACAATTTAGTTTATTGAAGGAACATAAGACCTAAAAAGAACTAGGTATGACGACAGCATCAGAAATAAATTATGAACTCTTGATCACTAAATTGCCCTCCTACTTAAACTTCGGAAAACCTTACTCGTTTTGTTTTCCATCAAGTCTTCGATTTATAATTCATCAAAATCACAAAAAGAATACATAAATGAAGCTGCAAAACTATGACGTCACGCCTAGGTATTTCAAAAGTTTTTAGAACAAAATGTCATTTTTGACAGAATGATAAAAATAAATCAGATGACTAGCATTCGTCATCCCTATTAGAAAAACGTTACAATCTTAAATTATAATCACAAATAACAAAAACATAATTTTATATTACCCGAGTTGGGTTTTTGAAGAAAGCAGCGGGTTAAAAATAATTATTTTATTAACAAAGTTTAATGGTATAAAATATGTTGAATGCAGTATATATAGTTGAATGTTAGAATTTTGATTTTGAAAACACATGTGTCACTTGTGTGTCACACTTTATTTCAAAATGTGACACATGTATTGTTTTGTGCCAGCGCATGTGAAATAGATGAAATAGATCGAAATGGAAGTATAACGAATATCAACAACGCGTTGCTGCGTTACATGTTTATATTAAATAAGTACTCAACCACTTTTGATAAATTTTATACTGGAGGCATAACCTATCGATAAAATAAGTTTTTTCAAAATTGGTTTGCTATCAGACGAAATTGGGGCCTTGACACGCATCCCAATTGCGTCTGAGCCAGAACAAATAAAATAATTATAAGACTTTGAAGCAATCGATTCAATAAAATAATTATTTACCACCAAGAAAAATACTATGAAAAAAAAATGAAAAAAGGTGTGTGATGGGAGAATGAAGAAACACATTTAAAAAGTCAAAAAACTAAAAAAAAAAAACTAGAAAAAATAAAATAAATTAAAAAAATATAATACTAAACAGATCTAAAATAAACAAAAGAGAATGACTTCGTCACAAGATCGCGTATCTAACATATATGCAAAAAAAATAAAAAACATTTAATTGAATTGAGGACCCTTATTTTCTGAAGTCAGTTGACAAGAATGAATAGTTCGTTAACAATATAATGTTCGTGCGGATGGTGGCGTATCGAGACCCGGGTCGTTCCTTTCCCTCTAATATGGTTGATGGGAGCGATGGCCGACTCTCGCGTTATACTCGTGACCGGGTGCTGTCCGTGTGAGTGAACTGGCCTACACTGTCTTGTCAAACGCGTTCATGACATTCAATGATTTTAATGTATAACTTCTCGTGTCATACTGTTTTAAGGTTCTAATGACATTATTTGTTTTTATTATAACACGGATTGGATTTTGACGTTATTAACTAATGATTGTTTATTTCTTGATTACGTAATCATTATTTTATGACTATCAGAAGGAGTGTAATTTGAATCAACCTACAACGTCCCCACTGGTGGGCCACGGGTCTCTTCCCAAACTGGGGAAGGTTGGGCCATACTCCACACACGGGGGCCAAGTCCGGGTTGGTGGAGTTTGTAGGGCCCGAGGCGAACCCCACCGCCTATAAGGCATCTGACACGGCTTAACGACTGGTAATAGCAACTGGCACCAACGGCTTAACGTGCTTAGCGAAGCACGAAAATGGTCGAGAAGTAATGACCGTGCTTCCGATCAGTTAACCTGCGTGATCAACGCAAATCACAATGAGCTACGAACGCCTAAAAAATAGTAATGTAGTGTAGTAGTAGTGGTAGTGTATTGGTAATGTAGTGGTAGTGTAGTGGTAGTGGTATTGGTATTGGTAGTGTGGCGGTAGCGGTAGCGGTTGTGTAGTGAAGTGTACTGTAGTGTAGTGTGAGGCGGTACGAAGTTCGCCGGGACAGCTAGTATATTTATATTTTTTTATTTCTGTTCGCGGATAACTTCGTCGTTTATGAACCGATTTTGATGTTTTTTTTTGTTGGAAAGGAGATATCCCAAGGGTAGTACCATGATGAGGAAACCAGGATCTGATGATGGCATTTTAGAGGAATCGAGGGAAACCTTAGTTTCCTGTTTGAAGTCAGTTTTTTTTTGTTCAAAATTATTTGATAGTTTTTCAAATTTATCAAAAACCTTTTCAATCCTTTAAAAAAGGGGAGTAACAACCATTACCTTGCACTTTAGATTAGAATTAAGGAATGCCAATACTGGCAATCTTAGAAGCTAAATGGTCTACGTACTGATTCTCGACCTGGTCACACCCTGGACATTTTATACAAGGGCCCAGAAATAACAATTCAAAAAAGGAATGACGGAACAATCAAAATGGCAGCGAAATCCTATACGTTCGACAACCAAGCTGTAACCAATCTGTATCAACCTAAGTGACGAGGGGGTGAGGTCGCATCCTAGAGAACCGCAGGGAGTGTCCATACTGTATGTTAGTACTAATATATTATGTACTTTGAACTGGTATCATATTATGTAATTTTATTGAACTCCTTATAGCGCAGTAACACTGGTATTCGTTCATCTTTCATTCGACCTATTTCATTTCATCTATTTGTTCTATTTCGCATGCGCTGACATGTGTGATTAAAAAATCCATTCTATCATTCACCATCATCCCTACTAATATATAATATTATAAATGCGAAAGTAACTCTGTCTGTCTGTTACGCTTTCCCGCAAAAACTACTAAACGGATTTGGCTGAAATTTGGTAGGTAGACAGATTAGGACCTGGATTAAGACATAGGCTACTTTTTACCACGCTCGCGAGCCGCTTGCGGCTCGCGCACTGCGCACCCTCGAAAAGTCATAGAAACGTGGTCCACGCGGGTGAAGCCGCGGGAAAAAGCTAGTATCTTAATATAAAATTAATTTAAATTACCTATCTTAAACTTATTCTCTTATAAAGACACATTTTCAACCGACTTCCAAAAAGGAGGAGGTTCTCAACTCGACTGTATGTTTTTTTTATGTGTGTTACCTCGAAACTTTTGACTGGGTTAACCGATTTTGATGATTCTTTTTTTATTTGAAAGCTAGTGCTTCGCGTGTAGTCCCATATAATTTTTATCAAAATCGGTGTAGTACTTTATTAGAAAATTAACAAAAACCAAAAATAATAATGAAAAAATGTACTAAGTTGTTGCGATGGAAGTCGGTTTTTTATCGTGTATAGCGTTTTGGGTCTCCGTTAAACAATTTATGTGTGCACGTACGGTTTTCACCCTTTGTGTCACACCCTATTCCATATTTCATAGCAGTAGAGTCAAAATACAAAAAGCGTCGGTGGCGTAATGGCACACGGCCGCTACCTCTTGTCCGGTAGGTCGTGGTTCGCATCCTGCCACGTACCAATTTGTTTTCGAATTTAGATTTCATATATCTACTTTTATCCGACGCCACTTACGATGTAGGAAAATAAGTAAGTAAGTAAGTAAATATACTTTATTGCAAGCCACAAAAACAATACAGGGCTTAAGCATCGTGAAGAAACCTGCAAACGCCTACAAAGAAACTCGAAGGTTGTGTGTGAAGTCGACCAACGTCCGTGGTCGACTAAGGTCCGATCGCCCTAATTCGGGGTAGGCTCGAGCGCCTCTGTGGGGCTGGGGACGTACAGAGGTGATATGATGAGATTCAGGTACCTAGCTCATATTATTTGTAACTCTCGCGTTACTAAATGTTTTTAAGCTATTGCAAAGCTTTTATCGCGGGCTTTGAGCGCGGCGACCGAATCAAAAAATTCCGTAACGAAAATAACCTTACACCCTACGAGTTCTAAAAAACTTACAGTGCCATCTTTTAGCGATTTACGGTACTACAAGGACTTAACACCCCACGCTCGGCCGAGTTCTAAAAATCTTACAGTGCCATCTATTAGCGATTTGTGGTACTATAAGGACTTAACACCCCACGCTCGGCCGAGTTCTAAAAAACTAACAGTGCCATCAATTAGCGATTTGCGGCACTAAAAGGACTTAATCAATTTAATTGGTGACTGGTGTAACTTTCTTAGTGTTAATTTATTACATAAACATCCCGCGCCCCAAGGACTATATGGTACTGGTAAATACTGCATAAATAAATAATTATAATTTCATCAGTTGATAAAAATACTATGCAATAGCTTTACCGTGGCAGTCCCCGGTGCCATACGTTTTTTTTTGTTTTTTTTCATAAAACCACACACTTCATACAACGGGCCAGAAATGACATTTCAAAAAAGAAATGACGGAACAAACACAATGGCGGAGAAATCCTAATACGTTCGACAACTAAACTGTAACCAATCTGTATTAATCTGGGTGTTAGGGGGTGAGGTCACAATCTAGACATCGGCAGGGAGTGTCCATACTGTATGTTAGTACTAGTATATATACTTTGATAAAACTGTATTGCGAACGTTTTGGTTTACACTGCTAGTTTATGTTTGTAAATTTAATTAATTAATTTTATGTGACTATAGTATACTCACTGGCAATTACACTAATAACGAGATATAAATGTTTGTATGACCAATTTTGGTTTAAACCTAATAACAACGGCAGATAGTGGAACAGATCCTCTTAAGAAAAGCTATAAAATAACCCGAAAAGTGTATCTTATTTCGCTCAACAAAAGGTCCATCGAGAGTAATAGGTAGGTGTGTAATATAAAACGAAGTCGTTGCATCCACTCCCGTGTAAGAATTGAAGGTGCATCGGACACTGAACTGAGAATACACCCGATTTTTTTACAAAATGTTAGGTCTTTTTAGGGTTTCGTAGCTCAAAAGGAAAAGGAACCCTTTTAAAGCATCACTTTTTTGTCCACCTGTCTATCTTCCTGCATGCCTGCCTGTCTGTCTGTCTGTCAAAACGCTTATTCTCAAAAACGTGTGGAGGCATCAAGTCAAATTAAAGTCAATCAAATAGTCCCTTGAAGTTTAAAAAAACATCAATAATAATGAAAAGTCAACTGCATAAAAAGATACGCCGATTTTCATTAATCAAAACTATTGGGTACTTCTCGTTGACTTAGAATCATGAAATTAGGCATGAAGCAAGGTTTTACACCACAAGTGAAGAAAAAAAATCGCAAATCTTACAATTTTTGTTACTACATAAAATACCTATATTTTCTTTGCAATTCCAAACTTACATTTGTAACTGGAGAATTGACCGTGATATATTTCGATGTACAGGAGAAAATTTTTGTAACTACAAAGTTATGTTTTTCCTTCAATTCGATTGGTTTACTCATTGATATTTTTATAGGATTAAGTATCCAAATGTATTTTTGTAAATTGGTACGGAACCCTCATTTTGCGAGTCTGAGTCTTACTTAAGACGGTTTTTTATATGAATAACTTAATTTTTCTCATTATTTTATATATACAACTGGTAATCCCTTGGCATCATCTCACCTGATAGTAAGTGTCGATGAAGCCGAAGATGGAAGCGGTCTTACCATGATTCCCCAATTCAAGCCAGAACACATATATGTTGTTAGCATTGGTGTTTGGCAGTAAGACTTAGATAAGATGTTGGTAGCTAGCCAGGCGAGCTTAGAAAATGCCCTTCCACCAACCAAACCAAGTCTTACAAAGAACCCGCGACCTCCTGATGTGAAGCTTATGATCTTAACCATGGCGCCACGGAGGTGGTTAAAATAATTAAAAAAAATCAAAATAATTGACAAAAGATCCTAATAAAAACATTTTTTTTTTTTTTTTTTTTTTTATTAAAAATTTGAGTGCGTTTGACTGCAACTCACCTGATGGTAAGTGATGATGCAGTCGAGGATGGTACACGCAAACTCAAATAATGCCTATTCACTCTTGCCTTGAAGATCCCCAAATTATAGGAATCGGGAAACACTGACGCAGGCAAGGAGTTCCACTCCTGCGCTGTACGCATAATAAATGAAGAAGCGTAACGATTCGTGCGAAAAGGTGGAACATCAACAACAAAGGGGTGCAACCCCTCCCTGCGTCTCGTTGACCGACGGTGGAATGGAGCAGGGGGAATGAGGTCGTGAAGTTCTTGCGCGCACTCTCCGAAATGAATTCGATAGAATACCGATAGACAGGCGACTTTGCGGCGATGCTCAAGGCTTTGGAGCTTGTCATTGACTAGCTCGTCGTCACCAATGAGTCTCCGTGCGCGTCGGTCGATGGCGTCCAAGGTATCCAGCTGATAGCGGGCTGATCCATCCCATAAGTGTGAACAGTACTCCATACATGAGCGGACCTGTGCTTGATACAAGGTAAGCAGCTGTCCAGGTGTGAAGTACCGTCTCACCTTAGAGAGAATGCCCAGCTTCATTGCAGCAACTTTTGCCTTGGACTCAATGTAACGACCGAAGTTAAGATTGGGTGTTAAATCCACGCCGAGGAGATCCAGGTGGTCAGATATCTGAATCGGTTCATTCCGGAGAGTTGGAGTCAAGGTGAATGGACTCCTTTTGGCGGAAAAAAGACACGCCTGTGTTTTAGAGGCATTAAACCTTACGAGGTTGGAATCACCCCATTCAGACACTGTCTGAAGTGATAGGTTTATGCGCTCTATCATGGCCTCTCTCAGAAACAGCGTATCAGCGCTATTAGCTCGTGCACTGGACAGGTATCTTTCTACAACCGTGCTATCGTCTGCATAACCAATAATACCGGGTTTCAGCAGATCGTTTATGTGAAGCAGAAATAGTGTTGCGGAAAGAACAGATCCCTGAGGTACCCCGGCATCAATCGCCAATAGGTCTGAGGAACAGCCATCAACGACCACTCGAATAGACCGTTCCCTCAGGAAATCAGCTACCCAGTTTTAATGATCTTAGGCAAAGTCGTTACAACCACGCTCTATACTGACATGGATTGTGTTGGAGTGGTATTTATTTTGCAGGACAATACATTCATTGTAGCTGTCAATCAAGAATAATAAATATATTATCAGTATCAGTAAAGCGTCGGTGGCTCAACCGGTAACGACTCGGTCCATCTAACCAGAGGTACCGGGTTCAAATCTGGACGGCCAATGTACCAATGAGTTTTTCAGAAACTTACGTACATACTTACCGATTGCTTTAACGGTGAAGGAAAACATCGTGAGGAAACCTGCACACGCCTGCGAAGAAACTCGAAGGTTGTGTGTGAAGTCGACCAACCCGCACTGGGCCCGCGTGGTCGACTAAGGCCTAGTCGCCCTGATTCAGGGTAGGCTCGAGCCCCTCGGTGGGGACGTATATGAGCTGCAATGATGATATTTGCATTTGACATGGAAAAATTACATGATATGACAAAATATAAAGTATGGTCAAGCCTGTTTAGCTATTATTCAAGTAGCATGTTAGAAAAGACCCACATAGGAGATGTAATTAGACAGAATCATTGGAAAAAATCATTTTTAAAAGGCCTTATTTAAGACTGTTTAGTCTAAAGAGAACAGCCTAAGAAAATGTTTGCCACATCATCGGACGACCGTGCGCGGACTATTCCACCCCTATGTCGTAAATTTTCCACCTATACGCACGAAGCGTTTTTCTTCTTAATTCATTATGTAAATGGTCAAGGAGTGGAATGGTCTGTTGGCGTCTGTGTTCCCGAATCGTATAATTAAGGGATCTTCAAAACGAGAGTGATTAGGCACTATTTGAGCTTGCATGTTACATTCTTGGCTGCATTCGCACATACCATCAGGTGAGGTTCAGACAAACGCGTCTAAATTTTTAATAAAAAAAAGTTTACTACAAGCTTAATAGCCTCCACCAATCTGGACTTGGCTCTCCTACGAGGAGTGTAACCTTACTTTACCTCAACATGTAAAGAGACCCTTGCCTAAAAGAGCAAAAGGCTGTCGGCCCAGCTGTAGGGAAGGTGATTACAAATGTGACACTCAATATTATGACCGGGAAGTTAAACCTTTCCGGTCATAAGTCTTTTATCGATCCTACTGAAAACTCTAGAAAAGATAATCGACAGGAACAGGGTGTAATGAGCCCACCTATAGACTTGCATGCACACCCCTCGGACAAAAATGAAATGCTTCTATGCCAGTAACCTTGCTGGAATTCTCTCCTTACCCGCTGGAACACAACAAGCAGTGGTACCCACCCAGTCTAGTCTTACATAAAAGTCCTACCATTTTATTACGAATGGTTAAGATCCATAGAAAGTGATGGATGAAACTTTTGGATTCGTTCGGTGTCAGTTGCCTCTTGAATCCAGACCCAGTGCTGGAGTGGCGTCCACTCCTCGAAAACTGTTTAGACATAAAACACAGTTGGGCCAAAAGAAGATTTAAGGCAGTCGTAAAAGAGCGTCGGTTTCCTCTCTATGCCAGATTTTATTACGCTTACCTTGGAAATCCTGAAGAGAAAAGTGCGCGTAAACTTTAAAACAAATACGTCTTAATTCGCCTTGACTATTAACCCTGCAGTGGTCGCGTGGATTGCATAAGTAATCCATGGTAGTTAAAAATGAAATTATTCGTTAACAGTTCAAGTGTGTTACACAGGACTCCGTGTACTTTAAGTATGAATGACAATCCCCACCCTCGTTCTGTTCATCTATCTATAATATAATAAAACTGTAACGGGGCCGTGTCTGTACATGAAATATTTTTGGAAAATAATAACTGTGGTGGACATTACTAACGATACAGAGGCCAAAACAACAACTTTTGGAATTTTTGTCTGTCTGTCTGTCTGTCTGTCTGTCTGTATGTTCGCGCATCACGCAAAAACTACCAGGCCGATTTTGATGAAATTTTGTATGGTGGTTCCTTATAGCCCGGGTTAACATATAGGATACTTTTTATCCCAGAAAATTCAAGAGTTCCCGTGGGAAAATCAAAAGTATTCATTAATAGAATGGCTCACCACGCAAATATGGCTTGACCTATTACAATCAAGTTTTACACGTTGATACCCTTATCGCGAACTAAAACTGGGACATTATGAATCCCAAAAAAATTAGGGTTCCTATAGAAATGCAAAAAAATGTATGTTTAGAATGACTCAACGTAACAATATGAAACCTGTACATTGGGATGGGGTGTTTTTGACCATCATTGTATAGTCGGGTATTCTTTATACCGGAAAACTGAAGAGGTCCCGTGGGAAATTATCTAACGATACTTAAAATAATATCAATAGAGTACTTTTTTCTATATATTAGCTACAAATACCAAACATTATAATCATAGCAGCTGAATGTCAATAGATGGCACTGCAGGGATAATAAAACGCGCTTAAGTTGTATTAAAACATTAAAATATTATTTCATACTTTTGAGTGGATTTCTTTTATGTATTTTTCAGCATACGCTACTTTAAACTCTGGAACTATGGTACGATAGCGATGTGTTTTATAGGCGAACAGAGAGGTATTTTTTTACAGATTCCAATCGTGTAAAAAAAAAAAAACACATAAATCGAGTTTAGCATCTTTTAACAGGAGGCACAGATATGGGAACTCTTCTGACGGCGACTATTTGCGTGTGGCAGTTGCTCTCCGCCTGCAATATCAATATCTGTGAACCTCATCAATATATTTGCGGGTCCACGGCGGAGGCAATTGGCCATCACTCACTGAGTTGCAGTCGTGTTTGTGAAGATTCCCACGTCACCAATTCCTTAATGACCTCACTCGGAGGGCACTGGTCTCGGCCAGATGGAATTGATTCCAGACAGAATGGAATATTCCATCTTTGATGCAGCCGCCGGCCGGGCTTTAGTCGATCTGATGGCAAAAGGCCGGAGGGTTTAAACAGTTGCTATGGCAGAGAGGAACGCGTCTGCTTTAGGAAGCCACTTTTTCTGCCTCACTCCTCACCCATACGGTACTGCTGCTCAATTTGCGGTGAGAAAGAAGCATAATAAGTACTCGGTCTTGGAGGCAAATTACTGCTTTGTGCCGCTGATCTGTGAGACAACCGGCTGCTGAACCCTCAGAGGCCTTTGCCTTCACAAAGGAGATTGGCCTTCGTCTTCAAGAGTGGAGATGTGCCGTGAGGTCCTACCTGCTGCTAAGGTTGTCTATTGCCATCCAGCGCGGCAACGAGAAGTGCGTCTTGGGCTCCTTTGGAGCGACTCGAGGATTTGACCCAAATTAATATTGGTAGTAAATTTTATTACTAGATTGATACCTATAATGATTTGAATTAGTTTTTTGATAATATAGGTATATATGTTATTTCATCATATCAGTTTATATACGTCCCCACCAAGGGGCTCGATCTGCCCTGAGTTAGGGCGATCTGGCCTTAGACGATCACGCGGGCCCATTGCGGGTTGATTGACTTCACACATAAGCTTCGAATTTCTTCGCAGGTGTGTGCAGGTTTCCTCACGATGTTTTTCTCACCGTAAGAGCGTCGGATAAACGTACATACCAGTATGAAATCGATATTCGTATAGATATTGGTAAGTGGCAGGATTCTAACCACGGCCTTCCGGACAGGAGGTAGTGGCCCTAACCCTTTTGCCACCGACGCTCTATCGTTTATTTAAGATTTAGAAATCCTTACTTATAATATTATAAATGTGAAATGTGTTTGTTTGTTTGTTACCTATTCACACTTCAACACCTCTACCAATCTTGATAAAATTTGTCATGCAGGTAGCCTGTATCACTGGAAATGAAATAGTCAACCTTTTATCTGTGGAAATTATCATAGCCCGATGCAGTTCCTGAAGAAACTAAAACAATACTCTTTGTTCGTTTTATTTAAAATCGTAACGAAAAAATGGATTGGTGTGATTTTTAGCACAGAGATGAGGTGGAAAATGATATAATTTACTAATAAGTATATCCTGACATAGTTTCCGAGGGATCTGGGGACAACTGTTTTCTACGCTCGCGCACGTCGGTGCCGTCACAACGGAGCAACGGATTAAAGTGATTTTTTGTATAGAATTTGTTGAGGGGGTGGGAAGTGACAAAGACTGCTAATCCGAATAGCCCGATACAGTTCCTGAGGTACCTGGAGAAGACTCATGTCCACGCTTGAGAGCTGATTGCGGCTCGCGCACCACTCACCCTCAAAAAGAGTTATAAAAGCTATGTCCACGTGGGCGAAGCCGCGGGCAAAAGCTAGTTACAAATATGTATGTAGTTCCTAATAAAATAATAGTTGATTTATTTTTACAATAAGCGTTAACGCGTTTTAAGGTCTCATGTAATCCAAAGTAAATTTTCAAAGACGATTTATAAGAAGTTAATGTTTTGGTTTATTTTGACAAAACTTGAAAAAATTGTTTTGTTCCGAATCTTATTATAATTTAATTTTAGATAAGGGTACTTGCCATTATTCAATAAAATTTTTTTTAATATAAATGAATTTTATAAAAAAAATCAAAACAATTTGGCATACATATGTAATCCGCGCAACCACTCAAGAGACTTTTGGAGGTGCGACCACTGCAGGGTTAATAGCTCGTTGATATAGTGGTAAAGTATTTATGCCTGTTTTTCAAGGAGTCATGAGTTCGTTCATTCGTATGTTGGAAAACATTATTTTCATAAAAAAAATGTCTCAATGATTTTTTAACTTTGTACCAAGCCTTTTTTACCACAATTGGTAAGCCCTTGGTATCATTTCACCTAATGGTAAGTGACGATGATGCCGAAGACGAAAGCGGGCTTGCCAGATTCCCCCAACGCAATGGAGAAACAGCTATCACATCTTCAAGCCAGAATACATCAATCTTCATCTAATCTAAGTCTTGCCGCTAAACATCAATGTTTACAGCTTTGATGTTTAGCGGCAAGACTTAGATTAGATGGTGGTAGCTAGCCAGGCAAACTTAGAAAACGCCTTTCCACAAACCGAACCGTCATACAAACTAAGACTGGGCCGGGAATCGAACCCGCGACTTCCCGATTTGAAGCTAATAGAATAACCATTACGACACGGAGGCACATCAGCCTACATCAAGCCGATTGTTTATTTTTAGTAGGTAAGTACCTAATTATTTTCAATACAGGTGACTTTAAATTAAAAATTTAATGCAAACATGACTACACAGAACATTATCACCGTTTTTTTGGGAGTCGGGTAAATGTATCCTATTATGACACTCACGGGATCGGGGCGAATTTAAAGATACCTCGCACTTTAAAATTCATCAAGCTGTTTAAAAGATATCGTGAAATAAAGAAACTTACACACATACAAACATACATTATACCTAAAAATATACTCACTGCTAAATTCCATATGTTCGAGAACTAAACTACAACCAATCAGTATTAATTTGGGTGACGAGTGGATGAGGTAGCAATCTAGAGAGTAGCATGGAGTGTCTATACTGTATGTTAATACTAATATAATATATACTTTGCCGGGAGGCTTTTTTTATTTTTTATTCTCTATTGATAAGCCCTTGGCATCATCTCACCAGATGGTAAGTGACGATGATACCGAAGATAGAAGCGGGCTTGCCAAGATTCCCCAACGCAATGGAGAACTGGCTATCTTATCTTCATGCCGGAACAATCAGTTTCGATACAAACGTAGTTCCACTTTAATACAAAAACTACATGCCGGATTGAATCCAAACTTTGTAAATATATTGAGTAGACACATATCGATGTTTGTAATTAATTCTCATAGTAGTGCATTTAAACATAACTAATTGAAGGGTTAAATTAATTTTGTACTGAAAGTGTTTGAAACTTCTCTTATTTTTTACCGTTTTATATTAGTATACATCGGAAACTTATTACAAATATCGATATGTGTATATTTGCAAAGTTTGGATTCAATCCGGTATGTAGTTTTTGTATTAAAGCCGAACTACGTCTGTATGGAAAGTGGAGGGACCTGGGGACCCTTAATGCCAAGTAACACAGGTAGCATTTTAACAAACGAATAATAAACTTATGTAGAACTTAAGGTCCGCATAAACTCTTATACAAGCTCACCGAGCATATTGACGATTTATAATATTGACATTTCAAAACTATTAAGATGGAAGCGGGCTTACCAAGATTCCCCAACGCAATGGAGAACTGGCTATCTTATCTTCAAGCCGGAACACATCAATGTTGTTAACACTGATGTTTGGCAGCAAGACTTAGATAAGATGGTGGTAGGTAGCCAGGCGGGCTTAGAAAATGCCCTACCACCAACCAAACCGAGTCTTACAAGTTGACCCACCGGGAATGGAACCCGCGACCTCCTGGTGTAAAGCGAATGGACTATCCATTACGCCACGGAGGCGGTTAAATGCTTAATGTTAATGATGCTTTACACTGTATAACGGTTGGATAATGACATATCGAAATGCTTTTATAAAACATTTAGTTTTATTGCAGCAAACCACAGAGCAGCTGTACAGCTTTCAGCTGTTTTTAGTGCATTTGGATCTACAGTAGCATTTTTAAGTAGTAAATAAATGCTTAATGCTGTTTAATAGCGTAAACATGAACCATTCTAATGCCACGTAAATCCGCTATCCAGCTTTTTGCTGTTTAGAGTGCCTTAGGGTGTACAATAACATTTTTAAGTAGTAAGATAATGCGTAATGTTGCTTATTAGTATAAACGTATAGTATTCTAATGCACTGTAAATTCGTTAATCAGCTTTGAACTGTTTTAGTGCCCTTTGTTGTGTAATAGCACTTTTTACGGGTGCTTCGTTCGGGTATATACCAACATCACATCCACAGCGTTCCTCATATCACCATAAAAAGGGAAACTGCACGTATTTCTGAAAGCAGTTTCATTACCTTTTGTACCTAACATTATGCTTTTCAGTGGAAACCCGGCTAAATAAAAAAAAAACTTTACAATCTTTGTGTTACAGAGCTTGGTGCAAGCCTTCGCTTTGCATTCAAAAGCCGGTATTATAAATAAATGAATCGTTATTTCAGATGATATGCCTGTATGCAGTGTCAAAAACAAAAGCAAATTTATAATAAATAACACATTAACAGATGGCCTTTGGGGTAGTAAAGTTCTTGAGTGGCGACCGCGAACCGGAAAACGTAGCGTAGGCAGGTCTCCCACGCGGTGGACTGACGACCTGGTGAAGATCGCGGGAAGCCGATGGATGCGGGCAGCGCAGGTCCGGTCGTCGTGGAAATCCTTGGGGAAATCTTTGTCCAGCAGTGAATGTTTTTCGGCTCATATGATGATGATGATGATGATGACTACATTAAAAAACACATTTAAAATACAGTAAGTAAATTAAACAGAATTATAATATGTCGTCCAAATCATAAGCCACTTAAAAGGACTGTAAACAGTACAGTGCAGAAACTTTAACACATTCGCGCGAGCATGCTACTTATACTTGTCGTGACGCATATTTTTGACATACAAATATGCAAACGTATCAACACGTTCTGCTTTATCTTATTGATTTCATGCGACGAGTAATGACATTGACGGTAATACACGTCAACGTTCATCGCAACCCTTACACGTAAAGCCGTATATAGACGTTGTGCGTGAGAGAGAATGGGATTGTGTATGTGTGTAGAGTGTCAACTAGCGCTAGAGATTTGAGATTTTGATATGTTGTGGCGCAATGACATCACCAATAGGATTAAGTACTACTAACTGACATTTATTTACGCTCTCATATCAAGTATATTCAGAGACGTATTCATACGTTGTTATACATGTCTTTCTAGTATTTTGGCCCTTTACATACGTAGTTCACGCGCATGTGTAGGCTCTAAAGAGGATCACATTGTGCGAGCATATTGTAGCACTTATATGGCCCGCCTTTATTATAGGCACAGATGAGTTACTAGTTACTTCGTAACAGATATTGCACTTCCTTATAAAACGAAAATACCTACGCATTTATTCACCTACTGCTTCCCACTGTCAAACAATACACGGAAACATGGAAATTAACGCGCTTGACTTAGCGGTTATAACTGCGTACACGAACGGCGCGCGTATTGCGGCGGCGACTGTACGGCGTTCTAGCGCTGACGAGCGGAGCGCTGCCTGTAAGTCGTGCCAATGTGTATGTACTTATCTCGCATGCTCGACTGAGTGATGGGGGCCTGTTATAGGTAGGAATATGTTCTTTTTATATCAGGCGTTTATTGAAATTATTGCGACTTTTCTTGTAAGACTCTTAATGAAGTTTGCTGTGCAATCTTAAATTGTCGACGTGCCCTTGAGGATTCCTTGAGGAGGACGTGCCAACTCGGCTGGGCATCGTTCGGTAAGCTTCATAATATCTTTACGTCCCAAATACCGCAGTATCTCAAGACAGTCTTTAACCAGTGTGTATTGCTAGCGATAACATAATATGGACCTAAGACATGGTCGCTTACTATGGGCCTCATAAGAAGGCTCAAGGTTAATGGAGCGTGCTATGCTTGGACTTTCCCTACATGATCGAATCAAAAATAGGAGATCCGTTGAAGAAACAAGGTATTCCACATAGCTCACAGAGTACCGCAAAGCTCGTAGAAAAAGTGACTGTTGAGGTACTAAAGGCATGTAGGACGTAGCGTAAGCGGGCCACTCGTTAGACTGGTAAAGGTTACTGGAACCTGGAAGCGACCATGTCTTAGGTCCATATTATGTTATCACTAGCAATACAGTGTGTATTCCCTAAGACATGGTCGCTTACTATGGGCCTCATAAGAAGGCTCAAGGTCAATGAAGCTTGCTATGCTTGGACTTTCCCTACATGATCGAATCAAAAATAGGAGATCCATTGAAGACACAAGGTATTCCACATAGCTCACAGAGTAGCGCATTAGCTCGTAGAAAAAGTGACTGTTGAGGTACTAAAGGCACGTAGGACGTAGCGGTAACTATTTAGTAATCTGTGGTAGCGTAGGCGGGCCACTCGTTAGACTGGTAAAGGTTACTGGAACCTTGGGGGAGGTCTATGGCCAGCTATAGAAAGTCTCAGTTCAATATATTTATTCAAAATAGGTGCAAATTACACTCTTTCTGATAGTCATAAAATAATAATAACAATGTCATTTATGAAGAATCAAGAAATAAACAATAATTAGTTAATAACGTCAAAATTAAATCCTTGATATAAACCAGATTATGTCATTAGAACATGAAAACAATATTATACGAAAAGTTATACATAAAAATCATTGAATGCATTTAAAAAGAGTAGGCCAGTTCACACGGACAGCACCCGGTCACGAGTTTAACGCGAGAGTCAGCCATCGCTCCTATCAACCATATTAGAGGGAAAGGAACGACCCGGCTCCCGGTCTTTCGGTTGATGTTGATGATGACCTAATTTAAAGAAGTGTTTTCGATTTAAAGACCATAAGAATGCCAGTTTTATAACACCCTATTTACCTTTCAGGAAACAAAGAGAGGTACGCAAAGCTATCGAAAGGGTTCGATAGCGTTATTGGATCCCTCGTTATTGGGGTTGCCAACCCTTGCATACCTTTGGGTCTCGATACGAAAATTTGCTTATAAAATAAAATCTTTCTCTTGACCTTTCCTTCTTTGAGTGGGTTATTTATTTTATTTTTTGTTATAAGTATAAGACTGAGTCGTCTATGAATACAAATAAAAAAAGAATGTTTATTATGCGTTTCATCATCATCATTATCATATCAGCCGAAAGACGACCAGTTCTGCGCTGCCCGCATCCAGCGGCTTCCCGCGACCTTCACCAGGTCATCGGTCCACCAAATGGGAGGCCTGCTTACGCTACGTACGAGAAAATTATGTCAGGATAATTCACTGTAATCTATATCTATAATCACTACATAGTATAAATAAAGTCGCTTCCCGCTGTCTGTCTGTCCCTATGTATGCTTAGATATTTAAAACTACGCAACGGATTTTTTATGCGGTTTGATTTAATAGAAAGAGTGATTCAAGAGAAAGGTTTATGTGTTTATTACACGCATAATATAGTAGAGAAACACTCATAATTTTACAGGTTTCTAATTTGATGTCGTAAATAAACACATTTTTTTGCGCTTACATTGCAAACGCTGACCGAACCCTACGAGAAATAGCAAAATAATGTACTACAGTATTGTACACCTTTAAAAGCTCTACAAAAAAGTCTAGGATGGTATGTGTCTGTCTCTTAGGGATAACCCACAATAACCATTTTTTATTCTTTACATTTTACGAGAAATAATGGCTTATTTACGAAGCGATTTTAAGCAATAGAGCATTAATCCTTATTCAATTAGGTACCTTAAATACATTTTGTATTTAATATAGATCAATATGGCCCTTTACAGCTTATAATTTAAATGAATATTTTCGAAGATATTACAGATTTAAAATGGAGGGACAAGCGGTTGCGGCGGTACCGGCCGGGAGTGCGACAACGTAATCCGTAGATACTTATATGTACGTTACGTTTAATTAAAAAAATATACGAAATTGTATGATAGTACTTTTAAATGTAATAAAGTGAATTCTTTTTAAGACAAAACGTGCTTTTCAGAGCGAAATTTTTTTTCGAAATTGTATGTTCGTACTTTAGCCGCACTTATAGTAAGTTAAGTAAGGATTAGTTTTAAACCAATTTATCAATTGTATTTCTTCTATTAAGATCTTTGTTTGAATTTAGAGTTAAGGCAACGGGGAAGGACAAAGGATACTTTTTATCCCGTGAAAATAGCAAAGTCCAATGCAATTCCTGAGGGAACTGAAAAAATAGTATATTTTTGGTTCATTTCTTTAACATCGCAACGTAATAATTAATCATTGAGATTTTTAGACTCGACTGTTTCGCTAAACAGCTGTTTCAAATAAACTGGTTTTTGCTAATTGATTTTTAACCACGGCATTGGACTGGTTGAGGGAGTGGGAAATGATATAGACTGCTAATCAGAATAGCCCGATCTGGGATAGGGATCTGGAGAAAACTAATGTCTACGCTGGCGGTGGCTCGCGCACCACTCACATACATACAGTGATAAAAACGATGTCCACGCAGGCGAAGCTGCGGGCAAAAGCTAATATATTATAAACAGGTAAAATTTGTAGTTTTTTGAGTTTTTTATTAGGAAGTAATATCTGGAAGTGTTGAACTGATTTTAAAAATTCTTTTACCAGTAGAAATAGGCTTTATCTACGCTCGCTAGCCACTTGCGGCTAGCGCATCACTCGCCCTCAAAGGCCAGTAGATAAAAACGATGCCCGTGCGACCTAAGCCGCACGCAAAAGCTAGTCTGTAATAATGAAGATCATCATACCAGCTCATATACATCCCCACCGAGAGGCTCGAGCCTACCCTGAATTAGAACGATCGGGCCTTAGTCGACCACGCGGGTCCAGTGCGGGTTGGTCGACTTCACACACAACCTGCGAGTTTCTCCGCAGGCGATGTTTTCCTTCACCGTAAGAGCGTCGGATAAACGTACATATAAAATCTAAATTCGAAATCACATTGGTACGTGGCAGTATTCAAACCGCGACCTCCCGGACAGGAGGTGGCGGCCCTAGCCGTTACGCCACCGACGCTCTAATAATGAAGATAGGTATTTTTAAAGTGGTAAAGTTTCTACAAAACCGTTACAATAATCACACCATTATTTAAAACGAGCAATTTCAAACTTGAACACAGCCCACGAATTTGTCGACTGCAATACAAACATGGTGTCAAGGCCCTCCAGAAAACAAGTCCCATTTTTTGTTGTATTAAAATAGTGTAGGAATAAAGCAAAGTTTTCTGATTGATACCGAATTTTTTATTTCGGTTTTCGTGTAATTTTCTTTCGAATTTAGTGCGAAATTTGGATTTTTCTAGTTTTCTTTAGCTTTGGTAATGGAAGCAAAAATATTTTTGACTTCTATCCTTGCCGATCGAAAATAATTATATTTTATACTTTATTTTTTCTTCTTCTTCAAACCTTGTCCTATTTTATTTTTTCTTCTTTTTCAAACCGAGTCTTACAAAGTGAGAGTCCGCCGGGAATTGAACCCGCAACCTCCTGATGTGATGTTAATGGACGTTACCAATACGCCACGGAGGCGGTTCAATGCGGGAAGTGCGGTTTGTCCCATTTTTAATTGGAGTCGGCTCGTCTCCAGAGATATCGTTTCTGGGTCGTTTCTACACTATCTGTGCTTGGGCGTTTTATCGCGGCTTTTTGGTCCTGAGTCAAGCTGTAGCACTTTTTGGTCCTGAGTCAAGCTGTGGCACTTTGTGGTCCTTTGTCAAGCTTATCACTTTTTGGTCCTGAGTCAAGCTGTAGCATTCTTTGTTCCTGAGTGAAGCTGTAGCACTTTTTGAGTCCTGAGTCTTTTTGTCACTTTGTGTTCATCAGGTCTTCTCATGACGTGGCCGTACCAACGCAGACGTGACTTCGTGGGCTTGTCTTGCATTGGTCTCATTTTGGTCTTCTAAATTTTTACTTTATTAATTGTAATGTAGATTTCAAATAGAAGCAATCGCATTGTACACAACTGAAATTAAAATCTGCAGTGCTCTATAGTTTTGTTATTTGGTAACGGCTTAACTTCTATCCTCGCTATTCGAAATTAATGTGATTTGTAATTTTTGTATTTTATTTATAATGTAGAAATTTCAAATGGAAATGATAGCGTTGTACACGACTGCAACTAAAATCTGTAATGCTCTGTAGTCTAGTTATTTTAAAATGGAAAAACATGTAAATAAATCGTATTTTTTTTTCTTAAAAGTAAACCAGTTTTAAATTGATTTTAAAGTATTTAATGAACTACACACCGTGACTAAGTTAATGAATATAATGCTTGTTAGAACCTGCTCGATGCCCAAATATAAGTGATGAAGATAAAAATAAATATAGTTTAAAAAAAACTAAAAAAACACGCTTTTAAAGCACAGCACACTACGTACTAAGTTAAAAATAATTCTTAATATAAGCTCAAAACAATAATGAATGAAAAATACTAGTACAGACAGACATGACGAAACTATAAGGGTTCCTTGTTGTACTACTTATTATAAAAAAACGTGGGTTTATAAACGTAAAATATGTCACAAAGCGTCCCCTCCTCTTTTTTCTACTCGTTAAAGATAAAGATATTTTATAATTTAATATTTAATATTAAATATTAAAATTTTATTTAATATTTTGATATTTGTAAAATATTTTCTACTCGTTGATAAATAGTAAAATATTTTCTACTCGTTGATATTTGTAAAATATTTTCTACTCGTTGATATTTTTAAAATATTTTCTACTCGTTGATATTTGTAAAATATTTTATACTCGTTGATATTTGTAAAATATTTTCTACTCGTTGATATTTGTCAAATATTTTCTACTCGTTGATATTTGTAAAATATTTTCTACTCGTTGATATTTGTAAAATATTTTATACTCGTTGATGTTTGTAAAATATTTTCTACTCGTTGATATTTGTAAAATACTTTCTACTCGTTGATATTTGTAAAATATTTTCTACTCGTTGATATTTGTAAAATATTTTATCCAGAAGTGTGGTGGTACGGAACCCTCGGAACGCGAATCCGACTAGCACTTGGTCAGTTTTTACGCAACTGCTCCAGAAGGTGAGTTATGTTTTTCGAGTGTGTATATTTATTTCTTTGGCATGCTCTATAGCCTAAACGGCTTGATGGATTCTGGAGTGCGAGGTGTCGTTAGATTTTCCTTGATTCTGTGAGTCACTTAGGATACATTTTTACTCGACTGGCCAAAAAAGAGGGGTTCAGTTTTTATACAGTCGGGGTTTTAATTATTAATTGATTTGTGTAGTTATTTCTTTATGTCATTACTTGCATTTTAATCATCATCATATCAGCCTAAAATCGTCCACTGCAGGACAAAGGTCTCCCCCAAGGATTTCCACGAAGACCGGTCCTGCGCTGCCCGCATCCATCGGCTTCCCGCGATCTTCGCCAGGTGGTCCGCTACCGCGTGGGAGGCATGCCTACGCTACGTTTTCCGGTGCGCGGTCACCACTCGAGAAATTTACTACCCCATCGGCCATTTGTTTTACGAGCTATGTGCCCTGCCTACTGCCACTTCAGTTTAGCGATTCTGTGAGCTATGTCGGTTACTTTGGTTCTCCTGCGGATCTCCTCGTTTCTGATCCGATCACGCAGAGAAACTCCGAGCATAGCAAAACCAAAAAAACAGTTTAAAACCGATACCTAAATTTTGGTGACTCACTAGTGCCCCAAACTTCATGTAGCGTATTAGGGGGCTGCTTAAATTTTTACAGCCAGTCCCAAAGACCGAAGTTTTGGCCATTTTGTGGCGCTGTCGAAAGTTAATTCATTAACGGACCAAGCCAGATGTTGCGGCCACGGTTCTCAAACTTTGAGAGTCAAAGTATCGAGGGTTTTTATTAATAAAATGCTTATTATGTATAAATTGTGTTTATGAATTTCTTTAAAAAAATGATTGTAATTTAATCCAATATTGGTAAGCTCTTTACTTCTTCTTTCAAACTCGGCACAGGGTTCGAGTTAAGGGGTAGTAGGGTTCAACCCTTAGATCACAGAAAACCATTTTTTAATTCCGTACACTAAGGGTAACCAGCGGGACCCTAATTACTAAGCCTCCGCTATACGTCCGTTTGTCTGTCTGTCAGCGGGCTGTATTTCATGAACCGTAATAGGTAGATAGTTGAAATTATCACAGAGTATGTTTCCTATACCAATAATTTATAATAATAAATAACACTAAAAAGAAAAAAATATGATTAATTAATTTAATCACATACAAAAAAAAACATGTGAGAGATGTATTTTTAATTTTGCTCTATTGTAAAAACGGTATAATACATAGAAACGTAGCACTTGCTGTGATTATAGTACTTCATCATATCAGCTCATATACGTCCCCACCGAGGGGCTCGAGCCTACCCTGAATTAGGGCGATCGGGCCTTAGTCGACCACGCGGGCCTAGTGCGGGTTAGTCGACTTCACACACAACCTTTGAGTCTTCACAGTATAGTAAGTGTGCGTCGTACTTTCACTAAGGAGTTCCAATTTAAAAAAAAAATTCGCTCGCATCTTTTGTTTGTGATGTAAATAACTATCATTGTCATAGTTATATGGAGAGGTGTGGTGGTACCAAACCCTCGGAGCCCAAGTCCAACTGTCACTTGGCTTGTTTTTACTGCGGTCTGAGGTTTAACCTGAAAATGCCGCAGTCATCTGAAGCCGACCTGGCTCTGCAGCATGAAGCTACATATCGCTCCAGCTGGTCCAGCCAGTCAGGCCGAGGGGATGATGCAGGTCCTGGACGGCCCTGGGTTTCCTTAGTTGTGTCTCAGGCGGCGCAGTGTCTGTGGTGAGAGCAATTATTGTTAAATGACTATACTTAGGCAGTTTGATAAGTACCTCTGTTTAACGACTCTCATCGTCTCTGACTAATGGGCAGTTTACACGTAGTAAGTAGCGAAGTAGTCAAAATAATTTTAACAAAAATTTAAATAAATTACTGTGTGTAAACAACTTAAAAGCTGTTAACTCATAAGTTGTAAGTTAATGATTTAGTAGATAAGTAGAATAGAATCTAATCTATTTTTAGAAAAAGTAGCCTCTCCTCCCGCACCGCGCGTAGCCCCGGTGGGCGTGGCTTGCTACTAAATTATCATTTAGTACGTAAAAACGCTATATTCAATAAAATTTTAACTTAAAATTTAGTTTAAATACTAAATCACTTACTATAAATATTCACTTTACACGTGTAAACGCTCGACCACTCATAATTTAATTACTGTTATTTTAAAATTAACTTGATTACTACTTACGTGTAAACTAGGCATAATGGGTAGTCTACACGAAGTAAGTAGCGAAGTAATTTAGTTAATTTTAAGTAATTTAGTACGTGTAAACAGTCATAATCATCATCATATCAGGCGAAAGACGTCTACTGCTGGCCAAAGGCCTCCCCGAAGAATTTCGCTACGGCAAACTGGTCGTGTTAAGCTACGAAGTGCTTCCTCATCCACCTTATTCACCAGATTTGGCTCCCTGTGATTTGTTGTTGTTCACCTAATAAAAAAAAAACGGCTAATTGCGAGTCGAACTAGCACTCCGAGGGTTCCATAAGCCGTACACCTCTCTCCATAACTACATAGTATAATGACAATGATACCTATTCACGTTACAAACAAAAGACATCAACGCGAGCGAAAAAAATATTCTTTTTTTTTCATTAAGTTCGGACTCCTAAGTGCGAGTACGACTCACGTTTGGCCGATTTTTATTATTTTTTGAGTTACTTTAGTATTAGCACTATAATCACATTAAGTTTCACACTTTTATGCAATACCGTTTTTAAGATAGAGCTAAATCAAAAATACGTCTAAACACCTATAAAAAACACGTTTTTTTTTGTAACTTTTTTTTTTCACTTTTTTGAAGTTTTTAGTATTTGTTGTTATAGCGGCAACAGAAATACACATTGTTTAAAAATTCCAACTGTCTATCTATAAAGGTTTATAAAACTCCGCCCGCTGATATACGGAAAGACGGACAGACAGCGAAGGCTTTGTAATAGGGTCCCGTTGGGTGTACGTAACCGTAATAGGGTCCCGTTGGGTGTACGTAACCGTAATAGGGTCCCGTTGGGTGTACGTAACCGTAAAAATGGTAAAAATGGCATGATCAAATCGGGGCTTATACTGGAGTGCCAACTAAAATTGACAGAGATATGTAACCACGGCGGCGTAACTCTGCAGTGGATTAAAGGGCACAGCAACTCGCGCGGCAACGATGAGGCGGATGAGCTTGCCAGGATAGGGTTTGAGCTTATGGCTGTGGGACCGGAACCTATAATACCCCTCCGATATGGCTGGCTACGGTCCACCCTAAAGCAACGCACAAGAAGTAAACACAATTTGTACTGGTCCGGTTTGGAAACCTGCACGCAAGCGAGGTCAGCCCTTCCGGCAGCTAAGAGGCTTCTAAGAGACTATCCAAGAGGCTTTTGAGACTTGGGAAAGCTCAGGTCCGCAAGGTAACAGCCACTATTACTGGACATGGCCATTTTAATAAACACCTATTCGCTCTAGGTATCACCGACGTCCCCCTATGCAGATCGTGTATGGAGGCTGAGGAGACTGCTGCCCACATCCTGCTGGATTGCGGGGGGCTGGCACAGTACAGGGTCGTGCACCTCGGTGACCCGAGGTCACTCCAGAAAGTCATCGGCAACCTACAGGGGCTACTTGGCTTCTTGGAGGAGCTAGATGGCAGTGATGCCGGCCAATCACGCAAAATGGGCGCAGTGGTCGCCTGGTTGCGGAAATCAGCCCACCTGTAACTTCAACTTCCACCGTAAAAATGGCTTCTTCGCCACAACAGCGGGTTACTTTGAAGAGTTCAACAAAGCCTACTTTCTGGATGGCTTAAAAAAAGTTTGAAGTGAAGTGAAGTGTATCAAACTGTAAAAATATTAAGTCGAGAAATAAATATAAAAAAATAAGAAACTCAGTTTTTTACTCCAGAACACGGGTACTTATCAAACTGCCATCGGAAATTTAAATTTATTTATTGCTACGACAAAATAACAAACGCAATCGATACCAGCTTAAAAAAAGCGCACGAACTATTATCCAGCACAAACTCAGAGAAAAACCAAATAATATCAGCACGAACAAAAACACTAATCAGCAGAAGACAGGATATACATAAGACAAAACCAAAATCAAGGGCTATGAAAAACGAACTAAGAGCACTGTATAAGCTCATAAGTAAACGTATCAACCAAGACTACAAGGTACACCGTGCACAAACCATTGAAAAATGTCTTCAGGCCAAGGGAAGCGTCAAGAAAGCGTACAAGGAACTAAGAACACATAAACCATGGATAGAAGCGTTGAAAAGTAAAACTAACATCACACAAAATAGATCGGAAATACTCAAAATAGCAACAGATTACTACAAAAAACTTTATAGCTCGCCAAACAACCAGCATATATATTAACGAGTAGCATTACAGAAGAGGCGAAAGCAACCATTGAGGAATACGAAGTGGCAAAAGGAATTAAAGCACTAAAAACAGATAAAAGCCCAGGACCCGACAAGATCACCAACGAAGCTATAAAATTAGGATACATGTATCTAACCAAACCTCTAACCAGACTGTTCAACATGATACTGAGTTGCAAAAACACTCCACGTCAATGGTCAGAGTCGGAAATAATTTTGCTGTACAAAAAGGGAGACCCAAACGACATCAGTAACTATAGACCGATTAGCTTACTACCTTCACTATACAAACTTTTCTCCTCTATAATAGAGAAAAAAATAAAAGAAACCACAGAAAAATTTCAACCTATAGAACAGGCAGGCTTCAGACGAGGCTTCTCGACAGTCGACCATATACATTCGCTAGAGATGGTGATAGAAAAATTCCACGAGTTCAACAGACCACTCTATGTTGTTTTTATCGATTATCAAAAAGCCTTCGATACTCTACACCACCCACCGATCTGGGAAGCTCTACTGTCTCAAAAAGTAGCTTTAGATTACATACAAGTCCTAAAAAACATCTACGACAACAGTACTAGCAGAGTGAAGTTGGAGACCACTGGGCCCCTAGTACAAATAAAAAGAGGTGTAAGGCAGGGAGACCCAATCTCCCCAACAATCTTTATAGCGGTATTAGAGTCCATCATCCAAAACCTCAACTGGGAAAAAGTCGGCATAAATATAAACGGGTGTCACCTGAGCCATCTCAGATTCGCTGACGATATAGTTCTGCTATCAGAAAACACAAACCAACTGCAACTGATGATAAACTCTCTACATGAAGAAAGCCGCAAAGTAGGCTTGGAAATCAACCTAAATAAAACTAACGCCATGACGAACCATACTAAAATACCTATATATCTCGAAAAGCTGCCTTTAACCTATGTCGATACCTATATCTACCTGGGAAAACAAATATCATTCAACCAACACAACAACGAACTGGAAGTAGAGCGTAGAGTCAACATTACTTGGAAAAAATTCTGGAGTCTCAAAGAAATTCTAAAAAGCGACATGACCATAAAGTTAAAAAGCAAAGTTATGAACACCTGCCTACTCCCCTCACTAACATATGCCTGTCAAACCTGGAAGTTTACTAGGAAAATAAAAAACAAGATTTTAACAACTCAAAGAAGTATGGAAAGGAGCATTCTGAAGATAAGAAAGATCGAAAAAATCCGCAGTACTGACATAAGAAAAAAAACTAAAGTCATTGACGCTCTCAGTTACTCACAGAAACTTAAATGGCGATGGGCAGGACATATTGCTAGACTCAGTGACAATCGCTGGACTAGAAAGACGACATCATGGTTAGGACCATCGGGTCAAAGAAAAAGGGGTAGACCAAATGCGCGCTGGACAGACGACGTCATAAAAATAGCAGGTACCCACTGGATGCGACTAGCAGAAGATAGACAACACTGGCAATCTCTGGAGGAGGCCTTTACCTTCCACTGAGAGGGGTTCTTGCAAATGTAGTTACGAAAGAAATTTAATTACAATTAATACTGGAAACGGAAAGTTTAATACCATAATTTAATTGTATAACTACCAAATGAATTACCTACGAAAATACTACTTGTAACACTAATTTTAACTAAAATACATTTACTAAAAACAATTACTAAATAATTTATATTATATAATTAATCTAGTATGCAGTGTCTTAAAATGTCAACTTTTTTTACTGTGAAGCAAGAAATAAAAGGCTTTTTTATTTTTTATTTTATTTTATTTATTTTATTTATTGCATCCAATTTACCTATAAATAAATAATAAATAAATATTCTGGGACAAATCACACTATGGAAGAAATCGCTTTGAGCGATAAGACCGCCCAAATTGTACCGCTTATAAGATTTTGTTTTAAGTTGTGTTTTTGTTTAAATTTTTAAGTTATAGTTTCTAAGTTTTACATTGTGTTTATTTTTTTTTAATTTTATATTTTTGGTTATAATAAAGAGTATTTATCTTATCTTATGGTGTTACTTATGATAGAAAATATTTATATATATAGGCTTCATATGACCCTGGTAGTTCACGGAACTAATAGAAGAGGGACTGATATTAAGTATAATATAACGAATTGTAGCGACCTCTGTAGTACTCGCTACAGAGAATAGATGGCACCGACGTCGCTTCCAGATAAATTGTATGAAAAGGAAAAACTGCCTTCAACTCAAGTGAACCTTAACCCAAGCGAAGAGAGCACAAACTATGTATCAACATCAAGAACGCGCTATTAACATTTCTTCGCTACTAAGCGTATACAGGATGACTTTAAATTCGTTCTTGATAGCAAAGGATATCAATGTACTCGTGATTACAAAAAACTTTCCCAAAAAAGCTATATGTCAAATCAGAAAAAAATATTGTTGGTCCTCGATACAAAATAAGTTATCAAATCGGCAAAATCGTACAAAGGACCAAAAAGTTTTTTTCATATTTACTTAGTTAGTTTATTTAGTAGTTTCTTTAGGAAAGTTGTCTGTAATCACGAGTACATTCATTCATTTCGGTTGGTTCACGGCCGGGCCCCAGAGTAAAGAGAGATATCTCCGCCAGGTGTGGTATTCACCTGGCGAAGATATAATATGTCTCTTTGCTCTCGTCAAGTAGAAACACACCATTCCAACATTGGTGACCCCTACCCCTGCTGCAGTACCCGCTACAGACTAAATATTTTTTCAAGTTGTGTGTGAAGTCGACCAACCCAACCAAACCGCGAGGTCGACTAAGGCTCGAGCCCCTCGGTGGGGACGTATATGAGCTGATATGATAAAGGTTTTTCATAGTATTGTATTTTTTTTTTAATAGGAAATATATCAATTGTATAGAGATGCGAAAGGCCAATGATGATGGTAGGCCCTTGGCATCATCTAACGCGATGGTTTAAGTGATGATACCGAACATGGAAGCGGGCTTACCAAGAATTCCATCGTAATACAGGACAGGTTATTTATACGCTTATGTTATTAAGGCTAGTGTCGCTTAGTTTGATTCTTAATAGAATATTAATCAATCAAAGTTAGTTAAATTTTGTAAACTTTTTCTAGATGCTAAAGTCTATTAATGTGATATAACAGATTTCCGTAAAAATCCTCATCATAATATCAGCTCATATACGTCCCCACCGAGCCTACCCTGAATTAGGACAATCGGGCCTTAGTCGACCACGCGGGCCCAGTGCGGATTGGTCGACTTTACACACAACCTTCGAGTTTCTTTGCAGGTGCAGTTCAGTTGTCACAACCACGACCTCCCGTCGTCGTGGAGCCAATGGATTACCCAGTGTGGCGGTTAATAACAAGTTTGGGAACCCGTAAAAATTCACACATGGGATTAAAGCGGAAACGAAGTCGCGGGCAAAAGATAGTAAACTAAAAATACATTGTCAGGAGTAAATATTAAACTGTCTAAAACTAAGTAGGACACATGAAAGGATAATGAGAAAAATCCCGACCATTATTTACTGTGTTTTCTGTACTTACTTATTCTTTATATTTTTTTTATTGTACAATAAGGCATAATTGATTGATTGATTGACCTCCCGGTTTGACAGTCAATAACAAGTTTGGGAACCCTACCATTGCGAGTGAAAACAAGGCCCACGCCATTTCTATCTAATAGGAAGTCGTTTTGTTTCGTCAAAGGATTCAACCCTACATGAATGTGCCATCTGATATCTGAATAGGAACAGTAGCAAGATATACTCTGACTTAATATGTGTTTATGTTAGGTATGTGTATGTATTAACCTTAATTTAATACTATTAATGAAGAGTGTAGTTAAATAAAAAAATCTCTAAATAGGTAATAGGTATTTGAGAAGTATTCCACCGAGGGCATCGCAAATGCCGATTTAATTTTCAAATTTCAATGCCAATTTAAAAAAAAAAAACTTTTTTTATATTCTTGAACTTATGGTGAGACCACTTATGTTCTTTTAGCCAAAGAAGAGAGAAGTGGCATTCGCTCGGCGAATTTACTTAACTGGGCCTTCTACTGATCATACAGAGCATTTTTTCTCAAGAGATCCTTAAGAGCCAGCGAAGAGACACACACACACACACACACACACACACACAGAGAGAGAGAGAGAGAGAGAGAGAGAGAAGTGGCATTTGATCGGCGATTCACAAAATATGAAGGGTTAGCGAAGATACTTAGTACATGGTGTGACAAAATCGGTGTAGAAGCCGTTAACGAAGTTTGTTATATTCTCTTTGCCGTTAACTGGGACTTTTATTGATCATAGTGAATAACAAAATTTACATGCAAATTTTTACATAGTTAATTATTTTATGCTTGGTATAAACACTTTTTAAAAACTTTATGAAGTGAGCAAGGAATTTATATATAGATATAAAGAAACTCCTTGGGAGTTAGTAACAGCATGTCATAGATATCTATTGACTAGACACATGGCAGTATGTCAGCCAACTTCGAAAAGCAAAAGGCGACACCGGCTTACATACATTACAGGAACCACTTTCGACCTACCTGTAACTTATAATATGTTTGACTAACACACTTGAGATTTTGTGTATCTAGTCAGAACCCCTCAATGACAAAAATTCCTAAATTTATAAATATCTAGACACACTGCAGCGCGTCCGCCAAGTTCGAAAAGAAAAGTGCGGCACTGGTCGTGGGTTACATACATTACACAAACTATTTCGGGCCACTTTCAACCTACCTGTAACTTAAAATCTGTTTGACCTACATACTTGTGATTTTGTGTGTGAGGGTCTCTCTATGATCTAAAATACTAATTTTCATAAATATCTAGACACGGTGCAGTGTGTCCGCCAAGTTCGAAAAGAAAAAGGCTACATCAGCCGTGGGTATTACACGAACCATTTGGGGCCACTATCGACCTACTAAGAACCTAACCTAACCTAACCTAACTTTTATTTGTTTAACTTACACACTTGCGATTTTGTGTGCCTAGTAAGGCCCTCTTGTTTACCAAGAATCTCAATTTTCATAAATATATCTTTTACCATTTCTGAGATATTGAAGTCCGAAAATCACTATTTTTATGACTGACTGGCTGATTGATTGACTGACTGTCTGATTATCAAAATTATAGAACACTTCCAAGTAACTTGAAATTTGGCATCGAGGTAGTTTATTGGATGTATAAATAGAAAAAAAACAAAAAAGGCCAAGTGTGAGTCGTATTCGCTCACTGATGGCTCCATATCACCACCACCGAGCAAAATATATAGACCACTTCCAGGTAACTTATAAACATGAAATTTGGTATCCAATTAGGAGCGACTTGGGGTTAGACAAACAGGGTTCTACACCAAAACTTTATCTACCAACAGAACAAGACCTCTCGGTACATACTTTGCTCTAGATAAATAGGGGTCTATTTATTCTGGACCTTAGTAATTTCATTGGTCTTGTAAGAACGGAAGGTTTTTAGATTTCCTCATAGATTTTCCTGTATTTTATGCATTCAACCTCATATACTGTGATTTTTCCAAGATTTTATATTAGGAGACAACGTGAGGGGGGGGGGGGGGAAATGGTCAATTTTCGTCAATTTTTTTAAATAACTTCAAAACTATTTATCTTAAAATTATAGTTGATACTTCTGATTGTAGGTTCTTGGTGGAACATTATATCACACATATTGGTATCTATAGGTACTATAAATGCAGTTTTATTTGTTTTATGTGAAATTAGCGTAAATATATACCAATATGTGTCCTAAAATTATAAAAAGATGGGCATTAGAGATTCACAAACAACATTCACAAACGATCTCTTTCATTTGATATATTAATATATTTTTAAAAACTTAAAAAAAAACAATCGAATTCACCTCCAAAAGTAGAACCCATGTTTTTAATTTCGTTTATTTACGTTACACTTCCGTTTTGGGTCACCGACTGACATATGTGTACCGAATTTCTACTCAATCGTTTCAGTAGTTTCCGAGCTAATTGGCTGTGACAGACGGACGGACAGACAGACACACGAGTGATCCTATAATGGTTCCGTTTTTAACTTTTGAGTTACGGAACCCTAAAAATAAATAAAACTGGCCAAGTGTGAGTTGGACTTGCGAAATTAACCTTGCCACTACCACACCCTGGACACTTTATACAAACGAGCGAGAAATGATATACATAATAAACAATAGGGGAGCGGACTGCATCAAAAATAAATTCTGAAATATGATTTCCTAAATTGCTCTCCTCTTGAAGTTTCAAAAAACCTTACTTGTTTTGTTTTCCATCACGTCTTCAATTTTTAATTGATCAAATTCCCAAAATAAGTTCGTCAATGATGCTGAATATCTATGACGTCACTTGTGGGTATTTCAAACATTTTTAGAACAAAATTTCTTTTTTGACATATCATCAAATGTAACTCAAATGACTAGCAGTCCGATCCCCTATTGACGTATCTATAGGCATACATGCAGGTAGAGTTGAATTACCGGCGGCATTGGTTTGTTAGGTAACTTACATGAATAAAATTGTTCTTCAAACAGCTACTCGAGCGCTGGTCGGTGCTTTTGTCGGTGAAACAATCTCATATACCTAACAACCTACAATAACAGTCAGTCTCAATATATTATTCCGTGATCTGATCACGTTCTATAATATATCACATCCTTAAATATTTCTATACAACTATCAAATTAGTGTTTCAATTACGAACAATAATTTTAAATAAATTAAAAAACATCGCCCTGATTCAGGGTAGGCTCGAGCCCCTCGGTGGGGACGTATATGAGCTGATATAATAAAAAAATTAAAAAACACCCACGAACGAACGAACCTACAAAACAGACAAAACTCCATTCATACTGCATTTCTAAAAGAATGTACAACTAGTAGAATGAAGATTCATACAAACTGATTGTTCTTAGATTTAGTCGTGTAATACTGGGGTGAACGAACGGCGCTACTGTGAAAAAATACGAAATTAATATGAACTGGCTTTTTACCTGTTTCGACTGCCTTTATCACTATGTTAACTAAAACATCAGTAAAAGGAATAGTTTACCAAACCAGGATTGAATAATTCCCAAACGAAATCACAGCGGTCGGGGCGCTGTAATGTAGCTCATCCTTTTCGTTTGGTAACCAAACCGTAACCAACCTGCGTAACGGGGGAGTGAAGTCTAGAGAGAGGCAGGGAGTGTCCATACTGTACGATAGTACTAATATATATACTTTGCCACAACTATTTATCAAAATTATCGACTATTTCCAGGTAACTTAGAAACTTGTTTGCCATTTAGGTAGACAATTGAGCGAATACAAATGAAAAAGAAAGGCCAGCCAAGTGTGAGTCGGACGCGCTAAATTTGGGTTCCGTACCACCTCTACTCATAGGAATAATTATATGTATAGACCACTTCCAGGTGACTTCATCATTACAGCTCATATACGTCCCCACCGAGGGGCTCGAGCCTACCCTGAATCAGGGCGATTAGGCCTTAGTCGACCACGCGGGCCCAGTGCGGGTTGGTCGACTTCACACACAACCTTCGGGTTTCTTCGCAGGCGTGTGCAGGTTTCCTCACGATGTTTTCCTTCACCGTTAAAGCAATCGGTAAGTATGTACGTAAGTTTTTTGAAAAACTCATTTATACATTGGCCGTCCAGATTTGAACCCGGTACCTCTGGTTAGATGGACCGAGTCGTTACCGGTTGAGCCACCGACGCTTCCAGGTGACTTATTAATTTGATATTTGGAATCGAAATAGGTTTATAAAAAACTGGCTTAGTGCGAGTCTAAAATGAATATTTTTATGTGAACTTCCGTAGCTATGACTAAGGAACCACTATAGAACTTGGTACCTACCCATTTAGATCGCCGTAGTTTTTTTTGTATCGAACTTGGCTTTCCTTCACATTTATGTTTTGTTGGGCTACTTCTTGCAGCAACGAGTCAAAAAGTTGCTTGGTTTTGAAAGAAGTTTGTATATCTCAGAAAGACATAGGTGTCAAGGAAAGGATTTTTTTTTTTAATAAGGCACCGAAATAAGAAATTTCTATATCTTTGGTACCTATTTATACTTATTAATATAAAAAAATAAATTCCAAAATAATGTCAAACTATTAAAATATAATTATTTGTTTTCTAAAATTTTGGATTTATATTATAGTTAGCACTTTGAGATGCTAAAATTTAAATCACTGCTTTTCTTTTCTATTTATTGTTTGTTCCCTAATGGAAAAGCTGCTGGTATGTATAGTACACTATTTTACAAGATTTTATTTAGTTTCACCTTTTCCGGTGTCTGTAATGAAATCTTGCAAGTTAAATTTGACCCACTTCCCGGTTTCCGATTGAGCGGAAATTTTACATGGGTATGTATATTGCGTGTCAATGTAATATTAGAAGCTTGTACCTAAAAGTTCTAAGGTTTTCGAAATTTTGACTATAAAATCCACCAATTTCTTATTCATACAGGTAAGTATCTACTCATTTCATCATCGTCATCATATCAGCCGAAAGATGTTCACTACTAGACATAGCATAGACTAGATTTGCACAACGACCGGTCTTGCACTGCCCGCATCCATTGACTTCCCTCAAAGTTTTAACAGGTCGTCATTTCCCCGAGTGGTAGGCCTGCCTACGCTACGTCTTTCGGTGCGCGGCCGGCAACTGAGAACTTTATTAAAAATCAATATTAATTTAATGCAATAAGTACTAGAAATCGTTTTGTCATGAGGAAAAAATTGTAAAGACTCGCTGTGCATTCTTTATCGCTTAGACTTCACTTATTTAGTAGCATAGAATAAAGTAAGAGGTATATGGGACTCTATAAAAAAAAATACAATTTATTTGGGTTTGTATGGGAGGTACCTCTTTAAGATTTATTTTGGAATAATTAACTACCCAGTGCAGTAGGCATTTTTAAGTTTAAGTAATTCATAGAGTTTCACTAAAATCGTTAGAGCCATTAAAAAAAAAGTAAAGTTGAACAAGGGATTTAAAAAATTAAAAAAAATAAATTAAAAAAAAGGCTGGAAATATGAAAGTAATATTGGGCAATATTACTTTCATATTTCCAGCCATTTTTTTTTAATTTATTTTTTTTAATTTTTTAAATCCCTTGTTCAACTTTACTTTTTTAACGGAAATTTTACCCAAATCTGACTAGCAGTTTCAGTACTGGAGCACACACACACACACACACACACACACAAACAAATAAAATATGTCTGTGTGTCTGTGCTTCCGCCCGGTGCTCTTGTTTCCAATTTTGGTAAAAAGGCTAGGGTAATATTATTTTTATATCTTAGCAGTTATTTTTTTTACAGATTTCCGTCTGATTTTTTTAGGGTTGCTACCGTAGTAAAGAAATCTGTAAAAAAACAGCAGTTTATTATTATTGAAAATTGGTATGCCTTTGACATCATCTCACCTGATGGTAAGTGACGAGGATGACGCAGATTAAAGCGGGCTTACCAAGATTCCCCAACGCAAATGGGGATCTGGCTATCTTATCTTCAAGCCAGAACACATCAGTACTGTTAGAATTGCTGTAACGATTTTGATAAAAAAATTAGTTTGTTTAACTTTATATGACCTACAGCACGCAGTAGTTCGTTGTTTCGAGAAAAATTTGAATAATCCCTCAAATTCAATTCTAAGTTGTTTGTTACTTTTTCTTAAAAGTAGCTCTAACAACTTTAATGAAACTCTGTGAATAATTAGGTTTTTATTAGACCTACTACACTGGGTAGTTATTTATTCCAAGAATAATCCGAGTAAGGTGCCTCCCATACAAACCCAAATTATTTTTTATTTTTTCATCAAGTCTTATCATCATATCAGCCGAAAGGCGTCCACTACTGGACAAAGGCCTTCCCCAAGGATTTCCACGACGACCGGTCCTGCGCTGCCCGCATCGAGCGGCTTTCCATAAACGTAACCAGGTCGTCAGTACACCA
Source organism: Coleophora flavipennella (assembly GCA_947284805.1). NCBI lineage: Eukaryota > Metazoa > Arthropoda > Insecta > Lepidoptera > Coleophoridae > Coleophora > Coleophora flavipennella. The sequence goes on from OX369290.1 coordinate 11,464,590, forward strand.
CGTGAGATGCCTGCCTACGCTACGTTTTCCGGTGCGCGGTCACCACTTGAGAGCTTTATTACCCAAACAGCCATCTGTTCTACGAGCTATGTGCCACGCCCACTGCCACTTCAATTGAGCAATTCTGTGTCGGTTACTTTGGTTCTCCCGCGAATCTCCTCATTTTTGATTCGATCGCGTAGGGAAATTCTGAGCATAGCTCACTTCATTGCCCTTTGGGTGACCTTGAACTTTCTTATAATTCTTCAAGTCTAATAGCGTTACCTTATTCTTTCCTACTAAGTAAGTAAGTGAGCGTCGGTGGCGTAACGGCTAGGGCCGCCGCCTCCGGTCCCGGAGGTCATGGCTCGAATCCTGCCACGTTCCAATGTGATTTCGAATTTAGATTTCATAATATGTACGTTTATCCGACGCTCTTAAGGTGAAGGAAAACACCGTGAGGAAACGTGCACACGCCTGCGTAGAAATTAGAAAGTTGTGTGTCGACCAACCCGCACTGGGCCCGCATGGTCAACTAAGGCCCTATCGCCCTAATTCAGGGTAGGCTCGAGCCCCTCGGTGGGGACGTACATGAGCTGATATGATGATGATAAATGAAAGAGTTTACGATATTATTTCAGGGGAGCATGATACGGAATCCTTAGAGAGTGCAGAAAGCACCAACAACTGGCCAGACGCTGATGTACGACCATACTCATTCGTATTTCAAGCAACTACACCCGATAACTATTATAAAAACCTGCTTATGCAGGTAACAGGCCCAGAAGAACATGAACATTTAACTCTCAAAGTTCTAAAAAGACTTGGCGTTCCTTTGCCAGAGGATATGAACAATCTTGATCGTCCTCTAACAATACACGATCTCAAAGTTCTGGGCTTTAATCTGCCTCAATCAGTTAGGGTTTTAAACGATACTCTTACTGTAGATGAGTTCAGAAAACTGAGCGCACCATGGTTTCCGAAAAGGGTTGGCTCAGATCATCAAGTAACTGCCGAAGATTTAAAAAGTCTAGGATACGACTGGATGAAGGATCTTTTCCTTTTAAAAGAAAAAAAAATGGTTTTTAGTGATTTGAAAAAGCTTGGTTATCCTCTTCCGCCTGATGTCAATCTTCTGCAAGAGCTGAAGATGGAGGATTTAGAAGCACTCAGTAAAAAAATGCCTCTGCCATCGGAACTTTACGGCATCAGGACTCTGTCAGATGTTCGCAGAGTTATTGAAAAAGCTGAGCGTCCTCTTATAGAAATGATAGTAACACTAGGTATCATCGACTCTTTAGCTTCAACTAGTGGTCGAAAAAGGAATGATGAAAAACATTTTGAGATTACTGAACCCAACTGCAAATACAAAAAGGAATTCAAACGCGACTGCATAGGTAATGTCTCAAGCTACTGTCAGTATGATATGAGTCGGTATGTGTTGCCTACTCCATCGAAAATCAAGAATTGGTGCTGGTAAGTGACATATTGTTCGTTGTTTTCTATGGAATATAAGCCCGCCTGGCTAGCTACCTTCACCTTACCTAAGTCTTGCCGCCAAACATCAGTGTTAACAACATTGATGTGTTCCGGCTTGAAGATAAGATAGCCAGTTTCCCCATCTTGGTAAGCCCGCTTCCATCTTCGACATCATTGTCACTTACTATTAGGTGAGATGATGCCAAAGGCTTACCAATCGTGAATAATTATAAAAAAATTTCAAGTTTTTCATAATGAATGTCTGTCAAAAAAAATCTAAATATCAAATAATGTTTTCTTTTGTTTTCGTGTCACAGTAACTTTACCTTTACACTTTAGTAAACAGCATTATCTGCAGTATTCATCAGCCCCTACCTACATAGATCATCATATCAGCCGAAAAATGTTCACTACTGGACAAAGGCCTCTCTCAAGGATTTCCACAATGACCGGTCATGAGCTGCCCGTATTCAGCGGCTTCCCACGACCATCACCAGGTCGTTGGTCCACCGAGTGGGAGGTTTGCCTTCGTTAATTCTTCCGTTGCGCCATCTGTTCTACGAGCTATGTGCCCCGCCCACTGACACATAAGTTTTGCAATTCTGAGAGCTAAGTCATTTACTTTGGTTCTCCTACGGATCTCCGCGTTTCTGATTGTATCACGCAGCAAAACTCTTAACATAGCACGCTCCATCGCCCTTTGGGTAACCATGAGCCTTCTTATGAGGCCTATAGGAAGCGAACATGTTTTGGTACCGTATCTCATCACTGGCCACACAAAGGGTCAAAGACCTTTAGTCTTGAGACACTGTGGTATTTGGAACCTGAAGATATTGTGAAGCTTCCCGAACGCTGCTCAGCCGAGTTGGATTCGTCAATTTATCTCTTTCTTGAAATTGGACCTACCTAGCTGAACTGTTTTTCCTAGATAAACATATTCGTCAACAATTTCGAGTGTAGAGTCTCTAAACTTCAGAGGAGTGGGTGCGACACGGACATTTAACATGATGATTTTTTTTTTGTATTTTGTATATTTTGTAATTGTACAATAAAGCATATTTGATTGATTGATTGATAGATTGATTTTTGTCATGTCCATATTCATTTTAGGACACACTTGTTGAAAGACCCTACTGAGGCCCATAGATCATATCTACCTACCTAATTATCTACACGGTGGCCACTTGTACAAGCCACGGCGTATAAGTTGTTCAACTTCTAAGTGTTCACTAATGGCGGTCGTTCGCGCAGGCAGGAAGTGCGCGTGTATAGCGCGGTTTACGCGGGGTGCTCGTGTCCTTCGTTGCGCGCGACCCCCGCCCGCGTCGCTTCCTCGTACCGCACTTCGATTGAGACCTGAAAATAAGACACTGCGTACTTACTGTTCGACTTAGATGCCGCTATCTGTAGAATAAAGTTAGAATACCGATGTTCGGTCCAGTGTTGCCAAATAAATCGCTCAAAAATACGGTTTTAGCAGGTTAAAATTACAGTGTCCTCCATGCAAAGGGCCAAAACCTATAAAAACACGGTGTTTCTATAGAAGCGCTGATGGCAAAATAACACGAAAATACGGTTAAACTACCATTATTACGGTTTAGTTGGCAATACTGGTTCGGTCTACTGTCTTTAGAAATCTTGTGAAAATTATCGTTACCAAAAACGTCCAAAATGTCTTCTTGCTGAAGCGTGGGTGTTTTTCTAAATACAAATAAAAATAAAACATTTGTTAAAAAATTAGACAAAATCTCACCACACCCTGCGCCCTGGACACTTGATACAACGGGCCAGAAATGATATTTCAAAAAAGGAACGACGGAACAAACAAAATAGCGGAGATATTGGAAAAGCATATCATCACTGGCCGCATGGACGAAAAGAGGAGTAGAGGACGAATGGCTATGCGATGGGCCGATGCGATAAAAGAAGTGACCGGGATGACACTGCAGGCTAATATCCACAGAGCTCAAAATCGAGAGGCCTGGAGAGCTGTGGTGGCACGTGCGACCCACGATGGTCACGTTCCTCAGCCATGAGGATATGACAAAGAAGAAAAAGAATAGCAAATTTCTGGTAGGACTAGGTACATACATTGAACAGTACTTACGCGTACCTTTGCACACTATAGGGTATAAGCATACCCTGGACACTTCATACAACGGGCCAGAAATTACATTTCAAAAAAGGAATGACGGAACAAACGAAATGGCGGCGAAATCCTATACGTTCGACAACCAAACTGTAACCAATCTGTATCAATCTGTGTGACGAGTGGGTGAGGTCGCAATCTCTAGAGCGGCAGGGAGTGTCCATACTGTATGTTAGTACTAATATATATACTTTGCTTTCACATACGGGGGCCAAGTCCAGTTTGGTGGAGCTTTTAGTTTGTATTTTGATGGGAATCGATTGTCTTTCACTAATAGAGTCTTTGGCTATGGCTACTGTACTGGGTGTTACATTATTCCAGGAAAAATCTCTGAGAAAGGTACTTCCCATACAAACCTAAATGATTTATACATATTTGTCAAGTTTATTATACCTAGCTTTTTGTGCCTGGTCTGTGAACAAACGGTTTATCTATCTACCTTGCTTTATTCTTTGATACTAAGCAAGTGTCATGTTTATTGTAGATTCATTCATGCCCGACTTTGTCAGACGGTGAAGGTAGTGTAGCGGCTACGGCGTAGCAATAAATGTTGAGTCAGCTTATTTATATATACGTAGTAATTTCCCGTAGCCAAGCCGCCAGACGTCTGCAACACTCCAGCCCGACCGGTCGACCGGGCCTCAAGCAATGTTTAGGTTAAACTTGATTACCAAAAACACAGTTTATGTACTCAAAATCAAGAACACTTCATTCTCAACTTCACATAGAACAATATCACAATAACCCAACATCCAAAATTAGCAAAGCCTGTAAAAAAGTATGCACGACATTTATTGAGTTCCTCGCTAAGCGCAGGATCCCGATTTTTGGGGTTCCCAACAACCTTTCTTAGCGGATGCCTACGTCATAATTACTATCTGTGTGCCAAATTTCAACCCGATCCGTCCATTGATTAGTGCTGTGCCTTGATATACCAGTCAGTCACCTTTTCCTTTTATATATTTAGATTCCTCGCTGCGCTTGGTATTGTACTACAGAATCTGACTGACTGACGCCCTCGGAACAAAATGTTACTTTTTCCCCTTGTTACACAAATAACCATTATTTTACATTAATATTTACTTAAAGTTATTATTTACTAACAGCGGTATAAATGAAATAACCAATTGCGCTATGAAATGGTTGACTAGCTGCGATAGTTTCATTGAAAAGTTGAATTATACGAATGGCTTAACATTTATTATGAGCCACTTCTGTAATAACAATGTCCTCGCTAAGATCAGGATTCTACTTTAGAATTCTTCGCTGCGTTCGGGATTCTACATTAGAATCCTTCGCTTAGCTCAGAATTCAACTAACGCCCTCGGAACCAAATGTTACCTTGTCCCCTTGTAAAACAAATAACTATTATTTTACAATGATATAAATTATATTTATTATTTACTTACAGCGGTATAAATGAAACAACCAATTGCGCCATGAAATGGTTGACTAGCTGCGATAGTTTCATTGAAAAGTTGAATTATACGAATGGCTTAACATTTATTATGAGCCACTTCTGTAATAACAATGTCCTCGCTAAGATCAAGATTCTACTTTAGACTTCTTCGCTGCGCTCGGGATTCTACTATAGAATCCTTCGCTTAGCTCAGAATTCAACTAACGCCCTCGGAACAAAATTTTAATTTGTATCCTTGTTACACAAATAATTACTCTTCTTTAACATTGATATTATTTATATTTTTTATTTACTTACAGCGGTATAAATGAAAAAATCAATTGCGCCATGAAATGGTTGACTAGCTGCGATAGTTTAATTGAAACGTTGGATTATACGAATGGCAAAACATTTATTATGAACCACTTCTGTAATAACAATGTCAAATTACAAAGTATGTATCCTTTGATAAGATATACTTCAGTTTAGTAATTCTGTGAGCTATGTCGGTTACTTTGGTTCTCCTGCGGATCTCCTCATTTCTGATTCGATCACGTAGGGAAATTCCGAGCATAGCTCGCTCTATTGCCCTTTGGGTGACTTCCTTTCTTTTGTATGTATGATTATCTATTATGTCATTAGTCTGTAAGGCAATGAGAAATAAAGGATTTATCTATCTACCCTCGTTTGGATAGCCAATGAAATAAAAAAAAATAAAAAAAATTGAGTGATCAATCTTGTTGATTGACAATTAAATAACACAAATATGTAGTGGTACGGACGGTACTTTTTGTGTGAGTCCGACTCGCACTTAGCCGGTTTCGACTGCCCAAAAAGGAGGGTATGTATGTGTTCGGGTGTATGTATATATGTATGTATGTATGTCTGTCTGTTTTTTATAGATGTTTTTAAGCCTAAACGGCTTGATGTATTTTAGAGTGCGTGGTGTTGTACGATTCGTCCCTATGCCGTGAGTTCATCATATCAGCCGAAGGACGTCCACTGCTGGACATAGGCGTCCCCCAAGGATCTCCACGACGACCGGTTCTGCGCTGACCGCATCCAGCGGCTTCCGGCGACCTTCACTAGGTGTGGGAGGCCTGCCTAAACTAAGCTTTCCGGTGCGTGGTCGCCACTCGAGAACTCTACTTCCTCAATGGCCATCTGTTCTACGAGCAATGTGCCCCGCCCACTGCCACTTAAGTTTGGCAATTCTGAGAACTATGTCGGTTACTTTGGTTCTCCTACGGATCTCCTCTTTTCTGATTCGATCACGCAGAGAAACTTCGAGCAATACCGTGAGTGAGTCTTTTAATTAATATTTTTATCTTAGCATTGACATGAGTGGTGCACGCTCGTTTAAATGTTCGTGCGGATGGTGGCGCATCGGGAGCCGGGTCGTTCCTTTCCCTCTAATATGGTTGAGAGGAGCGATGGCTGACTCTCGTGTTATACTCGTGACCGGGTGCTGTCCGTGTGAACTGGCCTACACTTGTCAAAGGCGTTCATGACATTCAATGATTTTAATGTGTAACTTCTCCTGTCATATTGTTTTCATGTTCTAATGACATAATTTGTTTTACCTATATCAAGGATTGTATTTTGACGTAATTAACTAATGATTGTTTATTTCTTGATTTTTTACAAATGAAATTATGTAATCACTATTTTATGACTATCAGAAAGAGTGTAATTTGCACCTATTTTGAATAAATATCTTGAATCTTGAGTTACATGGAATAATTTTTTACCTGAATTTCCAAAAAAGAGGGTTAATGCTAGTAAGCGGATCTTTTATTTGTGATTTCTTCCAGGCTACAGCGAGCTGGGACCATGTCATGATCGCCTGAGGCCGGAATGGAACTACTGTTACAGAGGATTCGAAAAACATTTGATAACTTTATATGACATGATAAACTACAATGAGTTAGATCCAAAGGACACCGTCAATTTCTGCTGGTATTTTTTTAAATATCTCTCTTATTGTGTAGCCTGTGGCGCAGTCCTAGAATAGTACCACCCCGTCTCTGTTTGAGAGTGCCTTAAGGCCTTAAGATAGTTCAAATGACAATATTCAATTCAAATTATTAAAAGACAAAGCTATCACTATGAAAAAAAATAATTCAATTGATTACAATTTTAAAAATATTACTACGTCTGATGTAAAAAAAAATACTCTAGGCCCTGTTTTTGGCATTAATTGCAAAATTTCTAATCGAAAACAAATAGTTAATGTTGAATGAAACCAACACACAAAAATCGATGACTTAAAGACCTTTCATTTTAATTGAACACAATTTTTTAAACATATGTGAAAGTATAGAAAAGTAATAAAAACATGTGAAAATCAAGAATTGGACGTTCGGTTTCAATGTAACAGCCGCGTTGAAGTTCGCATTGATTTGAACTTAAATTGAATAGACTTATGTTCGATATTATTTTAACCTTATCAACCTACTCGGATTGAGGCATCTTAAAGCCTTAAAAAGCGACTGTGGGAACAATGCAAAGGATGAGCAGCAGCGTTCTCTCCGCGATTGTGTCACTACACTGCACAACTGCAATCGCCAACCCGCCTGCCAAGCGTTGTGATCACGGTACCCTCCTCCCATCCCCCAACTTGGGGGAGACTTATGTCCAGCTGTAAACGTCTTTTGAATGATGTGCGGCAGTGGCCTGGTGTTGAGCATCTTAGTCTTTCACGTGAAGGATATTTAGATTTATACCTACGGACGGGTGCAACGTGACCTTATGCACATCTAGAATCAGATATGCAGGTTTCCTTATAGCATTTATTTAACACTTTTACAACCTTCATTTTTGGGTAACTGAGTGAACTATCCTGTTTATATTTTTATTATTTTTATTCTAAATATCCTATAATAGTTTCAGCGTATACACAACTAAATTTTGATTCTCCTGACTTCATTCCACTATTTTAAGGATTTATATCAAATTTGATGACAAGGCCAGGCGTATTGATTTTTAAAAAACCAGTAAACAAAATATTTAACCGCATAATAATTGAAAACGCTAAACACATTAAAAAAACCGACTTCCATCACAACAACTTCGAACAATTTTGCATTATTATTTTTGGTTTTTGTTAATTTTCTAATAAAGTACTACACCGATTTTGATAAAATTTATATGAGACCACACGGAAAGCACTAGCTTTCAAATAAAAAAAAATATCAAAATCAGTTCACCCAGTCAAAATTTCTGAAGTAACACACATAAAAAAAAGACATACAGTCGAATTAATAACCTCCTCCTTTTTGGAAGTCGCTTGTTAAAGAAAGGAACTGAAAAGCGATAAATAAAATAAGAACCTTTTTTGTCTTGCTTAGCTCCTACACTAATGTTGTATACCTCAATAACTTTGAGTCGGCGTCAAACAAGCAAATTTATTATTTTATATAGTGAAATGATGGCAGCGGAATGCGCGGCGGCGCTGACCGGACGCGTCCCTTTGCTGGAAAGTGCCAAATGTTCCGTTTGTCCGGCGCCTGAGATTTTATGTAAAAAAGATTTAGTTTTAATCAAATTTATAATTTTATAAAGTGAAATGATGGCAGCGGAATGCGCGGCGGCGCTAATCGGACGCGACCCTTTGCTGGAAAGTGCCAAATATTCCGTTTGTCCTGTGCCTGAGATTTTATGAAAAAAAGATTTAGTTTTAATTTTTTGTGACTAAAATATGCTTATTATTAGGTACTTATTTTTAATAACCTACTTTTATGTTGTAGTGCCATTAGAACTCATGTGTGTCAAGTTTCAACAGAATCGGTCCTCAGATGAAAATTCAGTGGCTGAACTATCAATCATCGCCTATTTTTCCACCCTCAGGATGTGCTTTTTTAATTTAAATAGGACCAACTTCGAAATATAAACCTATCCAATAAAAAGAATATCGATAGCGGACTACTCTATAAAAGCTATGTGTCTTTATACATAAAGTAGCTGTCCCAGCGAACTTCGTACTGCCTTATACTACACTTCACTACACCACACGACACCGCACCGCACCACACAACAGTACACTATAATGCAGGAATTTTTTAAGTCATTTTTTTACACCTTGGTTTACATTATTAGAGTTTTAGTAAGGATCTCTAATTTTATTTGAAAATATAATATTAGCATTTAGCAACCGCGGATAGTGTAGCTTCCCAACGGTGAAAAAAAATTTCAAATCGGTCCAGTAGTTTGGGAGCCTATTGAATGCAAACAAATAAACAAGCGAACAATCAAATCTTTCCTCTTTATAATATTAGTATAAATATAGAACAATATGTACGGGTAGACTTAAAAACCTCTTCCGTTTCATTGTCGGTTATAAAAACTCATAGTCGAATTTTGTATTTTTTACCGACCTCCAAAAAGGAGAAGGTTCTCAATTCGATTGTATATTTTTTTATGTGTGTTACATTAGAACTTTTGACTGGGTTAACCGATTTTTATGATTATTTTTTTATTTGAAAGCTAGTGCTTACCGTGTGGTCCTATATAATTTTTTTTTTTTAATTATTATATCAGCTCATATACGTCTTCATCGAGGGGCTCGAGCCTACCCTGAATCAGGGCGATTAGGCCTTAGTCAACCACGCGGGCCCAGTGCGGGTTGGTCGACTTCAGACACAACCTTCGAGTTTCTTCTCAGGCGTGTGCAGGTTTCCTCACGGTGTTTTCCTTCACCGTTACAGCAATCGGTAAGTATATGTACGTTAGTTTTTGAAAAACTCATTGGTACATTGGCCGTCCAGATTTGAACTCGGTACCTCTGGTTAGATGGACCGAGACGTTATCGGTTGAGCCACCGACGCTTTTTAGTATTGGTGTAGTACTTTATTAAAAAAATAAAAAAATAATAATAACTATAGACAAGCTCCTTCTTTTAACACTTTTTAATATAAAGTTAAAGAATAACTCTTATGTTTTCAATCAACGTGTTAGCACTATTCCTTGTTTTACTGATCAATAGTTATAAGTACATTATAATATTTTTATTATATGTAAGTTTATATAATACATAGTTTATATTATTATTTATTTATATTTTGTATAGTATTTTTATTACATGTCGTATTATGATTTAGATTTTAGTTAGGTATGTAGTTATAGTAAATTGTTCTTTTTTTAACTTTGTTGCATATGTTTGCTTTGCACATCCCTTACTTTTGTATAATTGTATCCATTCTCTGGGTTGCCTGGAAGAAATTGCTTTAAGCAATAAGGCATCAATAATTGTAAAATTTAAAAGTTTACTGTCTATTCTGTACTATTGTCTATATATATTTTTGTTACAGTATAATGAAGCATATTTGATTGATTGAATAATAATAATGCAAAAATGTACTAAGTGGTTGGATTGGAAGTATATATATTTTTGTTATAGTATAAGCATATTTGATTGATTAATTGATTGAATAATAATAATGCAAAAATGTACTAAGTTGTTGGGATGGAAGTATATATATTTTTGTTATTGTACGTACAATAAAGCATATTTGATTGATTAATTGATTGAATAATAATAATGTAAAAATGTACTAAGTTGTTGGGATGGAAGTATATATTTTTTTTTATAGTATAAGCATATTTGATTGATTGATTAATTGAATAATAATAATGCAAAAATGTACTAAGTGGTTGGGTTGGAAGTATGTATTTTTTTTTTATTGTACAATAAAGCATATTAAATTGATTCATTGATTGAATAATAATAATGCGAAAATGTACTAAGTTGTTGGGATGGAAGTCGGTTTTTAACGTGTCTTGCTTTTTTTTTGTTATTTCTCAGTGCAAGAGCCAGATTCCGAGGCTGCGTTATGAAAATCTTGAATAAAGAAACAAAAATGTTTGAAACTAACAATTCCTACTGCCCACCAGATAATGTTGATGCCTTGAAAGAATTTACGTTGGTCTTTTCAAACGGACTTTCCTTTAAAGTAAGTATTTTGATATGTTTTCGTCATCATCATCATCATATCAGCCGAAACACATCTACTGATAGACAGAGGCCTACCCCAGGAATTTCTAGACCTGGTCATCATGGTTCTGTCGAATGGGAGGCCTGTACGGAAAGTCTTAGGTCGGTCACTACTTGACAACTTTACTGCCCTAATGGTTATCTGTTTGACAAGCCAACTGCCCCATTCATTGCCATTTAAGTTTCTGTTAAAGAAAAACTTTGGTTCGTTAATAAGCCGAACTAACTCATAGCTGCTGTATAGGCTTATTTTTGTGTTGTGCCATTTTTCGGTCCCTTGCCAGTCCTATATAGTAAGGGCCTGGCCCTTAATGAAGCAAATAATTTTGTTTGACTATACAGGATATTTACATGGAGCGTGCTGTGCTCGGAGTTTCTCTGCGTGATCGAATCAGAAATGAAGAGATCCGTATGCGAACCAAAGTAACAGACATAGCTCTTAGAATTGCTAAACTTAAGTGGCAGTGGGCGGGACACATTGCTCGTAGAACACATGGCCGTTGGGGCAGTAAAGTTCTCGAGTGGCGACCACGCACCTGAAAACGTAGTGTAGGCAGGCCTTCCACTTGGTGGACCGGTGACCTGGTGAAGGTCGCGGGAAGCCGCTGGATGCGAGAGAAAATCCTTGGGGGAGGCCTATGTCCAGCAGTGGACGTCCTTCGGCTGATATGATGATACAGGGTGTAACAAAATTGGTGTAGGTCCTGTTAACTGGGGCTTCTACTCATCAAACTGAACAGCCTTTGTACTACAAGTTTGCTAAAATTGCAAAAAAAAAATTTCATACAAAACTATCAGCTGATTGACCAATATTGTGCATTTTTGTATGGAGCGTCGAATTTTTTTTTTTGCTAAATGACTATGGGTTCCTTAGGAAAGTTGTTCAGTATGATGAGTACAAGCCCCACGCACTCAAATTAAAAAAAAAAAAAAGTAACGGGTCCTGCAACATTTTTTTTTACACCCTGTATAGAAGACATCTGATAACAATTGGAACATTCCGCTGACTGAACTTCACCCTAATCTAGTACGTTGTTTTTGTATGTTCACAATTATTTAATTAATTAATTAAAATTAATCATCGCCTACATAAGTTTATGCCCGGCTGATATCTCGTGTTTTTTTTTAATTAATCGAGGATGTAGTCGAGGACGGTACACGCAAATTCAAACAATGCCTATTCACTCTTGCCTTGTAGGAGTCGGGAAACACAGACGCAGGCAAGGAGTTCCACTCCATCGCTGTCCGCATAATAAATAAGGAAGCATAACGCTTAATGCACTTAACTTAATGCGCTTAACGCATAAGCATAATGCTATGCTCGGAGTTTCTCTGCGTGATCGAATCAAAAACGAGGAGATCCGCAGGAGAACTAAAGTAACCGACATAGCTTACAGAATCGCTAAAATGAAGTGGCAGTGGGCAGGGCACATAGCTCGTAGAACAGATGGCCGATGGGGCAGTACTCGAGTAGCGACCGCGCACCGGAAAACGTAGCGTAGGCAGGCCTCCCACGCGGTGGATCGATAACCTGGTGAAGATCGCGGGAAGCCGATGGATGCGGGCAGCGCAGGACCGGTCGTCGTGGAAATCCTTGGGGGAGGCCTTTGTCCAGCAGTGGACGATTTGTGGCTGATATGATGATTGAAAAATATTACATAAATAAATACATTTTCTCAACATGCTTGGAAATTTGATCATTATTTTGACAACCTTCTTTGAGATAAATTGAAAGTGCTGTACTGGCCAAATACAGTCATGTGACCAGTGGCCGACAAAAGTTGTATGAAAATATATATCCGTCGTGTTTAGCGGGTAAACAAATTACTGTGTAAACTCATATCTGTCGTATATATTTAAAAATGGAACTATATTTTACTCCGAAACATGGCAACCAAGGAGGTATCTTATGAAAGGTTTTATTTAAATTTAGAACCGACTTAGAACGCTGTTTATTGTGAAAAAAAAAAACAAATGATCACTTTGGCGCGTGAAAAAGTATTGTTGTTGTTTGTTATTGAACTTGAAAAGTTATTATTGAAGTTTTAATTTCCACGCATTATTTGAGAAAAGTACTATACAAGCCGTGGTCACAACTAGGCATTGATGGACTTACATATGTGTGCCTCGGCCCACATTTACACGTCCGTCCAACAATGCCTCTTTTGCTGGCCGCTGCAATAATGTACTATTTCTTTCTGTCTTTTTTATTTCTATGCGTCACTGTATTTATCAATTTAATTTCAGTCTTGTGATGGATTCTACGTCTCTAGCTGCCAATACATGGACGGTCCCTTCTCACTCACCATGGAAAGTCTTGAATACAACGCTGCCAATATACAGTCAGCCAATTCTGAAATAACATTTAAGATATGTGTTGTACTTAACTTTATTGTTTTGTATCTGATTTAGTTTATGTTTGATAAGTTTTTTTACTTAATAAAGATATCGGAGTTACTATGTTGCTGAGTTATTTATTATTTAATACAGGCCTTTGTGCAGCAGTGGAAGTCTTTCGGCTGATATGATGATGAAGATGTTGACATACATTTGCTGCCTTACAGTCCCTCGAGAAAACTTGTTCAGGTCTATGAAAATGCCAATAGCTGATGCCATTCAAATAAGTTGATGCCAATTATTATCTGACAAAGAATTACAATCTAATATAAAATTTTTGGAGCAATTTAATTTGTTCTTTATACTAAGCATTTGCAGAAGAAATAATATATCCATGTCTGTGATTTGTTTTTGACCTTACTAATATACAGGGTGTCCAGTAAGTACACCCTGTATATTAGTAAGGTCAAAAAATAAAAATAATATTAGTAAGGTAAATATTGAGACTGTAAGTAGATCAGTTCGTGAAATTTCAGAATTTAAAATTTGATGTCAAATGGTTTCCGAGATATGGCGGTTTTTTTAAATTTCATAAAATTGTTACTTTTAGTCCTTTTTGGGATACTACAGCTAGAGAAAAGGTATTTTGAGATTTTGTTTTTCTGTTTTATATTACAGAGAGATCAGGCTATCAAATTCATACCAAATATATTTTTCCAAGAGGTTAACATTTTTTTTCAAGAAGAATCCATTTCAGTTTTTATCTATTTAAATTATAATGGCGCAAATTTGGCAGGTTATGCTGTAAAAAAATATACTACGCTAAAATGGACCATTGCTTTGAAAATTTGTGCATTTTGTGTGGATTTCGAAATGGTATAACACTTATCATTTTTACTGTTACAAAAAAAGATATTGCTGTTTGATTGCAAAAGGAGCCCATTTTTTTATAATTTCTTAGGTTTGATGTAAATGTAAATGAGATCTTTTTTTACTTTTTACGTGAGTTAAGGGTATTAATTAAGAAAGCCGTTCGCCATATTAGTAATGAAGGATTCGCTCGTCGCTTACAACAACCTTTTTTTAAAAGGTGCAGATCATGCATCTTAGCAGGCGGTGGACATTTCCAACATTTAATTTTAAGATTTACATTTTTTTCCAATAATAATTGAAAACGCTAAACCCGTTTAAAAAACTAATTCCATCGCAACAGCTTAGTACAATTTTGCATTATTATTTTTGGGTTTTGTTAATATTCTAATAAAGAACTGCACAGATTTTGATAAACTTTATAAGAGATCAACTGAAGAGTATACCCTATAGAATTAAAAAAGAATTATGTATATCGGTGTATAATCGGCGAAGTTATCGAATAATAAACATAAAAAAACATACAGTTGAATTGAGAACCCTCCTTTTTGGAAGTCAGTTGAAAACATACTGTAAATTGTATCTTGATTTATTTTATCTGTTAAATAGCCTTTAATCAAATAAAAAGTAAAAAAAGATTACATTTTAATGGAAAGATAAAATTAAAAAATAGGCTCCTTTTGCAATCAAATAGCAATATATTTTTTTGTAATAGTAATAATGATAATTATTACACCATTTTGTAATCTACATAAAATGCACAATTTTTCAAAGCAACGGTCCATATTAGCGTAGCACATAACCTGCCAAATTTGCGCCATTATTTGAACAGATTAAAACTAATTGGATATGGTCAGCGTAGGACCGGTCGTCGTGGAAATATTTGTGGGAGGCATTTGTCCAGCAGTGGACGTCTATCGGCTCATATGATGATGATGACTCGTCAATAAGTTTTGTATTCAATAGATGAGTTTTTCGCATGTAATTCATTGACCTATCCAACCATGTGATATTTCTACTAGAGACTAATTATTTCCCATATTACGAAAACATAGTGCCGTAATTAAATCAATTATAATTAAACGTTTTTTATAGATAATGTAATGTAACTCTAATATAAGTATTTCAGTGATATTCACCCTTAATCTATATTCAACAAATCTTATATACATACGTACTTACATATTAATAAAATTTGACTTATACTTATCTTTATCAATAAATAGATAATTGGAAACACGTTAAAAAAACCGACTTGCATTCCAACAACTTAGTACAAATTTAAACTATACCCACACCTACACTGATATTGATAAAGTTCATACACGACCATCCTGGCAGCATACTCCACAAAAAAAAGAATAAGTACTTTCAAAGTCTGCAAAGATAATCGCGTAACAAAAATTAAAAAAAACATACAGTCTAATAGAGAACCTCCTCCTTTTGGAAGTCGGTTGAAAATAAATTGAATTAAATCCAGCAATCGTCACAAAACAATGCAACCACGTTTTTACGTAAACTTTCCTGGCACACCCCGGACACTTCACACAACGGGCGAGAAATGACATTTCTAAAAACAAATGAAGGAACAAATGATAAGAAGCCGAAATTATATACGTTCGAGAACCAAACTTGTACCAATCTGTATTAACCTGGGGGACGAGGGGGTGAGGTCGGAATTTAGAGAGCGGCCAGGAAGTGTCCATACTAGTAAGTACTAATATGTATACTTTGCTCCTAGGACCCTTAAGTTACCTACTTAAGGGCCTCTAGGCTCGAGGCTCGAGTTTCCATACAAACGTAGTTCCGCTTTAATACAAAAACTACATGCCAGATTGAATCCAAACTTTGCGAATATATTGAGGAGACACAAATCAATGTTTGTAATTGACATTGAGACTGACGCGGTGGCTCAGTGGTTAGTGCCCTTGACTACTGATCGAGGGTTGTGGGTTCGATCCCCACCCAGGGCAAGCATTTATGTGATGAGCAGATTTGTTTGCTCTGTGTCTGGGTGTTAAAATATATGTATGTATTTAAACGTATATAAGTATGTATATCAGTCTCTGGTTCCCATAACACAGGGAATCCTACTTTGGGGCCAGATGACCATGTGTGATTTGTCCCAGAATATTTATTTATTTAATTAGTTTTTGATGTAGTAATATAAAACGGAAAAAAATCAGAGCAGTTTCAAACTTTCAGTACAAAACTAATTTAAGCCTTCATTTAGTTACGTTTAAATTTACTACGATGAAAACTTATTACAAACATTGATATTGTGTCTTCTCAATATATTTACAAAGTTTGGTTTCAATCCGGCATGTAGTTTTTTTGTATTAAAGCGGAACTACGTTTGTATGGAAATTGATTTCAAGTGAGCAATGAAAAGAAGCCAACGTCGAAAAAGATTTAAATTTTATCCGTTATATTCAACAGACAGGGTCACTTCGCTATGAAGTAGTTAGATCTCGACTTTGTATGATCCGAAAATCCGTATCTATTGAGAATACCCGTTGAATAGGACCTATTGAAAGCGCTTTTCATAAGTTCGCTCGATAGGTTTTTGATGGAGACCTCTCAATGCAGTCTTCAGCCTACTATCTGCCTTGTTAAGCCTTTTTTTAAAACTTGTGATTACTTAGTTTTGAGTTACATGTCATCATATCAATTTTTTTTTATTCACAATTGGTAAGCCTTTGGCATCATCTCACCTGATGGTAAGTGACGATGATGCCGAAGATTGAAGGGGGCTTACCAATATTCCCCAACGTAATGGATAACTGGCTATCTTAGCTTCAAGCCGGAAAACATCAATGTTGTTAAGACTGATGTTTGGTGGCAAGACTTAAATGAGATGGTGGTAAGGTGGGCTTAGAAAATTTCCTACCACCAACCAAACCGAGTCTTACAAGTTGACCCCACCGGGAATTGAACCCGCGATCTCCTGGTGTGAAGCGAATGGACTAACCATTACGCGACGGAGTCGGTTACATCTCAATTCGTACTAACTATAATTAGGAAAATGAGACATTTGGAAAAAATATTTTTAAGTACATGAGTATATATCACTGTGCTTATAATAAAACATAAGAATTCGTACTATATCTATATTATGGAAAAATAAAAGTTTAAAAAGACTAAAAACGAATTCAAAATGAAATTTACTCATAAGTATGAAATAATATTATTATACTTAAATACACAACATTAACCAACAATAACTAAATCAAAGCTGGCTACGAATTAAATTAAGGCTTTAAATTTTTTTGAGGTTTATTTTTCATCAATAAATCATTTATTGCATGTCCACGAACGGAATTTTAAAACCCACGCCCTTATCATACCTTCCCTACTCCTACTCCTTCCATCGTGTGACAACCTAAGTACCATCTCAAAAATAGCTCAGTGAACTTTCAGCTTGAGTTGCACAATCGCTTCGAATGCCTAGGAGACTGCGAGAATGTGGACGATTATAACGACACGTTCGTGGAAATTGTCCAAAAGTTCGGGTCTAAGATTTTCAAAACTCGCCGTTCAAACAGAACCAAAAAAATCTCCAACTTCACCAGCAACCTCATGGAAGAAAGACGCAGATTGGTTTTGCAGTCCTCTGAAGACGCAACTCAGTATCGGCAACTAAACAGGCAGATCTCTAAGTCTCTAACTCGCGATTTGCGCCACTATAATACAAATTGTATTAAAGAGGCGATTGAGAACAAAAATGGCTCAAAAGTGTTCGCGAGAGATCTGTCTGTTGGTCAAAGCCAACTGACCAAGCTGAAAACTAAGGACGGCAGGATCATATCGTCTAAGACT
The DNA here is from genome assembly GCA_947284805.1 of Coleophora flavipennella. Taxonomy (NCBI): domain Eukaryota; kingdom Metazoa; phylum Arthropoda; class Insecta; order Lepidoptera; family Coleophoridae; genus Coleophora; species Coleophora flavipennella. The sequence goes on from OX369290.1 coordinate 11,482,614, forward strand.
ATGTTGCTGGAAGAAGTTGAGAAGTTCTATGGACAATTGTACACGACCACACGTCTGCCTGTCAGCGATCTGGCTAAAGACCCAAGAGCTAGACTTACCCGACACTATACCGAAGATATCCCGGACGTCAGCCTGTACGAGATTGAATGGCTCTTAAACAGCTTTAAAACAATAAGGCACCGGGTGATGATGGAATGACGGTTGAACTTCTGAAAGCAGGAGGAACACCGGTACTTAAAGCTCTTCAGAAATTACTTAATTCCGTTATACTTGAGGGACAAACGCCTAAGGCATAGCATAGAAGTGTGGTCGTGCTTTTCTTCAAAAAGGGCGACAATACCCTACTGAAGAACTACAGACCCATCTCACTTCTGAGCAATGTCTACAAACTGTTTTCGAGAGTCATAACGAATCGTCTCGCACGCAGGTTTGACGACTTTCAGCCTCCCGAGCAAGCCGGTTTCCGAAAAGGATTTAGTACCATAGACCACGTACATACGCTGCGACAGATTATACAGAAGACCGAAAAGTACAATCAGCCACTATGCTTGGCGTTCGTGGACTATGAGAAATCCTTCGATTCGGTCGAAACTTGGGCTGTATTACAGTCTCTCCAGAGGTGCCAAATTGACTATCGATATATCGAAGTGCTGAAGTGTTTGTATAAAAACGCCACCATGTCGGTTCACCTCCAGGATCAAAACACGGAACCTATCCAGCTGCAGCGAGGGGTGAGACAGGGAGACGTTATATCTCCGAAACTGTTCACCGCCGCCCTGGAAGATGTTTTTAAGCTTTTGGACTGGGGTGGACTCGGCATCAATATCAACGGCGAGTACATCACCCACTTTCGATTCGCTGACGATATCGTGGTCATGGCTGAGACTATGGACGACTTAGGCACAATGCTCGATGGCCTCAGTAGAGCCTCTCAACAAGTGGGTCTTAGAATGAACATGGACAAGACGAAAATTATGTTAAACGTCCATGTCATACCTACTCCTCTGAAGGTTGGAGGCTCTACACTCGAAGTTGTTACCGAATATGTATACCTGGGACAAACAGTCCAGTTAGGTAGGTTTAACTTCGAGAAAGAGATCAATCGTCGAATCCAACTCGGCTGGGCAGCGTTCGGGAAGCTTCGCGATATCTTTACGTCCCAGATACCGCAGTGTCTTAAGACCAAGGTCTTCGACCAATGTGTGTTGCCAGTGATGACGTACGGAACTGAGACATGGTCGCGTACTATGGGCCTCATAAGAAGGCTCAAGGTCACCCAAAGGGCAATGGAGCGTGCTATGCTCGGAGTTTCTCTGCGTGATCGAATCAGAAACGAGGAGATCCGTAAGAGAACCAAAGTAACCGACATAGCTCTCAGAATTGCTAAACTTAAGTGGCAGTGGGCGGGGCACATTGCTCGTAAAACAGATGACCGTTGGGGCAGTAAAGTTCTCGAGTGGCGACCACGCACCGGAAAGCGTAGTGTAGGCAGGCCTCCCACTCGGTGGACCGATGACCTGGTGAAGGTCGCGGGAAGCCGCTGGATGCGGGCAGCGCAGAACCGGTCGTCGTGGTGATCCTTGGGAGAGGCCTATGTCCAGCAGTGGACTTCCTTTGGCTAATATGATGTTGATGAGCTCAGTGCAACTTGCGTGGTTGTGACGATCACGCAGGTTAACTGACCTGAAGTACGGTCGTTACCTGGATGGGTTTGACTGTTAGTTACAGTTCTCTCAAACGTTCCCGTGCTTGGCAAGGAACGTTAACCCGTTAGTGCCGGTTGTTATCACTAGATGGCAGTCAATAAGACGTCAGATACAGGTTGTAACAGATGCCTATACAGGGTGTAACATAAAGGTGTTGTGATACCTTAAGGTATTTTTTTTTATTCACAATTAGTAAACCCTTGACAACATCTCACCTGGTGGTAAGTGACGATGTTGCCCAAGATGGAAGCGGGCTTACCAAGATTCCCCAACGCAATGGGGAACTGGCTATCTTATCTTCATGCCGGAACACACCAATGATATCAACATTGATATTTGGCGGTAAGACTTAGATAAGATGGTGGTAGCTAGCCAGGCGAGCTTAGAAAATGCCCTACCACCAACCAAACCGAGTCTTACAACTGACCCCGCCGGGAATCGAACCCGCGACCTCCTGTATAAAGCCAGTGAACTTTGCCTCTGAGCTACGGAGGCAGTTAAAATGTACTTGGTGGGCATGTACTCATCACACTGAGCAACTTTTGTTCTGCAACTTTACTGAAATCGCGAAATTTTTATTGGATTTTTCATACAAAACCGTTTAAGGCTGACCGATTTGTACGAAAAAAAAAATTGCGATTTCAGCAAAGTTGCAGAACGAAAGCGGTTCAGTTTGATTAGTATAAGCCCACCTTAAAGTATTACCACACCTTTATGTTACACCTGTATAGCCGGCTTGAAAAAATGTTGACAGTGGGTTTCGCCTTGTGTGTGGAGTATGGTCTAACCTACCCGAGTTTGGGAATATACCAGTGTCCCAACATTGGGGACGTTTATAAGTTGCCTAAGCCGCTGAATACGGGCAGTCGTAGAAATCCTTGGGGAAAGTCCTCTGTCCAGCAGTGGACGTCTGTCGGCTGATATGATGATGATCATGATAACCTATCAGAAAATTACCAAAATGTATGTGACCAAATCTAAATCTACATCTATAGTCCTCCGTTTGTGTAATATAAAGCTTGAGTCATCACATCAGGTCATATAGGTCCCCACCGAGGGGATCGAACCGACCCTGAGTTAGGGTGATCGGGCCTTAGTTCAACCACTCGGGCCCAGTGCGGGTTGGTCATGTTCACACACAACCTTCAAATTTCTTCGCAGGCGTGTGCAGGTTTCCTCACGATGTTTTCCTTCACCGTAAGAGCATCAGATAAACATACAAATGAAATCTAAATTAGAAATCCCATTGGTACATGGCAGGATTCGAACTACGACCTCCCGGACAGGAGACAGCGGCCCTAGCCGTTACGCCACTGACGCTTGAGTACACCACACAAATAATCTTCAGAGAAAACGAAACAGATAATAAAGAAAAAAACCATTGTACTTCAACACAATAAAATAAATAAAAAAACTGACAAAACCGTGGATAACAGTGTATGAAAAGTTTCAGTTTTGTCACCCCTATTTGAAATGACGTGACTCTGTCGAAGTACCAGAGCCAGCTCCTTCTCCGAGGGTCTTGGGTCACCACCAGGACAATTGGAGTAAATGATATTATCATCACAGTTCTGAAAAGTAAAAGTACCAGATTTAACATATTCTTTGGCCTGTTAGTAAGCGCTATTCTACTAATCAGCCAAAACTAATCGACTGGACTGATGGACAATGGCCTTCTTCAGTTTGGGGGGGGGGATTGTTATAATTCTCACGATTCGAAGGCAAATTGGCGATCGCAATGCATTGTGGTGGCGCAGTACGCGAAAATAATAATAATAAAATAAGTAATAAAGTTCTTTATTATATGTCAAAATGGTACATATACGGATATACATCGTCATCTTAAACTAATCTTAGCAATCAAAGAGTCCGCCCCGAGTCATCTCGGCGCAAAGGTGCCCATCACACTTGCAGCGTTGCCACGCTGGATCGCAACGGACAACCTTTGCGCCAAGTACGACCCCGCACGCACCCCCGGACCCCCTGTCATCGATACGTCGCCCCAACTCCCTAACAAAGGCACAAAGGCTATCGCCTCTGTCCCCCAACACCCTGTCGTCTCAAACGCGAGAGGTACAAAGTCGTACTTGTTCACCAGGACTTGTAATTTAAGACTCATAGAATGTTTGTAACAATTTGCTTAAAAACTATGTTAGTATTTCTTAACCAAGAACTTAAAAGGACGCTGCTGCCCATTCTCCGGTTTGTTCCCTTAGTCGGGAAGTCAAGTGATCGGGAAGTCAAGGGTGGTGCTATTCTAGGACCACAAGCCAACAAGAGCTCCTACTAGGCCAAAAGATCGTGAGTTTCCAATTAAGGTGACATCGAAAGTTTTAAGGATTTTTTTATAAAAAAATTGAGTGCGTTTGGCTTCAAATCACCTGATGGTAAGTGACGATGCAGCCGAGTATGTAAAACGCAAGCTCAACCGTATTTTACAAGCTTATATTTAACTTGCAGTGTATGTTTGTTCGGGTGAAATCTTGCAACTCAATTTTGAAGCAGATATCTTCAACCGATTGAACTGAAATTTTGTATTACACGTTCAGTTTGGATGACAATGCATGGTTGGCTGTGTGACGTCATTCTAAATCCAACATGGCGGCACACCCAAGATGGCGGACTAGTTATTTTTAATTCACTCTTACAATATGGGTATCAAATGAAAGGTTTTGCTAAGAACAATAAGAAATAATTAAAGTTATTTTCAAATTAAAGCTTGTAACTAAAAGTTTTAAGGTTTTTCGAAAATTTTATTTTATTTTAAAAAAACACAAACTAAAATTATAACTTAAAATTACTACTGTTTTAAAAAGATGGGCTGATTCTAATGAAACTTTAAACACACAAGCAAGTCTCGATATTATAGTTCGTAGATAGATTAAATTTGCAAAAAAAAATATTATTGTTTTTACTAAATAATAGTGATTTAAGGTTTTCGTTGTAATCTTAAAATTCACGTATCTTTTTTAGAATAAAGTATTTCGATAATGTAAATAATCTATCCACAAGCTAGAATTATGTGACTTGCTTATGTTGTTTATAAATTTTCATTAGAATCAGCCCATCCGTTTTCAAGAAGCAGAAATTTTAAGTTTGTATGAGATGGATCAGCCCGCTATCAGCTGGATACCTTGGACGCTATCGCCCGACGCGCCCGGAGACTCATTGGCGACGGTGAGCTTGTCAAAAGCAAGCTTCATAGCCTTGAGCATCGCCGCAAAGTTGCCTGTCTTTCGGTTTTCTATCGAATTCATTTCGGAGAGTGTGCTCAAGAACTTCACGACCTCTTTTCCCCAACTCCATTCCACCTTCGGTCAACGAGGCACAGGAGGATGTTTCACCCCTTTGTTGTTGATATTCAGCCTATAACGTACGAAGCTTTACGCTTCCTCAATTATTATGCGGACAGCGATGGAGTGGAATTTCTTGCCTGCATCTGTGTTTCCTGACTCCTATAATTTGGGGATCTTCAAAGCGAGAGTGAATAAATAGGCTTTGTTTGAGTTTGCGTGTACCATCCTGGACTACGTCGTCACTTACCATCAGGTGAGATATAGTCAAACTCACTTAAATTTTTAATAATAAAAAAAAAACAATTTTGTAAATACGCTCTTAATAAGTTTGTTAAGATTTTTCCAGACACTTCTAAATACGATGACCAGCTTTGAAGTGGCAAAAAATCTATAACCATTGAGCATAATATACCACCATTGATGGATCCTAGTACACTTTTTACTCCCTCTGAATCCATCATGCCCAACAATTTCAAATAATGGATTCTAAGACACTCAAGTGCACTTGGATTTCTACAAGTTTAGCGATACTGGAAGTAAGATCCTGGATCCTGGACTTTTTTGTATCTTAGAATCCAATATTTTGAATTGTTATATTTGTAATTATTGGGCATGATGGATTCAGAGGTTTAGGCAAGATTCCAGTGAGTGTGTGTACAAAGAATGGCATGAACCTGGTTCAATGATTTCAATTACCTGAACCAACATAAAATTTTTTGCACTTGAGGTGTTTTGATATAAAATTATGCAATGTAGAATAAAATATATATTTTTATCCACAATTGATAAGCCCTTGCGACAAAAAAAAACAAATTTACGTCGCTAACCCAAAAATTGTCTTAAAATAAATGTCACATTTTGAACACACACTGCTTGAGTATCAAAAACATCCGATTATTGAAGTTTTCAGGTTATTTATTTGTTTTATTATCCGATAAAAACAAAAGCTTATATTTATTGAGTAAAAGATGGAAAAAGAGAACGAAAGAGAATGAGAGAGAAAGAGATAACAAGAGAGAGTGAGAGATAATAATATCCTAGAACATATACCTGATAAACATCTCCTTCGGATACCACAACAGAGAACTTCTGCAGCACCAGAGCTTGGTTGTGTGAACAAGTGATCAGGTTCTTTGCGGTTCTAAAGAGAACGTCTAATGTGCAACGACGCAATTTCGCTCTTGCGCTGTAAAACAAATAATGCGCACTTTTATAATGGCACCAAACTAGTGCTATGAACGCGTAACTGGTTATGTTTGTTTTTTTGTTACATTAACGCCTAAACGGCTAAACGGGTTTGGATGAAATTTAAAGATAAATTAGGTACTTGAAACTTCAATTGATGCGTTCCGGCTTGAAGATAAGATAGCCAGTTCTCCATTTCGTTGGGGAATCTTGGTAAGCCCGCTTCCATCTTCCGCATCATCGTTACTTACCTTCGGGTGAGATGATTCCAAGGTCTTATCAATTATGAATAATAATAAAAAACTGGATTAACACGAAAGATAATTTTTAATCCACGCTTGCGAGCCACTTGCCGTTCGCGCACCGTGCACCATCGATTACATTCATAAATAACAAATATTTGAAACACAATGACTTATATATTACTTTGAAACATCATTTTTTTTAATTGCCATTGGGTCAAATGTCGAACTTTAAATTCCAAAATTCCAACGTCCATTTATGGATCTTCAAGACGAGAGTGGATAGGAATTATTGGAGTTTGCGTGTCCTAACTTGATTATGTCGTCACTCTTTATCAGGTGAGATGTATTCAAATGCACTCAAAATTTTAGTTAAAAAAATGCCCAACTTCAATGGTCAATCTTCAAACATTAATTTCGTAATCTTTAAGGCGACCGAGTATAGGAATTATTTTAGTATGCGTGTCCTAAATCAATTACATCGTCAATTTTTATTAGTTGGATGCCAAACTTCAAATATCAAATACCAAACGTCCATTTCTGGATCTTGAAGGCGAGAGTGGATTGGAATTATTAGAGTTTGCGTGTCCTAACTCAAATACATCGTCGCTTTGTGGGATGTAACCAAATTCACTCAAAATGATAGTTAAAAAAAGTCATAATTCAATTGTGAAACTTCAAACGTCCATTTCGGGATCTTCAAGGCGAGCCTAAGTAGGAATTATTTGAGAATTCGTGTCCTAACTCAATTGCATCGTCACTTTTTATCAGATGGGTGACAAACTTCAAATGTCAAACTTAAATCTGCAATAAAGAAGAAACATACCTACCAACATAACTGAAAATGTATTTGGAAATGTGTCCACTCGTCAGTCGTGTTTTTGTGCTTGTCGACGGTAGATTTGAAATCCATGTAGCACGCTTCCCATGCCGCTGATATACTCTGAATGCACGACATTAGTATTGCATTGTATTCTGAAAAAAATGCAATATCTTCAGTATTTGCAGTTTTAGGTAAAGAATTTTTAGGGTTTAAAAAAAAAAAACGTAACCGTTATAGAATCACTCGTATGTCTGTCTGTCCGTCCATCTGTCATAGCCGTTTTGCTCAGAAACTAGTGAACCGATTAAGTTGAAATTTGGTACACATAATATGTAAGTTGCTGACGTAAAGACGAACATGTAACGTAAATAAATTTATTTTAAACATGGGGCCACTTTCGGGGGGTAAATTAGAAAATATTAAAAAAAAGATTTGCAAACTATATCGTGTAACATATCATATTAAATAAAAGGCCTTATTATAATAATCTTAAATATTTTTTTTATAATGTTAAAGTAAATATTTTTGAAGAAATTTAAGAAAATATGTGAAAATTGACCATCCCCCCCTTATTTCCGAAACTAAAGGGTCTAAAATTTTGAAAAAATCACAGTATATGAGATTAAATGCATAGATTACAGAAAAAAATATGATAAAATCCAAAGTCCTTCCATTCTTACAGGAAAAATGAAATTTCTAAAGTCCGTTTGTTTAGAAACTAGCGGCACCAAGTAGGATCCAGTAGTATCTTCTATTCATTTATTAATTTACGTAGTAATACGACAAGAACAATTAGTTCCCTTTTACCTATATTTATAGATGGTGCTGTAAATAAAAAAATAGTATTTTTGTACGGAACCCATACTGCGCGAATTTGATTTGCACTTGGTCGGTTTTCTTGGACTAGAAGAACAGATTAGATGCTAGTTACTTGCTAGAAGCTACAAGTACTCCCAATTGTATGAAAACCAAGCATGTCACATTACTTTCGAGCGACAAAGGAGTAAATAAGATATTGTGATGGCAAAAAAAAACGTATGTAACGTCAATAATTTTGGACAAAAAAAAACCGAAATCAAACAGGAAACTAAAGTTCCCCTCGATTTCTCTGGGAAGCATCATCAGATCCTGGTTTCCTTATCATGGTACGACCCTTGGGATATCTCCTTTCCAGCAAAAAAATATATTTAAAATCGGTTCTTAAACGCAAACACATATCAAAAAAATATACGGTCGAATTGAGAAACCTTCTCTTTTTTTGAAGTCGGTTAAAAAAAAAAAAAAAAAAACATGTGGCACTCGGGGACTGCCGCGGTAAAGCTATTGCATAGCATTTTTTATCAACTTATAAAATAATAATAATTTATTTATTTTTTATTTAAGCAGTATTTACCAGTACCATATAGTCCTTGGGGCGCGGTATGTTTATGTAATAAATTAACACTAAGAAAGTTACACCAGTAAAATTTACTAAGTCCTTTTAGTACCGCAAATCGCTAATAGATGGCACTGTAAGTTTTTTTAGAACTCGGCCGAACGTGGGGTGTTAGGTTTTATTTTCGTTAAGGAATTTCTTGATTCGGTCGCCGCGCTCAAAGCCCGCGTTAAAAGCTATGCAATAGCTTAAAACTTACGTTTTAAAAACACTCTGTTCTCACAAATATTCGATATGACATGAGCGTGGCCTTTGATACTCTCTTGATTAAATTTACTATCGGTAACATCCTCGCATTCTTCGTTCCATCTTTGTGCACAGCTGAGTAAATGATTAAGTGCTCTGAAAATAAGTTGACTTAAGTTTAGAATAACGTTATATTTTAAAACCATATTTAACACTATTAGTTATAATAACGTATTACGTCAAACCAAAGCATATAATATCTGCAAGTTTAGGTCAAACTGCTAGATTAGGAAGTTGTAAAACGATGAAAAACAACATTGTCACATTTTTTTATCTAATTAGCCAATAACTTACCTCTTTAACTGCTCCAAAATAATAATAAAACATAATAACAATCACTGCACTTCATCATCATCATATCAGCCGAAGAAAGTCCACTGCTGGATATAGACCTCCCCCAAGGATCTCCACGACGACCGGTTCTGCGCTGCCCACTCGATGCTTCTCTTGGACGAAGTTGTTTTGCATCGTTACAATACCCTTTCAGTTATGGAAAAACAAAAGCAGAAAAAAAAATCGTCCAAGAGAAGCATCGAGTGGGCAGTGACTGCAGTAAGATAGAAGTTAGTTTTTTTCGTCGGAGATCAAGAGAAAAAGGCTTCAGGGTCGTTTCCTGGCCGTATTTATATGGTGTCAAATCGAAGATTCGAGAGACTTCAAGGTCTAAAAAAAATATCGGAAGTTTACGTTCCTTTGGCGGAAGTGATCGACTTTCTAGAAGGTTCCATGGGGATGTTTGATTTATGTCATATACATTTTATTTCAGGTCTAGGGAGGTAAAGAGCGATGAGGAGATGTTAAATCCTTCATTATTATATTTTTTTCGATTTTTAAATTAGAGAGAATTGAAGTTTTTGTTCATGAAGGAGTGAATGCAAGGAATTTTAAGTGTAACGGAGAGCAGGGATTGTGATTGGAGTCGAGTCAATTTGAGACACTTGGTGTGCGTTGATTGGTCGATTCTGTAGGAGCGATGGTTGTGATTGGTGCTACGCTATGACTTATGGCAGCGCTTGTTTTATTCGCATTGAATGTAAACAAAGGTTTTTTTTTTTTTTTTGGAAAATTGATGAATTATGAATTTATTTATTAAGGATTAACAGTAAGATAAGTGCAGTATTGTTATTATGTTTTATAATTATTTTGGAGCAGTTAAAGAGGTAAGTTATTGGCTAATTAGATAAAAAAATGTGACGATGTTGTTTTGCATCGTTACATGGTCATACAAAATGTGGTAACGATAACGGAAATAGATAAACTTAGATTAAGAGGATAAATGGCAACCCTCTGATCTTAAATATGTCAGTTTGCCTGCGCAAAGTGGTTGCGTTATGTATACTTACAGCGCCTGAAAAAGTAGATAAAATGAAATTACTAGTTGTACTCATGACAATTATGCAAACACTGACCAAATATTCGGTTGCTTTATAGAGCAACGCCCGTTAGTAGAAGGAATTCTGGACTGGAATCTGGATGTTGGGATCCGCTATTTCCAACTTTGGGGCTCCGGCAGAGGGGTGGGATCCTGGTCCAGAATATGTGTCCCACCCACACCCACATAAGTATAGCAATTGTGAGGGCTATGTCGGGTACTTTAGTTCTCCAACGGATCTCCTTATTTCTGATTCGATCACGTAGGGAAACTCCAAGAATAACACGCTCCATAGCCCTTTGGGTAGTTTTTGACTAATTAATGACAACTAATCTAGTGATAGTAACCATGTCTTCCGAAGAATAAAAACTGGCGAGAAATAATTTTTCAAAAACCTAAAAGATTTTAAGCACAAGTTTTTTACAATCAAAGTACTCGTCAATACGAATCAAACGATGAGGTTGTGTCGTTTCATTACGAAGTTCCTATGGCCATCATCCAGCTCCATTATCAGATCAGCACCATGTCATCATAATATTGCATTGTCACGCAATTTACACATGTATGCAAAATTTTATCTCGAAAACTACTGGGTCGATTTAATTGTGGTGTTCATCATTAAAAAGGTGTAATTTCGGGGTATGTTCTTAGACATTTTTTATGGCAGTTGACCACCAGGAAGCACTGCTGCAGCTAGGATGGTTGGCGCGTAAGTTACCATTTATCTCAAAAACTTCTTTGCAATTTTATTTCATTTAAGGTGATGCATTTGTAAAACAGTTGTCTCTGTTTTTTCCTTTACGTGTAAAGAGCCAAGAAAATAACCACACCTTTGCACTTTTTCAATGTTTTACGTTGTTATTTCTCTTAAGACTTCAATTTAAAAACTAAAATTTAGCAGATTCTCTGTAGTACTTATAAAGAAATATCTCCATATAAAAACTATGTGCAAAGGAAATGTTATTAATAAACAATTCGTTTTAGACTTTTTTTAAGACGTTTTAGACCTGTTTTTGGAATTTTTTTATGATTGAGTTAGGTACACACTATCGTGTAACATATTAGCACATTCTTCAGACAATATCCTTAAGTATGTCCAATATTTTTGCAAGACCGATATTTAGTAGTAATTACCCAGAAAAAATTATCTAGCAAAAGGGTTTCTCCGCTTCTGCACCGGTGCGTCGCCTTAAAAATAGTTTAATTATGGCAAGTTCTAAGAAGACATGTTTTATGGTTTAGACCACAAGGGAGCGCGACATCAGCCAGGAAGGTTAGCACTTGAGGGTTTTTTAGAAATTATTCCGCCCACTCCGATGCGATTTGTTTTCATTATAATATAGGTGTCATTTAAGAACAGGTTTTTAGACATGTTTTACAGCAGTGGACCACCAGGGGTGCTGCAGCAGCCAGTATGGTTGGCGCCTGAGGGCTTCTCAGGAACTATTTAACCGATTCCGCTGCGGCTTTATGCTTTATATGTCATTTTAACCAGACTACCCAAAAAAGGAGGGTAATATTTTTAGGATGTATGTATGTATGTCCGTTTCTTTGCCTTAACGGTTTCATGGATTTTTGAGTGCGAGATGTCGTTAGATTTTTCTTGACTAGACTGTCTAAAAAAGAGATGTTATGTTTTTTTTTGCAGTCAGGTTTTTATTTTTAATAAATTGGTCAGGTTATTCAGAGCAATTCTAGACATATATTACAGCCGTAGACTATCAGGGGGCCCTGCAGCTCAATAAAAATTCATAAAGCATGCAAATTATATGTAAATAAAGTTTGTGAAGAATTCAAAGAATCTACGGACAACAAAACCTGTGAGAGTAAGTAGTTCAAGGCTTGAAATGGAAAGGAGAACTTACTGAACGTAGGTACTTTCTAAAAAGTTTAAAGTAAAAAGCAAAATTAAAAATTTTGAAAAACCCCACGACGGGTGTTGAAACGTAATTAAAAAAGGATAAAATAACTTTTTTTAAAGTCCCCCGTCTAGAGGGAAAGATAAATCATAAAAAATCCAAGAAAAACCGTCGAGGACTGCCATTCTATGCTTTGAAAAAAATTTAACACAAGGAATTTTATGAGTTTACCTAATTCAGTATGTAAATTAATGTAGTCTTTATCAATTTAAATTGCTATTTTTAAACTGAAATTTTCTTAGATTTTTTAAAATGTATCTCCCGTTTCTTACTTCCCTCTTGTCGGGGCACTTTAAATAAGTAATTTTATCCTTTTATAATTACATTTTAACACCCGTTGCGAGCTTTTTCGAATTTGTTAATTTTGCTTTTATCGCCAAAAAATATAAATTCGTGTCAGTTGCGGTGTCCTTTTTCCACAAAAACTTAATTTTAATTTTTAATATTTTGTTTAAAAGAGACAAACCTGAGTCAGGACAAACATAAAAAAAATATTTTAGAAGCTTGATAGGAAGTTTACTGTCAGAAAATCGGTGGTAAAAGTCGGCGAAAATGTAGGTTATGAAAGCTTTGGTACTTTTTATATTACTCACTTGCACCATTCTTTTATCATAGAAGGTGACGGCGGTGACTTGGAATTCGACGCGTATATTATCGCAGCAACCGCGGTACAGTTCGATGCATACGCAGCAAAACTATCACAGTTTATATTGAAAATAGCATGCCTTCTCACTTCAGTTCTATTGCCATCTCTAAAATGATGTGGTGCGAGATTCTCAGTTTCCAACGAATTGAAATCTAGTATTGACGATTCGTAATCGGTCTCGAGATCTGGAAAATTGGAATCGTCAATCGATGATTCGTAATAGATCTCGAAATCTGAAATTTATAAATGCTTTGCCTAATAGTTGTTTTCTTAAAATAATGCGATTAGAGAAAAATCAATCTGCGATACTAATATTGCATCTAAAATAAAATTGAATCCTTTGTGTATTTTAAGGAACTAGGTATTGATTTTCCAAATTGATAGATAATTTATTTTAATTAAAACTTACCTACTGCATTCAAAAGTCCTATAAAAGATAAAATAAAAATAAAAATTATCATAATTTTATTAATTTTATGTTACATGTTTATTTTGTTCATTCATTTCAATTTCATTTCAACGTCCATGTCAAGGAGCAGTTTTTCTTATCCAAGATAATAAATATGAAAACTTATTTTTTCAGAAATAATGAAAAAAAAGTTTCTAAGTTTTTAAAGAAAGGTTGTCAGAAAAAAAAATACCCGAGGAAACAGGGATCTTGAAGAAATAAAATATTTGGACTGGACATCTGGATTTCACAAATACATGCGTTTGATTACATAATCCGAAAAATACGGGTATACTGAAAATTACTGATGACCTGCAATCCACTAATAAAATGAATTTAACTGAAAAATTTACTAATACTGCAGACAAGGTGGTATGGCCAACGAGCCTTAACCTGCCCTTAAAGTGCAAAAAAAACAACATTTCTTAGATATAGAAACTTCTTTCAGAATTATTTATCTACATTTCTGACCTTTTCATAGACCAAAGCCAAAGCAAAGTACCTTTAATATATAATTAGTACTATCGTAGCCAAAGAGAGTTTGTTTAACTTGCCTTAGGGACTCTCTGTCAGCTGAGTTTAAGAAAAATAATGTGGTTTCAACCTGTATCTAGCAGTAGCTGTAGACTGCGTTTCACCAAATAGTTCATATGGCGTCATATTGGCTAACCTGTCTATTTTGCATACATTAAATATGCATTATCTGACATTTTAGCCAACATGACGTAATATAAACTTTTTGATGAAACGAAGTCTAGTGTAGACGAAGCAGCCAAGAGATGGTTCTCAGTGCTCCATTGACTTGACAATTATCATTATCATCGTCATCATCATATCAGCCGAAAAACGTCCACTGCTGGACAAAGGCCTCTCCCAAGAATTTCTACGACGACCGGTCCTGCGCTGTCCGCATCCATCGGCTTCCCGCGATTTTCACCAGGTCGTCGGTATATCGCATGGGAGGCCTTCCTACGCTACGTTTTGCGGTGCGCAGTCGCCACTCTAGAACTTTACAGACAGTATGAGTTGACAGTATGGCTTCTTAATATACTAACGGACTGTGTCCCGTAGACAATTAAATTTCAAAGAGATTACAGTTTTATTTAATGAAATTGTTTTAGAGTGAGTTAACCTAAAAACTCAAGTCTTAAAGACCACATGCAGCCTGCGCCACCATATACAGGTGAGACATAAAAAACTGGCCAAGTGCGAGTTGGACTCGCGATATGAGGGTTCCGTACCACCACACCTCTTCACACAACTACAACAATGATACCTATTCACATGACAAACAAAAGACACAAACACGATATTCAACAGAAAAATACTACTTTTTTTATTTATTTTTATTCCCAATTGGTAAACTCTTGACGACGTCTTACCTGGTGGTAAGTAACGATGTTGCCGAAGATGGAAGCGGGCTTACCAAGATTCCCCAATGCAATCTTATCTTCATGCCGGAACACACCAATGATATCAACATTGATATTTGGCGGCAAGACTTAGATAAGATGGTGGTAGCTAGCCAGGCGGGCTCAGAAAATGCCTTACCACCCACCAAACCGAGTCTTACAATTGAACCCGCCGTTAATCGAACCCGCGACCTCCTGTGTAAAGAGCCAGTGAACTTTGCCTCTGAGCTACGGAGGCGGTTAAATTCACTACTAACGCTTGGTGTTTGAGTTAGCTGTTTTCCGTTAGTGAACATATTGTAATGAGTTTACCACTTTATTTTCTATTGATAGAATTCTTATAGGTTTTCCTGTAATCTACAAGCAATAAACTGTTTTTTTTTTAATTTTAGGTACTTTCGGAGATTAAGGAGGGGGAATGGTAAATTTTCGTCTCCTTTCATGAATAAAATCGAAACTATTTATTTTACAATAATAACAAAAATATATTTAAGATTTTCCTAACGAGCCCTTTCCTTTGATATATGACACAGTAAGGTTTACAAAACTTTTCTTAATTTCCTAATTTTTCCCCTGAAAATGTCACTTATTTTACAAAAAATATTTATTTACTATGCACATGTGTGTTTGGGTCATAGGATTATACTAAGCAACCAAATTTTGCCTGATTTGGTCAAGTAGATTCGATTGGCTGTGACAGACGGACGAACAGACAGACTGACGCACGAGGGATTCTATAAGGGTTCCGTTTTTTTGTACGGAACCCTAAAAATGGGTCTGTATGAAAAATTTTAAACAAAAAGGGGTACAGAAATTTGTTCTATGGAGACTACATTGTGAATTTTAGAGTAAAAAAGAACTATAAAGACTTAATTAACTAAAATACTACGTTGGGGAATCTTGGTAAGCCCGCTTCCATCTTCGGCAACATCGTCACTTACCACCAGGTGAGATGTTGTCAAGGGTTTACCAATTGTGAATAAAAAAAAAAAAAAAAAACCCTACTTTACAAAATGTAACCTCTCTTTTTTGGTTTGTGGGATAAAATGTATCTCACGTCACTCACGGGATCAAAACGACTCTAACGAAACTTGGCACTCCAAAATCCATCAAGCCGTTTGGGCTACAGACCGTGACACAGAAACATAAATACATACACACATACATACACTCGAATGACATAACCCTCCTTTCGGCGCAGTCGGGTAAAAGAATTTATAGGTACAAGATGTGATTTTTTTTTTTACAATTACCACAATAAAAAAAATTAGGTTGTGACAATAACTTATTTTGTTTTCAGGGCAACTTTTGAGTTTTTTTATAAATATTTCAATGCAATTTTATCGTACTCGTTTTGTTTTTTTTTTCGTTAGAAGACGTTTATGAGAAAATTTATCAGATTTTTGGAGTTCACTCCTTAAGAATCGATTTTCATATAAGGCGCCCGGTATGAAAAAAATATGAGGAGTGAAATCTAGTGATCGCGTAACGTTTTTCGCGCGCAACCTATTGGCGCACCTTTGTCACGTGATACAAAACAGTCAGGATTGGCCTTCGACCATATATAAAAAAACAAGACGCACAATTCCAAACGAAACGGCCTTTAAAAACCGTCCGGGATATGTAATTGCTAGCTATAGCTATATACCTGCAGTTGTTTACAAATAGCTATAATCGACAGAAAAGAAAAACGCGCATGCGTAATCACGTGACGTGACGTTGTCTGAAAATAAGGTATAATGGCCGTCACGATATAATGCATCACCTATCAAGTTCAACATGATAATGCCCGTCCGATAACTCATGTACTGGACTTCCTGGTCGGCCAATTCAAATATACGTAAAAAAACATACCTAAAGTTTCATACGAAATGGCTTGAAAATCTGTCCCAGATATAGAATTGCTACTTTTAGTTATATATCTGCATTCTCCGTGGCGTAATGGTTAGTCCATTCGCTTTACACCCGGAGGTCGCGGGTTCGATTACCGGTGGGGTCAACTTGTAAGAGTTGAATTGGTTGGTGATAGGGCATTTTCTAAGCACGCCTGGCTTACCACCACCATCTTATCTAAGTCTAACCGCCAAACATCAGTGTTAACAACATTGCTGTGTTCCGGCTTGAAGATAAGATAGCCAGTTCTACATTCCTGCGTTGGGAAATCTTGGTAAGTCCGCTTCCATCTTCGGCATCATCGTCACTTAACATCAGGTGAGATGATGCTAAGGGCTTAGCAATTTTAAATAAAAAAAAACACCCGCATGCGCAATAATGTGGTAAGATGCTGACTGAAAACAATACAGTGTGTGGAGTAGCTATAACAATATTTTTTCACTTTTCCTTTTTTCTCGACGATTTGCACTTTTAGCGACTAAATAAAATACTATAATTATTTGTGTAGGACCATTCTCCATAATCGAAAAATAAAAAACAACTATTCGATATTGTTACAAAATTTTCATTTATTTTACTTTTGAAGTTGAGATTCGAATGGAGATCGATTGGCATGTACAAAATAAAAGGGGTAGTAATGTAGTATCTAAACGAGTGACTTGTGTCAATAATACTTAATAAGCAACTAGAATAGTAATAGTAATAGTACTGCCCTCCACGGACTAAAGTGCAGTAACAGTAAAATAGCGGTTTCGAGAAAATGGCACTTAAATTTAGGAATAGAATTTAAAAAGTATACATATTTACAGGCATATTTAACAAAGTATAAATACAGAAAGTAAGTAAGATATCAGATTACGAATTCGTTGTTGTCAGATTTGAAAAAAAAAGTTGCCGCCATTTCGAATTTTTTAATTACTTGCCCTATTGCTTTCAAAATCGATGTCTGAAGGTCCCTAAGGTCACACACATTGTCAGATTTGAAAAAAAGTTGCCGCCATTTTGAACTTTTTAGTTACTGAACCGATTGCTTCCAAAATCGATATCTGAAGGATCCTGAGGTCTCTGATTACGAATCCGTTGTAAAATTTGAAAAAAAAAGTTCCCATCATTTTGAACCTTTTAGTTACTAGTCCGATTTCCCTGACAACTGATTCGTGATCAGTGATTTTGAAAGCTATCGGTTCAGTAACTAAAAGGTTCAAAATGGCGGCTTTTTCAATTCTGACAATTGATTCGTGATTAGGGACCTTAGGTACCCTCAGATATCGATTTTGGATGCAATCGGTCCAGAAACTATAAATTTTAAAAAATGGCGACCACTATTTTATTAATATTTACCCGTTTTCCTGGCGCGGAAATTATTTATATATTTTTTATGAGGAACAGCATTATCTCATGGTACAAATGGGGTTACACCATTTAAAAAATGCGACGTGACGACCCTCAATGAATGGTCCCACCGCACTGAACAAACGGTGAAAATGGTCTAGTGCAGCGGTTCCCGAATTCTTTTGGCTACGGAACCCTTTTTGGTTCACCGTTTTTGGGCGGAACCCTAGTTCAAGTAAGAATTAAACTAACTGTAACATGTTTTTTTTTACGTGAAATCATACTATACTGAGGCTTTTTGGCTTGGTATAGCATGTTGTAGTATAGTTTGACTTTACAAGAAGGACTTATTGAGATAAAAATATTTATTTAGTTAGAACAAAAAAGATATTTACAACATAAGATAATTGAAACTGAATATTAATTACGTTGTTCATTTATAAAATTACCATAGGTACCTAAATAAATAGAAAAAAATAAATACCTAAATTCTTAGACTGTGCGTCTACCAAAGATTACCTATTATCACGTATCATATTATTTGAACTTTGAGTATATACCTATATACTCAAAGTATTTGACCAAGTGTGTGATCGTAGCAGATCAATCCTTGACAAATGACAATGTAAACGAGGCATTTGATTTGTCAGCGTACGGTTTGTATATTTAATATACCGAATTAATCTACCGACCCGATAATCGGTGTACTGTGTACTTGAATTATCATGTCGGGCATCCTCGCCGGCTCGTGTTGAAGAATATCGTGTCGCGTATTACTGTCGGGAGTGGAGTCTTAATGTATAAACCGATCAAATTAAGAAGGGTTACGTTTCTATTTATTCAGTACTACTCAAACGACCATTAAATACAATAAGCTAATACTTGAGTTAAATGCGTAATTATCATTTTGAAAATAAAATTATCAGTGCTACGTCAATATTTCGACTAAATCAGTGATAAATAAAAACAGTAGTGACTTTAACTTATCGATAGAAAGATATTCCATCCTTTTTTCTCTTTTTGTTATCATTGTTTTTGCACTTCTTAAAGCTGCACTTCGTCATGTTAGCGGACCGCGAGATCACGTGATACTGGCGGACAAGTACATCTCCGCGAGTAAAAAGATGGACTTTACGTTCGGACAGTTACGCCCGCGTGATCGGGTGTCTGACAAGACGCACAATTCCAAACGAAACGGCCTTTAAAAACCGTCCGGGATATGTAATTGCTAGCTATAGCTATATACCTGCAGTTGTTTGTCAGAAGACAAGGATGGAAATATACAAATAGCTATAATCGACAGAAAAGAAAAACGCGCATGCGTAATCACGTGACGTGACGTTGTCTGAAAATAAGGTATAATGGCCGTCACGATATAATGCATCACCTATCAAGTTCAACATGATAATGCCCGTCCGATAACTCATGTACTGGACTTCCTGGTCGGCCAATTCAAAGTTTTTTTATATATGGTCGAAGGGATTGGCTGAATCTAAGATGACGTTCTGTCATTGTTGCAGTCTTAAGGCGTGTCTCCTGCGCCCACTTTTTTGAAACATTACACAGAAAACATGAAACAAAAACATTTGTTTTCATACTCAAGCCGTCTCCTGCTACAGGGAAATGTTTCTGAAACAAAAAATGTGCGCGACACGGCAGTTGTAGAAAAATGAAACAAATCCTTCCCCCCTCTCCACCCGCGCGGGGAGTAATTGTACTGTATCTGTGTATTGTTTTTCAAAACAGGTCGGAGGAGACGCGCCTTTACGATTTTTGATCTGTATATTTATGATTATAAAATATTTATCTAATTAAAAATATACTGAAAATTTGTGATATTTTACAATCTCCATCGTATAATTTGGTATTCCACTCCATCATGGATGTCAATTTTGTGAAAGCAGAGAGCAGAAACTTGCCCAAAGTGTACGCAAACAAGGATTGAAATGTTCTTCAAAAATAACCCCGATTTTTATTCTGCAGAGCTGAGAAATATATGTTCGGGCGCATCTCTAATTTCCTGTCACATCACTAGCAACATCAGGCGGTGGGGATACCTGTCCGCCATTACTGTCACACACGACAAGAACAACGCAATACGTGAGTCATTTTTGGAGTCAGATTTTTAAATTAATTATATCCAGTACCGAAAAGGAACATTGGTAAACCCTACGTGATAAAAAAAAGTGAAACAAAAACAGGAAAGTAATAAGCAATCGAAAATTTATCGCAGCGTCGCGTCATGCAATTCAACCTACAAACGTCCTTGCTTGCTTGAAAGCCCAGCCGGTCCAGCCCAGCCACAGTATTGGAAAGTACCTAGAAACGGCGCCGCAGCTACAGCTTCAACCAAGGGAAGTGCCTGTCCATCATTTTTCCTCATTACCTAACTAACTCCTCTTTTTTTTGCATAAATCGCGTTGTTCTTTGCAAGGTCATATAGCTATCAACCTACCTTCAAACGCAGCCCTCTTGTATTTTATTGGCCGTTGTGCAGCACGAAGCATGCAAGGGTCGTGGCGAAAACAGAAAACAACGATATTGAAAATAACGTGTCTATTGTCCAAACCAAAACAAACAGCATACGGCGAGCGACTGAACGAACATAATTCAAATTCACAGAGCGATTTCGCGTCTAACCCCGCCTCCCCTCACCCCTAACGACTGTCATTGGCTAACGGCCACGCGTCGTTTTGCAAAAGAAATTCAAGTCCTTATTTGGTAATAAATTAGGTGTCCCAGGGGTGAGGCAAAGCATCGTCGCGGGGGGAAGGGTATGCATCCGTAACATTTCTCCCGCCGTGCACCTGCAATGTGCATAAAAAATAGTCTAAATGAAATAAATTAAACGTGTTACCGATGCATACTACCATCCCATCCCTAAATACATAACCAAGTACATAGGCAGTTAACAGTCACTACGCAATAAAATAAACAGTTTTTACTTATTACAAATAAAATAAATGTAAGTTATTTTTCCTTAATGTGGGATGGTCAAGGCCTTTACAAATAATTTATAAACAGTTTTACATCTGTGTAAATTATACTAATTGTACATAATAAAATCCCAACATAGAATCTAAAATACAAGTTTGACTATTATTTTAATTCAATTTAGAGTTGAAGCTAAGTCATCAAGATCTAATGTAAGTCAAATAAAATTAAATTTCTGAGATAGTACATTAAATCTTCCTTGATAGTACCTAATAACAAGTTGTAATTAATTACACTGAGTCTTACTAATTGCCAAGTTTAAGTAAAATTTATAATCACAATCACAAAGTATGAAATCCAAAATCAACCAAACAATCTAAATAAACAAACAACAATAAATCTACAGGGTGTCCTATATTATCTGTAAAATAATATGTTGTCACATTGACTTTTACATTTCTAAATATGAATAATTTTGATGATACTGATGCCTTAATTGAAATTAAGATTTACATAATTTACATCAAATATTAAATTTTTCTTTTCTATTCCAAATTGAAATACAATTAAATTTGCAAATCTATTCTGTAGGTATTATTATTACACGCTTTGTTGCCCTACGCATCACACCGTTTTTCGTTTTGACATCTACAACCCTTACAATCCCGTCTGCACCTGGATGAATCCGCTCAACTCTGCCCTTAGGCCAGACGTTCCTCGGGAGTGTCTCGTCCACAATGACAACTAAATCACCCACCTTGATGGCTTCGCCTCGACCATGCGGCTCCCGCCGGTTTTGCAGTAGCGGTAGGACTTCCCGTACCCAGCGTTGCCAAAAGAGATCCGCCAGGCGCTGTGATGCACGCCAATGTGAGCGTTTGAGTTCATCCTCCCTTACGAATGTCCCAGGTAGCGGGACTTTTGAAGGACCGCCGAGTAGAAAGTGGTTCGGGGTGAGAGCAGCATCATCTTCCGCCGAAACTGGTACATGGGACAACGGTCTTGAGTTAACCGTAAGTTCCACTTCTGTCAGTAAAGTGTGGAGCACGTCTTCGTGAGGGTGTCGGTTGTGGAGCGTAGTATTTAGTGCAGTCTTTACAGAACTTACCAACCTCTCCCATGCACCGCCCATGAATGGTGCACCAGGTGGGATAAATCGCCAATTAATGTGTCGTACGTCGGCCTCTCGCTGTAGTGACGATAGTGCTGCCCTGCGTAGCTCGGCATCCGCACCATGGAAATTGGTTCCGTTATCGCTCCATATAGTGTCCGGACTCCCCCGGCGCGCCATCATTCGTCGAAGTGCAAGAATCGCAGCGTCGGCGGCTAGAGAAGAAGCAACCTCTAAATGAACGGCCCTGGTTGTGAGACATGTGAAGAGGCTGACGTAGCGTTTCTCATGGTGTCTCGCTACGGTGACAGACAGTGGTCCAAAGTAGTCTACGCCTGTGTGTGTGAAAGGACGCTGATGATGCGCGAGGCGGCAAGGTGGCAGGTCTCCGGTTGGCGGTACGGGAGGAACAGCGTGGCGTAGGCGGCAGGGCTGGCACTGCTTGATGACTGATCGAACAGTAGGCCGCAAGCGCAGCGCCCAGTGTCTCTGGCGCACTTGGTTGGTTACGTGCTCGACCCCACTGTGGTGAAGCTCTCGATGGATCCAGTCGATGTACAGTCTACAGTATGCGTGATCGCCATCCAGTATTGCCGGTGACTGTGTCTGTCCGTCTATGTCTGTCGCGGCGGTAGTTCTTGAGCGTAATCTCAGTACGCCGTACTCGTCGATGGACATGGAGAGTTGGCGTAAGCGACTATTGTTCGATACCTTTCTCCCGCCGGCGACATCTCGTAGCTCAGTTGGGAAGCTTTGTTCTTGCAGTGCGCGTATCCACAGTATTTCAGCGCGTCGTGCGTATTGCGCCGGCAGTGGCACATAGGTGGCGCTTCTCGTGTCTGCACGTGCGGGCGCCCCAGCTCTAGTAGGCGCGGCGCGACGGGTACCTTTCCATTCTGGATCGGTTGGGTCGACGCGTCGATTGTGAGTAGCCGCAGATGTAGTCATGTGGGTTCTGCAGCGGTCGATGAATTGCAGTACTCGCGCCGTACTCCTTATAAGTCGCAGCCAAGAGGAGAAGCGTCTTACCTCGGGCAAAGCTTCTTTCAGTTGTGTGTGGGAGACTGCGGATGCAGTCGTAGTGCGTTCTTCGCCTGTTTCTATGAGTGTGAGCGGATTATCATTCTGTGGCCATAACGTTTCCCCTAGGTAAAGAAAGTCAGGTCCAGTGAACCAACGGTGTGATGCTGAGAAATCGGATGGTGGTTTACGCGTAGCGTCATCGGCTGGGTTATGGGCGGAGGGAACCCAGCGCCATTGTGCCGTGTCGGTCGTCTCTTCCAGTTCAGCGACGCGATGCGCGACGAACGGTTTGAAGGAGTGTGAACCCGCGCGCAGCCACGCGAGCACGGTGCGCGAGTCGGACCACATCACGCGTCGGACGGGGCGCCGCTCATGCTCCCTCTCGACGGCGCACGCCAGTCGTCCTCCCAGTACGGCCGCCTGTAATTCCAGTCTAGGTATTGAAACTATCTTGAGGGGCGCTACGCGCCCTTTCGCCGCCGCGAGTGAGATAAATACTTTGCCTTTACCATCTATTGATCTCCAATAAGCTGCAGCAGCGTAGGCAACCTCACTCGCGTCCACGAATACATGCAATTCAAGTTCTTTTGCGTCACTGTACTTGGGGTAACAACGGGGCAAAGCAAGTCCCTTTAAGTTTTCTAGAGCCTGTAACCATGAATGCCAGGTTTGCAATATCTTTGGTGGAAAGGGCTCGTCCCAGCTAATATTGTTACGCCAAGTATCCTGGAGGATCTGTTTAGCTTGTTTACTTATAGGTGTCACTAAACCCAGTGGGTCAAAAAGTGACATCGCAGCCTTCAAAAGCTGTCTCTTCGTCGGGACTTTACAATCAAATGTAGAAATATTAGAAGTATTAAAACTAAGGGTGTCGTCGGCAGGACGCCATACAAGCCCCAGCACTTTTTCCTCTTTGAGTATGGTGACGTGTGCGCTCCCAGCTACCGCGGCGAGCCCCGCGATGGCAGCACGGTCGTTCGATGCCCACTTCTGCAGCTGGAAGTTTCCACGGCGATGCACTTCGTCCACTGCTCTCGACACACAGTTGGCCTCCTCCGGCGAATCGAAGCTCTGTAAAAAATCATCCATATAGTGATTGTTTATTATGGAGCTTGCGGCTTGAGGGAACTCATCTTCACACCTATGTGCATTATAATTTTTGACAAATATAGCCGTACTAGGGGAACACGTAGCGCCAAAGAGTACCGATGTCATCCTATATTCAGTGGGTGCAGTACCAGGCTGATCACGCCAAAGGAAGCGTAAGGCATCTCTGTCACACTCCCTCATCTTTATCCTCAGGAACATATCTTTGATATCAGCACTTACTGCCACCCTCTTTTGTCTAAACCTCATGAGAACCCCTAGTAACGACTTCAATAAATCAGGACCAGTCAACAAGTAATCGTTCAGACAGACGCCATTAGTACAAGCAGCGGCGTCGTGGACTATGCGCACCTTATCAGGCTTTGCTGGATTTAATACTGGGAAATGTGGTAAGTACCAAGTTTTGTCTGTAGGCGCTGGAGTTGGTGCCAGTTCAGCGTACCCATTGTGCAACAAATAATCTACCTGTTCCTTGTATTTTTCCTGAAGTTGTGGATCCTTGTTGAGCCGCTTTTCCACACCTTCCAGTCGTCTGAGTGCTGCAGTATAATTGTTCGGGAAGGGCTTACCTTCTTCCTTCCACAGCAAACCTGTTTCATAACCACCTTGTTGTAGAGGGCGTGTCGTGTTCTGTAGAATCTGCAAGGCACGGCTCTCTGGGTCCGAGTGTGGCTTGCGCGGTTCTACCCCAAGGGCATCCATCTTAAAGTGGTCTTGGACCAGCTGCTCCAGGGAACCAGTGCGGCTTATATGATTGCAGCGGTGCCTTAAAGTTAAGGAGGGTACATAGCTATGTCGTTGGCCATGCAAAACCCAACCTAATGGTGTCAAGGAAGCCACAGGTTGACCTTTAGCGCCCTGGCGTACCTCAGTTGTCAAGAGGAGTTCCCAGTTATCCTGGCCTATAAGTATTGTTGGCTCACCGACCTCATATATAAGTTGATGAGACAGATCCCTTAGATGTTCACAACCCTGAAGAGCCTCAGCCTTTACAGACTGTGCAGTTATGTCCAGCTTTTCAATAGTCCGCGCTTCAATTTCAAAATTATTACTACTATGCTGGCCACAGATGCTAAATTTCACCCGACATGAAGTTAAGGCTTCCACACGTGCTCCACCAACTGCCTCGATATAAAAGGGAGCAGCTGGGCCTGTGCACCTATTTTCTGGGCTATGTCTGCAGTCAGCAGGGTTACAGTGGAGCCATCATCAAGCAAACCATAAGTGTTTACAGTACCTTTTGGACCTGTTAATTTAACAGGTAATACTTTTAGGAAAGTGCTTGCTGCCCGTGGTGCCCATGTGGATGTCACCGCTGCAGGCTGCCAAGCTGCGTCGCAGGCATGCACGTCCATGGTGCCGGTGAACGCGTCCATGCCGCCCTCGGACACACGCGCACCGCCGTAGAGTGGCAGCGCGCTACAGCCAGCCGCTTGGGTGAAGGCGCAGTCTTCAGCTGTTCTCGTGCAAGCACTGCTCTCCGCTGGTCGTGTAGAAGTGATACCCTCGGCACTCGGCGAGTGGCTACGTTGTGGCTGCGGTCCGTCATCGTTGTGCAGTAGTCGGTGGTGGTAGTATTCGCACCCACGCACCACACACTTAACACTCTTACACCGGTGTTGCCACTTTCTTTTAGTCAGGCACCTGAAACATAGTTTTGTTTGTCGAGCTACTTCCCATCTTTCAGACACAGGCATAGCCTTAAATTTTAAGCATGTAATTGGTGTGTGGCCAGTTTCACTACAGGCAGCACATACATTTTTATTGTTAAAATGTGTAACTTTCATTATTCTATGGGGTCTTGGATGAATATTATTATCTATCACCTCAGCTTTAGCGTGTCTCGCATTCAGATCAGCCTCTCTTTCCAGGAAGCGTGATAATTTAATAAGCCCCGGATCGCTATCTTTACTATTGAACTCAAAGTCATACCATCTGTTCCTTAGTACGGTGGTTAATTTGTCAGTTATAATATTTATGGCGTCTGTATTATATAAATACTCAGATTTATTTAATGCCCGTACAGTGCTGATAATATTATCTACTCGGGATGCAAAGATACACACATCTCTAGGATTATCTGTCAATTTTGGTAAACTCCGCAGTTTTTCCAATTCACTTGTCACAAGTGCGTGAGGCCGGCCAAAGCGCGCCTCCAATTTATACATTATGTCTTCCGCCTTCATGTTACAAATAAATGAACCCTTCACGGCTTCGAAGCCTAGTCCTTTCAGACTCTTCCGTAGTCGAGCAACATTCTCATACTCCGAGAAGGCAGCCTTTGACTGATCGAAAGCCGCTTTGAAATACAGCCACTCACTACTGCTACCGTTAAAGTAAGGTAAATCTGGGTACCTGTGACTCGCGGGGGGCCGGTCCCCGCGAGCTACCTTTAATATGGCTGCTGCCAGATCCATCGCTGAGTCGTCGCAACCATGCTGTCGCAGCGGCGGCGATGGCGGCCGCAACGGTTGCTGCGGCGTCGGCGGCGGCGCTGTGTAGTAATGCGCAGCCGTGGGCGGCGCTGATGGCGGTGGCCTGTCACCGCGCATCGCGTCGCCGTCGTGTGTGATGTTAGCGTACGGTGCCGTGATGGTACGCTGGATGCTTGTCGGTGTACTCGTACTGCTTTGTGATGGTATGCCTGCCAATGGAACAGTATTCTCGTACAAAGTTGCAGGTGTCGAGTCGTCTGCAGCTTCCAGTAGAGCTAGCCTTGCCGCGGCTAGCTCGAGTCTCGCGCGGGCTAGCGCAATTTTCGATTATCTCGTCTTTGACCCTGTGTCGAAGTTCTCGTCCTCGCGCCTGTCCCCAGGTTGGGCCAGCGTCGACAGCGGGAACGCGAGTGTCGTGAGCGTAGGGGTCAATGGCCGTGTGGACTGTAATGCGTCGTTGGAACCGCCGTTGAGGTCGCTGGTGACGGTGGGAACCTCCTGTCCCTGGAGCCCCACGCCCGGGAACTGATGTGACAATAGCCCCATGCCGGGGGTCTGTTGTTCGGAGGACTCGGGCGTTACTTCTCCGTCTTGTATCGCCGCGTCCTCTTGGCTTCTTGTTTTCACCATTTTTGCACACTTTTAGGTATACACACAACACAAATAATAAATCCGGTACGATAGGACCAACTGTGCAGCACGAAGCATGCAAGGGTCGTGGCGAAAACAGAAAACAACGATATTGAAAATAACGTGTCTATTGTCCAAACCAAAACAAACAGCATACGGCGAGCGACTGAACGAACATAATTCAAATTCACAGAGCGATTTCGCGTCTAACCCCGCCTCACCTCACCCCTAACGACTGTCATTGGCTAACGGCCACGCGTCGTTTTGCAAAAGAAATTCAAGTCCTTATTTGGTAATAAATTAGGTGTCCCAGGGGTGAGGCAAAGCATCGTCGCGGGGGGAAGGGGTATGCATCCGTAACAGCCGTTTTACATCTAAATAGCTATTTTAGTGTGTCAAAGTCTTAATGGAACAATTCTATTGTTATTTTACGTGAAAATCACGCGATTCTATACATTTTTACAAGAAAAAACAGTCAAATTACATTAGGTACCTACCCACTTGCTACCTTCATTTCACAAAAAGATACCTTCTTTTACCCATTATTTTAGTGCTTTCGATTATTCAGTCCTGAAATAAATAAAAAACGCCATTAACACTGCATTCCAGCTAAAATCTCTCGGCGCAAGATTGCATAGTACTGCATCGGAGCGTCTGTTTCTGTGAGTGATACTCTGACGAAAGTCACTGACCTTACCACTGACCTTGACACTTCAACGTGTCGGAGCATAAGCTGAACATAAATACGTATTGTTAACATTTTATTTTACTTAATCTGTGTGTTTTAATTGGCATTGCTGTATCGTGTTAATCATAATGTCAGATACAGAAAACGGGCCAAAATCGGCATGTGAAAAACTACAAGAATTCTATACCAAACGAAGCTCCGTCAAAGGTCGAATAACAAAGTATCGAAAGTTACTAAATGGATACATGAACCTAAGCAAAATGTCACCATCAGACTTAGGTACACTAACCCAACGATTTGAAAGGTTTCAAACAATGTCTTTAAGCTATATCCAAGCCCAAATAGAATTATTAAATTCTACTAATTTGGATTCTGAGCTTGACATACGAGAAGAATTAGAATCAGATTTTGCAGCACTTATTGCTCAAACTCAACTGTTATTAGAAAAACATCAACCAAAACAAAATGTACAATCCGTTAATTCAGAGTCAGGTTCTAACTGTAGTCACTCATGTCGCCACAACAATGTAACTGGATTTAAGTTGCCGATAATAAGAATTGCGAACTTTGATGGAACTTATTTCAAATGGCTTGAGTTTCGAGACACATTTACGTCACTTATTCACAGTAATGACAGATTAGAACCTATACATAAATTTCATTACCTTAACTCTTACCTAGTAGGAGAGGCTTCTAGTGTCATCAGCAATCTGGAAGTTAGTGCTGCCAACTATGAGGAAGCCTGGCGTCTCCTCTGTGAGAGATATAACAACAAGAAACAATTAATAAATAACCATTTAAATTCATTATGTAACATTCAACCTGTAGCTCGCGATTCTGCGAAAGGGCTAAGATTTTTGATTGATCATGTATCAAAAAACCTACGTGCCTTGCATACCCTGGGTGAACCAACGTTATCATGGGATACCCTGATCATCCATTTGGTCTCAGCAAAGCTTGACAGTAGTACAAATTTTAAGTGGGAAGAACATAAAAATAGCTTTCCCAAGTCACCATCTCTAAATGATTTTTTCAGTTTCATCAAAGGTCGAGCTGACATATTAGAATCTGTTAAGTATAACAAAACTGAACGTCAAAGCAACTTCAAGAGTGAGCCTCACTCTTCTTCTATTTACAAAGGTGAGAAGTCTCACACCAAGTCATTTGTGATTTCAGCCTGTGAACCTTCTTCTCTTCCTGCGTGTGTCCTGTGTAACGGCAGTCACCGGCTTTATGATTGTGCCTCGTTTCTGGCCATACCCGTTGAGGATAGAACTTCTGAGGTAATGCGGTTGAAGCTCTGCATCAACTGCTTACGCAAGGGGCATTCTTCACGCCACTGCAGGTAAGGTCCATGCTCTATTTGTAAAAGGCGGCACAACACTTTGCTGCATAGGGAATCTTCTCAGGCTGTAAAGGTATCCAATGTCAATACAACCATTTCTATGCCTGAAGCCAATGTTGAGCGGGATGATGATGATAATGATGATGGGAGTATCGTCACTATGGCAGTCCATGCTAGCAATAATGTACTTCTTTCAACTGCGTTAGTTGAAATATACAATCCAAACACAAACAAACACCTAACTATACGTGCCTTGCTAGACAGCGGAAGTCAGTCATCTCTTATAACTGAACGATTAAGAGACACATTAAAATTGACTCCTCAGCCAACCCAAGTAAACGTTTTAGGTGTAGGTAACATAATTTCTAATTCTGTACAACGCTGTGTCGTTGACATGAGATCAATATGTAGCAGCTTTGAAACCAAAATGACATGTTTAATATTGCCAAAGTTAACAGGTAACTTGCCTAACAAAACATTTGATATTTCGCAAGTAAACTTGCCTTCAAATATTAAATTATCAGATCCTAACTTTAATCAATCCGCACCCGTAGACATGCTTATAGGTGCTGACATCTTTTGGAATTTAATAGAGTCTCCACAGATCATTCTTGGCTCCAATCAGCCCATAATGCAAAAATCAAAACTAGGATGGATATTGGCAGGTCCGTTATATTATATAAAAAATAAAAATCATAATAAATTGGTACAGTGCAATCATGTTGCTGTTGAGTGCAGTAATAGTTACATTTCTAATGAAGATTTGAACCAAGAGCTAACAAAGTTTTGGGAACTAGAACAAATTCCTGAATCAAACACTCCCAGAACAGTTGAGGAAACAGAGTGCGAAGAACATTTTGTTTCAAATACATATCGAAACAAAGAAGGCAGGTTTTGTGTAAAATTACCTCTTCACTCTGAGCCAAGTTGCTTAGGAAACTCCTTTAGGTCAGTCAAAATGCAATTTTTAGGTTTAGAGAAACGGTTTGCAAAAAATCCAGAATTAAAACAAGCATATTCACAATTTATTCAAGAATATTCAGATCTAAGTCATCTATCAGAGTCAAACACTTTAATTCCACAGCAGTCCTACTTCATTCCCCATCACGCCGTACTGAAGCCCTCCAGTGAATCAACTAAGCTGCGAGTAGTTTTTAATGGCAGCGCCAAAACAACATCTGGCTATTCTATAAATGATCTACAAATGACCGGACCTTACATACAGGACTCACTGTTTAATATATTGCTTAGATTCCGTCAGCATGCCTATGTGCTATCAGACGACATAGAGAAAATGTATAGACAAATACAGGTACAAGATAACGATCGTAACTTACAAATAATATTGTGGAGAAATAATGAAAATGATCCAATTAAGTCTCTGAGACTTAATACTGTAACCTACGGGTATACTAGTTCGAGCTTTCTGAGCACTCGCTGTTTGTGGCAGTTAGGTGAAGAGTGTTCCGATCCAAAAATAAAAACAATAATACAAAATGATTTTCTCGTTGATGATTTGCTAACAGGAAGCGAAAGTCAAGATGAGTTAGTCTACATAAAGAGAGCAGTAGAAAGTGCGCTCTCAGCTGGCTGCTTCAATCTGCGCAAGTACCGTTCAAACTTACCAGCAATATTAGTAAATACTCAATCCATTCAGCGCGATTTAGTCATCAGCTCATCTTCCCACACATTAGGTGTAGGGTGGAATCCCAACGAAGATTACATAAATTTTCCGAGTAATTATAAAAACACCAAAGATATTCCAACAAAGCGATCCATATTATCAGACTCGTGTAAAGTCTTTGATCCTCTAGGCCTATTGAGTTTACTTACAATAACACCTAAAATACTAATAAAAAGGTTATGGATCGAAAAAATTGACTAGGACGAACCAGTCCCATATGAAGTAAATCAGTTGTGGCAAACATTTATTAAAAATATAATGCACATAAAAAACTTGCGCATCCCTAGGCATAGCTTGTGTAATTCCCCTTCACATATAGAGCTGCATTGTTTTTGCGACGTGTCAGTAAACGCGTATGCAGCATGCGTCTATCTTCGATCTGTAAGTAACCAAGGTGACGTCACGGTTCGGCTTCTATGTGCTAAGGCTAGGGTAGCTTCAGTGAAGCCAACAACTATTCCCCGTCTGGAGCTGTGTGCGTGCCTAATAGGAGCTCAGCTCGCGGGCGCCGTATGTCGCGCATTGCGATGTGTAATTACACGCAAAATATTTTGGACTGACTCATCCATCGCGTTGGCTTGGTTAGGTATGAGGTACGACAAGTTAAAAACCTTTGTGGCCAACAGGGTAAGCACCATATTAGAGATGACTGACGGCTCAGAGTGGCGACACGTTCCCACCAATCTGAATCCTGCTGACTTGGCTTCTCGCGGTGTAGATGCTTCCAAAATTATTGATTTAGATTTATGGTGGAACGGCCCCACCTTCTTACATTATCACGAAAATTTGTGGCCTACTTTTTGTAGTAAAAGTCAAGATATCGATGAATTATCTGAAATAAAGGCAAACATTATCACAAGCAATGGAAATAGTAAACAAATACTAATAGATTTTAATCGTTACTCCAAATTAAAAACATTACAACGTTCATTTGCATACTTACTTCGATTTATTCACAATACTAGAAATCCTAAAAACAAAAGGATTGGTATTTTGCAGCCTGAAGAACTCAATAGCTCTTTCCAGAGTTTAGTAAAATTGTCACAAGAAGATACTTTTCAAAAGGAGTTAAATATTCTCCGCTCAAATAAGAGTTTAAATTCAAAAAACTATTTAGTGTCTTTAAATCCATTTCTAGATAATCAAAATATATTGAGAGTTGGTGGACGATTGGAATCCTCTTACTATCCCTTCGATAAGCGCCATCCTATGCTACTACACTCCAAACATCCCCTTACTAAATTACTGTTTCGACAGGAACACTTGCGTCTTCTTCACGCTGGTCCACAGCTGCTTTTATCCTCTGTGCGAGAATCTGTTTGGCCTATAACTGGCAGAAACCTCGCACGCACCACCGCGCGACACTGTGTCGTGTGTAGAAAGGCGAGCGGTAAAACCTTGACTCCCATCATGGGTGTATTACCTGAGCAACGTGTCAATCCAGGTTTCCCCTTCTCTTGTACTGGTGTTGATTTTGCTGGACCATTTCTAATAACGGATAGAAAAGGAAGAGGTTGCAAAATAACTAAATGCTATTTATGCATCTTCATTTGTTTAAAATATAAGTGTGTGCATTTGGAGGCCGTAAGCGAGTTATCAAAGGATGCTTTCATTTTGTCTTTGCGCCGTTTTATCTCCCGCAGAGGCAAACCTGTTGAAATATTCTGCGACAATGGACGCAACTTTGTAGCCGCTTCTAAAGAAATAAGTGAGTTTTTGGCTTCGAATGCTGATGACATTACTGGTTTCTCCTCTGGTGAGGGAATTAAATTCAAGTTTCGGCCGGCTTATGCTCCGCACTTTGGTGGGTTGTGGGAGGCTGGTGTCAAATCGGCCAAATTTCATTTGAAAAGAATATTAGGTAACACTCATTTAACGTTTGAAGAGCTGGCGTCTCTTTTTAGTCAAATTGAATCAATTTTAAACAGTAAACCGATTTGTCCCCTATCATCCAGTCTTAATGACCTTTGTCCTTTAACCCCTGGGCACTTCTTGATCGGCCGACCTTTGACGTCCTTGCCGTCACCAAATTTCAACGATCCAAAGATCAATATGAATAGATTGGATCGTTTTCAACGATTGGAAATGATAAGACAACACTTTTGGAATCGCTGGCAATCAGAATACATTGCAGAGTTGCAACAAAGACACAAGTGGCGTGTTCCAGACAAGCAGTTGCATAAAGGCGATTTAGTACTTTTAAAGAAAGAAAACACTCCGCCAATGAGTTGGAAATTAGGACGAATCACCGACCTTTTCCCAGGCAAGGACGGAGTAACGCGCGTGGCTGAAATCAAAACAAGTACTGGGAGCTATCGGCGCGCTATAAAATATTTATGCCCCCTGTTAGAACCTGCAGAGGACATTTCATTGGAAGCTGGAGCTTCCAACGTCCCGGAGGATGTTCGGGCGCATCTCTAATTTCCTGTCACATCACTAGCAACATCAGGCGGTGGGGATACCTGTCCGCCATTACTGTCACACACGACAAGAAGAACGCAATACGTGAGTCATTTTTGAAGTCAGATTTTTAAATTAATTATATCCAGTACCGAAAAGGAACATGTAAAAACAGCAATGTAAGTACTATAAAATAATATAACACTACCTACGTAAGTAAACTTAATCCTGCGAAGGCAAAATAATGGTCTTTCTTTCAATTGTAGTTTTTTAGGTTATAAAGAATACATTTTGTTTACAGTAAGTAATTAGTTTGCATTTTATGGGCTGCACGAGAATCTTATGGTGACAATGCTATTGGGTACGTGCAACTACATCGTGGATCAGGACTTTGCACGCTTTGCAAGATCTGCCCCGAGCACAAATTGAGGGCTAGTTCATACAGAGTCACTATGGTGATAGACGAGACTAAAGGTGAAATCGTCAGTTGCCAGTGCTTGGACTGTGCAGGTTCAACTGGTGGTTGTAAGCATGCAGTGACATTTTTAATGTGGACCCATCGTCGCAATCTTCCTGCAACCTTCCTGCACCGAGGTTGAATGTTGGTGGAAAAACCCATTCTCTCGAGAGTAGGGACTACTATGAAATACGTCACTGTAGATCAAATTTGCAAAAAAACAGCTCCACATCATGAAACCAGCACAGACCTTTTCCACGAGTTTCTTCAAGAAGCAAAAAAGAAGAAAATTATGAATTGTGAACTGTTGAAGTATCAGAAAGACTTTAAACACAGTGATGTTTGACAGTTTTCACTTCATTGTTTCCTTATTCAAGCGAGTGATGATATAAAGAATGATGTCAACAAATTACTAGAAACATTACAAGAGAAACTTTACAAAAATGCTCTTGATTTAATTAAAAAGTCAACTCGAAACCAATGAAAGAGCCCTTTATGGTATGACCTAAGATATGCTCGTATAACCGCATCCAAAGCATATTAGGTTAGTTGCTGCCAAACACCAGATGGATCATTAGTAGCTGCGATCATGTGAGCTAAAACACCTGACACATCAGCTAAGAAAAGAGGCCGGAAATTGGAATCATCCATTAGTTATAAAAACTGTGCAGAGTAAACTTAAAACCAAAGTCGAGCCCTGTTTTGTGCCTGTTTAGACAATCGTACTTAAGAAGTAAACTCCAGTCGTGCGTCGGAGCTGACACACACACTTTTTTTTTATACAGACCCATTCTTATGTCACACTTGTATACTAGTGGCTCTGTGACCTGTGTAGTGTAGACCTCGCGAGATTTTTGAAATTATTGTAACCCCCCCCCCCCCCTCACCCCCAACCCCCCATGGCTCCGCCATTTAAAAAAAATCCAAAACTGATCGCCAAAAAAATCTATACAATTATCGAACACGCTTACAAAAAATTCACGAGAATCGGTTGAGAAATGCGATATGTAAAGGAGAACGTCATACATCCGCCGGACAAACGAAAACATTTTTGCTCAAGCTGAAACAGAGACAGTCAATTGTGGTATTCCGGGCTGCAGCCTTTAAGACTTGGGTTTTCTTGTTAACCTGGGTTCTTTAAAAATCATCGATTCATGCAAAAACTAGCGATGTATCGATTAGTCACACTTCAATATGCCAGTTGGATTTTTTCAAATTAATTGTAGTTTTAAATTGGAACGAAAAAACATCGAAAAAAAACGAGACCTACAGTACTCGCATATGATGTGTAACATGTGACAAAATACTTATGAAATTAATTAATTATCGGGTCGTACATTCACGGGCCGACCCTTCGAATAGTAGTATGTCATCTTTGCCTTTGCCATCACACTAGGCGGCATGGCTATGACAACCTTAGTTTTCGAGAATTAAAAAACGTTCGCATTTCCTGTTACACATTTCCGTCCCATTTCACGAAATCACTCCCACAAATTGCAGGAAAGCGAGAGCAAAGATGTTACACATCAAAAAGTTAAAAAGTGTGGTTATTTTCTTTACTCTTTACACGTAAAGAAAAAAACAGAGACAACTGTTCGCATCAATGTCTCGCCTTATCTCCCTTTCTGCTGTTCAATGGTATCAATGTCAAAACTATTTCTCCAATTCGAATTTCAAATTTTCTAGTCAAAACAGATGGAAGGTAATCGTGTTTTCCGAATTTAAATTTTGTCCTGTGCATTTGCATAGGCGGAAGCAGTTGTGTCCCGCCATTTCTGTCCAAGGCCGGATTTGGAACTTTTCAGAAAATTTGTGAGTCTTGTAATTTACCTCATTTATTATTATTGTTAAGCGTCGGTGGCTCAACCGGTAACGACTCGGTCCATCTAACCAGAGGTACCGGGTACAAATCTGGACGGCCAATGTACCAATGAGTTTTTCAAAAACTTACGTACATACTTACCGATTGCTTTAACGGTGAAGGAAAACATCGTGAGGAAACCTGCACAGGCCTGCGAAGAAACTCGAAGGTTGTGTGTGAAGTCGACCAACCCGCACTGGGCCCGTGTGGTCGACTAAGGTCTAATCGCCCTGATTCAGGGTAGGCTCGAGCCCCTCGGTGAGAACGTATATGAGCTGATATAATAATTATTATTGTCTGTTTGGTTGCTAACAGTCATATTAAGGGCAGTGTCATTTTATGGACAAATCACACAGTTGACCTTGATCTAAATTAGGACTCCTGTACTGTGTAAACTAGAGACACATACACATTAATACGCAGATACATTTAAATGCTACCAAAAAAACAAAAAAAAAAAACTTTTTACTACTATGCTTCTATACAATTATTATTATTTACAATTGGTAAGCCCTTCTTGTATTATTTATTACTGAGATATAATACATCTGGATGTAGAGTACAGTTCTCGAGCAGCGACGGCGCATGGGAAGACATAGAGTAAGCGAGCCCCCCACTCGGTGGACCGAGGACCTGGTGAAGGACGTGGGAAGCTCCACATCCAGCGGCAACGCAAGATTGTTCGTTGTAGAAATCCTTGGTCCAGCAGTGGGCGTCTTTCAGCTGATATGATTATAATGATGATCAGAGGCTTATTTACCCTACGTCCAAGGAGCCTTCCTTCCTCTGGCCTGGGGCGGCAAGAGGTGGGGGCCCCTTTTTTCGGTTGTTCTTTTGCCAGTCGTAGTAGAAAAATTAGAGCAAAATTTGAATTAGGTAGTCGATAATTTCTTAAAGATTTTCTTTGATAAAAACAATTAAAATAGTCGAAGAGTTACCAATATATCAAGTAACGGAAAATCATTTTATGCTAGTTTTATGAGTTTTATTGGTTTCAGGGTGCTGATAGGGTTTCCTCGGTACTGTAGCGTATGTCAGGGATGTTTGCAGAAGCACGCACTAACAGCTTACATGCAATTGTGCCCAGGAGAGTCGCGTCCCTGATGCGACGTGTGAGGGGCAGCACCAACGGCAACATGAAAGCCATTGCCAGCAAACCGGGCTGTCCTATATTTGGCCACTGAACAACGCTACACAAGCGGCTGGCCAGTGTCCGGATGTTGGGACTATGTAATTTTTTTGTGTGTTTTTATTTTGTATTGTCACTGACATTAGATTTGTTATTGTATAGTACTAACATTTATGGGCTGTGCGGCCTGCAATAAATCTATTTGATTTGATTTACAAGTAGGTACTTCGGTGTTTTCATTGTTACTAAGCGCGAGATTGCACCGGCGGCGGCGCAGTGGCTAGGCACAGCCGGAGATCGGACGCGGGGCGGGGGCTGTGGGGCACAGCGCAGCGGCAATGTGCGGCAAACATCAAACAAACAAATGAAAGTAATCACACGAAACCTGCGAACGACACGCGTGCTACAAGCTTAATAGATCGTCTCATTGTCAAATACTTAAATTGATAGGTTTAGTTGAGTTTGTACCTGCCTAGGGTATTGCAGCTTTTACAGATTCCATTAAATAGAAATAGAAAATCATTTATTTGCCTTAAACACGGTATACAGAGATCTTTAAAGTTATAGTTATAGCACTCATGTTTAGCTATTAAAAACAGCATGCAAATATTAAGGTAACAAGTATCATTCCAATAATACTAGGTCAGTTATATTAGGATATGTAAACATAAGGTATAAATTAGTCATAATATAATCATTTACAATTTCAAGTCAAAAAATTCATTTCAATTGTAGAAATTATGTAATATAGTAACCACTTTTGCATTTTCTTAGTCATTAGAGTCAGTGGAAGACTTTTGAATTCACTTGGTAATTTATTGAATAAACATATTAATGCTATATATCATTTCAGAACAGGTAACTGATTATATACAGCGTCGGTGGCTTAACAGCGTCGGTGGCTCAACCGGAAACGACTCGGTCCATCTAACCAGAGATACCGGGTTCAAATCTGGACGGCCAATGTACCAATGAGTTTTTCAAAAACTTACGTACATATCATTACCGATTGCTTTAACGGTGAAGGAAAACATCGTGAGGAAACCTGCACAGGCCTGCGAAGAAACTCGAAGGTTGTGTGTGAAGTCGACCAACCCGCACTGGGCCCGCGTGGTCAAATAAGGCCTAATCGCCCTGATTCAGGGTAGGCTCGAGCCCCTCGGTGGGGACGTATATGAGCTGATATTATAACTGATTTATATCGCCGCCTGATTACTGAGAGGTCTTGTAATCTTTTGAAGCCTTATTCTGCCTGAGTACGTCCCTGTTTTGATTCCAATTCCTTTATCGGGAACCAGCCGGGAACTTTTGGCAGCCGATGAAATTTGATGCGGCAAAACTGAACAAAACGGGGTTTATTTAGAATATTTTTATTTTGGGGTGTTATGTTACTGAATAAGCGTGTTTTTCTTTTTATTTTTATTTTTAATAACTTGCGTTCCTTGCAATAATGTTTACTTGTATGAAAATTTGTGTCGCCAGTGATGACATAGGGAACTGAGACATGGTCGCTTACTATGGGCCTCATAAGAAGGC
Organism: Coleophora flavipennella; assembly: GCA_947284805.1. NCBI lineage: Eukaryota > Metazoa > Arthropoda > Insecta > Lepidoptera > Coleophoridae > Coleophora > Coleophora flavipennella. Next base: position 11,520,909 of record OX369290.1, read on the forward strand.
TCAAGGACACCCAAAAGGCAATGGAGCGTGCTATGCTCAGAGTTTCTCTGCGTTATCGAACAGAAACGAGGAGATCCGTAGGAGAACCAAAGTAACCAACATAGCTCTCAGAATTGCTAAACTTATGTGGCAGTGGGCGGGGCACATATCTCATAAAACGGATGGCGGTTGGGGCAGTAAAGTTCTCGAGTGGTGACCGTGCACTGAAAAACGTAGCGTATGAAGGCCTCCCACTCGGTAGATCGATGACCTGGTTAAGGTCGCGGGAAGCCACTTGACGCGGGTAGCGAGTGTGGTTATTCTCTTTACTCTTTAGAAGTAAAGAAAAAGACAGTGAAAACTGCCTTAAAAAGATTCGCGTTCTAAAGAATAGGTATTTGAATAAAATGTTGCTGACTCCTTCCCTACCTCTCTGTATACAGCAAGAAAGGAGAAAAAAATTACCAAAACAGCGTTTCATAGTCCCCTATTTCATCCTTCAAAACTTAAACAATAATATTTAATAAATCAACTTATATATTATTATAAATAAGCGTCGGTGGCTCAACCGGTAACGACTCGGTCCTTCTAACCAGAGGTACCGGGTTCAAATCTGGACGGCCAATGTACCAATGAGTTTTTCAAAAAACTTACGTACATGCTTACCGATTGCTTTAACGGTGAAGGAAAACATCGTGAGGAAACCTGCACACGCCTGCGAAGAAACTCGAAGGTTGTGTGTGAAGTCGACCAACCCGCACTGGGCCCGCGTGGTCGACTAAGGCCTAATCGCCCTGATTCAGGGTAGGCTCGAGCCCCTCGGTGGGGACGTATATGAGCTGTAATGATGAAATCAGCTTATATACGTCCCCACCAAGGGGCTCGAGCCTGCCCTGAATCAGGGCGATTAGGCCTTCGTCGACCACGCGGGCCCAGTGCGGGTTGGTCGACTTCACACACAACCTTCGAGTTTCTTCGCAGGCGTGTGCAGGTTTCCTCACGATGTTTTCCTTCACCGTTAAAGCAATCGGTATATATATGTACGTAAGTTTTTGAAAAACTCATTGGTACATTGGCCGTCCAGATTTGAATCCGGTACCTCTGGTTAGATGGACCGAGTCGTTACCGGTTGAGCCACCGACGCTTTAAACAATATTATTTATTATTCATAAATTATTAAAAATAGTACATTACTACAGCGGCCAGCAATAGGGGCATTAATGGACGAATGTGTAAATGTGGGCCGAGGCACACATACGTAAGTCCATCAATGCCTAGTTGTGGCCAAGGCTGGTATAGTACTTTAATAATTACTTTTCAAAATCAATGACGAACAACGAACAATAATAATTTTCCAACATGCTTGGAAATTTTAGCATTATTTTGACTACCCTCTTCGAGATAAATCGAAATTGCTGTACTGGCGTAATACATGCGAGCAGTGGCCGGCAAAAGTTGTATGCAAATCCATATCTGTCATGTTTAGCGGCCAAATAAATTACTATGTAAACTCATATCTGTCGTGTAATTTAAAAATGGAACTTGAAATTACTCCGAAACATGGCAACCAAGGAGGTAACTTATCAAAGGGTTTATTGAAATTTCGAACCGACTTGCAAATAGAACGCAGTTTATTGAAAAAGAAACAAATAAACACTTTTTTTTGAGGATATTTTTTTTCAAACCTAGTCGTGTGGGGTATGGTTGGTTAGAACTTAAAAAAATATTGTAATTCATCCATCTAAGACCATTTTGTAATTTAGGTAGGGTTCCGTTTTCGAAAAAATAGGCTTGAAAATGATAAATTTTGTTGGAGTTGCGTGTCCCCATTCCCTAACAAAAGCGTCGGTGGCTCAACCGGTAACGACTCGGTCCATCTAACCAGAGGTACCGGGTTCAAATCTGGACAGCCAATGTACCAATGAGTTTTTCAAAAAACTTACGTACCTACATACTTACCGATTGCTTTAACGGTGAAGGAAAACATCGTGAGGAAACCTGCACACGCCTGCGACGAAACTTAAAGGTTGTGTGTGAAGTCGACCAACCCGCACTGGGCCCGCGTGGTTGACTAAGGCCTAATCGCCCTGATTCAGGGTAGGCTCGAGCCCCTCGGTGGGGACGTATATGAGCTGTAATGATGATTCCCTAACAACTAAACCGCTGTATTTGGAAGTTTGAAAATAAACATTAAAATAGTATATTTATTGAACTTAAAAGAAAAACTATCACGGCTAACTAGGCTTTCTTAGTTTAGGAGAAATAGTCTACCAACTGTAGATGTGCAGTTCGATTTGTAAAAATTTCATAGATTTTCATACAATATGTTCTCGATCAACTGCAAATATAATTATTTTTTTCAAATACCTAAATATTTATTTTTTGAAAAGATTACGGAATCCTAAAAAACGGCCCCAGTACAAATTTCAATTGAGGAATTTGAAATGAATTTGGTTATTCCTTGTTATTAAATAAAATCGTTATTACATCCAAATGTTATTCATTTACACACCTTATCATCTTATCAGCTCATATACGTCCCCACCGAGGGGCTCAAGCCTACCCTGAATTAGGGCGATCGGGCCTTAGTCGACCACGCAGGCCCAGTGCGGGTTGGTCGACTTTACACACAACCTGTGAGTTTCCTCACGATGTTTTCCTTCACCGTTAAAGCAATCGGTAAGTATATTATGTACGTAAGTTTATGAAAAACTCATTGGTATATTGGCCGTCCAGATTTGAACCCGGTACCTCTGGTTAGAAGGACCGAGTCGTTACCGGTTGAGCCACCGACGCTTTTTTTAAATAAAAACCTTATAAAAACTGATATTTTTTTATACATTACGTAGTTTAAAAATGCACATTTTTTTTATAATTATTTATTGCTCATTACTAACCCCACTATTATGATTTTTCATGTTTCCTCCACTTTATTGTTCACTTAAATGGAAGAGATCGCTTGTTAGCGATAAGACCGCGTTAATGTACAATCTCCTCAATCATTTCTTTCTTTTATCAATTCATCTTTTTTTTCTCTTATGTTGTTCATTACAGTGTTTTCAATCAATCAATCAAATAAAGGAGTTTCTATGTTTGTATGTTAAATTTGGCAGAGTTAATAAGAGTCCCCAGGAGGCTCGAGTTTCCATACAAACGTAGTTCCACTTTAATACAAAAACTACATGCCGGATTGAATACAGACTTAGAAAATATACTCAGTAGACATAAATTAGTTTTAGTAGTAAATTGAAACGTAACTAAACAAAGGCTTAAATTAATTTTGTACGTACTGAAAATTTTAAACTGCTTTTACTTTTTTCCGTTTTATATTAGTAGGTACATTGAAGTTACAAAAATCTATAAGTGCCTACTCTTTTTTTATTCACAATTGGTAAGCTGAAATAAAATAGTTCAATAATTTTGACTCAATTTTATTTTGGATTCAATCCGGCATTTAGTTTTTGTAATAAAGCGAAACTACGTTTGTATGGAAACTGGAGTCACCTGGGGATCCTTAAGTGCCTAATTACTATTAATCTCGTTTCCAAGTGTATTATCGTAAACTAATTATCCGTATAAAAGCTGCTTTTGTTATTATCCGATAACCATAAAAATAAATAAGATGGGGATAGCGGCAATAAGTCGAATCAATCCTTACTAAAATCCGTTCCTACGTTTGTTTGTTACCTCTTCACGCTTCAACACCTCAACCAATCTTGATAAAATTTTGCATGCACGTAGCCAGTGTCGTATAGAAGGACATATGGCATTTTTATGCCGTAAAAAATAGCACAATTTGTTAATTTCTTTAACATCGCAACTAATCAATGGATTGTTGTGATTTTTTACACGCAGATGGTTAAGGGGAAGTGGGAAGTGACATAAGCCCGCTGTAGTTTTTTTTTTCTTTTTTTTTATTAAAAATTTGAGTGCGTTTGACTGCAACTCACCTGGTGGTAAGTGATGATGCATTCGAGGATGGTACACGCAAACTCAAATAATGCCTATTCACTCTTGCCTTGTTCCCTAGAGATCTGAAGAAAACTTATTTCCACGCTCGCAACGAAGCAACGGATTCACGTGTTTTTCGCATTAAAATAGTTGAAGATGTGGGTAGTCACATACTACTTATCAGAATATAGCGTGTTATAGTTCCGAAATGATCTAGAGAAAACTCATATCTATACGCGCACCACACAACCTCAAAGACAGTCTTAAAAACGATCACCATGCGGGCGAAGCTGCGGGCAAAAGCTAGTGGCTTTATAAAACTTGGAAATTTAGCCGATCACATACAATCTAATTTAAATCGTTTTTTTTTACTGTTTCCATATATTTTACTCTTTTGTTTACCTTTTATTTAGGGTCCCGTAGGTACCCAAAGGGTAAAAACGGGACCCTATTATTAAGACTTCGCTGTCCGTCTGTCGCCTGGCTGTATTTCATGAATAGTGATAGCTAACTGCTGAACTTTTCACAGATGATGTATCTCTGTTGCCGCTATAACAACAAATACTAAAAATTTGTAAAAGTGAAATAATACAATACAAAAAAAGTGTTTTTTTTTAAACATGAAAAAACCAGCGCCATAATTATAATAATAATTATTCATTAAATTTTCTGTTATTTTTGCTCGCGTACTACCTGTCTCCGTGCTTTTTCTCCGAGCACTGGGTTGTCTGGAAGAAATCGCTCTCAGCGATAAGACCGCCTAAATTGTACGTCTCTTAGTTTTAATTTAAATTTTGCATGTTATGTATTTATTTTTGATGTACAATAAAGAGTTATTTGAATTTGAATTTAAAATGGTTTTTGAAACATGTAACTAGCGCCATCTAGTAAGATGGTATGGAAACCTATGTGTGCAATTCTGACTCGCAATGGACCGGTTTTTTTTTATATCTTTTATAGTTGGTCTGATGCGGGCATCTCGGGACCGGTCGTCGTGGAAATCCTTGGGGGAGGCCTTTGTCCAGCAGTGGACGTCTTTCAGCTGATGTGATGATGATGATGTAAAATAGTTGTGTGTTTGTGTCAAATAAAGAATTGTTGTTGTCTATTGTCTAATTAATAATCTGATTGATTATTTATGAGTAGGTATTTTTTTTTGTTATTTCAGCAAAGTGATGAAACAAAAGTTGTTTAGTTATATACAGGATGTAGAAAAAAAATATGTAGGACCCGTTAACTTTTTCCAGGTAACCCATAGCCAATTCTTTTCAATTCAATTCAATTCGTTAATATTTTTTTGCACTTCCAGCATAGACATAGAACAAAAGTTGTTCAGTATGATGATTGGAAGCACCAGTTAACTGTGATAAGCAAGTCATCCTAAAATAACTAAACGAATTTATTAAACATTAAAAACCAGACTGCATAAAAACTTAACCGCTCTTTTTTGGGCAGTCAGGCAAAAAAATATTCTATGTCACGTCACGGGATCAAGACGACTCTAACGCCACTTCGCACTCCAAAATCCATCAAGTCGACCAGACACACGGACTGCATTTGAACTGCAAGCCATATACAAATTTGCAGTTTGGATGCAGTTTAAGCGCAGTTCAGTTCCAGTTGGGCCAACTGGCCAACATAATGTCATCATCATCATATCAGCCGAAAATCGTCCACTGCTGGACAAAGGCCTCCCCAAGGATTTCCACGACAACCGGTCCTGCGCTGCCCGCATCCATCGGCTTCCCGCGATCTTCACCAGGTCGTCGGTCCACCGCGTGGGAGGCCTTCCTACGCTACGTTTTCCGGTGCGCGGTCGCCACTCGAGAACTTTACTGCCCCATCGGCCATCTGTGTCGGCAATCAACATAATGTGGTTTCTTGTTACCTTTTCACGCTTCAATACCTTGACCAATCTTGATGAAATTTGGCACGCAGGTAGCCTGTGTTACGGGGAAGAAAAAAGGCTACTTTTTATCCCGTGAAAAATGCATAGTCAAATTCATGAGTGATCTGGGGAAAGCTCAATTCCACGCTCGCTCACGTCAGTGCCGCAACGGAGCAACGAATTGAAGTGTTTTTTTGTAGTTGAGGGGGTAGAAAGTGACATATAATTTGAATCAAAATAGTCCGATTTGGGATAGGGATGTGGAGAAAACTCGCGTCCACGCACAACTCACACTCAAAGCCAGTCATAAAAACGTTGTCCACGCGGGCGAAGTCGCAGGCAAAAGCTAGTTAGTTATAATTTAACCTTCCTCAGCTGCTTCTTGTGTGATGTTGTTTTTTTTTATTACTAGAGGTACGCTCCGAAATGTGAACTCGCGATATAGGTAATCGTTTAAAAAATGAAAGTACGCTCACCAACGCTTGCGCAATGTAGAATCCGACCAGCGCCATCTAGTGGTATTAAGAGAAATCATGTTCTCAACATTTACAACCCTCTTTATCTCAGCAACCCCATTGACCAATATGGCTCATGTTCAAATAAAAAAAAATCCTTTTTGTTTCATTAATTCGCCTATCAAACTTTACGACGTTCCAATCAACGATACTCGAGTTATCGTCAACCAAAAATTTATACATACATACAAACGCCGGATTGTTTCAATGAACTCGGAGAAACTCGGAAAACCTTGAACAATTAGGCCTTGTACCCAGAGACATTAAAGGTATCGGCCTTGTACTCAGAGACATTAAGGTGTCGGTATCGCTGTCAGTTAAGTAACAGCAAAGTATATAAGTATATTAGTACTAACGTACAGTATGGACACTTCCTGCCGCTCTCTAGATTGCGACCTCACCCTGAAGTATCCAGGGTGTGGTAACAGTGTCCCGAGTTTAATGTTTTCTTCCCATCTCAAAAATCCCCAACGCGCTAGAAGTTTTCACTTTGAAAAATTATCAAATTTTACGACCTACATCTCACCTGATGGAAAGTGACGATGTGGTGGCGGATGGTACACGCAAACTCAAATAATGCCTATTGGCTCTCGCCTTCAAGATCCCGAAATTGTAAGAGTCCGGAAACACAGATGCTGGCAAGAAGTTCCACTCCATTGTTGTCCTCATAATAAATGAGGAAGCGGAACGCTTTGTGCGAATAGGCAGAATGTAAAAAAGGGGTGGAACCTCTCCCTGTGTCTAGTTTACCGAAGGTGGAATAGAGCTGGGGGAATGAGGTGCTATAGTTCTAGCACACACTCTTAAAAATGAACTACTGCAATTATTAAACGTCATCATATCAGCTCATACACGTCTCCACCGAGAGGCTCGAGCCTACCCTAAATTAGGGAGATCGGGACCTAGTCGACCACGCAGGCCCAATGCAGGTTGGTCAACTTCACCCACAACCTTCGAGTTTCTTCGCAGGTGTGTGTAGGTTTCCTCACGATGTTTTCCTTCACCGTTAAAGCAATCGGTGAGTATATGTACGTAAGTTTCAAAAAACTCATTGGTACATTGGCTGTCCGGATTTGAACACGGCATCTGTGGTTAGGAGGACCGAGTCGTTACCGGTTGAGCCACCGACGCTTGGAACGTATTTCTTTAAATTGATACTGATTTTGCCATATCAATTCTCATGATAAAATCTTCTTACTTCTGCCTGCTTGAGAAACACAAGCCTGCGTCCCTGTATCATACATCACCAGCACTGCACTTAAGGGTCATTATCCCTCACAATGGCTTCCTTAAAGGCTTCCCTAAACAACTTGCTGTGACAGTAAATATAATATGATTTGTGGAAGAACTATCTGCCAATATAATATAGATCGTCCATACTATCCGTTGGTTTAGCCAAAGAATTTATAAACGACAAGTAAAAACAGTATCAGCTATCAAAAAATGTCTAATAACGACGCGCGCCGCTATTCTGTAAAAACTTGTTCTAAAAACATTCCAAAATTCTTCGCAAACTGCATATTTCAATGTCAACATAAGACAGACAGTTTCTGTCACTGATTTCTTATGAGATCCGTAATCTTCTTGGTCAAAACCTATAATATATCAATGGGGTTGACAGAGAAGTCATCGGTGGCGCAACGGCAAGGGCCGCTATCTACTATACGGGAGGTCGTGGTTCGAGTCCTGCCACGTACTAATGTATTTTCGTATTTCGATCTCATATGTACGTTAATCCGACGCTCTTACGGTGAAGGAAAACATTGTGAGGAAACCTGCACACATCTGCGAAGAAACTCGAAGGTTGTGTGTGAAGTCGACCAACCCGCACTGGGCCCGCGTGGTTGACTAAGGCCCGATAGCCCTAATTCAGGGTAGGCTCAAGCCCCTCAGTGGGGACATATATATGAGCTGACAGAGAAGGAAAGGTATATGTCACCTGTATCCACTGTAACGCGCTGCACAGCTTTAAATTTGACGCGCGTGTTTCGATCATTTTTTATTTTTCCAGTATGAGAATGCCTCTATGACGCAATGAATAAGCCACGCGCTTACACCATGAGGGCGCAAGGTCGATTCCCGCTGGTTTCTTACTTTACTTGGTTTAGTAGGTGGTCGATCATTTTCTTAGCCCCTCTAGCTAGCTACCATTAACTTATCTTGCCATCAAACATCAACAATGTTAACAGCATTGATGTGCTCCGGTTGAAAGGTAAGATAGCACTCCCCTTTGCGTTGAGGAATCTTGGTAAGCCCGCTTCTAATTTCGGCAAAATCGTCACTTACCTTAGGGTGAGATGATGCTATCATCATATCAGCACATAGTCGTCCCCACCAAGGGGCTCGAACCTACCCTGAATTAGTCGAACACGCGGACCCAGTGCAGGTTGGTTGACTTCACGTCTTCGAAGACGTGTGCAGGTTCCCTCGCGATGTTTTCCTTCACCGTAATAGCGTCGGATAAACGTACGTATGAAATCGAAATTCAAAAAGACAGTGGTCCATGGCAGGATTCGAACCACGACCTCCCGGACAGGAGGTAGCGGCCGTTACGCTACCGACGCGACATGATGCCAAGGGCTTGATAACTGTGGATTAACCAACTGCAGTTCCTAGACCAGTTTTGTAACACCCTTTATAGAACGGAGAACAATGTCAAAGTATATAATATATTAGTACTAACATACGGTATGGACACTCCCTACCGCTCTCTATATTGCGACCTCACCCCCTCGTCACCCAGATTGATACAGATTGGTTACAGTTTGGTTTTCGAACGTATGGGATTTCGCCGCCATTTTGTTTGTTCCGTCATTCCTTGTTTGAAATTTCAGGGTGTGTCCAGGGCGTGACAATTTCCTTGTGAAAGAAGTCAGTCAACACGTACATTTTGAGGTCTGATAAAAAAGACGAAAAATGAAAAGAACAAATCTCAACTCAAATTTTATTAACGACGTCTCCATTAAATTTTTCCACAAAGTAAAAGAATATTACACAGACCTTTGTGCATTAAGAAGAGCTTTCTAACTCGCTTTTATTAGCTTCACATCTATGTATAAAAGAATCTTTTAACGTAATTTCCACCCACTTCAAGAAGGCTTTAAGTAGACTTAATCCGAGCAGGTTGAAATGTGTTAAAGTAATTTCTAGCTCGGAGGAACAATACATTTCTATCAAATAAAAAATATAATTACAAAGATAAAGAATCTTCTTTAAGACTTATGATAGAAGAATTTTAAAAGAGATAGGTTATTCCTCCGTGAGGTTAGTACTTATAGCTAGCTGATTAGATACTCTTTGGGTTATATCTTTGTGAAGAAAAGATAATAAATATGAATGAAGCGCATAGGTTGCACCAAGGAACAGGTTATCTTTATATTATTCCAAGCCTTACATATTGCAAAAAAATACACATACGTACGTGTGCTTGCTAAAATAGGGCGCAATTTTCGTAATACTGAATTGAGATGTTTTAGTTGTGAAAACGAACAAAATTATGAATAGTTGACATATTATGTATAATAAAAAATATACTTATGTGTATAGTTAAGAAAAAACAAAGTGAGATTACTCCCCGGATATTTAAAATGACCCAAAAGTCGCGTTAAATGAACTTTGATTGCTGAAACCTTGATAGATATGTACCCATGTATTTTGTTTTTCTGTCACCGTCGTTTTTTATTTTGTCGGTTTTCTCAAAACTGTATTGAAAAATGTTGTATGATGCATGGGTGTACAAAATAACAAACTTGTGACGATGCGGCTCGGGCTCACAAATGTCACTCGTTTGTTATTGACTGTTTTACCACCCTTGTATAATCAAAAACTATTATCCTACGCTACGCAATGTAACGTACAGTCGCATCAATGCCATGCACGCACACGCATAGTGAGTTAATAATTGCTGGCCGAACGAAATTTGCATACATTGCTGTTTTAAAAAAAAAGAGAAAAAAAAATCTAAAATTTTTAGTGAAATATGACTCAGAATCGTGAGCTCATTGAACTCTATCTGTTTTCTGAAACCTGTCTCTTACACCCTGTGTTGACGCCTGGCAACACTACTCAAGAAAAAAAAAGACGTGTGGCACTCGGAGACTGCCGCGGTAAAGCTATTGCATAGCATTTTTTATCAACTTATGCAATTATAATTATTTACCATCGCGACCACCATCGCGACCACCATCACGAGCACCATTGCGATCACCATTGGGGCCATCATTGCGACCACCATCGCGACCACCATCGTGACCACCATCGCAACCACCATCACCACCACCAACACCATCATCATGATGGATAGATAGATGGCACTGTAAGTTTTTTAGAACTCAATATATTTTTTTTTGGGATGTCAGGTTTTTTTCAGTCCCCTCAAAGCCCGCGATAAAAGCTATACTTAAAATAGCTTAAAATACGAGTGTGCTTTAGACCACACGACTGAAGTAAAACTTCTTTAGCTCCATCAATATATGTTTGAAAGTAAATACTTAAACGGTGAAGGAAAAACATCGTGAGGAAACCTGCACACGCCTGCGAAGAAACTCGAAGGTTGTGTGTGAAGTCGACCAACCCGCACTGGGCCCGCGTGGTCGACTAAGGCCTAATCGCCCTGATTCAGGGTAGGCTCGAGCCCCTCGGTGGGGACGTATATGAGCTGTAATGATGAAATACTTAGTCTTCAGAAAATAATCAAATCTTTTTTGTCATATGGAGGTATATACAGTTTATGAAAAGAGTTTTATTAGTCTCCGAAAATGATCAAATCTTTTTTATCTTATAGGTATGTTTGTTTTAATTGTTTTAACAACCGACATTGTTGCCTTGGCAACCGATATCGTTGGTAAACAAAAACACTTTATACACAAATTTTACAAGTACAGCTATTCACTGTACATAAATACCTATACACCTATATACTTTCTCATAAACAGCTGCTTATGTATTCGTCCGATTTCGGAGCAGCTCGTCTCGATTCGTGCGAGTTTCGTAGAGTCGTACAATACGTCTAATCGCACGCACACAACGCCGTGTCGAAGACTGCCGAACTGAAACGATGTTAGACGATGCATGGCCTTCAAGCCACATCTCCGTGCCCGTCGGAGTGGGGAGCGTGAGGTTTTTTCGTTACGGAATTTCTGGATTCGGTCCCCGCGCTCAAAGCCCGCGATAGAAGCTATGCAATAGCTTAAAAAGAGCTCAGTGACTTGTTACTTACATCCTCTTTGGGCCGATCTAACCTACGTGCCGTGCCGACTGCCGGCTATTTTTATACATTTCACCATTTATTCAATTACCACAATTTTTCTATACCTTATGTATTGTGAAGTAAAAACCTATTGTTTAAACAACAATAAATAGAAGCAGAACGACATTTTCGCTTTTCAATACCACGTCGTCCGTGAGGCGACATAATGGTGACCGTCTAACTACGAGAATCTGCGAGGAACTTCGAGACCGGCCGACCTATCTCTCCAGATTTCCTGCTCGTCGGTGGACTCCTATCAAAAGCTAAGTTCCCAATCTTCCCTTTTCCCACAATCTTGCGTTCGTTGTAGCCAATAAACCTGTGCAATTTTGCCCTGCTTCAACACGACAACTACATACCCTCACAAAAAACACAGCCAAATTACACGTAATTTTTCTCCTACTCTGTTTCCAGCAGTGGAAGATAAGGTGTTTTTGTGCAGCATTGATATTCGTCACAATCTTACAGCATTTCCTTGTAATTTCATATACATTCAGTCATATAAATTTTTTGCAAGTGTACATTTCTAACCTATAAAGTAGTTTTTGTGATTTTTTCCCCCTTCCCCAAGTGTAAGAAAGTGCACTACCTTGCTTGCAAGCTATATATATTTATTTAGGGCTAAACTTTTTCAGCCTAACGTCGCCCCGAGTGACTTCCTACTGCTTCGAGGTTGTGTGTGTACTCCGCCCTGCAGCCCTGCCCTGAATGCCTTGCAAGTGTGCACATCTTCGCTGACACCGATATAGTGCTGGTTACTACTGATAGTCAGAAATTTGAGGAATTTAACGTAAGAATTTTCCATTTTATTTGCTTATACTCACGTGGTTCAGTGCTGTATTACCTGGTTCAGAGTTTATGTGAAAATTTCAGACGCAGACGTCCCAGACCTTAAAACTATCAAAGGAAAGGGAACCAGCATAAGAGGTCGCTTAACCAAATTCAAGAATTACCTTGATATAATAACAGCAGCATCAAAACTTAGTGAATTACAAATTAACGAACTAAAATTAAAAACACAGACAATTAAAAATCTATTTCATGAATATCATTCCCTGCAAGATCAGATCGATGAGCTCTGCTTAGACAGCATATCTGATGAGATCGATGAGCGGGACAACACAGACTCACAATTCGTGTCAGTATTAGCAGCAAGTGAAACTATTTTAAAACAGTATGGTAATGATAACTGCGATGCCCAAAGTGTCACAAGTGACTCTCACCGATCTCATCATGAGGCAAGCTTTAAGCTGCCGGTGATTCAGGTAGCCAAATTTGATGGTAACTTTGCAAAATGGTTAGAGTTCCGAGACACATTTAAAACTCTAATTCATAACAATCCCCGTATCCACAAATTTCACTATTTAAATTCTTACCTTCAAGGGGAAGCGGCAAGAGTGCTTGCTAACCTGGAGGTCTCTTCTGAGAGTTACGAAGCAGCTTGGGACTTGCTGTGTCAAAGATATGACAATAAAAGATATTTAGTAAATAATCATTTAAATTCACTGTTCAACATAGAACCTATTAGCCGGGAATCTGAAAAATCTTTGAGAATATTAGTCGATCATGTAAATAAAGATCTCAGAGCGCTGTCCAGTCTAGGCCAACCAACAGATCAATGGGACACACTTGTCATTCATATGATTTGCATGAAAATTGACAATGCGACCAAGCGTGCCTGGGAAGAACACAGAAATACCTTAGATAGTATGCCCACACTTAGTCAGTTAAATAAGTTTTTACAAGACCGTGCTGATGTCCTAGAAACATGTTTCAAAAAACAGAACAATACAAACAACAATGCTTCAAGCATGAATCATCATTACAGCTCACATACGTCCCCACCGAGGGGCTCGAGCCTACCCTGAATCAGGGCGATTAGGCCTTAGTCGACCACGCGGGCCCAGTGCGGGTTGGTCAACTTCACACACAACCTTCGAGTTTCTTCGCAGGCGTGTGCAGGTTTCCTCACGATGTTTTCCTTCACCGTTAAAGCAATCGGTAAGTATGTACGTAAGTTTTTGAAAAACTCATTGGTACATTGGCCGTCAAGCATGAATAATACAAACAAATCCTACAAATCATTTGCTTGCACAACTTCTTCACTAGATAATCAGACACGTTGGGTTTGCAACTATTGTTCCAAGGACCACAGTATCTATACGTGTCCGCAGTTCCTCTTAATGATGCCAGAACAACGACGTTCAGAAGTGTACAAACTAAAACTTTGCCCTAACTGTTTAAAGAAAGGACACAATGTAAGAGCATGTCGTGGCGGTCCATGTCGTGAGTGTCGTAAGCGACACAACTCCCTACTCCACTCGACGTCACCGCCAAAATCCGAAGCCAGCTTCTTCGTGCAGCCAGCTGTTGCTACACCTATTGCTACCACTGCCAATTCTCCGACGGTAGACGTCACGGTGAACTTCTCTGCTTCGGAGCCAGCCATTCAAGTTCTGTTGTCAACAGCCATCATCAAGGTGACAAACCCATCCAACAACAAGCAAGAAAATGTACGCTGCCTCCTCGATTCAGGTAGTCAAGCAACTTTTATTACTAAATCGCTGCAAGAAAAACTGGAACTAAAACCTATACCCACAAAACCTGTCAAGATCATGGGAATGCGGCTTCATTTCTGAAAGGAGTATAGTCCGTTTAGACTTCCTACACACAGATTTCAGCGTAACACTCACATGTTCTGTATTACCCGAGCTCACAGGAAAAATACCTAAGACGTCTATTGATATGAAACATTTCCACTTGCCACCTAAAATTGAGTTAGCTGATCCTTCCTTCAACAACTCGGTTCCAATAGAGTTGCTAATTGGTGCAGATTTATTCTGGCAAATTGTAGGAAGAGAACAACGGCCTCTCGGCACTAATTTACCCTTCTTGAGAAGTTCGCAGTTAGGCTGGTTAATATCCGGTCCTATTTCTGTCAACTGTGAACCGAAAAGCATACAGTGCAATTTCTCAAGGAGCGATTACACTGTTGACAATATCGATCAGCAACTCTCCAGATTTTGGGAACTAGAAGAGCTGCCTAAAAGACCTCTGCTCAGTGACAGCGAGAAAGAGTGTGAACTACACTTTAAAACACACACTACCCGCCAAGACGACGGCCGTTTTTGTGTGAAACTGCCCCTTAAAGAGTCACCAAGCACTCTTAGTGATTCCTATCGACTAGCAAGGCAAAGATTGCTATCACTAGAAAAGAAATTTCGTAAAAATACAGAACTGAAAAATGCATACTGCGATTTTATCACATAGTACCGCGAGCTAGGCCATTGCTCCGAGGCGCCCTCGACGCCGCCCCCCGACGGCTGCTACTTCCTGTGCCACCATGCCGTGCTGCGCGCCAACAGCGAGTCTACCAAGCTGCGAGTGGTTTTTGACGGCTCTGCTGCTACAACTACAGGCGTGTCTGTAAATGATCTACAATTTATAGGCCCCAAGGTACAAGATTCTCTTTTATCCATACTGCTACGATTCCGTATACACAAATTCGTACTGGCCGGCGAAATATCGCTAGACAAGTTCTTCCGTCAAGTGCTCGTCCACGAAAACGACAGAGACCTACATTTAATACTTTGGCGTGAAAATGAGAATCAGCCCATCATAATGATTAGGCTCAACACAGTAACCTATGGGTTTGCTAGTGCCAGTTATTTGAGCACTAAATGTCTATGGCAATTAGGTGAAACTAGCAATAATGCCAAAATAAAGGAGATCATTCAAAAGGATTTCTACTGTGACGATTTATTGACAGGCGCCGACACAAAGGCAGATCTATTTAACATTCTAAATGCAGTTACTGCTACACTAAAATCTGGCTGCTTCAATTTGCGAAAGTTCAGGTCTAATGCTCCTGACATTTTTCCTATTTCTGCAGTCGACCTGCAAAGTAAATTATCTTTAAGTGATTCTTCAAGTGCCCTCGGATTGGGATGGAGCCCGCAAACTGATGCGCTTCACTTCACTATTGATGCTCCAATCCCTGATTCTACAAAAAAGATAACTAAAAGAACAATACTGTCATCGTCTTTCAGTATCTTCGATCCTCTCGGGTTACTCTTACCCTGCACCGTCCAACCGAAGATGCTCATGCAACAGCTGTGGCGGCGAGGCTTAGACTGGGACGAGCCAGTACCTCAAGACCTGCAAAAGGAATGGCTGAAAATTAGTACCAGCCTGCCATCTCTATCTAATATGGTAACTCAAAGAAGAGTTGTATGCGACAATCCTGAAGATATTCAATTACATTCTTTCTGTGACGCATCCATGCATGCCTACGGTGCATGCGTGTATCTACGATCGACTGACAAGGAAGGTAATATTAAAACCAACTTACTCTGTGCCAAATCGAGAGTGGCACCTACCAAACCACCATTAACCATACCGAAGTTGGAACTACTGGGCGCTCAGCTTGCCGCTAACCTCACGAAGACCGTGTTACAGTCGCTGCGCTGCCCTATCTCCGCCTGCGTGCACTGGTGTGACTCCAGTGTGGTACTCGCATGGCTTAACACCAGCCCTAGTAAACTCAAGACTTTTGTGGCCAATAAAGTTGTGGAAATCTGCGAAAATACAAAACTGTCTTCATGGCGCCACGTACCTACTGCTTCAAATCCGGCTGATTTCATCTCACGTGGCCTCCCCGCAGAGAAACTGCCTACCCTTGAAGTGTGGTGGTCTGGTCCTTCTTACCTTGCTTTGGATAAGTCCTGCTGGCCTGCATCTGAAACAAAAAAGAAAATTAGTAACAACTGTAACGAAGAAAACTTACCTGAAACGAAGGTCCTGGCTACGACGCACCCGGAAGATGAACCAGAAGTACTTCTCGTCGAAAATTTCTCTCAGCTTAATAAGTTGAAGCGAACATTCGCCTACGTCTTAAGGTTTGTTCACAATCTAAAAAATAAGAATGTATTGATTAAAGGACCTCTCTCCGTCGATGAAATAAATAAATCATTTTTACATCTTGCGAAGCAAGCTCAAAAGCAATCGTTCTCGAAGGAGTACCATGCCTTATCAAAAGGTCAATCTATTGGGTCAAACGGCATCATTTCACCCCTTAGCCCTTTCCTGGATCAGGACGGAGTGATGAGACTTGGTGGTAGACTGGACCGCTCAAACTATAACTTTGACAAAAAACATCCTGTTATACTAGATTCAACTCACCATCTTACTAAACTTATCTTTAGGCACGAGCACCTCCGACAGCTGCATGCTAGTCCCCAACTGCTTCTATACTCCATCCGCGATTCCATTTGGCCACTTTGCGGCAGACGTCTAGCTCGCAGCATAGTCCGCGCGTGTGTAATCTGCCGGCGCCACAAGGGCCAAACCCTCGCACCTAAAATGGGTAACCTGCCCCCTCAACGTGTCATGCCTGCCCTTCCCTTCCAGTCTATAGGGATGGACTTTGCAGGTCCCTTCAATATCATTAATAAAAAGGGTCGAGGAGCTCGTGTGTCGAAATGTTATCTTTGCCTATATATCTGTTTTAGGTACAAATGTGTACATCTTGAGGCGGTAAGCGACCTTTCAAAGGAAGCCTTTATTTTATGCTTACGGCGTTTCGTTTCAAGAAGGGGAAAACCCATAGAAATATTTTGTGATAACGGGCGAAACTTCGTAGCCGCTTCTAAGGAAGTAGGTCAATTTCTGAAATCAAATGCGAAGCCTATCACTGATCTTGCTGCGGACATGCAAATTAAATTTAACTTTCACCCACCATACGCTCCTCATTTTTCTGGCTTATCGGAGGCCGGCATAAAATCGGCTAAGCACCATATCAAGCGCGTAATGGGCAACACCAATTTAAGCTTTGAAGAGCTAGCAACACTGTTTGCACAGGCTGAGGCTGCTATGAACAGTCGCCCCCTTTCCCCGCTTTCCTCCTCGCCTACAGATTACCTCCCTCTCTCCCCAGGTCATTTCCTGGTCGGCCGGCCATTAACGTCGCTGCACTCGCCCACTATCGACGAGACTCGCTCCTGCCGGTCACGATACGAAGCAATCGAAAGGATGCGACAGCAATTCTGGAACCGTTGGCAAAGGGACTACATCTCCGAACTACAGCAACGGACCAAATGGCGTGAAAACCGAGCGAAATTAGCCATAGGAGACTTGGTCCTTATTCAAGAAGACAACACGCCACCGCTAAATTGGCGCCTTGGGCGCATCGCCAAATTATACCCAGGGGACGACGGTATCTCACGCGTCGCCGACATCTCTACTTCAAGAGGCTGCGTTCGTCGGGCCTCTGCCCCTTGCTGGACGCCTGGCAATACTACTCAAGAAAAAAGAGCTCAGTGACTTGTTACATCCTCTTTGGGCCGATCTAACCTACGTGTCGTGCCGACTGCCGGCTGTTTTTATACATTTCACCATTTATTCAATTACCACAATTTTTCTATACCTTATGTATTGTGAAGTAAAAACCTATTGTTTAAACAACAATAAATAGAAGCAGAACGACATTTTCGCTTTTCAATACCACGTCGTCCGTGAGGCGACATATTTATATCGCAGTATATTATAGTGTGTATCGGATAGGGTTACCGAAACTTTAAGGGTTTGTGCTAAACCACATTTCATCGACAAAAAACCCCTGATTAGGGGGTCGCTTCCTTCTCCCCTCTAAATAGCAGCCATTCTTATTTTCAATTTGATTTTATATATCTGTTTATGAAAAGTATGTTTTCTCTTGAACTAGCAGCAGTACAGACTTCAAAATAATCTTATTTACTAAAACATTTAAGGGAAAAACCACAAAAAAAAATATTTTTTTTTGGACCTATTTCAAAAACAATGTCATTAACGTCTTGTGTTTTTCTTCTTAATCGATTTATTTTGAGTTACACTATAAAACGACACCAAATTACTTACCATTAGTTACTTAAGCAATGATGCCAATTGATAGTTAAGAGACCCTTGTGCGTGCAGGGTTGTGAAAATCCTTTAATTGTAATTTCACAACTATTTAATATTTTCATATGTTTTTGGCTGAAACACTTTGTAAAATAATTATTCACAGTGACTGCATCCATTCTGCAGATACGCTGTAGCTTTTTTTTCAACCTGCTGTGTGGTCTGTCAGACCATTTCCAAGTACCAAACCGCGAGGGTCGCGTATTAACCAAAATAAGCACACTCAGTAAGTACTTAGGTACAGTAATTGGTGTTGTTTTATATCTCAGCTCAAAATCAATCGATTAAGAAAAAAAATCAATAGCTTAATAACCTCGTTTTTGGAGTAGGTTCAAAAAAAAAAGATTATGTATACTTTGTTGTGTTTTTTGCTCAAATATTTTGGTTAATCCTTACTAATATTATAAATGTGAAAATGTGTTTGTTTGTTTGTTACCTTTTCACGCTTCAACGCCTTGACCAATCTTTATGAAATTTGGCATGCAGGTAGCCTGTGTCACGGAAAAGGACATAGGCTACTTTTTATCCCGAGAAAATAGCATAATCTGATGCAGTTCCTGAGGGAACTAAAAAAATACTTGATTGTTGTGATTTTTTGCACAGAGATGGTTGAGTAGGTGGGAAACGACATAATTTACTAATCACCCTTAAAGACAGTCATAGAAACGATGTCCACGCGGGCGGAGCCGCGGGAAAATAGTTTTATACACGTATCACCAGAGAAATTAATAACATTTCAAAAGAAATTATTTGAAAGTCTGTACTGTTGCTTATTCAAAAGAAAACATATTTTTCATGAACACTTACAAAAAAAACAATTGAAAATAAAAATGGCTGCCATTTAGAGGGAAGAAGAATTGGACAAGTCAAGGAAGTCAAGGAAGGATTTTTCGTAAATGAAATGTGGTGTATTACATGCCCTTGAAATATCGGTAACCCTATTGTATACAATTGCTCACTTAAACAAATAGGACGTTTGTTTTTAAGATTCCCCAACGCAATGAAGAATTAGCTACCTTATCTTCAAGCCGGATCACATCAATGCTCCCAACATTGATGATTGGTGGCAAGACTTAGATAAGATGGTGGTAGCTAGCCAGGCGGTCATAGAAAATGCCCTTCCACGAACCAAACCGAGTCATACAAAGTTAAACTTCGCCGGGAATCAAACTCACGACCTCCTGATGTGAAGCTGGTTGATTAAAAACCATTACCTCACAGAGGCGGTAAATGAAATTAAGAAAGAATCAATTATTATTTTTCGCCTTAAAACTAAGTTAGGTCGCATTTCCTATAAATAAAGTTAGATGTAATAATTGCTCTTTGGTGACTTTAATCCTGATTTTAAAAGCCCTTTTAAAAACATAAAGGGAAGTTAAATGGTCGATTGGGGACTATTTTGTCAATTAATAGGTTCCGATTAGCATAATTTTGTCATTATTCATCGTATTTAACAGGTCATTACCGGCTTTGTCAACTCCATCGGGAAAACGGCGTGAGTTTATTTCTAAGTTTGTTTTAAATTTATTTTGCCTAAAACAAAAAAACACAACTAAAGATTTATATCAACTATTTGGTTGATCTTTTATTGAAAATCAATTAGTATTTGCGATGCTCATACAAATTAATTACAAGGAAGTCATTCGGCGGACGTCTTAATACCAAACGACCAGTGTGTGTTGCCAGTGATGACATAGGAAACTGAGACATGGTCACTTAATATGGACCTCATAAGAAGGCTCAAGTTCACCCAAAGGGCAATGGAACGTGCTATGCTCGGATTTTCTCTGCATGATCGAATCAGAAACGAGGAGATCCGTAGGAGAACCAAAGTAACCGACATAGCTCTCATAATTGTTAAACTTAAGTAGCAGTAGGCGGGGTACAAAGCTCGTAGAACTGATGGCCGTTAAGGTAGTAAAGTTGTCGAGTGGCGACTGCGTAACGGAAGACGTAGCTTAGGCAGGCCTCCCACTCGATAGACCGACGACTTAGTGAAGGTAGCGATAAGTCGCTGGATGCAGGCAGAACCTGTCGTCGTGGAAATCTTTAGGGATGCCTTTGTCCAGCAATGGACGTCTTTCGACTCATATGATGATGAATGATGAAGATGATGACATACGCCACTTTTCAGGTAGGTTTACCTTAAATATGATACTCTTTTCTCTTCTATGTTTATACCTTTATACTTCTTAGTCTCTCTAGCCTTATTAGTCTATTTTATAGGGTCGGCTTTGCATATTTTTCGTGTCCATTCACGTCACTCGGTCGAGCAGGCGAGATAAGTACCTACACATTGGCTCCGCTCGTCAGCGCTAGAACGCCGTACTATCGCCGCCGCAATTCGCGCGCCGCCCGTGTACGCAGATCTAACCGCTAAGTCAAGCGCCTTAATACCCATGTTTCCGTGTATGGGAAGGAGTAGGTGAATAAATGCATAGGTATTTTCGTTTTATAAGGAAGTGCAATATCTGTTACGAAGTAACTAGTATCTCATCTGTGTCTTATGCTTGTCAATTCTTGTGTCACTCCATATCCTTGTTAACCCCCTTTAACACTAGCTTCCTCTGCCTCAAAACCCTTTTACGAGTAGGTACCTGCATATCCATCACTCTTTGGGTCAGGTGGTTCTTCTCTCTCCTGCATACGTGGCCATATGCAGGTCAAACCTTCATACATATTTTACAACTATGACTTTTCAAGGGTGCGCAGTGAAAGCAAAGTAACCCGTGTGTTAATCCAGGTCCTAATCTGTCTAACTACCAAATTTCAGCCAGATCTGTTTAGTAGTTTTTGCGTGAAAAATTAACAAACATACATCCATACATTCTTACAAACTTTTTCGCTATACTCTTTATTGTACACACTAGTTAAAACAAAATAAGAAAAAATATTGAAAACTTATAAAAATTAAAAAAAAACTTAACTCAAGAAATATAAAAAAACAAACACGATATAAAAAAAGGAACTATATCGGTACAATTTGGGCTGCCTTATCGCTTAAAGCGATTTCTTCCAGACTTCTTTAAAATATAAGTAAGATTCACAATTGTACTCGTATTTCTTAGGTAGCAAGCAACAAGATGTAGGTAGGTATCTGTACAAAATAGGTAAGTTCTACAAATTCTTTAAGCTAAAATATCTCCGCCGAAAAGCAGTTAAGCAACTCGGTCCCTCCCACGGACGGTGTTATGCGGAACGAGCCAAGTTCTAAGTTGCCTAATTAATTCTGACCCACACCGTTATATTCCAAAGACGTCCGACTTAGAGTTAAGTAAGTTCAGAGGTTAGAATTATTTACAAAAGAAACAGTATAACTTGAAGAGAAAGAGATAACAATATTTGTTAACTACACATTTTTTGGCTTTAAATAATTAATGTGAAATTAACAGGGTGTTCGTTTACATATGTGGAAATTTAAACTGACTCCTTTTGTTATTGAGACTATACAATTGTTAAATTTTAATTAATTATTTATTAAGACTTGGATAAGATGGTGGTAGCTAGCCAGGCGGGCTTAGAAAATGCCCTACCACCAACCAAACCGAATCTTACAAGTTGACCCCACCGGGAATCGAACCCGCGACCTCCTGGTGTGAGGCGAATGGACTAACCATTACGCCACGAAGGCGGTTGGCGCCTATGTGTAATGACTATTTTATGACCATCAGAAAGAATGTGAATTGCATATATTTTCAACCGACTTCAAAAAGAAGGAGGTTCTCAATTCGTCTGTATGTTGTTTTTTTGTATGTTTGTTACACGATATCTCCGCCAATTGTCAACCGATTTTCAAAATTATTTTTTTATTCGGAAGAGTATACTCCCGAGAGGGTCTCATTGTCACCTAGTCAGGATCTGATGATAGGATCTCGGGGAAATCGAGAACAACCCTCAAATTTTATAGGCAAGTTTTACGAGTTTCATGTATTTTCTAAAATTATCAAAGTATTTGCGTCTAGTAGTCATCATCTCATGTTGATGAGCTGATAAAAGAAGGTACAACTCCTTAACGGTTAGGAAGTGGGGGATAATTCTTTGAATATTTTACGTAGGTACAACTATCGGTCTATACGTAGACCGATAGTTGTATTCTTTCAGATAATTCAGATGAGCTGATGATGGAAGATTTGAAGATGATGATGGAAGCCACAGGATTTTGTATCTGTTAATGTAACACAATATGTATAATGATTTGATGTTTCCTAATGCTGAGTGGGTGATTGGGTTTAACGTTGTTAGATAGATAGCAATATCACTAAAAATAAAGAAAATAAAACTAAAAGTTTAAAAAACTAAAAACCGACTTCAAAATGAAATTCACTCAAAAGTATAAAATAATACTATTTATACTTAGATACACGACATTAACCAACAATAACAAAATCAAAGGTGGGTATGAAATAAATTAGGTGATTAAAGTTTTTTGTTGTGGTCGGTGTCAGCAATGCCTTAAGAGTCTCCAGGAGGCTCGAGTTTCCATACAAACGTAGTTCCGCTTTAATACAAAAACTACATGCCAGATTGAATCCAAACTTTGTAAATATATTGAGTAGATACATAATATCGATGTTTGTAATTAGTTTTCATCGTAGTAAATTTTAACGTAACTAAACGAAGGTTTAAATTAGTTTTGTACTGAAAGTTTGAAACTGTTCTCATTTTTTTTCCGTTTTATATTAGTACATCGAAAACTAATTACAAACATCGATATGTGTCTCCTCAATATATTCGCAAGTTTGGTTTCAATTCGGCATGTTGTTTTTGTATCAAAGCGGAACTACGTTTGTATGGAAACTCGAACCTCCTGGCGGCCCTTAAGTAAAATGTGATTAGCGTGTGCTGGTACCGACCTCAGATAATTAACTTTAGGGCCCTAATTTAATTCGTACTTACCTTCGATTTCGTTACTGTTGGTTAATGTCGTGTTTCTAAGTATAAATAATATTATTTCATACTTTTGAGTGAATTTAATTTTGAAGTCGGGGTTTCAGTTTTTTAAACTTTTATTTTTATGAATAAACATTTTGAAAGACCTCCCCAAAAAACGAATCTTAAATTCCAATGGACATCTTGTATTTTCGAAAAATGGTATAAATAAGAGTCCAATATACACTACCGCGGAAGATAGGGGAGGGGAAGCGTCAATTTCACCTCGATGCGCAAGAAAGCGTGTGAATTCTCGAGCTGAACCTGTCACAAATCATGAAAAATAAAGTTTATGATCACAATATCATAAAACATTCTTTCAAACATTGTGTAGTGGTTAAGAGAGGGTATAAAGAAAAATGTCCTCCTCACTTTTGCACGATTTTAACTTGCCATCTCGCTTAGAAAACACAGCTGCCGGCACCCACAAAATTGAGTTTTTACTAAATAAACTGAAAAAAAAAAGAAAAAAAAAATGGTAGTAAATTATCATTTCGTCACTTTCAAAGGCATTTGATTGTTTAAAAGCTTTTTTATTTATGCGTTTCAATCTTGGAAGCTAAATTAGTACCACTTTCCGGTTTTCTATTAAAGTGAAATTTTGCAAACACGTTAAGTTTAGAGCACATTGTATGGTTACAAGTGATGTCATTCTAAAACCAATATGGTGGACTCCCAAAGAAGGCGGATCAGTTCTTTTTTTATGCAACTCCATGATGTAGGTATTATATTAAAAGATTTCCTGAGAAGAATACGAAAAAAATAAAATTATGTTAAAATTAAAGCTTGCACTTTTTTTTATGCACTTCTAAGTTTTTCAGTTTTTCGGTCATTATTAGTTGCTATTTTGATACAAGTTGTAATCTGTGTGATTACAAAATTAACATCAATGTAATTTTAAAGGTAAATTCGTTATTTCTTTTTGTCAAGGAAATTGTGAGCAGTCGTGTTTCCTATTATCCTTATAAATGTGAAAATATTTTTGTTTGTTTATTTGTCACCTTTTCACGCTTCAACACCTTGACCAATCTTGATGAAATTTTAGCATGCAGGTAGCCAGTGTCACGGGGAAGGACATAGGCTACTTTTTATCACAGGAAAATAGCATAACTCGATGCAGTGCCTGAGGAATCTAAAAAAATACTCTTTTTTGGTTAATTTCTATTACATCGCAACGGAACAATGATTTGTTGTGATTTTTTGCACAAAGAAGGTTGAGGGGGAGGCTAGGAAACTACATAATATACAGTTAATCACACTCAAAGACAGTCATAAAAAGGATGTCCATGCGGGCGAAGCCTTTGGCAAAAGCTAGTCTTACATATTTTTCAAGGAATTTTTAACCTAATTTCACATAAATCATTTATACAATGTTCATTTTTCATCATACCCCCTCTTAACGGCATCCTAACATCTCAGAGCGAGCGAGCGTGCTTTATCTTTCAGAAGACACAGGCAATTAAAGTCAACGACAGCGTGCATGTACGTTACCGCTCGGAACATTGAAATACTTGTTTATTTTATGCTCGCTTTTAATACTCTGTAAGAGTTTCAGCGAACCTGATACAGCGATCGTAGCTCAGTGTGACTTGCGTGGTTGGGTAGATCACCTAAGTTTACTAACCTGAAACATTACACAGGGTTGTCTGGAAGAAATCGCTTTGAGCGATAAGACCGCCTAAATTGCTAAATTGTACCGCTATACTTAGTTCCTTTTTTATACATTGTGTTTGTTTTTTTTTATATTTTTAAAGTTATTTTTTTATAATTCGTTTATATGTTTTTTTTAACTAGTGTGTACCATAAAAAGTATTTATCTTATCTTATCTATATCTTACTACAATATGGCTTACAGTAGCGCAACGCTATTGTGGCAACGCCTTTGATGTCGCACGATGCCGCCACGGCGTAAGTACTAGCAGTACTAGCCTGTTGCCAGCCCAACTCGCTGAGTTTTCCAAGCTGTGCCCCGCCGCCCGCTGCCCCGCAAGTAACCTCCCGTTGCTCTGCGTAAGTACATTGGTTGCACTACTATAATCATCATCATCATATCAGCTCATACGTCCCTACCGAGGGGCTCGAGCCTACCCTGAATTACGACGAACAGAATTACTACTATAATAAGCCGCTATATTGTAATAATGTGTTCATTACTTGGATAGGTTTGACTGTTAGTGGCATTTTTCTCGACCGATTCCGTACTTCAAAAGGCAGGTTAAGCCATTATTGCTGGTGGCTATCACTAGTTTGCGGCCTAGATGCGCCCCCAATCGTGTCTGGGCCAGCACAAAATAAAATTAAGACTTGTACACAGGGTTCGAATTTAATTAAATAAAAATGATATTACCACCAGAAAATTCAATAATAAATAAAATATGACATGAATAAATAAAAAGGTATGCGATGGGAAAAACAATAATAAGAAAATTAAAATACCAAATGGATCGAATACAACTGATTGTGAAACTCATTTGCCATGGTTATAATAATTACCTATAATAATTATTTTATTATAATAAGTCAAAAGCACTCAAATCCTTACTAATATTATAAATGTGAAAATGTGTTTGTTTGTTTATTTATTTGTTTGTTTGTTACCTTTTCACGCTTCAACACCTTGACCAAGCTTGATGAAATTTGGCATGCAGGTAGCCTGTGTCACGGGGAAGGCCATAGGCTACCTTTTATCACGTGAAAATAGCATAGTCCGATGCAGTTCCTGAGAGAACTGAAAAAATACTCTTTTTAGCTAATTTCTTTAAAATAGCAACGGAAAAATGGATTTTTGTGATTTTTTGCACAGAATGTTGAGGTGTGTCATAGATTGCTAATCACAATAGCCCGATCTGGTATAGGGATCTGGAGAAAACTCATTTCCACGCTCGCGAGCCGCAAAGGCAATCATAATAAAACCGGCCAAGTGCGAGTTGAACTCGCGTATAAAGGGTTCCGTACAATGCCAAAGTCAAATACAAAATATCACATTTGGAATTCTCACAGTAAGATGCGAGTTATTTTTTTTTATTATTAAAAATTTGAGTGTGTTTGGCTGCATCTCACCTGATGGTAAGTGCCTATGCAGCCGAGGATGTAACACGCAAGCTCAAAAAGTTCCTATTCACTCTCATCTTGAAGATTCCTAAATTTTACGAATCGAGGAATACAGACGCCGGAAGAGAATTCCACCCCTTGGCCGTTCGCATGATGAACGAAGAAGCAAAACGCTTTGTGTGTACCGTCGTCCGATGATGAAATGGGAGAGGGTGAATGAGTTCGTGAAGCTCCCGGACACACTCTCCCAAATGAATCCTGTAGAACACCGATAGACAGGCTTTGGAGCCTGTTTGATACAAGTTCCTCGCCGCCAATGAGTCTTCTAGCGCGTCGGTCGATAGAATCCAAGGCATATAGCTGGTAACGAGCCGATCCGTCCCACAAGTGAGAGCAGTACTCCATACAGTTAACTACTACTAGCGCAATCTAGTGGAGTTTTAGTGAACTTCTTTTTTTTAATAAAAATTTTAGTGCGTTTTGCTGCACCTCACCTGATGGTAAGTGCCGATACAGCCGAGGATGTAACACACAAGCTCAAAAAGTGCCAAATCACTCTCGTCTTGAAGATTCCTAAACTATACGAATCGGGGAATACAGACGCCGGCAGGGAATTCCACTTCTTGCCCGTTCGCATAATGAACGAAGAAGCAAAACGCTTCGTGCATAGAGGTGGAATATCAACGACAAATGGGTGGAATCGCCCTCCATACCTGGACGTTTCGATGATGAAATGAAGAGAGGGAATGAGTTCGTGAAACTCCAGGACACACTTTCCGAAATGAATCCTGTAGAACACCGATAGACTATTTTCTATAATGACTAGAACTATTTTCCGTAGGTGAACGTATTATATTGAGTTTACTACTTTTTTTTCAATTTATAGAATTCTTATAGGTTTTCCTGTAATCTACAAGCAATGAACTATATTTTAAATTTTTTTCAAAATTTAGGCTCAGTAGTTTCAGACAACAGGGGGAGGAATGGTCAATTTTCGTCTTCTTTCATGAATAAAATCAAAACTATTTATTTTAAAATATATATTTATTTTAAGATCCTGATAATGAGCCCTTTCATTTTATATAAGACACAATAAGGTTTCCAAAACTTTTTTTTCAATTTCGTAATTTGTCCCCCGAAAATAAGCCTTATTTAAAAAAAAAAATTACTTTTCACATGTATGTTTGGGTCATAGGATTACACCATTTTACCAAATTTCACCAGATTTGGTCCAGTAGATTCGGAGAAAATTGGCTTGGACAGACGGACGGACAGACAGGCAGACGCACGAGTGATCCTATGAGGTTCCGTTTTGTTTTTTTTTTGCACGGAACCTAAAAACGATGTCCGTGCGGGCGAAGCCGCGGAAAACAGCTAGTTTTTTTATAAAGAAACAAAAAGGATGACTTCGTCACTAGTTGGCAGTCGTTAAGCCGTTTCAGATAACTTATAGAGGCGGCTTGAAAAACTTCTGACAGAAGGCTTTGCTACTAGCCCTATAATCTTCACCAACCCGGACTTAGACTCGTGCTCGCGTTACGATTGGGTAAAGTACGTTCAGGGAATTAGCTGCAGTACACCCGAACGGAGTTCTGGACATGTGTTGAACGATAAAACAATTTTACACCAAAAAATCTAAATTAAATAGGTATTTTTATATAGAATTAGCTGTCCCGGCAAACTTCGTTCCACCTTATTCTACACAACCCTACCCTACACTACACTACACTAACTTACACTACACTACAATATACTGCCTTACCCTAACCTAAAACCTTCTTCTGACAATAACGAACTCAACAAAAAAAGAATTAGCGAAATCGGTCCAACCGTTCTTGAGTTATAAATAGTGTAACTAACACGACTTCCTTAAATATGTATATAGATTTATCATTGATTTTAATCACGTTTACTGCTGGACGAAGTATCTTAAGAATAGTCGCCTTTATTAATAATTATAGAGTGAACAAGATTCGCGGGACCCCGTTCGGGTGTTGTTAAGTCGGTGGCGCCACAATTAATTCAGCGAACGAACTTTAACAAAAAGCCATAATTAAGTCTAGAAACCACTTTAAGTTTGCGATATATTTTTTACGTAAAGGGAATGTGATAGGAATACTCTATTTAAATGTTATTTTAATATAAAAGGCCCACAAATTATTGAATTAACTTTTCAAATGAATCGTAAATCTGGTAATCTGATCATGTTTAGAATATAGCCAGTGAATAGTAATTGCTTAGTGCGCTGAGACTTACTATTTTCTATACTAATCCTTACTAATATTATAAATTTGAAAATGTGTTTGTTTGGTTGTATGTTATCTTTTAACGCTTCAACACCCTGACCAATCTTAATGAAATTTGGCATGCAGGTAGCGTGTGACACGAGGAAGGACAAAGGTTACTTTTTATCTCATGAAAATAGCGTAGCCCGATGCAGTTCCTGAGGGAACTGAAAATTTACTCTTTTTTTGGTTAATTTCTTTAACATCGCAACGGAACAATGGATTGTGTAATTTTTTGCACAGAGATGGTTGAGGGGGTGGGAAATGACATGATTTACTAATAAACATATCCTGATATAGTTCCCGATGGATCTGGAGAATATGAGGTATGTCCACGCTCGCAAGCTAAGACAGTCATAAAAAAGATGTCCACGTGGGCAAAGCCGCGGGAAAAAGCTAGTGTAAATATAATTTTGTTAAGAAGGTACTTTAAAGGTAACGAATAGACACACGGCAGTGTGTCAGCCAAGATAGTGAAGGATAAGGGCGACACCGGTCATGGTTGCACAAACCATTTCGAGGTACTTTCTTAAGGCTTATACCGCCGCCAACGACCAATTTTGTAACCACTTTTTACTTTAATTAAGGATTTTTTATCAAACAAAGGATTGTCTTAATGTGTAATGTGTAATTTACAGGATATGAGAAGTGATTTTGATTTCCTCGAATTCTATTTTAATAAACAGAACTAAAGAAAAAAGTATACTAATGCACCCTTTTTTTTCTAGTTGTAACCATAGAACTGCTGCAATTTTTATTGAAACATTACGATAATTTATGAACTTCTTATCAAACAGTATTTAATGATTTTGTGGGTTGGCATTTGAAATTCGCATCCCGAATTTAGGGTTGATGAGGGGTGTTTTTTGGAGGGGCTGGTTGGCCCTTTCAAACGACACCCCCCTCCCCCCGCGGAGACGCGTAGTTTTTTTTTAAAGCGTATTTAAAGTTACGTGTAACGGAGCGTCATTTTATGTTATTTATTGTTATTTTCCACCTCAAATTGGTTTGCTAGTGGGTGAGGTGGGAGGGGGGACTGAAGTGGACCCCCCCTAGGAAGGGGAGTGCGCGGAGGCTCACCCATTTTGAGAAAAAAATATTGAAGTTTTGTGGTTATGTAGGAGCAAAGATGACCTACTGTCTTTGGTTAGGAAAGAAGAAATATATGAAAGGGATAGAATTTGATCCCAAAGATTTATAATAAGGGGTCCGCTCCCCTACAAATCCATTTTTAAAATCCATTCATCACTCTATCGATCTTTTTGCACTTTTATGTCCACTTTGCTCCATGATCCAGGATTTTTGCCACAGTAGATTTTCCAGAACTAACGCCTGTCTGAAAATCCATTCTACCTAGTGACATTACAATAACACTAAGCGAAGTGAATAACATTAAATAAATGAGCGAGCGAAGCGAGCGATGTTAGGTTCGGTCAGGTTTGATTGATTAAACAGTCAAAGAGCCTCGCGAAGCGAGGCTCCCCCCCCCCTCTGGGCAGCAGAATGCTTCGCAGAAGAAATCAGCAGTTTTATTCGGATGGTGTCATCCATCATTGCGCCGCTCGAGTTGTGTGTGTAAGGGAAGTAGCATATTATGTGACCTGATGGAGCGTTGTAAACTAAATGTCCGTTTTTTCCAATAAATAGTAGCGATTTTCTGACCAAGGAGTACCTAATAAGACAAATTTAAAAATTCATTTTCTCAAAAAGTGGGGGGCTCCGCGGGGGGGGGGGGAGTGGCACCAAGGGATACCCCTCCTCCCTCCCTCTCCCCCTGCCCCCTCAAAACCCCCTTTATAAAGATGCGAATTTCAAATGCAACCCCGATTTTGTTTGCTTACTTTTTGGGATTTCTTCTTATTTTATTTATAATGAATTAAAAACCACAAATTTTGCACCATTATTCTGCAGCGATAGACGTGACAGCCACGTTGCAGTACGAGCTGACAAGAACTTTATTTCCAAGCCATTCCGTCCGATGTTACAAACATCGTGAATCGAGTTGCTAATGATAAGGACTGAGGAGCCTGGACTGTTTGAGTTAGCATTTTCTGTTTCTAGTAAGGATTATTTATTATTTCCCCATATCACTTGGAATCCCAATTTAACTCAATATTTTTTTACCATTCGTGAGATATTGACGTCCGAAAATCCCTTCCGACCGCTATGGCAACTGAGTTGTGAAGGAGGAGTTTTTATTCTTTGTTCGCAACTAGTTGCGATTGAAGATTTTTTAACTTTCTACGCAACTGGTTACCTACAAAGAATTATTATAGCTAATTATAATAGCCATGGCAACTGAGTTTCGCAACCAGTTGTGATAGAAGATTTTTATTCTTTGTATACAACTTTCGTAATTGTTGAATCTATATTTAAACCTTTTCAATATTCAAACTATTTCAATAATATTATAGTTATGGTCAAACTAAGTGTCATGGAAGAAAACAAATGCATTCACTACTTTTATGACTGACACGCACATAAAAATTATAGACCATTTCCAGGTAACTTAGAAACTTGAAATTAATAAAAACGAGGTAGGTCGGCGCGGCGGCTCATCTGTGTAGTGACTTGATACTCCTAACCAGAGGAATTCTAATCACATACTGGACAGCCAATGAACCAACCAATGAGGTTTTGAAACTTAGTTATTAAGTACATTATTGCTTTAACGTAAGCGGCGTAACGGCTAGGGTCATTACCTTCTGTCCAGAAGGTCGTAGTTAGAATCCTGCCACGTACCATTATTTATGACTACATATTTAAGTTTATTTGACACTTTTTTTAAATGTCATTTCTGGCCCGTTGTATGAAGTGTCCAGGGTCTGCTATTACGGTGAAGGAAAACATCGTTAGAAAATTGCGTAGAAAATCTTTTAAGTTTTTTTTTTATTAAAAGAAACTCGAAGGTTGTGTGTGAAGTCGACCAATCCGCACTGGGCCCGCGTGGTCGATTAAGGCCCGATCACCCTAATTCAGGGTAGGCTCAAGTCCCTCAATGAGGGCTGATATGATAAAAAACTGGCCAAGTGCGAGTCAAATTTTTAACGCACTCAAATTTTTATTAAAAAAAACTTGCGCACTAAGTGTTCCGTACCAACAAGTAATTTTCATATATTTATAGATAAGGTTAAAAGATAACTAATTGCAGTTATATTGTTACGTAAATTAACTATGTAGAAGATACTACTAGATCCCACTAGGTGTCGCTAGTTTCTAAACAATCGGAATTTGGAAATTTAAATTTTCCCTTTATATTTTCTTATAGACTTTCCTAAGTATATATTATTTGAAATTCTCACAACAAGCCCTTTCATTCACACGATATAGTTTGTAAAACTTTTTTTATATTTTCTTATGTACCCCCAAAAGTGGCCCCCATGTTTAAAATTAATTTATTTGCATTACACGTCCATTTTTGGGTCACCGAATTACATATGTGTACCAAATTTCAACTCAATTTGTCCAGTAGTTTTTGAGAAAATCGGCTGTAACAGACGGACGGACAGACACAAAACTGATCCTTTATAAGAGTTTGGTTTCCTTTTTAGGTACGGTGTGAAGGTTTTAACTCCTAGAATGAAGTTAGATGTCTGGTCTAGTGGTCTGTGTACCTTGGCTAATGATCGTCTATTTTAAAATTTGTTTGAACAGATATCGGTTCCCACGTAAGTAGTTGATGTCTATCACTCCGGGGTTTTAGTTCGTTTGCTTATAGAAATTAAAAGATCTCAGTTTACAAAAAAAAGGTACTAAGCTTTTCCGGGAATAGAACGGATCTCGGGGCGCCGATGCTGCGTGATCGCAATCCTAACCTAGAAAAACTGTAAAGGTAAGCCAACCGATCACTTCGATCATAAGTATGGTGTGTCCTCCTTAGATTCTTGTTCGAACTCCCGACTCCGATTAATGAGAAGCTTGTTACCAATTAACAGGCCAAATCCTTAACTCAGTGTATGTACGGTGCCAGAAAGTTGCCACTTCGCCTCTCCAAGTCAATATAAAATACCTAGGTTAGGTATTTCTACTAGATCTAGTTTATTAGAGTTTAAATGGATTGTATCCATTTGTGTCGAGCTGTCTAAAATAATTGTTGCGTTTTGTTATTTAAGATATATTAAGTGGGCGTCCCCACGCATAATTAGTATTTCTATCGGGTATATTCATGTTTGTGCTTATTAGAACCCGAATAGTCATGTTTGTGTAGATGCATCTATTAGACAGCTAGATAGGCCTATTCTGGTATTTGGGCTGGTGGCTAAGTTTCACCTGGCCAGGTTCCCTATTTCCATTTACTTTAACCTAACAATATTTCTCAAAGCAAATAATAATAATAATACATCAATCGCTAAATCCTACACACGAAGTCCCGGAATTATATTATATAATACCTAATGGTATATGCAAACTAGATTCCACACCACACGAAGGGGAGATAGGTATAAGGAAGACTTAGATCTGAGACCTTTTATATTCCATAGGTATAACTTTCCATCAATAGGGAGCTTAATGCAGGATCCACTTTAGAATAAACTAGTGAATCAAATAGACACTAAGACACAGGCTTTCAGTCTTAGGGAGAGGTGGGACCTGTTTTCTTATTTACCCCCAAAAGTGGCCCCTATGTTTAAAATTAATTTATTTACATTACATGTCCGTTTTTGGGTCACCACTTACATATGTGTATCAAATTTCAACTCAATTGGTCCAGTAGTTTTTGAGAAAATCGGCTGTAACAGACGGACGGACAGACACAAAAGTGATCCTTCATAAGGGTTTCGTTTCCTTTTTAGGTACGGAACCCTAAAAGTGTCGAAGTAGAAAGAGGGAGGTGTGTCCTCAAAAAATCTCGTATATTTCAATAACTTTAGGTAAATTAAGTTTTTTTTTCGAACGAAATATGGCATCTGGTGAAGGTCGCGTGAAGCCGCTGGATGTGGGAAGCGCAGAACCCGTCGTCGTGGAGATCCTTGGGGGAGGCCTATATCCAGCAGTGGACGTCCGTCGGCTGATATGATGGTATTTTTATTATATGGTACTCTATGGCGGGAAATCAAAAATTTATTGTCGCACGATCCGTTAGCTAACAAAAGTTGCCGTAGCAACCTAGTATGTACTGAGCCGCAGTTGACTTATCAATCTTATAAATTAATTAATTAATTTAATTTTTATTATTTAATTTCTTAAAAGACACATATAACACTTCCTATTTTTTAAAACGTACAGTAAGTATAATGTGGATTCTTGATCGCGTAGATCACGCAGAGAAGAAAAAAATAATTTTAAAAATATTGTTATCCGAGAAGGCTAGGGTGTGTAGCCGCGCAAGCTGCGAACTCGGGATACAGACTCAGTGTTGTTATTGCTACGGCAATTGCCGTATTCTATGGCAATCGGGGCCAAAATCAAACTGGCTACGGCAGTCTAGAGCAGAAGTTTTCATACAAATACGGCAATTTAGAACAGATGGCCGATGGGGCAGTAAAGTTCTCGAGTGGCGACCGCGCACCGGAAAACGTAGCGTAGGCAGGCCTCCCACGCGGTGGACCGATGACCTGGTGAAGGTCGCGGGAAGCCGATGGATGCGGGCAGCGCAGGACCGGTCGTCGTGGAAATCCTTGGGGGAGGCCTTTGTCCAGCAGTGGACGATTTGTGGCTGATATGATGACGGCAATTTCAAATGTTGTAATTCTTCTGTGAGTGTAGTAATTATATCGAAACACGGCAATTTTTGCCACTTTTCTCCGATATACGGCAATTTCGCTGACCAAATACGGCAACTGAAAAAATACAAGAACAACAGTGGATACAGTTCCCCGTGACAAGGACATAGTGCCAAGGACGAAGGTTGTGTGCCACGCAGACCTTTCTGATGCCGGGCTACGGAAGGTTCCCGTTCAGTATATAATGCATGGTAGGACCCTAGAACGTAAAAAAGGACCGGAATTTACACCACCATGCGACACAAACTTAGCTCACGATAACGGGTGAGGGTACCGATGACACTGAATTAACACAATTTATAGTATAACTAGCTATGCCCATGACTTCGTCCGCGTGGAGGTATGGAAATTTCTTACGGGAACTCTTTAATTTTCCAGGATAAAAAGTATCCTATATGTTAACCTGGGCTTTATGAAACCACCATAAAAAAATTCATCAAAATCGGCTTGCTTGTTTTTGCGTGATGCGCGAACATACAGACAGACAGACAAAAGTCTATTACAGTTAATATTTTCCAAAAATATTTATGTACAGACACGGCCCTGTTACAGTTTTTTATATGTATGGATTAGAGTGAAATAATAATAAAATTTAATACATTTTCGATATAAATTTTGCTGCGATGACAAACCAGTCTATAAAAAACAAACAAGTCCAGCTGTCCGACAAAATATTCAAATTTTTAAAGACCAGTCGATAATAGTTATTTGTTATACAAGAGTGCAAAGTTGTTTTTTAACCGCGTGCTCAATTTTGTAGACCGAGCAAGCGTAGGAGCCTAAAATTGAATTAGAATCCTGAGCGTCAGCACGAGGTGAAAAACTTTCATTCAACCTTAGCGAGGAAATGAATTAATGCAAAAAAAAAAACATTTGCGCAGTTTCAGTCAATTCTGTTGGCGTCAAATAAAATTCCTCGTCGCTATAATCACTCATTTTAGGTTTTTCACTTGTTTTCAAGTTTCTTGTTTATAACCTTAGGTTTTAACAATATGACGTGAAAAGAAAATGGCGCAAGCAAAGCAAATTAAAAAAAAAGTAAATCAAGAAGGTTCGAAGTCTGAGTTTTTAACAAATTAAAAAGGTTGTATGACAAATTCGGCACCATGGAGGTAGAGGTAAATAGGTTTAATAATGTTTTGAATTCACAAACTTAGTTCACACGATGTTATAAATTCAATTTACTTTATCCTCTAGCGAATAAAAACGGCTTTTGCACTCAGATATCGAAGAGCAAAAATACAATTTCCGTGATGTGGGAATGAAAAGAGAATTTAGTCACAAACTATGAAGCCGGAAATGGCAAGAATATTCATTACTTGCTACAATACACTCATACAAACGACATATGAAAAGTAATAATTAATAGGAGCGTACCTTAAATTTAAATTCCAACAATTTTGTAACAGCCTTTGTTCATTGTTCTGACCTAACACCTGTCAATAAGGTCGGCAACAAATTATGCTTTTAATAATTTCGAGCTACCTAAATATGGTACCTATTATGATGGAAAAAAATCTAAGTTAAGATTTTAGTGAGGATCTATTGTCTTACACTAAAAGTGGCTTAAATAATTTGTTTGTTATCGTATCTTCTGAAAGATGTCCACTGCTGGACAAAGGCCTCCCCCAAGGATTCCCACGACAACCGGTCCTGTGCTTTCCGCATCCAGCGGCTTTCCGCGACCTTCACCAGATCATCGGTCGACTGTGTAGGAGGCCTGCATACGCTACATCTTCCGGTCACCACTTGATAACTTTACTGTCCTAACACCCATCTGTTCTAGGAGCTATGAACCCTGCCCACTGCCACTTAAGTTTAGCGATTCTTTGAGCTATGTCGATTACTTGATTCTTCTACGTCGGATAAACGTACATATAAAATCGATATTCGAAAACACATTGTACTTAGCAGGATTTGAATCATGACCACACGGACAGGATGTAGCAGCACTAGCCGTTACGCCGCCGACGCTTATGCGAATTTAACCTTTTTTTTAAATACAGGAATCTGGAGACATTGTGCAATAATTCTGCATTTAGGACAGAAGACGAAGTAACTAGTACCTCATCTGTGACAAAAGACGAAGTAACTAGTACCTCATCTGAGACAGAAGACGAAGTAACTAGTATCTCATCTGTGACAGAAGACGAAGTAACTAGTATCTCATCTGTGACAGAAGACAAAGTAACTAGTATGTCATCTGTGACAGAAGACGAAGTAACTAGTAGCTCATCTGTGACAGAAGACGAAGTATCTAGTACCTCTTTTGTGACAGAAGACGAAGTAACTAGTAGCTCATCTGTGACTAAAGACTAAGTAACTAGTAGCTCATCTGTGACTAAAGACTAAGTAACTAGTACTTCATCTGTGACAGTTGACGAAGTAACTAGTACTTCATCTGTGACAGAAGACGAAGTAACTAGTACCTCATCTGTGACAGAAGACGAAGTAACTAGTATCTCATCTGTGACAGAAGACAAAGTAACTAGTATGTCATCTGTGACAGAAGACGAAGTAACTAGTAGCTCATCTGTGACAGAAGACGAAGTAACTAGTACCTCATCTGTGACAAAAGACGAAGTAACTAGTACCTCATCTGAGACAGAAGACGAAGTAACTAGTATCTCATCTGTGACAGAAGACGAAGTAACTAGTATCTCATCTGTGACAGAAGACAAAGTAACTAGTATGTCATCTGTGACAGAAGACGAAGTAACTAGTAGCTCATCTGTGACAGAAGACGAAGTATCTAGTACCTCTTTTGTGACAGAAGACGAAGTAACTAGTAGCTCATCTGTGACTAAAGACTAAGTAACTAGTACTTCATCTGTGACAGTTGACGAAGTAACTAGTACTTCATCTGTGACAGAAGACGAAGTAACTAGTACCTCATCTGTGACAGAAGACGAAGTAACTAGTATCTCATCTGTGACAGAAGACGAAGTAAATAGTACCTCATCTGTGACAGAAGACGAAGTATCTAGTACCTCATCTGTGACAGAAGACGAAGTAACTAGTAGCTCATCTGTGACTAAAGACTAAGTAACTAGTAGCTCATCTGTGATAGTTGACGAAGTAACTAGTACATCATCTGTGACAGAAGACGAAGTAACTAGTACCTCATCTGTGATAGAAGACGAAGTAACTAGTATCTCATCTGTGACAGAAGACGAAGTATCTAGTACCTCATCTGTGACAGAAGACGAAGTAACTAGTAGCTCATCTGTGACAGAAGACGAAGTAACTAGTACCTCATGTGTGACAGAAGACGGAGTAACTAGTATCTCATCTGTGACAGAAGACGAAGTATCTAGTACCTCTTTTGTGACAGAAGACGAAGTAACTAGTAGCTCATCTGTGACTAAATACTAAGTAACTAGTAGCTCATCTGTGACTAAAGACTAAGTAACTAGTACTTCATTTGTGACAGTTGACGAAGTAACTAGTAGCTTATCTGTGACAGAAGACGAAGTAACTAGTACCTCATCTGTGACAGAAGACGAAGTAACTAGTAGCTCATCTGTGACAGAAGACGAAGTATCTAGTACCTCATCTGTGACAGAAGACGAAGTAACTAGTATCTCATCTTTGACAGAAGACGAAGTATCTAGTTCCTCATCTGTGACAGAAGACGAAGTAAATAGTAGCTCATCTGTGACTAATTATTAAGTAACTAGTACCTCATCTGTGACAGAAGACGAAGTAACTAATACCTCATCTGTGACAGAAGACGAAGTAACTAGTATATCATCTTTGACAGAAAACGAAGTATCTAGGTACCTCATCTGTGACAGAAGACGAAGTAACTAGTATCTCATCTTTGACAGAAGACGTAGTATCTAGTACCTCATCTGTGACAGAAGACGAAGTAACTAGTATCTCATCTTTGACAGAAGACGAAGTATCTAGTACCTCATCTGTGACAGAAGACGAAGTAAATAGTAGCTCGTCTGTGACTAAAGATTAAGTTACTAGTACCTCATCTGTGACAGAAGACGAAGTAACTAGTACCTCATCTGTGACAGAAGACGAAGTAACTAGTATCTCATCTTTGAAAGAAGACGAAGTATCTAGTACCTCATCTGTGACAGAAGACGAAGTAACTAATATCTCATCTTTGACAGAAGACGAAGTATCTAGTACCTCATCTGTAACAGAAGACGAAGTAACTAGTATCTCATATTTGACAGAAGACGAAGTATCTAGTACCTCATCTGTGACAGAAGACGAAGTAAATAGTAGCTCATCTGTGACTAAAGATTAAGTAACTAGTACCTCATCTGTGACAGAAGACAAAGTAACTAGTACCTCATCAGACAGAAGTCCAGTTCTTTACTTTTGGAAACGTATTGATTTTACCAGAACAACTGCATTTTCTTATACATATTAACTGGAATTAATCTCAACTAATAATAATCCAGCCGGCACAGCAAAATGTAAAAAAATAAAAGAAAAGTCAAATAACAAGAATTTTATAATTTAAATGTTATTTGGAGCTACCCTGAGCTAGACGGCGCCTTACGAATGATAACATCACATCAGCTCATATACACCGAGGGGTTTGAGCCTACCCTGAATTAGGGAGATCAGGCCATATTCGACCAGAGAGCCCAATGCAGGTTGGTCGACATCACACACAACCTTCGAGTTTCGTGTTCAGGTTTTCTCACGATGTTTTCCTTCACCGTTAAAGCAATCGGTAAGTATATGTAAGTAGGTTTTGAAAAACTCATTGGTACATTGGCCGTCCATATTTGAACCAGGTACCTCTGGTTAGAAGGACCAAGTTGTTATTGGTTGAGCCACCGACGCTATTGGTAACAATCGTCACAGTATTGTACTTAACAACAGAGTTATAAGAGCTTTGTCTGCAGCAGGCCTGAAATGGAATTCCTCGTACTGCTCTAATATATTTTTTTATTGAAGAAAAATTGGTTTGTTCAGTGAAAATGATGACTTAATCAGCGACATATAGTCAGCGGATAAACAAAATGATCCTTACTTATATTTTAAACGCAAAAGTTTATATGAATGTTTGTTACTCTTTCACACTACAACAGATAAAAGGATTTGGATGAAATTTGGTAGTTAGCCAGATTAGGACCTAGATTAACATATAGGCTACTTTTTTCACACTCACGAGCCGGTTGCGGCTCGCGCACTTCGCACCCTCGAAGACAGTCATAGAAACTATGTTCACGCGAGCGAAGCCGCTGGCAAAAGCTAGTATAATATAAATCTTACATGACCTGCTGTACGCTTCATACTGTGTGTAACTTTAATCTATATCTTTACTTCTATACTGATAATATTATAAAGAGGAAAACTTTGTATTTTTGTATGTTTGTAACGAATAAACTCAAAAACTACTAAATTTATTTTAAATATTCTTTCACCATTAGAATTCTACATTATCGCTTAGTAACATAGGCTAAATTTATTACTAGAAAAATAAGAGATCCTTGCTAAAACTTCAATCCTTTAAATTAAGCCATCAAACAAAGTAAATTACTGACGTACAAATTTTCTTTTTTAATTAATTAGTTTTGCACATTTTTTTTATGAGCGGATATATTTTGTTGGTAACTATCCATACTAATAATTTAAATGTGAAAATGTGATTATTTGTTTGTTTGTTACCTTTTCACGCTTCAACGGCTTGATCAATCTTATCGAAATTTGGCATGCAGGTAGCCTGTGTCACGAGGAAGGACATAAGATACTTCTTACCCCATGAAAATGGCA
The DNA here is from genome assembly GCA_947284805.1 of Coleophora flavipennella. Lineage (NCBI taxonomy): Eukaryota > Metazoa > Arthropoda > Insecta > Lepidoptera > Coleophoridae > Coleophora > Coleophora flavipennella. Next base: position 11,561,162 of record OX369290.1, read on the forward strand.
TAGTCCGATGCAGTTTCTGAGGGAACTGAAAATATACTCTTTTTTTTGGTTAGTTTCTTAAACATTGCAACGGAACAATGGATTGCTGTGATTTTTTTGCACAGAGATGGCTTAGGGGGTGGGAAATGACATAATTTACTAATTAGCATATCCTGACATGGTTCCCGAGGGATCTGGGGAAAACTCATTTCCGCGGTCGCGCACGTCAGCGTCGCAATGGAGCTACGGACTGAAGTGGTTTTTTGTAAAGAATTGGTTTAGGGGGTGGGAAGTGACATAGACTTAAAAAATAGACCCTAAAAAACAATCATAAAACTATGTCCACGTGGACGAATCCGCGGGCAAAAGCTGGTAATATGATATTTTAACAAAAAAAATTTAATAGTCAATTCAATTTTAGTAAAAAAAAGGTCATATACTTATAATTTATTAGTCTGATCCCAACACTTACTAAACTAATTATCACTTAGAAAATAATTAAATTAATTAAAGCTATTTGATATAAAAGTATTTATTTGTTGTAATTAAACAATACTCATTTCTATTATTCGATTAATTTATTAGCTGCAACGATTTTTTTTATGACTAAATAAAATATGGTTACATTTTAAAACAAAGAAAATATTTATTTATTATATAAAATTCTCGTGTCACAGTGTTAGTTGCCATACTCCTCCAAAACGGCTAAACGGATTTCCATGAAATTTCCTGTGTTTATTCGGTAGGCCTGCAAATATGTATAGAAAATTATTCACCGGGATCTGAGTGGGCGAAGCCGCGGGAAACAGCTAGTTATGTTATGGAATCGTGTGGTTTGCGACTGTAAGTAATTATGTGCTAGATCTTATGTTAAGGCAAAGTATTTAATTAATAATAGTTCTAACATACAGTATGGGCACTCCCTGCCGCTATGTAGATTGCGACCTCACCCCCTCGTCACCCAGATTGATACAGATTGGTAACAGTTCGGTTGTCGAACTTATTAGAATTTCGCCGCCAGTTTGGTTGTTCCGTCATTAATTTGTTTAAACCCGTTTTATGAAGTGTCTAGGGTGTTCTTAACGTTTGTTTCATAAAAGTAGACAAATGATGATAAATATTCAATTCTAGCACTATTAGTGCACAGCCTAAATGTAACGAAGTTCCTGACTTACAACTTTCTTATGTGATTAGGATAACTTTGTGATGTCACCTGGTGAGAGTTAACTAATTAAAAAATATTTTAAATTAGTAGGTTAAATCAAAATCTAAAACGCTTAACTTTAGTAAAATTCGTTAGGGAATCTTGGTAAGCACGCTTCCATCTTCGGCATCATCGTCACTTACCATCAGGTGAGATGATGTCAAGGACTTACCAATTGTAAATAAAAAAAATGTAGCGTCCCCACTGTTGGGAAGGTTAGGCCATATTCTACAAAGGGAGGGCAAGTACGGTTCGTTTAAATTCATAATTTGTATTATTTCACCTGACGGTAATTGACGATGGAAACGGGTTTACCAAAATTCCCCGATGCAATGGGGAACTGCCTATCTTATCTTCATGTCGGAACACATCTGTGATGTTAACATTGATGTTAAGCGGTAATACAAAGATTAGATGGTGGTAACTAGCCAGGCTAAGAAAATGCCCTTAAACCAAGCAAACCGAGTCTTACTAAGTTGGACTACGCCGGGAATTGAACCTGCGACCTCCCGATGGACTTAACTATTACGCAACAGTGGCGGTTGGAGGGTTAGAGGAAGTTGTATCTAGGCCTAGTGGCAAATATCACCGTCAGAAATTTTCACGCCTCTTTATGGTCTTGTAGTTTTACCATGTCCGTCTGTATGTCTCACCGTCGGTGTGGAATAGTGAACCAATTTTCAAAGTTGTGTAATTTGCACATATATTTAGTGTTAAAACAAGAATTGAAGGAACTCTTAATCTAAAGTTGGTCGACTATAACACACCGACGGACAGACATACAGACAGACAGACATGCGAAACTCTGTCTGTCTGTCCGTTGGTGTGTAATAGTCGACCAACTTGACATGTGCAATTGGATTGTAAAAAATTAATAGATTTTCTATACAAGATGTTCTATACCCTGCCAAAACGACATTGTTTTTCAAAATATACATTAAATTTTTAAAAAGACTACGGAACCCTACTTCGCGCGTGGTACGACACACACTTGGCCACACTTTTTATTTGTAAAAATTTCACTGACTTCAAAATAGTAATTACTTAATGTCATTTGTGAAACATAAAGAAATAAACAATCATTAGTTAATCATCATATCAGCTCATATACGTCCCCACCGAGGGGCTCGAGCCTACCCTGAATTAGGGCGATCGGGCCCTAATCGACCACGTGGGCCACACACACCCTTCGAGTTTCTTCGCAGGCGTGTGCAGGTTTCCTCACGATGTTTTCCTTCACTACTCTTTTTTATACTGTGCCTTCACCGTTAAAGCAATCAGTGAGTTTAACCCGGCACCTCTGGTTAGGGGGACCGAGTCGTTACCGGTTGAGCCACCGACACTTTTTATTAGTTAATAATGTGAAGGAAAACATATCGTGAGGAAACCTGCACACGCCTGCAAAGAAACTCGAAGGTTCGGCATTCTGCGTTACAAAGTTACTGACACAGAAATATTTGGATAGCATTCCGTTGTCAGATAAAGTTAGATTGCCTCCAGCACTTTTATACGATACATGGGAGCCATAAAAAATGTCTCAATATCTCGAGGGCGAACGAGGGAACTCCGATACCAATTTATGGAGTCATCTATATGAATCTCCACGTCGAAATTAGATTTTGTTACATCCTGTAGCTATAGAAAACATTATGTTGTTAACAACCCATTAAAAGTAGGTAACTAGAGGTTTGCCCTAGTCCTTTGAGTTCTCATAACACCCGGTAAGGTTGGCTGGAAGAGATCTCTTATAGAGATAAATCCACCTTTGTATATGTCCTTTCTAAGTGTTTTTCATGTAAATACTAGCTGTTTCCCGCGGCTTCACCCGCGTGGACCACGTTTCTATGACTTTTCGAGGGTGCGCAGTGCGCGAGCCGCAAGCGGCTCGCGAGCGTGGTAAAAAGTAGCTTATGTCTTAAGCCAGGTCCTAATCTGTCTACCTACCAAATTTCAGCCAAATCCGCTCAGTATTTTTTGCGGGAAAGCGTAACAGACAGACAGAGTTACTTTCGCATTTATAATATTACTAGCTGTTTCCCGCGGCTTCACCCGCGTGGACCACGTTTCTATTACTAATCGAGGGTGCGCAGAGCGCGAGCCGCAAGCGGCTCGCGAGCGTGGTAAAAAGTAGCCTGTGTTTTAATCTAGGTCCTAATCTGTCTACCTACCGAATTTCAGCCAAATCCGTTCAGTAGTTTTTGCGGGAAAGCGTAACAGACAGACAGAGTTACTTTCGCCTTTATAATATTACTAGCTGTTTCCCGCGGCTTCACCCGCGTGGACCACGTTTCTATGACTTTTCGAGGGAGCGCAGTGCGCGAGCCGCAAGCGGCTCGCGAGCGTGGTAAAAAGTAGCCTATGTTTTAATCCAGGTCCTAATCTGTCTACCTACAAAATTTCAGCCAAATCCGTTCAGTATTTTTTGCGGGAAAGCGTAACAGACAGACAGAGTTACTTTCGCATTTATAATATTATTAGTAGAGATTTGTGTGCAATAAGGAATACGTATCTGAAAAAAAACCGTTACGGATCAACTTTTGCATGGCTCTCAGTCCAGTTGAAACAGTAAGTACATAGCTATGGATTAAATTCAATCTGGCAAACAACGCCTAGAACTTGGCTAGTTTTTATTTATACAGTTGGTTGTTTCAGAGACCAATTATTGGTACTTGCAAATTGATCTGATGATGAACTTTGGAGGTAAATTCAAGGTCCCAGGATCGTTTTTTTTATGTTCAATGATAACGTTAAAAATACTGTGCTTGCATTTTTCAATAGAATTCAAAAAGGACGATGTTCTCATTTCGACTGTATGCAGTTTTTTTTTGTATATTTGTTACGCGATATCTTCGCAGATTGTGAACCGATTTTTATTATTGTTTGTCATTCGATAGAATACCTACACAATTAAGTTTGTCCCGTATAAAATTAATAAAAGTCGGTTTAGTTTTTTTTAAATTAAAATACAAAAAAAATAATTTTCGCAAAACTTAAAACTTTTAGGTACAAGCTTTTAATATTGCATTGTCACGCGATATACATATGCATGCAAAATTTCAGCTCAATCGGAAACCGGGAAGTGGGTCAAATTTAACTCGCAAGATTCCACCCGAACAAACATACATACATTGCAAATTCAATAAAAGCTTGTAAAATACCAAAAAATTAACTTGGTTTTTGGTATAAACTTGATGTCGGTTTTTAAACGTTTTCCTGAGTATAGAAATTAGTATAGAGAGTATAGAAATTATATTCATTTTGAAGCTTTAAAACTCTTTTCAAATAAAAGCTTGTATCCAAAACGAAACTGAGACATAATTGTAGCTCACTGTGGGCCTCATAAGAAGGCTCAAGGTCACCCAAAGGGCGATGGAGCGTGCTATCCTCGGAGTTTCTCTGCGTGATCGAATCAGAAACGAGGAGATCCGTAGGAGAACCACAGTAATCGAAATAACTCTAAGAATTGCTAAACTTAAGTGGCAGTAACAGATGGCCGTTGGGGCAGTAAAGTTCTCAAGTGGCGACCAAAAAACGTAGCGTAGGCAGGCCCCTCACTCGGTGGACCGATTATCTGGTGAAGTTCGTGGGTAGCGAGAACCGGTCGTCGCGGAAATCCTCGGGGGAGGCCTATGTCCAGCAGTGGACGTCCTTCGTCTGATATGATGTTGACAATGATCCAAAAGTTTTAAATCTTAAAGTTATTTATAAATCTACTATTGCCTGATGTAAGTATCACCTGCTGTCACGTGTAGGGCATTTAGATTTACACCTAGATATGTGTAACGCGAGGTTTGTAGTTGTACACATCTACGAGTCAGATGCGCAGGTTTCTGACGTAGGTGAGAAAATAAAAAAAAGTTTCAAAAAAGTCATTGTCGGGATTCAAATCCGGGACCTCTGTTTAGGAGGACATAGTTGAGCCACCGACGCTATAGGTGTTGTAAAAATTAAAAAACCTTTTTTTCCCAATCAGGAAGCCCATAGCATCATCTTACCTGATGGCAAGTGACGATGATGCCGAAGATGGAAATGGGCTTACCAATATTCCCCCAACGCCAAGAAGAACTGTCTATCTCATCTTCAAGCTGGAACACATCAATGTTGTTAGCATTGACTTCGGCGAAAATACTTAGAGATCATGGTACAATCGTCTTACAAAATTAAACCCGCCGGGAATCGAACCCGCGACTTCCTGATGTGTAGCTAATGGACTAACGCCACGGAGTTGTTTACCTACACGGAACCGTTAAAAAAGCGCATTAATAGCCACCAGCATTTTTTTGTTGCACGCGTTGATGTCTTTTGTTTGAAATAAATATGTATCAGTGTTACATTTACGTGAATATGTGTGGCGGTAAGGAGCTTTTGGTGTGCGTGTACGACACACACTTGGCCGGTTTTAAGTAACATCAATAAGCCTGTATAACAATCAAAAGTAAAAAAAAACCAGCCAAGTGCGAGTCAGAACCGCACACATAGGGTTCCGTACCATCATACTAGATGGCGCTAGTTTTTTTACGCTTAATAAATTTTATACAATCATACTCAGATGGCGCTGGTTTCCGCAAGTTTAAAAAACCACGTTTTTTGTATCCCTTTTTCACTTTTTCCAATTTTTAGTATTTGTCGTTATAGCGACAACAGAAAAACATTATCAATGAAAATTTTAACTGTATAGCTATCAAGGTTCATGAAATACAGCCTGGTGACAGACGGACAGACAGACAGATGGACGGACAGTAGAGTCTCAGTAATAGGGTCCCGTTTTTACCCTTTGGGTACGGAACCCTTAAAATAAAATACAGTTGTAGATAGAAATGCAACGAAAATTTACAATTTTAAAATGGATTGCCACGATCACACACACAACAGTCCAAACTATTCAATTATTTCTGTGACATATAATATCCACAGAAAAAACGAATTTACAATTCATCATACGTAATACATAGATATATCTCTCTCTCTTATCGTGTGGCACAATTAACCGTGCTATCCAAGGGATAAGCGGCGGTTGCATGGTGTTGCACTTAGCATCACCCGCGGTCACGTGTAGGGCATTTAGATTTACACCTACGGACGTGGGTAACGCGAGCTTCATACACATCTGGAATCAGATGTGCAGGTTTCCTTACCATGTTTCCTTCACTGTTAAAGCAATCGGTAAGTCATCACGTCCTCACCGAGAGGCTCGAGCCTACCCTGAATTAGGGCGATCGGGCCTTAGTCGACCACGCGGGCCCAGTGCGGGTTGGTCGACTTCACACACAACCTGCGAGTTTGTCCGCAGGCGTATGCAGGTTTCCTCATGATATTTTGCTTCACTGTAAGAGCGTCGGATTAACGTACATATGAAATCTAAATTCGAAATCACATTGGCAGGATTCAAACCACGACCTCCCGGACAGGAGGAGGCGGGCCTAGCCGTTACGCCACCCATGGTTTCGTGTAGATTTACACCTATGCAACGCGATCTTCATACACATCTGCAATCACATGTGCAGGTCTCCTCACGATGTTTTCCTTCACTGTTAAAGAAACTGGACTAAGGCCTGATCGCCCTAATTCAAGGTAGGCTCGAGCCCCTAGGTGGGGACGAATATGAGTTGATATGATGATGATGAACCACGGGTGAGGCTAAGTGCAACACCAGCCAACCGCCGCGCCGTCTATCCCTTGGTTGTGGCATACGAGAAAGAAAGAATGAAGTAGACTAACTTTTCATTAAAATAGCATGTTTTTTTTATTCATAATTGGTAAGCCTTGGCATCATCTCACCTGATGGTAAGTGACGATGATGCCGAAGATGGAAGCGGGCTTACCAAGATTTCCCAACGCAATGGAGAACTAGCTATCTTATCTTCAAGCCGGAACACATTAATGTTGATAACACTGATGTTTGGCGTCAAGACTTAGATAAGATGGTGGTAGCTAGCCAGGCGGACTTAGAAAATGCCCTACCACCAACCAAACCGAGTCTTACAAGTTGACCCCACCGGAAATTGAACCCGCGACCACAGATGAGATACTAGTTACTTCGTCCGCGACCTCCTAGTGTGAAGCGAATGGACTAACCATTACGCCACAAAGGCGGTTAAAATTGATTGTTGATTTTACCTTCCAGTTATTTACGTGCCTACACCAATTATGTTACACCCTGTATATCTCTATAAACGCAAGAAAATTTCATATTTGTTTTCCATCAGAAACTGTTTCAATGGAAACAACATTTTTCATTTCCATTTCTCCTTTCATCTTTCACCAAAACTTTCGCAAAACTTTGCAAAGAAAATGCGAGATTCACACGTAAAGATCCTCCATTTAGTAACACACTATATCCCCACAATTTTCGCTGACGGCCAACTTGTAACGTTTGAAATTCTATGCCAACACTCAGTCCTGGGGTTCAGTTGCAAAACTCCAACTGTCTGGGACGTGATCCTGACGCTAGGAAACTAATTTGGGATTGTTGTCCAGGAATAAACTGAAACATATGCTTTTTGAAGCGATATAATAGCACATCCTGGATACTTCTTACAACGGGCCAGAAATGACATTTCAAAAAAAGAATTACGTAACAAACCTAATGGCGGCGAAAATCCTATACGTTCTTCAACCAAACTGTAACCAATCTGTATCAATGTATACACTTTGACAATAGCGTCAGGGGCGTAACGGCTAAGACCGCCGCTTCCTGTCCGGGAGGTCGTGATTTCAATCCTGCCACGTATCAATGTGATTTTGAATTTAGATTTCATAAGTACGTTTATCCGACGCTCTTACGGTAAAGGAAAAACATCGTGAGGAAACCTGCACGCGCCTGCGAAAAAAAAACTCTCAGGTTGTGTGTGAAGTCGACCAACCCGTACTGGGCCCGCATGGTCAACTGAGGCCCGATCGCCCTAATTCAGGGTAGGCTCAAGCCCGTCGGTGGGGACGTCTTTTTTATCCACAATCGATCAGCCCTTGGCATCATCTCACCTGATAGTATTTAAGTGACGATGATGCCGAAGGTAGAGGCGGGTTTACCTAGATTCCTGAATGCAATGGGGATCTGGCTATCTTATCTTTAAGCCGGAACACATCAGTGCTGTTAACATTTATGTTTGGCGGCAAGACTTAGATAATAAGATGGTGGTAGCTAGCCAGGCGGGCTGATAATAAGATGGTGGTAGCTAGCCAGGCGGGCTATGAAAATGCCCGTTCACCAACCATACCGAGTGTTACAAAGTTGACCCCGCCGAGAATCGAACTCGCGACCTACTGGTGTGAAACGAATGGACTAACCATTACGCCACGGAGGCGGCTAAAACTGAAACTATTAATGTAATAACTGGAACTATTAATATTAATATAATGTACACAATAACGCATTTCCTTAGTGTGCTATTCTATTTATTTGGTCGACAATAAATAGAATAGCACATTTACAAAGTAGGTCTTGCTAATGCCAGATGTTGTAAGCAGCTATTTTATGTAAGTACAATTGTTGAAAACACAAAACTTTTAAATTTTAATGAAACCCTGAAATCACATTATTATATTTTAAGTCCACGCAACTAAACAATGGTTTTAAGAAATTAGCGGTAATATTTTTGGATTATATTTAATTATTAGAGGCACTATTTATCTTATTCAATATCCATCGTCTTTTAAAATATCCATCGTCTTTTTAAATGTCCATCGTATTCTTAAATATCCATCGTTTTTTTGTTGTACAATAAAGAATTTACAAACAAATAAAATAGCTGCTTACAACATCTGACATTAGCAAGACCTACTTTGTAAATTTGGAGAATCGCGGCGCTGCGTCGGCCAAATACATCGATAGCACAGAACATGAAAATAAGATCCCCATTGATTTGAGGAATCTTCGGCATCATCGTCACTTAATTACCATCAGGTGAGATGATGCCAAGGGCTGATCGATTGTGGATAAAAAAAGTTTTTTTTAAATAAAATCAGATTTGACCATCACACGTCTTAACTCACTGGCTCTGCCACAATAGATCTCCAGACGGTCAGCGCAGACACTTTATGTACAGTAGACCTGCTACATACACCTTGGTCCTTCGAGCCGGATCCCGGAAGCAACGACGTACGGACCGTGTATCAACCTATACGCAGACGTCCACTGTCCGTAATCCTGGTAAAGAAAAGCAGCACCACTAAGAATCTGCTACAAGGGTCTGCGAGGACCTGAATCTAACAGGGATTCCTGCTCCTTTTAGAGGTTAGGTAGACAAGTAGAGCTTTAGGGACTTAGGGCTGTAGGACATAAGGCTTCATTTGTCTACTCTCTCCATAAAGAGTTCAGTTTTTTGAGTAAGCCCACCGGTATCAACCTCAAACAAGGATCTGCGAGGACCTGCATCAACAGAAGCAGAGATTCTTGTTCCTTTTATAGGTTAGGTATACAATTATCGCTTTAGGGACTTAAGGCTGTGGGATATTAGGGCTTATTTGTCTACTCTCTCCATAAAGAGTTCAGTTTATTGAGTAAGCCCACCGCTATCAATCTTCTACAAGGATCTGCGAAGACCTGCATCAACAGAAGCAGGGACTTCTGTTCCTTTTATAGGTTACGTATACAAGTAGGGCTTTAGGGACATTAGGGTTTATTTGTCTACTCTCTCCATAAAGAGTTCAGTTTTTTGAGTAAGCCCACCGCTATCAATCTTCTACAAGGATCTGCGAAGACCTGCATCAACAGAAGCAGAGACTCCTGTTCCTTTTATAGGTTACGTATACAAGTAGGGCTTTAGGGACATTAGGGTTTATTTGTCTACTCTCTCCATAAAGAGTTCAGTTTTTTGAGTAAGCCCACCGCTATCAATCTTCTACAAGGATCTACGAAGACCTGCATCAACAGAAGCAGGGACTCCTGTTCCTTCTATAGGTTACGTATACAAGTAGGGCTTTAGGGACATTAGGGTTTATTTGTCTACTCTCTCCATAAAGAGTTCAGTTTTTTGAGTAAGCCCACTGCTATCAATCTTCTACAAGGATCTGCGAGGACCTCATCAACAGAAGCAAGGATTCCTGTTCCTTTTATAGGTGAGGTATACAAGTATCGCTTTAGGACATTAGGCTTTATTTGTGTCATCATCATTACAGCTCATATACGTCCCCACCGAGGGGCTCGAGCCTACCCTGAATCAGGGCGATTCTTCTATCTTCTTCTGATTCTTATTTATTTGTGTAATCTCTTCATAAAGAGTTAAGTTTTTTGAGTAAGTCCAAGCCCAAGGGTACCAAGCCCATAACTGGACATTGGGTTTGAAATAATTCATGGGGTAACGGAAAATACGTTTGTATTTCTGAAAGCCAGTCATAAAATGTAAGTGAAACAGTCACATTACAGTTTTGCTACGATTTTCCCATAAACGATTTTCATTTGACATCAAAAAAGGAGGATCTACTCAATACGACTTCTTTTTAAGGGATCCGTATCTCAAAAGGGAAAAAAAACCAATAAAGGATCACTCGGGTGTCTGTCTGTCCGTCCGTCTGTCACAGGCCTCGGAAACTACTTGACCGATTGAGTTGATATTTGGTACACATATGTAAGTCAGTGACCCAAAGACGGACGTGTAACATAAATAAATAAATTTAAAACACAAAGTCCTCTTTTAGGGGGTAAATTCGAAATTAAAAAAAGATTTTTCGCCTTTTTATGAGGCCTATAGTAAGCGACCATGTCTCACTTTCGTGTGTCATCACTGGCAACACACACTTTATATATAGCATATCTCTGCACACACTGGTCTAAAACCTTGCTCTTAATATAGTATAGCAGAGTTATCAGTAATATAGTATAGCAGAGTTATTGGATTTGGAGCCCAATGCCGAAAGAGTTCTAGTATTCCCAAGTGCAGCTCGCTTCTCATCTCATAAAGGATTTTCGCGGGATTTTTCGAAATTGCGCTATGTCTCAAGGTGTATTTTCTGTTTTATTCTGTACTAGCTTTTACCCGCGACTACGCCCGCGTGGACGTAGTATTTTATAACTGTTTTTAGAGCGTGTAAATTAGTTTTTTCCCTTACTTAATCTCCATACAAAGAACGTGTTTTTTTTTTAACGTGAAGACATTAGCGCCATCTAATATGATGGTACGGAACCCTTTGTGTGCGGTTCTGACTTGCGGTATTTTTATTTAGCTCTTGGTCATCATAAAAATATGGGTTTAATAATACAATTATTTAGTTTTTTAGCTTAATTCACATTTTAAATAGTTCCTAGATTAATCTTAGATTTTTCTTCGTTTATATTAAGTTTTCAAGAAATTGCAAATAAACTTCATTTTTAACCGACTTCAGAAAAAGAAGGAGGTTTCTGAATATGACCGTTTTTTTTATGTGTGTTCTCGCATAACTTGATAACCGATTTTGATGATTTTTTTTTGTGGGAAATGAGATATTCCAAGGGTGGTATCATGATAAGGAAACCAGGATCTGATGATGGCATCCCAGATAAATCGAGGGGAACCTTCAAAAATCATAGTGGCTACTAGGGCGTTTAAGGTCGGTTTTTTTTGTCTAAAATTATTAATAATAGAATGGATTAGGTACGGTGTTGCCAACTACACAGTAATTACGGAGTATACCTTAATTTTAGAATTGTCCTGTTGCATTTATTGTAATGAATTTTGATATTTAAATAAAAAAATAATTTTGGCATTAGCGCTTTTACACAAAAACTGTATAATAGTTTTTGGCCATTTTGTTTAAAGGACACGTTAATTTGATTTTTTACCCGACTACGAAAAAAGAGGGTTATGTTAATCGACTAAACTGGCTATGGCTAAACTATGATGGATTATCTAAATAGGGTAGTTGGCTGCATCAAAAATTAATAATGAATTAATAATAATAACTTTCTATGCCAGTTTCCTATAAAAAAAATAGATTTTACCGCACACATGCGTTTTACTTTGCCACTTTTTTATTTCCAGCTAAAAATAATAACCTAAGTACAGAATCTTCTCTCAGACTTTTGAAAGGAGAATTTTAAAAGCGAAGCGTAAAAAGTATAGAGGCCTGTAGGTCACACCAAAGAATAGGCTATATTTGCCAATCTATTTATGGTTGAATACATCATCATTATATCACGCGAAAGACGTACACATCTGGACAAAGGCCAGTAACTAAACTAGTAACATCTAGTATGATAGTACGAAAATGAAGAAACTAGCGCCATCTAGTATGATGGTACGGAACCCTATGTGTGCGGTTCTGACTCGCACTTGGCCGGTTTTGTTTCCCTCGATTTTATTGGTCCTTCCTGAAAATAGTTCAGTTTCATGAAAAGCTTTGTCACAGTAATAATAGGGTTTCTGAAATATCTACCTGAAAATAGTGTCCGAGGGTTCATCTTATAAAACTTTCAACAAATTATGAGAGGTCGTTGATTATTTTTACTCTACTGCCCACAAAAAAATTGTGTGTTGTTATCAGGGCTAATGTATGTATGTTTGTATATTCCACGAAATCTTCTAAACGGCTTGATGGATTTTAGAGTGGAAGGTATCGATTGGTATTGATCCCGTGAGTAAAATAAGATAGATTTTAATTGACTTTATAAAAGAGAGGGTTAATGTTAGGTTATGCAGTCGTGATTTTATGAAATTTTTAATTTCATCATCATCATATCAGCTCATATACGTCCCCACCGAGGGGCTCGAGCCTACCCTGAATTAGGGCGATCGTGCCTTAGTCGACCACGCGGGCCCAGTGCGGGTTGGTCGACTTCACACACAATTTAAAGTTATTTAATTTTATGTGATTTTTTAACATGATACAGTACGAGTATGTATGATCCAAGCCTGAAAGGTAGGTAGAAAATAATTTTGAATAAACAATAACCGACTTCAAACAGAAAACTAAGGTTCCCCTCGATTTCTCTGGGATGCCATCATCAGATCCTGGTTTCTTTATCATGGTACGAACCTTGGGATATCTTTTTTCCAACAAAAAAAATAATCATCAAAATCGGTTCACAAACGACGAAGTTATCCGCGAACACACATAAAAAAATATATAATTATATACGGTCGAATTGAGAAACCTCCTCCTTTTTTTGAAGTCGGTTAAAAAAACAAGCATCATTTTTGTATCTACCGTTAGTTTTATTTTGTGATATCATACACAGCGCCTATACATCGGCGTACCAGTCGCGCATTGGGCATAGTTCTCAAAAACTATGTGAATAGGGTAAAAGCCAGATAGTTGCCACACTTTTTAATATCTTTCAATATAATTATTTTTTATTTAAATTTGTTTTATTAGGTACTACTATGGCTGTATTTGACTGCAATTAAAAATAATAATATCTCCCAGTTCCAAAAGTAAAATACTTTATTTGTAAAACTGGCCGGTACTTTGGTTTTTTACCTACAAAGTTATGTAAAACAAAAAAACATTATCTTAAATATTTTTAGAGTATTAGCGATTTTTGCGGACCTCTATATTTTGGGACATCTATTCACATACGCGATAGCTGCCTAATACATGTACATTACGTTTAGGATAGATGCCCCGCCGAGAAAAAGTATCCCGCAAAAACTTTGCTAGTATTTTGCCTTCCCATGCAATCGCATAGAAACATGAGACACGGTCAACTTAGTGGCAGTTGGAGAATATTTCGATAGATTAACAAAATAGCATGCGATTCATCCGTGAAACTAGAGTAATTACAATTAGGGCAACTATACCACTGGGGCAACTATCCTGGTTTTACCCTAACATGGTGCCTGGACGAAGGCTGGCTGTGGATGCTGGAAAGATGAGTTTTTATTTAATTCATAATTGGTAAGCCCTTTCCATCATCTCACCTGATGGTAAGTGACGATTACCAAGATTCCCCAACGCAATGGAAAACTGGTTATCTTATCTTTTAGCCGGAACACATCAATATTGTTAACACTGATGTTTGGCGGCAAGACTTAGATAAGATGGTGGTAGCTAGCCAGGCAGACTATATTATATAGACTATATCTACCTATCTACTGGCAGTGATTTCAATTTCACACTTGGTTTTTTAGCTTTTTTAATAGCAGATATAAAAGATTGAACTCGTCGCAGGATAGATTCATACGAAATGTGGAGCTGGCGCACAATGCTCCGAATACCATGGACTGAGCACCGCACAAATGAGTCTATCCTCGAAGACCTCAACATAAAGACGAGGCTCTCCTCCAGCTGCATGCAACGAATCCACAAATTCTTTGATCATACGGTCAGGAGTGGATCAGACGGCTTGGAAAAGCATATCATCACTGGCCGCATGGACGAAAAGAGGAGTTGAGGACGAATGCCTATGCGATGGGCCGATGCGATAAAAGAAATGACCGGGATGACACTGCAGACTAATATCCACAGAGCTCAAAATCGAGCGGCCTGGAGAGCTGTGGTGGCACGTTCGACCCACGTAATGACAAAGAAGAAAAAGAATAGCAGATGTCTGTAGGACTAGGTATATACTGTGAACAGTACTTATTGCACACCAAAGGGTATAATCACACCCTGGACACTTCATACAACGGGCCAGAAATGACATTTCAAAAAATGACGGAATGACGGAACAAACATAATGGCGGCGAAATCCTACACGTTCGACAACCCAACTGTAATCATTCTGTATCAATCTGGGTGACGAGGGGGTGAGCTCGCAATCTAGAGAGCGGCAGGGAGTGTCCACACTGTATGTTAGTACTAATATATATACTTTGGTATAAGTGTAAATGTAATGATAATTATTATTAGACTTCGCTAATAGGGGAGCTGTTTAAAAGGTAAAGGACTCATTATGTGGTATACCTTTCTCAAATAAGGTCGTTTTGTGTAATAGCTAACATATTAAGTCGGTCTCAGACAAATGACAACGTGGGGCAGGTACTTGCCTGTGAGGGCTGCTAAAAATTACTTGAGCAAAGTTTTCAAGTGCACATAGGCCTCGCTTATCACTTGTGCCACAGTCAGCCTTTAGACAGCCCTATGCATCCAGATGTCTTCATCAACATAAACAAACATCTATTTTACAACGTAGGAAAGGTATTTACCTGTAGACATTGCCACAAATTAAGAAAATACTTACATCATGTTATAGAGCCATGTTTAAATATTGTGAATCTTTGTCCACTGTATCAATTCTTGGCATTCTTTAATAGACTTCCAACAGAATTAAAAGTAGAAACTAGGGTTGGCATTTAGAAGAATAAATTTAAATTGTTTTTTTAGAGAAAAAATGTTTATTCTTTTGATGACTTTCAAAATTGTGACATTAAAATTGTTTTTATAAAATGTTAAAAAAGAATTGAATATTGTGTTATTATGTGATTAGATTTAATGTTCTAAAATTGTTCGGCATCGACATCATCACCACTCACACAGATTGACTGTTTTTGAAATAAATGAAGATGATGATGATGATTTTTAACCGCCTCAGTCCATTCCCTTCACACCAGAAGTCAACATTGTAATACTCGGTTTGGTTGGTGGTAGGGCATTTTCTAAGCGTCGGTGGCTCAACCGGTAACGACTCGGTCCATCTAACCAGAGGTACCGGGTTCAAATCTGGACGGCCAATGTATTTATTTATTTATTTTATTTTATATATTTATTGTACACACACAGTTGAGTTAAACAGTTGCTTACAAACTAAATGTACAAATGGCATGAATAACTCTGTAAGAGTTTTCTTCCTACATACCATAGGCGATGAGAAATGAGATGTGAGGGTTGAATGGCGTGTACATAGATAATTACACAATATATAACAGAGATAATGTATACCTAATATATACCTAATATAAATATAATATGGAATACATAATATATACCTTTATACTTATAAATAATACATAAACCTACGTAATTAGGAAATATTATTAGTAATTTTATGTTACACAAATAAATATAATATAACTAAACAGAAAGGTAATGTTCTTTTACTCTTCTTTTGAAGACATTCAGTGATGGGCTATCACAGACGTAATGTGGGAGGGAGTTCCACAGTCTCACTGCATGTACAGTGAAGGAGCTGCCGTAGCAAGAGGACGAGTGGGTCGGAACTTTTAGAAGAAGGGATTTCGCTGTACGGCATGGCTGATCTCTGGGCACCAAAAACTCAAAACGCTCACGCATATAGGGAGGGGAAGAGGAGTTAAAAATACAATTATAGAGGGTGGACAGGATATGAACATCCCTTCGACGGCGAATTGGAAGCCATTTCAGCTTAGATCTGTATGCAGATACGTGATCGAACTTGCGCAATCCGTAGATAAAGCGAATGCATAAGTTCTGAAGACGCTCCAATTTGTTGACTAATACCTCAGTTGCGTCGAGGAAACACACGTCGGCGTAGTCAATAATAGGCAGAAGTAACGATTGAGCGAGCAAAATTTTTGTTTCTAATGGTAGAAATTTTTGTAGGCGTTTGAGGGATCGATACGAGTAATGGATTTTCCTACTGACCTCATTTACATGGCTACTCCAAGAAAGATTACTGTCAAAGATGACGCCCAGATTCTTTGCAGTATCTGTGAATGGAATACAAACCCCATTGTATATCACAGGCTGAAGTGAAGTAGGATCTACCAGCTTTCTCATATATGCGCCACCTATTAGAAGAGTCTGTGACTTAGATGGGTTTACTAAAAGACCAAACGACTGAGCCCAGTTATTAATTTTGTCAAGATCGGCGTTAATTAGATTAATAGCTTCATTTATCTCGCTGATAGTAAAGTGACGATACAACTGCAGATCGTCAGCGTAAAGATGGTAACTGGATGAGATGATACTTGTTAAAGAGTTAATAAAAACAGAGAAAAGTAGTGGAGAAAGCACACCGCCTTGAGGAACTCCCACCGTTAGGTCACACCAATTAGACAATGAGTCGCTAGAAAGAACGCACTGTGTTCGACCCTTTAAATACGAACTAAACCAGGTGATGGCCTCAGGGGAAACATTAAGTGAAGAGAGGATTTTAAGGAGAATATCGGGATCCACAGAATTGAAAGCGCTGCTAAAGTCAAGCAATACCAAAGCCGTTAATTGTTTATTGTCTTTGGCAAAACGTATATCTTCAGAAACTTTGAGAAGTGCAGAAACAGTACTATGGCCTGGACGAAAGCCGGATTGAAATTGACTTAGCAGGCTATTATGGTATAAATAGGTGGAAAGTTGTCTATTCACAATACTTTCGAGTGCTTTTGACAGGAAAGGAAGGATGGAAATGGGTCGAAATTGGGTAGGAGAAGATGGGTTAGATATTTTTGGGAGAGGGATAACATTAGCTTTTTTCCAGACGGTAGGGAAGCTACCAGAAGATAGAGAGAAATTATAAATATGCGTTAGAATGGGCAGTATTTCATCTAATATTAAATAAAACATTTTAGAACTTAACTCATCTACACCTACTGCTTTGGATGAAATGGAGAGGATAGATTTTTTAACTTCAGAAGAGGCTACCTCCTGGAAAGAAAAAGGGACACCGTTTGGAAGTGGAAGGTTTGACAAAGATTGCAGAGTTGCCGATTTGACTTGATCATCTAAAACAACTGGCGGTTTAGAAAAATGTGTATTTAGGACATTCAAGTCAAACATAAATGAGGAATCACTAGGTGCTTTGCCCACCCCAAGCGTTTTAAGGAACTTCCATAGATGTGCAGGATCACATTGCTCAATGGAGCCGTGAATGTGCCGACGCTTGGCATCTCTGCACATCCGATTACAACGATTACGCAGTTTTTTGTAAGTGGAGAGGTTTTTATCGATAGGATTTTTCTTATATCTGCGTTTAGCCTTATCGCGCTTCGACATAGCTGATTTTATAGCCTCAGTTAACCAAGGAGCCGGAGGTCGTTTAACTTTAACTTTTTTGATAGGTGCATGCACATCAAATAGTCTTGTGAAAATGGAGTTGAAATGACAAATTTTTTCATCAATGCTTAAGGAATCGACTACAGGCGACCAATCAATAGCAACAGCATCTTCCCTCAGCCGATCGAGATCGATATTTTTATAACTACGTAAGAACATATACTGAGGCTTGACTTTCTCGGGTTTTATTTTATAAGTGATGTAAATCAAGTCATGATATGAAAAAGATGCAGGAAGCTGGCCATGAGTTACAACAAGGGAGGGATTGGATACTATGATAAGATCAAGAAGAGATGGAATAGAGTGAGGAGCTTGATGAGTGGCTGAAAGGGGAAGGATATGTAGATTAACTGAAGACACCAGGTTGCAGAGCCTGCGAGCTCGCGCATCACCTTTGAGCAGGCAAGTGTTAAAATCGCCGAGAATAATGGAATGTTCATATAAAGGTGTAAAGAGTTCAAGTTTTGATTCAAAAGACTCAAAATAATTGATTTCCCTAGAAGGATTATAGAAAACTCCTAGTAGAAGTTTTGTATGGTGAATACAAATTTCGATGAAGAGATGTTCAGAAGACTTTGAATATTCTCCAGGAGAATAATCTACAATTTTATAAGGTATGTCGGCTCGAAGGTATATAGCGACACCACCACCACCTTTGCCAGTCCTATCGTTACGGAGAAGTATGAAACCGGGTAAAGAGTATTGCGTGGATGGAAGGCTAGGCTTAAGAAATGTCTCCGAGATAAGAACTGCATCAATGGTGTCCATTTTTAAAAATTCAAGCATATCGGCGTAGTGAGCTGGGATACTTTGCGCGTTTATGTGCACTATGTTAAGAAATTTATGGGGAGATAGAACTGCATTGATTTTATCACCCAAATGACCAGAACTATCACTTAGCGCGCTTACATAAGCATCATCAGAAGAGGAAGAAGTACAAGAGAAGAAACTATCATTAAGGTGTAACATAATGAGTAAAAATATACAATAAATAAAATATAGTATAAATATACCTACTTAGTATTATATGTAAATAAATGTTAATAACTATTGCCTACTATTAAATATCTATCTTGACCCTTACACACTCACTGGCTTAAGGCACATACACGAAGATAAATGGTAAAAAGAACTTACAATAACTTTCAAAGTTACATTATCAAGCAAGAACACATCAAAACATTAATTAAAAAACTTATTTACGTAATGTAACAGTTCAGTGAACATGATCTAAATATAAATATAATGGGTTATCTGTGGGCTATCTTTGTCTGCCTAAATATCAATTTAAAAAAAATAATTACGGAAATAGGTATGCACTAAGAAAACGGAACTTAATGTTCGACAAAACTGTTATTATTATTAGATCTGTGGCAGAATAACATAGTGTCATCTTTGGAGCGCAGCGGGCAGTGACACACACCTGTCATTGTCAAAAAAGTAGAAAAGGAATGTAACGTGGTGTGGTGACTAAAGTGACTTACATTCTCTTTGGAATGTATGTTTACATTTGTGATTGTGATGACGGTGATTACATAAAAAAAACAATAAAGCTGCAAAAATAGCGAAAAGTAAATAGATAACTTCACCTCACTTAGGTAGTTGATGTGCGTAACCTCTTATTACATTCATACTAGACACGAGCTCAACATTAAAATTAAAACACATTGAATGTTGATGGTTGTCACTTCGCTACCCGACGCGTGCTTTTTGATGACTTTACAGGAGGTTCAGAGGCTTTACTTGTGTCCTTAGTAGTTTTAGTCAGAATCTGCTGTAGCAAGGGGCGCAGCTCGGACATAGTCTCAATCCTCTTGCGTGTTTTATCACTGAGCAGAATAACAATTTTACCCTCCGAAGTCCAGCTGTTTTTAACGCCAAAGTGCTTCCGAGCCTCAGTGAACACTTCATGCCTGGGTTTAGTTAAAAATTCAGAAACTGTTATACCTGAATCCTTAAGGAGAGTTTTGCTATTCCATACCAAGACACGGTGTTTGTACTGCACAAAACGGACAAGGATGGGCCTAGTTTTGCTGGCATTAGCACCTAGGCGATGGCAGGCTCCAATGTCATTCTGTGTGATGTCCTGTAACTGCAGCTTTTCCCTGAGCACATGTAGAACTCTTTCCTCGATTTTGGTATCCTTGGTCTCGGGAATGCCATGGAAGAGAAGGACTTTTCTACGGGAGGCGGTTTCATGCCTGTCAAGGCCTTGTAGGAGCAGTTCCATTTGTGTTTTAATTGATGACAGTGATTTCCATATAAGGCAACGAAACTCAGTGAACTCACGTGATAGGCTTTGCAAATCCTTATGCGGTGCATTCTCATTAGATGACATGCTCTTCAAGTCTGATTCATAGTTTTGCATTCTTGATTCAAACACAGACACAATTTCCACCATGTTGTTTGACAATTTGGTGTAAAGATCCATGGATGTAAGTTTGATGGTGTAACTTAGTGAGTGAATTGATACACAGAGGAGATTTGATTAGCCAAGAAAGTGTGGCAGGGCCAGAAAGGTTAGTTTTGCATAAATTTAGAAATAAAACTCGCTTGGATTAATTTATATCAATAAAAATATATGGGAGCACAAACTATTGCATCTGTAATGTTCGCCTACCCTCAATCCATCCAATGTACCAATGAGTTTTTCAAAAACTTACGTACATACTTACCGATTGCTTTAACGGTGAAGGAAAACATCGTGAGGAAACCTGCACACGCCTGCGAAGAAACTCGAAGGTTGTGTGTGAAGTCGACCAACCCGCACTTGGCCCGCGTGGTCGACTAAGGCCTAATCGCCCTGATTCAGGGTAGGCTCGAGCCCCTCGGTGGGAAAGTATATGAGCTGTAATGATGATAATGATGAGGGCATTTTCTAAGTTACCACCATGTTGTCATGTAAGTCTTGCCGCCAAACATCAGTGTTAACAGCATTTATGTGTTCCAGCTTGAAGAAAAGATAGCCGGACCCCCATTGCGTTGAGGAATCTTGGTAAACCCGCTTCCATCTTCGGCATCATCGCCATTTACCATCAGGTGAGATGATGCCAAGGGCTTATCAATTGTAGAAAAAAAAATACTTTGACAAAGTTTTTAAGTGAACATAGGTCTCCCCTCAAGCGGGCCACTTGTGCCAATGTCGACATCAAGTTCCTTGTCCATCCAGAAACTATTCTTGTAAATTACTTCAATAGAGTATTCAAGTTCCTATAGGCCTCTCTTAAAGCGAGTCACTTGCGCCATTGTCGCCCCTATTCGGCAGTTTTCAAGTGCACATAGGCCTCTTTCAAAGCGAGCCACTTGCGCCATTGTCGCCCATATTCGGCAGTTTTCAAGTGCACATAGGCCTCTCTCAAAGCGAGCCACTTGCGCCATTGTCGCCCCTATTCGGCAGTTTTCAAGTGCACATAGGCCTCTCTCAAAGCGAGCCACTTGCGCCATTGTCGCCCTTATTCGGCAGTTTTCAAGTGCACATAGGCCTCTCTCAAAGCGAGCCACTTGCGCCATTGTCGCCCCTATTCGGCAGTTTTCAAGTGCACATAGGCCTCTCTCAAAGCGAGCCACTTGCGCCATTGTCGCCTCATTCGGCAGTTTTCAAGTGCACATAGGCCTCTCTCAAAGCGAGCCACTTGCGCCATTGTCGCCCTTATTCGGCAGTTTCCAAGTGCACATAGGCCTCTCTCAAAGTGAGCTACTTACGCCATTGTTGCCCCTATATGACAGTTTTCAAGTGCACATAGGCCAATGTCGACAAATCAGGCCAATTGTGCCAATTTTTGCTCATTTGACATTCCACTAGCAATAGAAACTATTAGGTTTGTCTAGGTGGGTAGCACTACATGTTCTATACTTGCCGCTAGCCAGTTTGCTGTTTTTCGACTGGTGCATGGTGGGGCGAGATAGGTAGCGTGATTACTACCATACAACCCATTCCATCTCAGTCTTCGAGTAAGCAAAGCACTAATGACTCCCCTGTTACTGTATTAAGGCTGCGAACACTGTATGTGTCACAGTTTAAAGGTGGCAGCAGATCATCATCATCTGCACCGAGTGGTTAAAGCCTACCCTTAATTAGGGCTATCGGGCTTTAGTCGACCACGCGGGGCCAGTGCGAGTTGTTCGACATCACACATAACCTTTGTAGTTTCTTCGCAGGTGTGTGCAGGTGGGTGCAGGTGTGTGCAGGTGTATGCAGGTGAATGCAGTTGTGTTCAGGTTTCCTAATGATGTTTCCTTAACTGAAAGAACGTCAGATAAACGTAAATATGAAATTGAAATTCGAAAACACGTTGGTACGTGGTAAGATTCGACCCACGGCCTCCCGGACAGGAGGTAGCAGCCTAGCTGTTACGCAACCGACGCTCGTTAGGCGGCGGCAGACACTTAGGCTCAAAAGTCAGCTTTTTGTCACTATTCCTATCAGTATACACCAAACCCAGCCAAGAACTCTGGACCTAGAAAAATAAAAATTTTCTCACAGGTTCTCTTCATGATATAGACAAGAAATAAAGCAGAATTTTTCGTAATTTCTACGGGTTACTAACACACACTAAGATTTTTTCTTTTTTTTTTATTAAAAATTTGAGTGCGTTTTGGCTGCACCTCACTTGATGGTAAGTGTCGATGTAGCCAAGGATGTGACACGCAAGCTCAAATAGTGCCTATTCACTCTCGTCTTGAAGATTCCTAAATTATACGAGTCGGGGATTACAGACGCCGGAAGGGAATTCCACTCCTTGGCCGTTCGTATGATGAACAAAGAAGCAAAACGCTTCGTGCGTAAAGGTGGAACATTGACTCAAACTCAAACTCAAACTCAAAAGGCTTTATTTGCTAGAACACTGTAGGTACAGGATCTTGTTATTTTCTTAGTGCTAGTGTTCAACCTGCAGGCAGGTGTGCAAACATAAATCAATTAAAAAACAGTTAAAAATAGCTAAAACTACAAAAAATATATCAAAAAAAAAATACAATTATCTCATCAACTAACGATTAAATGTTCTTATTTTTTTTTATAATGAATAAAGTCGTTAACAGTATAAAAACAATTCCCTAATAGCCATTTGGTCAATTCATTCTTAAAATATTTGATGTCAAGTGATTTAATTTCGTCAGGTAGGTTATTATAAATTAAAATACACATATTATAAATATTTCTACGGTAAATATCTTTGCAACAAAGAGGTTGATGTAGTAAGTTCATATATTTAGCCCGTGTCTGTCGCTCTATTACTTCACCACGCCTTTTGAAAAAGTGTAAATGCTTTTGAACAAAAATACAGACATCTTTGACGTACATGCAGGGCAATGGCAGTATTTTATATTTTTTAAACAAGGGCTTGCAACTATCTAGAAACCAAGCTCCATCAATTACTCGAATGCACTTTTTCTGTATTTTAAAGACTCTTTCCACGTCTACAGAATTTCCCCACATGATAAGTCCGTAGCTTAGCACTGAGCTTACATACCCATAGTAGGCTGTCAATGCAGCCTCAGTAGATACCGTTTGTTTTAATTTCTTTAACGCATAAACAAACCGATCTAGTTTCTGACAAGTTATTTCTACGACAAAGGGGTAGAACCGCTCTCTGCGCCTGTTCGTCCGATGATAAAATGGAGAGGGGGGATGAGGTCGTAAAGCTCTAGGGCACACTCTCCGAAATTCAATTTTCATGAGATTCTTATTTTTTTACTAGAATGCACTGTCTTCACTTTTACATAAATAAGTCAGTTTTAATAAAAAAAAACTAGCTTTTGCCCGTTGCTTCGCCCGCGTGGACATTGTTTTTATGACTGACTTTGAGGGTGAGTGGTGTGCGAGCCGTAAGCAAAACTATGTCATGATATGCTTATTAGTAAATTATATCATTTACCACCTCTTAACCTATCTCTGTGCAAAAAAATTACAACAATCCATTGTTCTGTTTCGATGTTAAAGAAATTTACCAAAAAAAGAGTATTTTTTTTAGTTTTCTCAGGAACTGCATTGGACTATGCACGGGATTACATATTTTTATATATATATATATATATATATACGGGGTAGCATATGTCCTTTCCAGTTATACAGGCTACTAGCTTACCAAATTTCATCAAGATTGGTCAAGGTGTTGAGTTGAAGCGTGAAAAGCAAACAAATAAACTAACAAAGACATTTTCACATTTATATTATTAGTAATGATTGTATAGTTACGATTGCTTCTAGGTAGACAGTTTTTAGCAGACAAAGACTTTGTTACCTACACGTCTGAGACGGGCCTTATGAACACTGTGCAAGCAGCCTATGATACCTCGGGGCGTGCTTAAGTTACGTACCGACAGAGCAAGCAAGGGGGTTGAAGTTTCGAGCCAAAATAATTATTTTAATTATATCATGTTTTGTAATTTTATCTTCTTTATTATTTACTAGCTTTTGCCTTCGAAGTCGCCTGCATGGACATCGTTTTTATGTTTGTCTCTGAAGTTGAGCGGTGCGCGAGCCGCAAGCGAATCGCGAGCGTAGGCATCTTCAGATCCCTCAGGAACTACATCGGGTAATTCTTATTTTTATTGAAATTATGAGCGCGTTTGGCTGCACCTCATTCTGATAAGCAGTCTTTGTCACTTCCCACCCCCTCAATCAATTTTATACAAAAAATTGCTGCAATCCGTTGCTCCGTTGTGACGCCGGCGTGCGTGAAAATGAGTTTTCCGTAGATCCCTCGGGAACTATGTCAGATACGCTAGTTAGTAAATAATGTTATTTCCCATCCACTCAACCATCTCTGTGCAAAAAAATCACAACAATCCATTGGTCCGTCGTGATGTTAACAAAATAAAATTCACTCAAAATTATAAAATATTTTTTTTAATACACGCAGTTGAGTAAAAATATAACGAAATCAAAGGTAGTAACGAAACAAATTTGGGGCCTACAATTTTTGAGGTCGTTTGAGAAATAGTAGATTGTATCATAAGGGAGAAAAAAAAAAGAGTGTGTGTGACAGCTCCGACGCACGACTGGAGTTTACTACTTAAGTACGATTGTCTAAACAGGCACAAAACAGGGCTTTACTTTGGTTTTAAGTTTACTCTGCATAGTTTTTATAACTGATGATTCCAATTTCCGGTCTCTTTTCATAGCTGATGTGTCAGGTGTTTTAGCTCCCATGATAGCAGCTACTAATGATCCATCTGGTGTTTGGCAGCGACTAACCTCATATGCTTTGGATGCGGTTATACGAGCATATCTTAGATCATATCATAAAATGCTCTTAAATTGATTTCTAATTAAATCAAGAGCATTTTGTTAAGTTTCTCTTATAATGTTTCTAGTAATTTGTTGACATCATTCTTTAAATCATCACTCGCTTAAATAAGGAAATGATGAAGTGAAAACTGTCAAACATCACTGTGTTTAAAGTCTTTCTGATACTTCAACAGTTTACAATTCATAATTTTCTTCTTTTTTGCTTCTTGAAGAAACTCGTGGAATAGTTCTGTGCTGGTTTCATGATGTGGACCTGTTTTTTTTTGCAAATTTGATCTACAGTGACGTATTTCACAGTAGTCTCTACTCTCGAGAGGATGGGTTTTTTCCAGTAACATTCAACCTCGCTGCGGGAAGGTTCTTCATTGCGACGATGGGTCCACATTAAAAATGCCACTGCATGCTAACAACCACTAGCTGAAGCTGCACAGTCCAAGCTCTGGCAACTGAAGATTTCACCTTTAGTCTCATCTATCACCATAGTGACTTTGTATGAACTAGCCCTCACTTTGTGCTCGGGGCAGATCTTGCCATTGAGTGTGCAAAGTCCTGATCCACGACGTGTTGCACGTATCTAATAGTATCGTTACCATAAGATTCTCGTGCAGCCCTGAAAATGCAAACTAATTACTTACTGTAAACAAGATTTATTCTTTATAACCTAAAAAACTACTACTGAAAGAAAGACTATTGTTTCGCCTTCGCAAGATTAAGGTTACTTACGTAGGTAAAATTATTTTATATTACTTACATTGCTGTTTTTACATTTCTCAACTCTGCAGAATAAAAATCGGGGTTATTTTTTAAAAAACAATCCAACCATGATTGCGTCCACTTTGAGCAAGTTTCTGCTATCTGCTTTCACAAATTTGACATCCACGATGGAACAAAAAACCAAATAATACGATGGAGATTGTAAAACATCACAAATTTTGACGATAATATTTTAAAATCTTATTTAAACAGATCAAAAATCGTAAGACAGCAACAATGACAGATCTGATTACTGTGTTGTGACGTCATCTTAGATTCAGCCAATCCTGACTGTTTTGTATCACGTAACAAAGGTTCGCACAATAAGCGCGAAAAACGTAACGCGATCACTAGATTTTACTCCTCATATTTTTTTCATACCGGGCTTGTTATATGAAAATCGATTCTTAAGGAGTAAACTCCAATAATATTTTTACGGCGCGAGTGCTTTTTTTAATCCAGAGCAAAGTGAGGGATTGTTTAGTAGAACCCTGAACGTATCGAGGGATTCAAATTACGTCGCCCGAGTAAAAATATATTTTGCGCCCGAGTGATACACTCTACTTTTCATCACCCTCTGTGAGAAAATAAAAGGCGCCTCATCTTTTATTGTAATATTATTATTTACTTAAACATAGAGTAACAACTAAATTGAAATTAAAAGAACTCATTTTTCAAAACAAAACCATAAATTTCTAACAATCCGTGAAAATTTACGAAAATGCGGGCTGTAGTTCGCGCGTTTTTAAATTGATTTCTTTTTTCAAGCTATGGTATAGCTTTTATCGCGGGCTTTGAGGGGACCGAATCAAGAAATTTCGTAACAAAAATAAAACCTGACACCCCAAAAAAAAAATATTGAGTTCTAAAAAACTTACAGTGCCATCTATCTATCCATCATGATGATGATTGATTGTTGATTGATTATTATTGATTGATTGATTGATGATGATTGATTGATAATGATGATGATGATGATTTACTTTCTTAGTGTTAATTTATTACATAAACATCCCGCGTCCCAAGGACTATATGGTACTGGTAAATACTGCATAAACAAAAAATAAATAAATAATTATAATTGCATAAGTTGATAAAAAATGCTATGCAATAGCTTTACCGCGGCAGTCCCCGAATACCACACGTCTTTTTTTAATAATATTTTTATTTAGTCGGCGGGGTGAGTAAGGGCCGTCGTACTAGCCAGTCTTTATTCAACCAATATTTGCGTTCGATTTCTTTGGCGCAGAACACTAAGATGTTCTGAATTCAAAAAGTTCGCAGCAAAGATAATTGCGGCGCACTTATAAAGAGGATTAAAAACTCATTACTGCCCGCTAAAAGTTTCTCAAAAAACACCATAAACTAAGTCGTCCTTTTCGAATAGATGAAATGAAAAGTTGTACCTAGGCTGTTTGATAAGTACCCGTTTACTAAATATATTAATATCACTGGACGAAAATAAGTATACCACCTTTTTAAGCCATTTTTCAGAGGCGGGAAAAAAAAAATTGCATTCTTTTGTTTTTTTTCTCATTTGGCAGCGATTTAGTGAAAGCGTGAACTTAAAATTGTTAAAATGGAGAAAGAACAGTATCGGTCTGAAATTAGATTCTTGTTTTTGGAAGGAAAAACATGTGATGAAATAAAAGTAAGAATGCAAGCAAGCAAAATGCAATGAATGTGCTCCTTCTATGACAACCGTCAGATATTGGTATAACGAGTTTAAGCGGGGGAGAACAACCGTCTTTGATGAGAATCGCCCAGGCCGGCCAATTGAGATGACTACAGACGATATGGTCAAGAAAATTGAAAATATCGTTTTAGCCGACCGCCGAATTAAACTTCGAGAAATCGTTGATGGTGTAAACGTTTCAATCGAGAGGGTACAACACATATTAGAAGAAAAATTGGGTATGAAGAAAGTATCGGCGAGGTGGGTGCCGCGTTTACTCACGGAGGAGCAAAAACGGAACCGACTGACTACTTCGGAGCAGTGTTTGGCCGTGTTCAAACGTAACCCGAAGGAGTTTCTGCGTCGTTTCGTAACCGTGGACGAAACGTGGGTTCACCACTACACCCCGGAAATGAAAGAGCAGTCGAAGCAGTGGATTTTACCGGGTGAACCTGCTCCAAAGAAAGCAAAAACCGTCCCATCGGCTGGAAAGGTCATGGCGACTGTTTTTTGGGATTCGCAGGGTATTATACATATTGACTACTTAGAAAAGGGGAAAACGATAACAGGGCAGTGTTATGCTAATTTATTGGATGAATTTGACGCCGTCTTAAAGGACAAACGACCCCATTTAAAAAAGAAAAAAAGTACTGTTTCATCACGACAACGCCCCGGCTCATTTGTCCAGAGTTGTGACGGCTAAATTAGCACAGTTACGCTACGAACTATTGCCTCACCCCCCGTATTCTCCAGATTTGGCCCCATGCGATTTTTTTTGTTTCCCAACCTAAAAAAATGGCTCGGTGGTAAGCGATTTGTATCAAATGACGAAGTCATTGCCGCCACAGAGGCCTATTTTAATGACTTTCCAAAATCATACTTTTTGGATGGTTTATTGAAGCTTGAGTATAGGTGGAACAAGTGTATAGAGTTAAAAGGTGACTACGTAGAAAAATAAATGCATATATACAAAAAAAATGTTTTTTTTTGCCATAAACGGGTACTTATCAAACAGCCCTCGTAAAAACAGAATTATCCTCCAACTCTTAACCGTTAAGGAGTTGTACCTTCCATTACCAGCTCATCAACGTGAGACGATAACTACCAGACGCAAATACTTGAATAGCTATAGAAAAGATAGGAAACACGTGCCTATAAAATTTAAGGGTTGCCCTAGATTTCCCTGGGATTCCATTATCAGATCCTGATTTGGTGACAATAGGACAATCTGGAAAGTATACCCTTTCAAAAAAAAACCAAATCGGTCCAGGCGTCATCCAGTAATCGGGGAACTCTAACAGCCGATTTGCTCCAAAACTACTGGACCGATTAAATTGCGATTTGGCACACACACTTTCAAGAGTTTTCATGTCCACTATATTAAATTTCAAAATCGATGCCATTTTCATCGTTAACGTTTCAAAAACCCATAAAGATGACACCTATATTGATATTTAGGCATTACAACCCCATCGCACCCCAACAGGGGACGATGGTATTTAACGTCCGTCACGTTGGACGTTAAAATCGTTGTTGTTTTCGTAATCAGCGACCCGATAAACCATACAAACGATACCTAAGTTGATTTTTATACATTGAAATCCCTTTTTTCCCTTTTTGGGGGTTAAATTCTGAAAAAAACCTGGAAACGTATGCTTACTCATTTATTGATAGGAGTACTCCTGTGAAGTTTCGAATAAAATAGTCTCATTAATCTAGTTTCCCCACACAAACTTTGGACCCCTGTTTCACATACTAAGGGTGGTGAATATTGGAAAATATATTTCTTAGTGTAGCCCTAGAGTTTATAGAAAACCAATGTGCCAAATTAAGAAACACTTGAACCGATGGTTTAGGCTGTGATGGTTGAGATTCCATACAAACGTAGTTCCGATTTCATACAAAAACTGCATGCCGGATTAAATCCAAACTTAGCAAATATATTGAGTAGACACATATCGATGTTTTTAATTAGTTTTCATCTTAGTAAATTTAAACATAACTAAACGAAGGCTCAAATTAGTTTTCTACTGCAAGTTTGAAACTGCTCCTATTTTTTTCCGTTTTATATTAGTACATCGAAGAATAATTACAAACATCGATATGTGTCTACTCAATATATTCGCAAAGTTTGTATTTAATCCAGCTTGCAGTTTTTGAATTAAAGCGAAACTACGTTTGAATGGAAACTCGAGCGTTTTTGGCATTAATTGCAAAATTTATCGAAATAAATTGTAAGTGTTAAATGAAACCAACACACAAAAATCGGTGACTCTAAGACCTCTTTATTTTAATTGAAATTTTTTTTTACACTTAATTGAAATTGAAGATAAGTAATAAAAACATGTAAAAATCGAGAATTGGGCGTTCGGTTTCAATGCTACAGCCGCGTTGAAGCCCGCATTGATTTGAACTTAAAATAAATAGACTTACGTTCGATATTATTTTAACACGTATCAACCTGCTCGGATTGAGTCACCTTAAAGCCTTAATATTTTAGTCAGTCGGTTGTTTAAGTTTAGATAAATTTAAAGCCTCTTACCCTTCTTTGAAAACTTTAACATTTCAGTTTATAACTTTCCTAGAAATAGGTACTCAGGCTAAGTGTGTTTTGTATGGTAGGTAGCTTGCCGATAGACGCGAATGACATTGATACAACCGTGGCTAGTTGCAGACTGCTTTATTCACAAGACAACATTTACTTATAACTAATTTAACATAATAGGTAGCAAACTACCGCGCATCTATCTATTGCTACGCTAGATAGATAAACATATGTAACATCCCTCCCCCAAATATTATAACTTAGCTAAAAATACTTAACGCCAGCACGCTTAGGTCTAGCTGCTGGGTTCGGTTCCGCTATTGCCAGCTCTAGTGTCTGCGCTGGCGTATTAACGTTAGAAGGCATGTTAGAGACGAGACCTTTGTCAAGAGAGGTGCCATTCACTCCCTGCGCCCCACTCTCCCCTTCCAAGGGCTGGTCTTCCTGGCGTTCAACAGAACCAGCACTGTCGCGTACATCGTTGGTGGTGATAGCTCCATTGCGATTTCGGATTTGATCATATTGACATGATGAAAGTGGAACGATATCCGGAACAATATCAGGATCCCAGTTGTCGACAGATTGTTGAGTTGAATCTTGCATAACATCTGGTTCACAGTAGGCTTTTATCTGGTCTATGTGTCGTACTACTTCACACTGAAGTTCTGGTACAAAAATTCCATACATTATGTTTCCAATTTTCTTTTTAACGACACCATAAGTCCAGCTGAATTTTTGATTAGAGATGAATTTTTTAATCCAAACATGATCATTGATTTCCAATGGTTTCCTTACAGTCCCACGATAGTACCTAGCCTGTAAGCACTGTTTTTCTCCTACGTTTTGAGCAAGGTCTGAGGAGGCTGGAGCGACGCCACCGGTAAGCATCAAGTCGAGGCGCGATCGCAGCGTCCGGCCGTAAACCAACTCCGCGGGCGACCTGCCTGTGGTACCATTTTTGGAGTTCCTATAATCAAATAAAAATTTTGCAATTTTCTCAGGTAATTGTTTTTTGTTACGTCCGTCCAAAATAATACTTTTAAGTCCTTTTTTAATTATTTTGACGAAGCTTTCGGCTTGTCCATTACTGGACGGATGATACACCGGCGCAAAAATGTGACGAATACCGTTGAGTGCACAAAAGTTTCTAAATTCTTCCGACGTAAAAGAAGTACCATTATCACTCACTAAGACGTGCGGAATCCCAAACCTTGAAAATAAATCGCAAAGCTTCCCTATAACAGCTTTTGAACCATAGGAACTAGACATACTATAACATTCCACCCATTTTGAATACGCATCCACTACTACTAAGTACATATGTCCTTCGTAAGGCCCAAGGAAATCAAGGTGCAGCCTATGAAACGCGTGCGGGGGGTGCGGCCAGGAGGCGAGAGGCGCGCGGCGCGGGGCGGGGCGCAGCTGCACACACACAGAGCACGCGGCTGCGAGCCGCTCCAGGGTCGCGTCTACGCCTGGAAACCAAAATCTTTTCCTACACTCTGCCTTCATCTTGACGACGCCAAAGTGAGAACTGTGTAACTCTCTACACACTTTATCTCTGAGAACCTCAGGAATTACCACCTTATGGCCGCGCATTAAAACACCGTTTTCAAAAGAAATTTGTGAGCGGCACGAATGATACGGTTTTATACGGGCGTCGGTGACTTTCTTTGGCCAACCACACATTACATATTCCTTAACCTTACTTAGTGTGTGATCCCTCTCAGTAGCGCCTCTTAGGTCCTGTAATGTTATCGGTAAACTACCCTCTACTACAAAGTTTATATAAGCTGCTTTATCTTCAATATTTAACTCGTCACACCCGTGGTTCCGCCCCTCCGCTGGAAGTGAAGCACGTGATAAATAATCTGCGCTGTTATCACTGCTGCGAATATACTCGATTACATAGTTATATGCCGATAAAAATATAGCATACCGTTGTAATCTGTTTGCGGATACCTCAGGGATGCCACGATATGGTCCAAAGATGCTCAAAAGTGGCTTGTGGTCAGTTTTTAACACAAACGGAACTGATCTTCCGTATAAATATTGATGGTATCGCTTGACACCAAAAATTATTGCCGTCGCCTCTTTTTGAATTTGCGAGTAATTTTTTTCGGCGGCGGTCAGAGTTCTTGAGGCGAACGAAATAGGCCGTTCGAGTCCATCACTGCCAATCTGTGAGAGTATAGCTCCAAGCCCTGTAGGAGATGCGTCCACAGTTAAGATCAACTTAGCGTTAGGGTCGTAATGCGCTAGAGTGCGTTCAGATACAAGCAGCTGTTTTATTGTTTCGAACGCATCGTCGTGAGCCGTGGTCCATAACCATTTAGATTTTTTTTGTAGAAGGTTATAAAATGGGCTTAAGATCGACGACGCACTAGGAACAAAATTTCTATAGAAATTAATGAGCCCTAAGAAGGATTGAAGTTGTGACACATTAGTTGGTTTGGGAGCTTCCAATATGGCTTGAACTTTTTTTGGTGATTTTCTAATGCCATTTTTATTAATTAAATGACCTAGATAGCTGACTTCGCTTTTGAAAAAATCACATTTATTTTTGTTGACAGTTAACCCTGCCTCCTCTAAGCGTTTTAAAACAGCATTTAACCTATTCAAATGTGTCCTTTTATCGTACCCAGTCACTAATATATCGTCCAGGAAAACGACCACTCCTTCTATTCCAGCTAAAACACATTCAATTGCCCGCTGAAAAATGGCAGGCGCGTTTGTAAGGCCAAATACCAACCGAGTGTATTTAAATAAGCCGCGGTGTGTATTGATGCAAGTATATTGCTGTGAATCTTCGGACAATAAAAATTGATTGTAAGCCATAGATAAATCAATTTTTGAGTACTGTTCTCCGTTATGTAAGCGGGAGAATAAGTCCTCGATAGTGGGTAACGGGTATTTTTCCACGATCAGCTGTTTATTAATTGTCACCGAAAAATCCACACATAACCTGACGCCACCATCTCGCTTTAAAACGGGAACTATAGGAGATGCGTATTGTGAATGTTCCACCGGCTCAATAATACCTAATTTTAGTAAACGATCTAATTCCAAATTTATTTTTTCCTTTAAGGCATAGGCTACTGGTCTTGCTTTTAGAAAGATAGGGGTCGAGTCGGGTTTTAAATGCAGATTGATTTTATATTTATTGAAACATCCCAGTTCCTCTGAGAAAAGTTTGGGATATTTGGTGATTAAATCACTAATTAGAGATAAATCATCAGACCCAGACAAATAATTGACGGCTGATACTAGCTCCAAATTAAACATACGTATGAAATCCCGCCCAAGGAGTGGGGGGCCGCCGCCGCGCACTACATACATATCTAAACTATGTACTCGGTTATCGTATGTCACGTCGAGACGGACGGAACCTAATGACTTAATGTTACTGCCAGTATAGCTGGTTAGGCACTTCTCAGTGGGTGATAATGGTAAATGTTTAAAATATTTTAAATACGTATTTTCCGAAATAACACTGACTGCCGCACCGCTGTCTACCTCAAACTCCAAAAACAGGCCACCAACATTAAATCGCTCCGACATTGGTTTACCGTCAACACAACGAATATTAAATAAGGACTTACCGTCATCTCCAACGTCACCCAAACCTTCCTCAACGTAGTGTATTTTTTCTTTTTGGTCACACATTTTACGTAAATGCCCCTTGCAACCGCACTTTTTACACTTATAGTTCCTAAAACGGCACTTATCGGATTTATGATTGGCATAACCGCACACACTGCACTTATCACTCTTGGAAATGCTATAGACGCCCTGCGCGAGATCCGAGCCAGCGGGGACCGACGTCGCCGCCGCGGCCGCCGCCGCCGGCGCGCACTGCGCTGCCTGGCGTGCGCAGCGCACGCTTTCCGCCAGCTCCACTGCCTTAGTCAGGGTTAGTCCCTCGAGTTCCTGCGCGTACAACTTGTCCCGCTCAGGACCTGCTAGCATGCCCATGAGAAACCTGTCTACTAGAGCTTCCTCTAAACTCTTGAATCCGCAGTGCGCCGCCAATCCCCTGACACGCGCCGCCCATTGAGAATGCGATTCGCCTGGCTGCTGAATTGCCGAAAAGAAGTGATGTTTTTCCGAGAACCCAACACGTTTGGGTGTAAAGTGGTTGTCCAACAATGTTAAAATTGTGTCATATTCTTCTTCCTCCACTTTTTTCGGCAGAGCCAGGTTACTAGCCAGCACATGTGTTTGTTCGCAAAGTGCACTCAGCAAGATTGCCCTTCGTTTCACCTTCGCTTTGTCCGTTTCATCGGTGATGTCGTTGGCTATGAACCACTGATTCAAACGAGCTTTGTAGCTATTCCACTTTTGTGTTTGATGGTCAAATGATGAGAGAATGCCGAAGGACACTCCCGAAGACATTTTAACGCGAGTTCACTCGTCGCCAGATGTTTTGTATGGTAGGTAGCTTGCCGATAGACGCGAATGACATTGATACAACCGTGGCTAGTTGCAGACTGCTTTATTCACAAGACAACATTTACTTATAACTAATTTAACATAATAGGTAGCAAACTACCGCGCATCTATCTATTGCTACGCTAGATAGATAAACATATGTAACAAAGTGTAAAGGCGTTTTATTACCAAATGCATAATATTCGCTTAATTGCGACAAAGCTTCGTAATGGATCCTATAATACTTATTTTCGAGTTTTGAAACTATTTTTTACTCGACTGACCAAAACGGAGGGTTATGTTTTCCTAATATATATACATACTAGATACTAGCTGTTTCCCGCGGCTTCATCCGCATGGACAACGTTTCTATGACTGTACTATGAATATCGCAAGCGGCTTGCGAGCGTGGAAAAAAGTAGCCTATTTGTTAATCCAGGTCCTAATCTGTCCATCTACCAAATTTCAGCTAGATCTGTTTAGTAGTTTTTGCGTGAAAGAGCAACAAACATACATCCATTCATTCTTACAAACTTTGGCTACACCTCACCTGATGGTAAGTGCCGATGCAGCCGAGGATGTGACACGCAAGCTCAAATAGCGCCTATTCACTCTCGTCTTGAAGATTCTTAAAATATACGAATCGGGGACTACAGACGCCGGAAGGGAATTCCACTCCTTGGCCGTTCGCATGATGAACGAAGACGCAAAACGCTTCGTGCGTAAAGGTGGAACATTGACGACAAAGCGTTGGCACCGCCCTCCGCGCCTGGTCGCCCGATGATGAAATGGAGAGGTGGGAATGAGGTTGTGAAGCTCTAGGGCATACTCTCCGCAATGAATCCTGTAGATTATAATATTAGTAGGATGTACGAGTATGTTTCTTTGGCTCACTCGGCTTGTAGCCACAACGAATTTTCGGGTTCGAAGTGTCGTTCGATTTGTGTCTTTCGATTTATCTCCGTTCGTTCGTACTTAACATTCCATTGGTTACAGGTACATAACTTTCGGCTAATATTATGATGATGATAATGAGGGAGTAAATCGAAAAACCAAATAATAAGATAAGATAAGATAAGATAAATACTCTTAATATCTACATGTTAAGTTTATTTTACTTTTAATTTAACTGCAGTAACTATACTTTTTACAAATTTGTATATCCGATAAATTATAATTATAAATAAAGAGAATACAACTGTTAACGCAGCTAATAGAGTTAGGACTAGTTCAATTTCACAGTAGCGTGTCCAGTGCATGTTAGCGGCGGGCGCGCGCAGGTGCGCGGTGCCGGCGTGCAGCAGCACGTGCTCAGTCCACCACACGGCGCGCTGCAGCGGCGTCTGGGGCTGGCCGCGCTCCAGTGGCGTCTGTGGCTGGTCGCGCATCAGTGTGCGCAAGCGCAATATGTTGTGCCGGTAGCTGTATAAAGAAGCAAATAAATCATCCTAGTGTTATGTGGTTACGACGCGGCGTTAAAACGCAAAGATAAAGAAAAAGACCTACGTATGAACGGCTATGAAACTATGATGAAAAGTAGATAAGTACTAAATGAACCTTAACGTGGCGTAAGAGCGTCAGTGGCGTAATGCCTAGGTTCACCGCCTCCTTTCCGGGAGGTCGTGATTCAAACCTGCCACGTACCAATGTAATTTCGAATTTATATTTCATATGTACGTTTATCCGACGCTCTTATACGATGAAGGAAAACATCGTGAGGAAACCTGCACACGCCTGCGAAGAAACTCGCAGGTTGTGTGTGAAACCGACCAACCTGCCCGCGTGGTCGTCTAAGGCCCTATCGCCCTAATTCAGGGTAAGCTCGAGCCCCTCGGTGGGGACGTATATGAGCTGATATGAATGAATGAATGAACCATAAAGTCTCAAATTAGTTTACAGCGTTTTTTTTTAACGTAAAGAAACTAGCGCCGTCTAGTATGATGGTACGGAACCCTTTGTACTAGCGCCATCTAGTATGATGGTACGGAACCCTTTGTACTAGCGCCATCTCTTATGATGGTACGGAACCCTTTGTACTAGCGCCATCTAGTATGATGGTACGGAACCCTTTGTACTAGCGCCAACCAGTACAATGGAACGGAACCCTTTGTACTAGCGCCATCTAGTATGCTGGTACGGAACCCTTTGTACTAGCGCCATCTCTTATGATGGTGCGGAACCCTTTGTACAAGCGCCATCTAGTATGATGGTACGGAACCCTTTGTACTAGCCCCAACCAGTACGATGGAATGGAACCCTTTGTACTAGCGCCATCTAGTATGCTGGTACGGAACCCTTTGTAATAGCGCCATCTAGTATGATGGTACGGAACCCTTTGTACTAGCG
This sequence comes from Coleophora flavipennella, assembly GCA_947284805.1. Classification (NCBI taxonomy): domain Eukaryota; kingdom Metazoa; phylum Arthropoda; class Insecta; order Lepidoptera; family Coleophoridae; genus Coleophora; species Coleophora flavipennella. The sequence continues at coordinate 11,598,228 of OX369290.1, forward strand.
CCATCTAGTATGATGGTACGGAACCCTTTGTACTAGTGCCATCTAGTATGATGGTACGGAACCCTTTGTACTAGCGCCATCTAGTATGATGGTACGGAACCCTTTGTTCTAGCGCCATCTAGTATGATGGTACGGAACCATTCGTACTAGCGCCATCTAGTATGATGGTACGGAACCCTTTGTACTAGCGCCATCTAGTATGATGGTACGGAACCCTTTGTACTAGCGCCATCTAGTATGATGGTACGGAACCCTTTGTACTAGCGCCATCTAGTATGATGGTACGGAACCCTTTGTACTAGCGCCATCTAGTATGATGGTACGGAACCCTTTGTACTAGCGCCATCTAGTATGATGGTACGGAACCCTTTGTACTAGCGCCATCTAGTATGATGGTACGGAACCCTTTGTACTAGCGCCATCTAGTATGATGGTACGGAACCCTATTTGTGCTGTTCTGATTTGCACTTTGCCGGTTCTGTTTCTACCATCTAATCTTCAAAATCCGGTCGCGGGAAGCCGCTGGATGCGGGTAGCGCAGAACCGGTCGTCGTGGAAATCTTTGGGGGAGGCCTATGTCCAGCAGTGGACGTCCTACGGCTGATATGATGATGATGATGAATCTTCAAAATCCAATAGGTCTCCACGAGACTCGAGTGAATCCCCATTTGGCATCGTGGAAAAAAACTAAAATAATTGAAAACGCTAAACACGTTAAAAAACCGACTTCCATCGCAACAAATTAGTACATTTTTGCATTATTATTTTTGATTTTGTTAATTTTCTACTAAAGTACTGCACCGATTTTGATAAAATTTATATGGGACCACACGGGAAGCACTAGCTTTCAAATAAAAAAATAATCATAAAAATCGGTTCACCCAGTCAAAAGTTCTGAGGTAACAAACATAAAAAAAAAACATACAGACGAATTGAGAACCTCCTCCTTTTTGGAAGTCGCTTGAAAAATATGCAGCTTTACTAACTGACATTCGCGCGATAATATTGTGTTGATTGCTTTTGTTAGGAAAACTCTTATTATTAAAATATCACTGCTTTGCAAATAATGTTACTTAATGAAGCATGGATTTCATTTTGAATACTTTACTTTATTTTACATTTGATTTCATGTTTCATCATCATCATCATATCAGTCGAAAAACGTCCACTGCTGTACCAAAAACTTTTAAGGTGCAAGCTTTTAATATTGCATAATCACGAGAAATAAATATGCATGCAAAATTTCAGCTCAATCGGAAACTGGGAAGTAGGTCAAATTTTACTTGCAATATTCCACCCGAACAAACATACATACATTTAAATAAAATCTTGTAATTAATGAAACAATATGACGTTTTATTTAGACCTGCAATTACAAAAGAGAACGTATGACATATGATATGGCATTGATGGTGGCGACACCCACGACATAACCTCATCATCAGCATTATCATATCAGCCGATAAACACCCACTGCTGGACCTCATCATCATCATTATCATATCAGTCGAAAAACGTCCACTGCTGTACAAAGGCCTCCCCCCCAAGGATTTCCACGACGACCGCTCTCGTGCTGCCCGCATCCAGCAGCTTCCCGCGATCTTTACAAGGTCGTCGGTCCACCGCGTAGGAGGACTACCTTCGCTACGTTTTCCGGTGCGCTGTCACCACTCGAGAACTTTACTGCCCCTACGGCCACCTGTTCTACGAACTATGTGCCATGCCCACTGTCACTTCAGTTTAGCGATTCTGTGAGCTATGTCGGGTTACTTTGGTTCTCCAGCGGATCTCCTCATTTCTGATTCGATCGCGTAGGGGAATTCCGAGCATAGCTCGCTCTATTACCCTTTGGGTGACCTTGAGCCTTCTTATGAGGCCAATAGTAAGCGACCATATATGTTTACCTCTGATCAAAAATAACGGTCGTAATAGCTTCTCTAAACGTTTCATCGGTAAGAGTTTCAAAATCAAGTTTCAATCCAATCTTAAGTTGTTCATATTTGTCCACATTGTACCACTGATCTGCACCCAATGGTATGCCCACTAGTGGAACTCCAGCTGTGATAGCCTCGTCTGTTGATTGAAGTCCTCCTTGAGTTACAAACAGTTTTACTTTCGGATGTCCTGAAAAAGAAGTGATGTTTATAATAATTTTTAACAAAAAAATACTGACTTTAAATAGAAAACTATGGTTCCCTTCGATTTCTCTGGGTTGTCATCATCAGATCCTGGTTGCCTTATCATAGTACCACACTTGGGATATCTCCTTTCCCACAAAAAAGAATCATCAAAATCGGTTCATAAACGACGAAGTTATCCGCGAACATACATAATCATATCAGCCGAAGGAAGTTTACTGCTGGAAATAGGCCTCCCCCAAGGATTTCCACAACGACAGGTTCTGCGCTGCCTGCATCCAGCGGCTTCCCGCGACCTTCACCAAGTCATCGGTCCACCGAGTGGGAGGCCTACCTACACTACGTTTTCTTGTGCGTGGTCGCCACTTGAGAACTTAACTACCCCAAGGGTCATCTGTGCAAACACACATGAGGGTCGAATTGAGAAACTTTCTCCTTTTTTGAAGTCGGTTAAAAATACGATTTGTAAAGTTATATAACTGCAGAAAAACATTTTAATTATTGGTGTGTAACTTACTTAAAAGATCGGACTGTGGGAACCATTTGCGAATCATGATGTTATTTGTGCGTCCAGGAAGCTCATCTCCGTCCCATTTCCACATAACATCGTAGGGTAGCTTCGAGAAAGTTCTCACGAAAACCTGGATCTTTTCTGGAGGAAGAAGCGTGGGGTCCGTGTAAGATCCAAAGCTCATGTAGATAACGCCGTGTTTTGAGGAATCTAAGTAGTCTTTTAGATCCTGTAAAAGTAGTGACTCAATCATCATCATCATCATCATATCAGCCGAATGACATCCACTACTAAACATAGGCTTCCTCGGTTCTTTCCTAGGCCTAGTAAATAAAATGAATATATCAGTCTCAAGTTCTTATAGTATTACTTTTGCCCTGAATATAAGTATTATTTTACTTACATCCATAGCTTTATCCTTACTAATTTCAAAATTAGGGCAACTACCTCAAAGTACACTTTCAAACTTAGGGCAACTCCCTTATATCTTTTAAACTAAGGGCAACTCCCTCAAATTAGACCAAAATTATAAACGTGACAATTTGTTTGTTACTTTTTGACGCTTCAATGCCTCAACCAATCTTGACTAAATTTGACATGGTGGTAGCCTGTGTCATGGGAAAGGACATATAAGCTACTGTTTATTCCACGAAAATAGCATTGTCCGATAAAGTTCCTGAGGGAACAGAAAAAAATACTTTTTGGTTGATTTCTTTCACATCGCAATGGAGCAACAACAGATTGTAGTGGTTTATTGCACAGATATGTTTTGAGGGGATATGAAATAACAAACTACAGATAAGCATAGCCCGTGAAAGTTCCCAAGGGATCAGAGGAAAACTCATTTCCAGGATCGCGCACGTCGGCGTCGCAACGGACTGACGTGATTTTTGACATATATATAGTTGAGAGGGTGGGAAGTGACATAGAAAGCTAATAAATAGAATAGCTGGATAAAGTTCCCGAGGGATCTGGAGGAAACTCCTGTCTACGCTCGCAAGCCACTTACGGCTCGCTCACCACTCAACCTCAAAAATAGTCATTCGAACCATGTCCATGCGGGCGAAGTCGCACGCATAAGCTATAGTTATTTATAAAGTAAGAAAAAATAACAATGACCATCAAAAAACTAAAATCTATGAAAATCACAATAAATAAAAAATGATTATTTTAAAACGAATTTCACAGTTACTTATATTAATGTTTATTTAGGTTCTTGAATTATTGTTAGGTTTCCTTTTGAGGGTTCCACTCACCCAAAGGGTGACCGACGGGACCCTATTACCGTTAGTACTAATATATATACTTTGTTATAACTAAGCCTCCGCTGTCCGTCTGTCTGTATATCAGCGAGCTGTATCTCATAAACCGTAACAGGTAGACAGTTGAAATTTTTACAGAGTGTGTATTTCTGTTGCCGCTATAATAACAAATAATGTGTTTATAAAAAAAGTAAATAACTAGCGACATCTAGTAGGATCTAGTTGTATGGTATTTATAGTAGATTTATGAAGATACTAGCTTTTTCCCGCTTCACCCGCAAAAAAAACGTTTCTATGATTGCCTTCGAGGGTGCGCAGTGCGCGAGCGGCAAGCGGCTCCCGAGCGTTAAAAAAAGTATGTTATTATAGGTCCTAGTCTGTCTACCTATCAAATTTCATACAGATATGTTCAATAGTTTTTGCGTGAAAGAGTAACATATACATATCCATACATACATACATCCATACATAAAAACTTTCATAACTATAATATTAGTAGGATTTTGGTATGCAACCCTCAGTGCGCGAGTCCGACTCGCACTTGACCGGTTAATATTTCCTACCTTTGGGAGCTCGTTTTCCGGTACTGCATGTATTCCCCAAATGTGTTGCACAGTTTGAGGCACTGGGAAATTTCCCTCAAACAACGGATGCATGTTCAAAAATATCATGTCCACATTCTCCTTCAGTTTGCTCAACTCAGGAACATCAGGACCAAAATTTCTTCTTAACATTTCATTTTCTGTTTTCTCCAGTTCATCGTGCGAGTTCCAAATTGAATATATCGTATATAATTCTGTTATTTTTTCCCATAAAGTAAGGTTGTATATTCTTTGTCGAAAAGAATCTGGATATAACAGCGGATGTGTTGGACCACCTATTAACTTGTAACTTCCAAACGGAGGTCCGAAAGAACTCATTTGAATAACTGGAGCTCTAAACACATGAGACAACACTAATGGCTGTCTGAAACACAATTCAAGTATCAACAAGTCGAAATGATCTTTACTCTTCTTCAAAATTTCTTGAAATTCTTTAGTTTGCACTTGTTTCTCAAACATGTTATTGAAACTTTTAAATATACGTACCAGTTGAGGGGTGATATTTTTTAACTTATCTTCTTTGTTGTTTATAATACTCGTACGTGAGCTTCTTTTCATTTCATAAGATACATCGTGTAGATCTATTTCAGTCATATTATCTGGTGTTTGTCCTTTTGGGAAAGCTGGATCTGTTGTTACCACAGTCACTTCGTGTCCTCGCTTGGCCAGCTCCTGTGTCAAAGGCCTGAACACAACCTGATGGCTTATCATTGGAGACGGGATCACGACCAATATTCTAGCAGCTTCACAATATGCCATCAAGCTTAGGTAGCTCAGAGTTATCACAAAAATATGCATGTTGACTGTTAAATGTAAGAACTGATTCTGATCATGCAAATTTTGTGAGTTAAATTTCAATAGGTTTATTTGATTATTTAAACAGTTGTTCATGATACACAAGAGGAGTTTATTTAAATTATATGTTTTTCTTTGAATATCTGGTCGTACTTGACTCGTAGTTAACCTTGAAGTAACTGGAAAATTAAACACCAGACTCTGGAGACCAACAACGCATCACTAGCTTGAAAGAGCTCAGAGTGCAGTTTGTCGGCACGACTAAGCCAAGTTTTGAAGCATCGCATGGCCGTATTCAGGCTCAAATTCCCAAAAGCAGCTTACCTACCATTTTAAATTATCTTTTCTCAAAGAATCTTGAAAATTTGAGCATTATTTTGACAACCTTCTTCGAGATAAATCTTAATTACTAGTACTGGCCAAATATATGCTAGCAGTGGTCGGCAAAAGTTGTATGAAAATCCAAATCTGTCTTGTTTTACCAGCCAAATAAATTACTATGTAAACTCATATCTATCGTGTAATTTGAAAATGGAACAATCTGTTACTCCGTAACATGGCAACCAAGAATCTTAAAGGATTTTGATATCTTTTTATCAAAGATTTTATTGAAATTCCGAACCTGCTTACAAGTAGACATTCAACATCTGGATCCTACTCCTACTAATATTAGAAACGCAAATGTTTGTAAGAAGGTATGGATGTATGTTTGTTACTCTTTCACGCAAAAACTACTAAACTGATCTGGCTGAAATTTGGTAGGTAGACAGATTAGGACCTGGATTAACACAAAGGCTACTAATTTTCACGTTCGCGAGCCGCTTGCGGCTCGAGCACTGCGCACCCTCGAAAAGTCATAGAAACGTCGTTCATGCGGGTGAAGCTGTAGGAAACAGCTAGTTTTCAAATAAAAATTTCTGCCTAGGTACTCGTATACTAATTAGTTTTAATTTTCGCGCATTATTTGAGAAAAGTACTATACAAGCCTTGACCACTACTAGGCATTGATGGACTTACGTATATGAGTAGAGGCGAAGCTGAGGCTGAGCTGATTAGAGTGTCTTAGAGGGTGTACGGTACGTGAGCCGCAAGCGGCTTGCGAGCGTGGACTTGGATTTTCTCCAGATCCCTCGGGAAATATGTCAGGATATGCTAATTAGTAAGTCATGCCATTTCCCATCCCCTCAACGATCTCTGTGTAAAAAATCACACAATCCATTGTTCCGTTGCGATGTAATAATAATATAATATAATATAATATAATATAATATAATATAATATAATATAATATAATATAATATAATATAATATAATATAATATAATATAATATAATATAATATAATATAATATAATATAATATAATATAATATAATATAATATAATATAATATAATATAATACAAATGTGAAAGCGTGGATGTTTGTTACGCTTTCAAGCTTCAACGCCTTGACCAATCTTAATAAAATTTGGCATGCAGGTAGCCAATGTCACAAGGAAGGACATAGGCTACTTTTAATCCCGTGAAAACAGCATAGCCCCATGCAGTTCCTGAGGAAACTGAAAAAATACTCTTTTTTTGGTTACTTTCTTTAACCTCGCAACGGAACAATGGATTGTTGTGTTTTTTTGCACAGAGATGGTTGAGGCGGTGGGAAATGACATGATTTACTAATAAGAATATCCTGATATAGTTTGTTTGTTTGTAAACTCTTTATTGTACAAAGTAGTTTAGTTAGTTAGTTTAGTTCCCGAGGGATCTGGAAAAAAAGCATGTCCACGCTCGCGAGCCGCTTGCGGCTCGCACACCGCGCATCTTCTAAGACAGTCATTACTACGAAAGCAAGTTTATAATATAAGTAAGGATAAGGATATCCAACTCTGTTACGCAGTAATATCAGTATTCCTTGACTGTGTGTTAGGACAAAGCAGAAAGGTAGAAAGTAGGGTAGGTATTAGTAACAGGGAGGGTAGGTATCAGTAACACGGAGGGTAGTGACATAAATTGCAGTGTTATCGCTTTCCACGCCACTTGACACGCCGACCAGTGAACAATTGCTACGAGGGCAGCGCGATTCATTGGAGTAAGCAATAAAATCAATGGGCCATTTAATAAATCAAAAAGTAATATTTCGGTTACTGGCTATAGATGGCGTTGATGGTTTCTGTATTAATTGTTGTTTTTTAACCGACTGCTAAATAGAGGGTCGGTGGCTCAACCGGTAACGACTCGGTCCTCCTTACCACAGGTGCCGGGTTCAAATCCGGACGGCCAATGTACCAATGAGTTTTATGAAACTTACGTATCTACATATACTCACCGATTGCTTTAACGGTGAAGGAAAACATCGTGAGGAATCTTGCACACGCCTGCGAAGAAACTCGAAGGTTGTGTGTGAAGTCGACCAACCTGCACTGAGCCCGCGTGGTCGACTAAGGCCCGATCGCCCTAATTCAGGGTAGGCTCGAGCCCCTCGGTGGGGACGTATATGGGCTGATATTATGAAATAGAGGGTAATGTTTTTAGTGTATATTGCAGCGAAAATAAGTCGGAAAGTTGGGAAATAGCCACAGAAAATCCTTCGCTACATGAACACGAAGTAATTTAGAATAGATTGGCCTGGAGTAATATTCGTAGGAACTGAAGAGAAAAAAGGTTTGGGGGGTCGATGATTGTTTTTTATTATATTTATTTTATTTTATTTTATTTGATGCAGAAACAAAATACAAACTGATTCACTTACATAACAAAATTCTTAGGAATAAATATATAAATTTGCATTTCGATGACGACTGCACACAACTTATAACTAGAGTATGTGACTTAATATAAAAAAAAAAAACTTACTGTAAGTATTTACGAAGCAATACAAAGCTGTCTAATTATTAGAAGATAAAATGTTTTGTATACTGTTAACATATTGATGAAGACTTTGAGAAAAGATATCTAGATCGTTGCAGTACTCATTGTAGCATCTGCACATTCGTATTAAAGGACTATGAAATGATACATTGTTACAAGTTAAAGGCAAACTAAATAATGTTTGTCTTCGATGCGATCTTATAGTTTTAAGTGAAACGTGGCAAAGAGATTGTGTATCCAGTACACTGTTCAATATTTTATATGATAAAAAGAGGTACACAAGCATGGTAGAAAATAGTCGACACTAAAGTGACTTTTTTATTGGGTGAGAAGACGGACCCTAATTGGATTTTAATAAATACGAAATGTAATTTCAACAGCAGTTAGTTGTGGCTTGTACGTACAAGACACATATCAAATTCTTAAAGTTAATTTAAAATTATAAACACCAAATAGGACGGAAAGACGAGCCGACGTAAAATATAAATTTTAGTTATATACCGAAGCGGAGGTTTTGTTGGACACGTTGATCACGCAGGTTTAAAGATAAAAAGGATCGAAAATACTTGTGAGTCCGTGGGCGAAGAATGGACGGGGCAGTTAGTCGTGGTCGACCGTCGCGACGGTGGGCGGCGACACGTGGAATTCTGCCGCGCAGACCTTGTGGCACCAGTGCACAAAGCACAAAGATAACCGGTGGTGCGGCAAGAAGCTGGACTATGCTCCCAGGACTTTAGATCTTGAAGTATGGCACGGAGTACTGGTTGTGGGAGGTGGTACTCTGGCTTTAGGACCTTAGGATGTTAGGTCGGTCGGATGATGGGACCCGTAAACAAAACAATGCAAACAACTTACTATGGAACGCAGCGGCAAGAAAGACCGACCACGTAAAATGCAGTCGCTCACCTCGGGAAAAATGGCTGAGGGCTGCCAGGACACTGTCACGTACAGTTTTTTTTTCTCTTTTGCAGTCTTAATAGATTTTATGCTGCAATATGTACGTATGGCCGTTTCTTTGTATTTTAGAGTGCGAGTTGTCGATAGGTTGAGTTTTAAATTTTAATTTGCAACGTTACTTGGCATGAATGCAATAGCCAGTTCTCCATTGTGCATAGGATCCAAAGTAAGCCTAATTTAATTTCCATCATCATAATCACTTACTATTAGTTGAAATTCAAAGAGATCCTTACCAGCACCAAATAAAATAACCGGCCAAGTGCGAACCAGAACGGCACACAAAGGGATCCGTACCATCATACTAGATGGCGCTATTTTCTTCACATTTAAAGAAAAACTCGTTTTTCGTATGGAGACTGCCTTATTTTTTCACTTTTTCTTATTTTTTTGTGTTACAGAAAATTAACAGAAATACATCATCTGTAAAAATTTCAATTGTCTAGTTATCACGGTTGATGAAATACAGCCTGGAAAGTCTGAGTAATAGGATCCCGTTTTTATCCTTTGGGTACGTATCCCTAAAAACTGACCAACTGACTCGTGCTCCAAAGGTTCCGTACCGCTATACGTCTACCCACAAGAATAACATGATACCTACTCATTTCAAACAAAATATATCAACGCTCGTAGCGGCAATTTTTTTTTTTTTTTTTTTATTCACAATTGGTAAATCCTTGACAACATCTCACCTGGTGGTAAGTGACGATATTACCGAAGATGGAAGCGGGCTTACCAAGATTCCCCAAAGCAATGGGGAACTGGCTATCTTATCTTCATGCCGGAACACACCAATGATATCAACATTGATATTTGGCGGCAAGACTTAGATAAGATGGTGGTAGCTAGCCAGGCGGGCTTAGAAAATGCCCTACCACCATCCAAACCGAGTCTTACAATTGACCCCGCCGGGAATCGAACCCGCGACCTCCTGTTTAAAGCCAGTGAACTCATTCAGTTCTGATTTCTTAGCGAAAGAATAATTGACCATGCCAAACGCGTTAAAAAACCGACTTTTTTTAAACCGAACCAAGTACAATTTTGCAACTTTTTTTTTGTTTATTTTCTAAAAAAGTAGTATACAGATTTTGGTAAAAATTATACGAGACCACTTTAGGAGTGTACTCTTTCAAATAAAAAAAAATGTTCTAAAATCGGTCCAAAATTGACGGAGAAATCGGTGGACATACATAAAAAAAATATACGGTCGATAATTTTCCTCCTCTTTTTTTTAAGGCGATTAAAAAGACAATGACATATCCGTTGTGCACCCAAATAAAAACAACATCAACTGCACAGAAATCACAAAGCTCAAGCTCATCTCGGACACTGCATACAACGGGCAAAACGGGTTTTACGAAATGACATTTCTAAAAACAACAAAAGCGTCGGTGGCTCAACCGGTAACGACTCGGTCCATCTAACCAGAGGCACAGATTACTAAATAGTTCCAGAGGTACCGGGTTCAAATCTGGACGGCCAATGTAAGTCGACCAACCCGCACTGGGCCCGCGTGGTCGACTAAGGCCTAATCGCCCTGATTCAGGGTAGGCTCGAGTCCCTCGGTGGGAACGTATATGAGCTGATATCATCATATCAGCCGAAGGAAGTCCACTGCTGGACATAGGCCTCCCCCAAGGATCTCCACGACGACCGGTTCTGCGCTGCCCGCATCCAGCGGCTTCCCGCGACCTTCACCAGGTCATCGGTCCACCGAGTGGGAGGCCTGCCTACACTACGCTTTCCGGTGCGTGGTCGCCACTCGAGAACTTTACTGCCCCAACGGCCATCTGTTCTACGAGCAATGTGCCCCGCCCACTGCCACTTAAGTTTAGCAATTCTGAGAGCTATGTCGGTTACTTTGGTTCTCTTACGGATCTCCTCGTTTCTGATTCGATCACGCAGAGAAACTCCGAGCATAGCACGCTCCATTGCCCTTTGAGTGACCTTGAGCCTTCTTATGAGGCCCATAGTAAGCGACCATGTCTCAGTTCCGTACGTCATCACTGGCAACACACATTGGTCGAAGACCTTGGTCTTAAGACACTGCGGTATCTGGGACGTAAAGATATTGCGAAGCTTCCCAAACGCTGCCCAGCCGAGTTGGATTCGACGATTGATCTCTTTCTCGAAGTTGGACCTACCTAACTGGACTGTTTGTCCCAGGTATACATATTCGGTAACAACTTCGAGTGTAGAGCCTCCAACCTTCAGAGGAGTAGGTATGACTCGGACGTTTGACATAATTTTCGTCTTGTCCATGTTCATTCTAAGACCCACTTGTTGAGAGGCTCTACTGAGGCCATCGAGCATTGTGCCTAAGTCGTCCATAGTCTCAGCCATGACCACGATATCGTCAGCGAATCGAAGGTGGGTGATGTACTCGCCGTTGATATTGATGCCGAGTCCACCCCAGTCCAAAAGCTTAAAAAACATCTTCCAGGGCGGCGGTGAACAGTTTCGGAGATATAACGTCTCCCTGTCTCACCCCTCGCTGCAACTGGATAGGTTCCGAGTTTTGATCCTGGAGGCGAACCGACATGGTGGCGTTTTCATACAAACACTTCAGCACTTCGATGTATCGATAGTCAATTTGGCACCTCTGGAGAGACTGTAACACAGCCCAGGTTTCGACCGAATCGAAGGCTTTCTCATAGTCCACGAACGCCAAGCACAGTGGCTGATTGTACTCTTCGGTCTTCTGTATAATCTGCCGCAGCGTATGTATGTGGTCTATGGTACTAAATCCTTTTCGGAAACCGGCTTGTTCGGGAGGCTGGAAGTCGTCAAACCTGCGCGCGAGACGATTCGTAATGACCCTCGAAAACAGTTTGTAGATATGGCTCAGAAGTGAGATGGGTCTGTAGTTCTTCAGCAGGGTATTGTCGCCCTTTTTGAAGAAAAGCACGACCACACTTCTGTGCCATGCCTTAGGCGTTTGTCCCTCAAGTATAACGGAATTAAATAATTTCTGAAGAGCTTTAAGTACCGGTGTTCCACCTGCTTTCAGAAGTTCAGCCGTAATTCCATCATCACCCGGTGCCTTATTGTTTTTAAGCTGTTTAAGAGCCATTCTAATCTCGTACAGGCTGACGTCCGGGATATCTTCGGTATAGTGTCGGGTAAGTCTAGCTCTTGGGTCTTTAGCCAGATCGCTGACAGGCGGACGTGTGGTCGTGTACAATTGTCCGTAGAACTTCTCAACTTCTTCCAGCAACTCAGTCTTAGACGATATGATCCTGCCGTCCTCAGTCTTCAGCTTGGTCAGTTGGCTTTGACCAACAGACAGATCTCTAGCGAACACTTTTGAGCCTTTGTTGTTTTCAATCGCCTCTTTAATACAATTTGTATTAAAGTGGCGCAAATCGCGAGTTAAAGACTTAGAGATCTGCCTGTTTAGTTGCCGATACTGAGTAGCGTCTTCAGAGGACTGCAAAACCAATCTGCGTCTTTCTTCCATGAGGTTGCTGGTGAAGTCAGAGATTTTTTTGGTTCTGTTTGAACGGCGAGTTTTGAAAATCTTAGACCCGACCGTTTGGACAATTTCCACGAACCTGTCGTTATAATCGTCCACATTCTCGCAGTCTCCTAGGCATTCGAAGCGATTGTGCAACTCGAGCTGAAAGTTTTCGGGGTTTTGGAGCTGGATGGGCGCTGGTCGGAGTGTGGACTTCATCAGTCGACATCTTTCTAGCTTGGTCTTTAGATTCAATGTGCCTCTTACCATTCGGTGATCACTTCCTGTTTTGACTGAGTTGATCACAGAGACATCATTGAATATTTGCCTTCTTGTCGACAAGATGAAGTCGATCTCGTTCTTGGTTACGCCATTGGGATGCAACCATGTCCACTTTCGCTGTTTAGGCTTTTTGAAGAAGGAGTTCATCATAAAGCAGCTGGCCACGTGCATTTCTCTCTCCATATCCAAATTGCCCCACTCTCAGCTCACCATCACTTCGTTTGCCCAGTTTCGCGTTAAAGTCCCCCATAACAATGGTGTATTGAGTCCGGGAGCTATTATGTAGAGCTCTAGAGATATCCTCATATAGGAGCTCCACTTCGTCGTCGGAGTGTTGCGCGGTCGGTGCATATACCTGAATAACTTTCAGCGAATACCGTTTGGTAATTCGGAGAATAAGGTACGCTACCCTCGTCGAAACACTCTCGATCCGGACCACATTGTTAATGAGAGACTTGTGGACTAGGAACCCGACACCACCCTCGGACAGTTGGTCGCCCTCCCGGAAATAGAGCAGGTTTCCGGATTTAAGGATTATGGTGTCCTCCCCCTCTCTTCGGACTTCACACAATCCTACGATGTCCCATCGTAACCTGCTCAATGCTTCCTCGAGTTCTGTTAGCTTTACGTCGGTTCGCAGTGTGCGCGTGTTGTAGGTTGCCAGGGCCAGAGGTCTTTTGTGTTGGTAGCCTGGCATCTGCCGGGGATTCTTCGCACCCCATGCCCCGCCGTTACCTTGACCGCTACCGGAGCCAGGAATAGCGGGGCCGCCGGGGACTAGGGGCCGTTTTTTCTTTGTGTCGGTCATTTGGGGGGTGTTGCCGTAATCGCCACGCTTGGCAGGCGGGTTGGCGATCGCAGTGTTGCAGATTGGCTGCAAGTCACGGAAAGACGCTGCTGCCCATCCTCCGGTTTAATTCCCTTAGTCGGCTCTTACGACACCTATTGGATGAAATAGGATGGCCCTATTCTAAGCCGGGAGCCATACGGACTCCTAAGCCGTATGAGTATACTACTCCTATGAGCTGATATAATAAAAAATAATAATAATTTCTAAAAAACAAATGACGGGACATACAAAATCACGGCAAAAGCCTATATTATGTTCGAGAACCAAACTACCACCAATCTGTATCAATCTGGGTGACGAGGGGGTGAGGTCACAATCTAGAGAGCGGCAGGGAGTGTCCATACTGTATGTCAGTACTAATATAAATATAGTTTGGCTCAAGTAAGTATCTTGGCAGTTTTATTCCCTTTGTATCATTTATTGATAGACCATTTCCTCTTTAGGAGCTTGTAACCATAAAATTAATAATGCCATTATCAGCTTTGATACGATTTTGATTGTATCTGAAGTTACGACATTTTTACACGCGGTAATAAAGTTTGACGATCATTTTAACAGGATATTAAGCGTTATCTTGCTTTAGTTAAATTTTTGAAGTTTTGTCTTCTATATTTAAAAGTTACTTTTTAGGGTTCCGTAACACAAAAGGTAAAAACGGGACCCTATTAGTAAGAATTCACTGTTCGTCCGTCCGTCTGTCACCAGGCTGTATTTCATGAACCGTAATAGGTAGACAGTTGAATTTTTTTTATGATGATGTATTTCTGTCGCCGATATAACAAAAAAATACTAAAAATTAGAAAAAATAAGGGTGGTCTCCATACAAGAAACGTGTTTTTTTTAAACGTGAAGAAACTAGCGCCATCTAGTATGATGGTACGGAACCCTTTGCCTGAGCGGTCCCGACTCGCACTGGGCCGGTTTTTTTTAAATCCTACCTATATTGTTAAGCCCTTGGCATCATCTCATCTTATGATAGAATATAGATGTAGATAGGTAAATATAGAAGCAGGCTTATCAAGATTCCCCAACGCAATGGGGAATTGTCTATCTTTATATTTATGCCTGAACACATCAATGCTGTTAACATTTATGTTTGGTAGCAAGACTGGAATAAGATGGTGGTAGCCAGCCAGGCGAATTTTGATTTCTTAATTAATTAATAGCTATACTAATTGCGTGGTTGGGTCGATTACGCAGGTTAACTGACCCGAATCTAAGTCATTACCTGGATGGGTTTGTTATAGGCAAATTTTCTCGACTGTTTCCATGCTTCGCAAGGCTTGTTATGCCGCTGGTGCCTCTTGCTATTATTAGATGACAGGCGTAAGCCAGGTCAGATGCCTTCATCATCATATCAGCTCATATACGTCCCCACCGAGGGGCTCGAGCCTACCCTGAATTAGGGCGATCGGGCCTTAGTCGACCACGCGGGCCTAGTGCGGGTTGGTCGACTTCACACACAACCTTCGAGTTTCTTCGCAATCGGTAAGTATATGTACGTAAGTTTTGAAAAACTCATTGGTACATTGGCCGTCCGGATTTGAACCTGGTACCCCTGGTTAGGAGGACCGAGTCGTAACCGATTGAGCCACCGACGCAGCTAGATGCCTTATAGGCGGCTTAAAAAACTTCTCTAGGTAGGGTTTTTTGCCACTAGCCCTAACCTCCACCGACCAATTTGGAAGAAACCCATGCCCCGGCAGTGGGGATGTAAATGGCTTGTTGTTAAGGTCCACTTTTCAATAAAAAAAATCGTTACTTTTTGTTTTTAGAGAGCCATGTCAAAGCGGAGATTTTCAATACATTTCAATAACACATTGAAACAAGCTATAGAAAAACGTTTCAATTGCATGCCTATCTATAATATTAAAAAATAACATAACACATATTATATCAATTTTTGAAAATAACACCTTTGAAAATAACAAAAAACAGACGTACCTTTCTAAAATTTTGTACGAATAAAACACATAAAGCAAGCTATAGGACAACATTTAAAATTACATGCCTATCTATAATAATAATAAATATAAAGACACACAAATTATGACAATCCGGTGTTTGACTGCTAGTCGTTTGAGTTACTTTTTATCAACTATCAAAAACAACATTTTGTTCTGAAATTGTTCGTGTTACAAACTTGTTATGTCATTGTCTTTGATGAACTAATTTAGTCATTTTGATATAATGTAAAATTGAAATTAGAATAAAATGTTAAATGAATAAGTTTTTATGCTTTTGTAGGAGAAATGCTATTTAGTGAATAAAATTCTTTAATTTATTTTCATCATATCAGCTCATATGCGTCCCCCACCGAGGGGCTCGAGCCTACCCTAAATTAGGGCGATCAGGTTATTTATATAACACTTTAAACTTTACGATTATTCATTTTGACAAATTGAAAACGGGGCTTGACGTGATTTTATATAATTGACGGTGACACCGCGGCTTCAGTCTACTCGCGACCACGGCTATCGAAGCATAGTCGAAACGTTGAGGTAAAAACAGCATCAATTATATAAAATCACGTCAAGCCCCGTTTTCAATTTTGTCAGGTAATTTATTTTCAACACTGTCAAATACCCTATTTTTGAAAATATTGAAAGGTATAACGCTTTTTAAATCACACCGAAACATACGGGTACCAGGCCAGGAAAGTGGTTTGTAACGAAATGTCCGGCGCCGAGCGAGCCAGGCGGTTCCGGTAGCGTGTCAAAGCTGCCAAGTTTCAAGTTAAAACAACGGCTGTGTGCCCCGACACAACCCCACCCGATTTTTGTTTCTGTCGTCATCATTACAGCTCATATACGTCCCCCCCACCAAGAGGCTCGAGCCTACCCTGAATCAGGGCGATTAGGCCTTAGTCGACCACGCGGGCCCAGTGCGGGTTGGTCGACTTCACACACAAGCTTCGAGTTTCTTCGCAGGCGTGTGTGCAGGTTTCCTCACGATGTTTTCCTTCACCGTTAAAGCAATCGGTAAGTATGTACGTAAGTTTTTGAAAAACTCATTGGTACATTGGCCGTCCAGATTTGAACCCGGTACCTCTGGTTAGATGGACCGAGTCGTTACCGGTTGAGCCACCGACGCTTTCTGTCGTATTTAAATAAATTAGCTATCGTTCATTTTTCTGTTTCCTAATAGGCAACTCACCTTTTTATAATTAACTAGCTGTCCCGGCAAACTTCGTTCCACCTTACACTACACTACACTACCAGCGCCATCTGCCGGGCTGATTTGTGAATCTAAATCATCCAGCTCAAGGGCGCCACCCACGCATACAAAAAAAACCATTCAAATCGGTCTAGCCGTTTAGGAGGAGTTTAGTGACGTATACACGTACAGTAGAATTATATGAAACGGAATTATATACAAATAATCGACGACGGACGCATTTTAGGAGGCGAATCAGAAGACGAAACTGAACAATTTTTCTAAAAAACTTATGGTCAATTCTCAAAAAAAAATTGGACTTTTCATACAAATTGGTCAGCTTAATAGCCAACTTTGTATGAGAAATCCATTTTTTTTTTCGAATTGATCATTGGTGCCTTGGGAAAAATTGTTCAGTTTCGTCTCGTAATTCACCTCCTAAAATGCGTCTGTCGTCTAAACAGTCACCCTGTGCATAAAGATATTCATTTAAAAAAAGTGTACGGATCATCTCTTTATCAGTAAAAAGAGTATAAAACACTGATATTTTTCATTTTATTTTTTACAAACATTATCTACTGAACCACCTCCGTAGCTCAGAGGCAAAGTTCACTGGCTTTACACAGGAGGTCGCGGGTTCGATTCCCGGCGGGGTCAATTGTAAGACTCGGTTTGGTTGGTGGTAAGGCATTTTCTAAGCCTGCCTGGCTAGCTACCACCATCTTATCTAAGTCTTGCCGCCAAATATCAATGTTGATATCATTTGTGTGTTCCGGCATGAAGATAAGATAGCCAGTTCACCATTGCGTTGGAGAATCTTGGTAAGCCCACTTCTATCTTCGGCAACATCGTCACTTACCACCAGGTGAGATGTTGTCAAGGGTTTACCAACTGTGAAAAAAAAAAAAGGTTTGTTATTAAATCAAATCTATTTTTTTAAAACACTTAAATTTTGTTGATTTCTCGATTAAACGCGAAGTAATTCCTAAATTGTACGAGAAAAAAGACTCAATTCAAAAAGTCTTCTATATTATGTATTGAAAGATTCGCATTCGACTATCTTTTGTCACTTGTACCTTCCAAACACGTATCATAAAGGTAAAAAAAAACCTTACCATTTTTATTAAAAATTAAAAACACAACTGCATAAAACATTACCACTCGTTGTTGGGCAGTCGGGTTAAAATGTATTTTTTGTCACTTTCAGAATCCATTAAAGTTACAGCACACCCTGGACACTTCATACAACGGGCCAGAAATGACATTTCATAAAAGAAATGACGGAACAAACAAAATGGCGGCAAAATCCCATACGTCCAAGGAGTGGAATTCCCTTCCGGCGTCTATATTCCCCGATTCGTATAATTTAGGAATCTTCAAGACGAGAGTGAATAGGCACTATTTAAGCTTGCATGTTACATCCTCGGCTGCATCAGCACTTACCATCAGGTGAGGTGCAGCCAAACGCACTCAAATTTTAAATAAAAAAAAAAACGTCCGACAACCAAACTGTAACAAATCTGTATCAATATGGGTGACGAGGGGGTGAGGTCGCAATCTAGAGAGCGGCAGGGAATGTCCATACTGTATGTTAGTACTAATATAATATATACTTTGGTTACAGGGTCAGCCAAAGAAACAGACATACACACATACATACTTACATCCAAAAAACATTTCCCTGCTTTTTGGGCAAGTCGGGTATAAATAATGTTTCCCAACTAAACTATCCCACGATTTTCGACAAAATTTCCAGGAGCACCTGACGCGACTATTATCATGAGCCAGCGTCTTCTAAAGTTTCTCGGTAACGTGACTACAACACGCCCCTAGCTGTAAATATATACTGTCCTACACGTGATCGCAGGTGATGCTAAGTGCCACTCCGGGTCAAATCAAATCAAAATAATTTATTTTAAATAAGTGTTTACACACAAAATAGTAAAAAAAAAAAGCTTATTGTCTTACATAATGTCATGATTCAGATTACAGTATCAGGTAATGGTATTTGTTAGAGAATCAACATATATATCTTTTTCATTTACATAATCTATTATTTTATTATATCCTCTAGAGCACAACCGCCTCCGTAGCTCAGAGGCTAAGTTCACTGACTTTACACAGGAGGTCGCGGGTTCGATCCCCGGCGGGGTCAATTGTAAGACTCGGTTTGGTTGGTGGTAGGGCATTTTCTAAGCCCGCCTGGCTAGCTACCACCATCTTATCTAAGTCTTGCCGCCAAATATCAATGTTGATATCATTGGTGTGTTCCGGCATGAAGATAAGATAGCCAGTTCCCCATTGCGTTGGGGAATCTTGGTAAGCCCGCTTTCATCTTCGGCAACATCGTTACTTACCACCAGGTGAGATGTTGTCAAGGGTTTACCCATTGTGAATAAAAAAAAAGCATTTTTTGACATGATTCTTGAATTTATTTTCTGACAAACTAATTACATTTTTGGATTTTTATTGTAGAATCTCATACACTGCCCCACAAAAGACTTTTTAACCTTACTCAGTTTCGAAAAGGCTATATCTATTTTATTTCCCTCCTATTTGGGCTGTCGCGTAAAAGCAATGTTTCCTAACTAAACTATCCCACGATTTTCGACAAAATTTCCAGGAGCACCTCGACGCGACTATTATCATGAGCCAGCGTTTTCAAAAGTTTCTCGGTATCGTAACTACGGTCGCTGACAAATTATAAACGCGGTTTTATTTCTTTTATGTGGAATTTATCATCATCATCATCATAATCATCATATTAGCCGAAGGACGTCTACTGCTGGACATAGGAAAAGGATCTCCACGACGACCGGTTCTGCGCTGCCCGCATCCAGCGGCTTCCCGTGACCTTCACCAGATCGTCGGTCCACCGAGTGGGAGGCCTGCCTACACCACGTTTTCCGGTGCGTGGTCGCTACTTGGGAACTTTACTGCCCCAACGGCCATCTGTTCTACGAGTAATGTGCCCCGCCCACTGCCACTTAAGTTTAGCAATTCTGAGAGCTATGTCGGTTACTTTGGTTCATCTTCGGTTCTCCTCGTTTCTGATTCGATCACGCAGAAAAACTCCGAGCATAGCACGCTCTATTGCCCTTTGGGTGACCTAGAGCCTTCTTAATAGTGCCATAGTAAGCGACCATGTCTCAGTTCCGTATGTCATTACTGGCACACACACTGGTCAAAGACCTTGGTCTTAAGACACTGCGGTATCTGGGACGTGTGAAATTAGTGTTGATATATACCAATATGTGTAATTACAACACGCCTCTAGATGTAAATCTAAACTGCCCTACACGTGACCACAGGTGATGCTAAGTGCCACTCCGGGCAACCGCCGAGTCGCGTCGTCTATCCCTTGTTACCGCACCTCAAAACACGAAGGCGAAAAATAATGATTTCTCAAACATCTCAAATTTCCGTGCATTATTTTGACAACCTTCTTCGAGATAAATAGAAATTACTGTACTTGCCAAATACATGCGAGCAGCGGCCGGCAAAAGTTGTATGAAAATCCATAGCTGTCGTGTTTAGTTACCAAATAAATTGGTATGTAAACTCATATCTGTCGTGTAATTTATAAATTGAACTATATTTTACTCCGAAACATGGCAACCAAGGAGGTTACTTATCAAAGTTTAAAAACTTCGAACCGACTTGCAAATAGAACGCTGTTTATTGAAAAAAAAAAAACGAACACTTTGGCGCTTGAAAAAATATTGTTGTTCGTTGTTCGTCATTGATTTTGAAAAGTAATTATTGAAGTTTTAATTTCAGCGCATTATTTGAGAATAGTACTATACAAGCCAGGGCCACAACTAGGCATTGATGGACTTACGTATGTGTACTTCGGCTTCGCCTCGGCCCACATTTACACGTTCGTGTAAATGCCTATTTTGCTGCCAGCTGCAGTATAATGTACTACTTATTTCTGGTGATACTTTAAGTAAAATTATATATAAGCATATTTCTTACTTCAAAATATAAAATGATTATACAAGTGTGCATGCCTGCAAAGAAACTTGAAGGTTGTGTGTGAAGTCGACCAACACGCAAAAATAATAAAAAGAAACCGGTGTTATAACAGCTGGTAGGCGTATCTGCGTTACCGTAAACCGGGGTTACTTTGATCAATTTTAAACTTTAATCATCCGTAAGTTATGATCCAGTGATTAAAAGAATACCAAAAAAAAACGTTATAATCGGTTTTTTTAGATCTTTGGAAAAAAGTAAAAAAATATATGTTTTTTCTTGTAGATTTTGATTAAAAAAATAAAAATTGCATGATCAAAGTTAAACTTGATTTGGGGTTACTTTGATACCACCCTTTTTTATTACGAAACTGCAAAGTCGCCCCAATCACTAATTAAATTAAAAAAAAATAAAAAAATCGGTCAACAGGAAAAAAAGTTATAACTGTTTTTGAACCTTGGGGTAACTTTGATCTAATAAAACTCCCAATAATGAATCAGTCTTCACTTTAATCAAGGAACATATACCTATGTAACGTAAGTTATAATCACAACAAAATTATTCAGAAACAAAAACTTACTTCTAATAACATTTTTCTTCATTTTCATGAAGAATTTTTTCGGCTAATAGCTGGGGTAACTTTGATCAGTTGATCAATCTCACACCATGTGCCCGATCAATGACACCCCGCATTAAATTATCCGACGCCATTACGTAAGCTTTGAGGTTAGAACAACAATAACATTTACTTGGGATTCCCGAATGTAGACTACTACATGGAATTCATAACAAAATATCACGATACAAACACGTACTGAGCTGCACGTGAAGTTTTACCAAAAAATTATATGAAGAGAAGAATTACCTTTTTTTAAATAATCCACTGCCGAATCTCCAGCGCACCTACAGAAAAGGAATTGACAGTTCATCGGTGTTGTCATCCAAAAAAAAAACTACCAAAAGTCGTTCCGTTTTACGCAATTCGCATTTGTATGTGTAACGGAAGTTCCGATCAAAGTAATCCCGTTGTTCAAAGTAACCTCGGTATACGGTAATTTATTTATCTTGTGCCAATGATGATTTTCGTGTTCGATAGTTAATACGGCACCATCACCTGTGATCATGTGTAGGGCAAAACATATCAACTGCGGAAAATTTTCATTTAAGTTTCAAATTTTATAAGTTTGAGTATCGCTGTTGTAACCCAATTACCTCTCACGACCGTGGGCCTATATGGAGGCATGTGCAAACAACGGTCATTGCTAAACAAAGCTTGTTACAGGATAGTGAGACAGACAAGTATAAGGAAACAGTAGAGGCTGTAGGTGTACCATAAAGATCAAATAAGTAGGTATTTAATCACCTGTAATCACGTGTAGGGCAAAACATATTAACTGCGGAAAATTTTCATTTAAGTACCCAATTACCTCTCACGACCGTGGGCCTATATGGAGGCCTGTGCAAACAACAGTCATTGCTAAACAAAGCTTGTTACAGGATAGTGAGACAGACAAGTATAAGGAAACAGTAGAGGCTGTAGGTGTACGATAAAGATCAAATACGTAGGTATTTAATCACCTGTGATCACGTTTAGGGAAAAACATATTAACTGCGGAAAATTTTCATTTAAGTTTCAAGTTTTAAAAGTTTGAGTACAGCTGTTGTAACCCAATTACCTCTCACGACCGTGGGCCTATATGGAGGCTTGTGCAAACAACAGTCATTGCTAAACAAAGCTTGTTACAGGATAGTGAGTCACACAAATATAAGGAAACATTAGAGGCTGTAGGTGTACCATAAAGATCAAATAAGTAGGTATCTAATCACCTGTAATCACTTGTAGGGCAAAACATATCAACTGCGGAAAATTTTCATTTAAGTTTCAAATTTTATAAGTTTGAGTATCGCTGTTGTAACCCAATTACCTCTCACGACCGTGGGCCTATATGGAGGCATGTGCAAACAACGGTCATTGCTAAACAAAGCTTGTTACAGGATAGTGAGACAGACAAGTATAAGGAAACAGTAGAGGCTGTAGGTGTACCATAAAGATCAAATAAGTAGGTATTTAATCACCTGTAATCACGTGTAGGGCAAAACATATTAACTGCGGAAAATTTTCATTTAAGTTTCAACCTAACTTGTAAGTTTGAGTACCGCTGTTGTACCCCAATTACCTCTCACTACCGTGGGCCTATATGGAGGCATGTGCAAACAACAGTCATTGCTAAACGAAGCTTGTTACAGGATAGTGAGACAGACAAGTATAAGGAAACAGTAGTGGCTGTAGTTGTACGATAAAGATCAAATAAGTAGGTATTCAATCACCTGTGATCACGTGTAGGACAAAACATAATAACTACGGAAAATTTTCATTTAAGTTTCAAGTTTTATAAGTTTGAGTATCGCTTTTGTAACCTAATTACCTCTCACGACCGTGGGCCTATATGTAGGCTGTGCAAACAACAGTCATTGCTAAACAAAGCTTGTTACAGGATAGTGAGACAGACAAGTATAAGGAAACAGTAGTGGCTGTAGTTGTACGATAAAGATTAAATAAGTAAGTATCTAATACTAGAAGTTATTAAGCGTTATTATATCCCAAATGACTAAGGATGGACATCGGTGGACCGATGACCTGGTCAAGGTCGTGGGAAGCCGCTGGAAGCGGGCAGCGCAGAACCGGTCGTCATGGAAATCCTTGGGGGCGGCCTATGTCCAGCAGTGGACGTTCGTCGGATGATATGATGATGATGATGATGGCTAAGGATAGAGATGATGCCTACTTATCATTAGAGATACTTTTTATCTGCTATCAATACGTCATTTTAATCAAAAATTTTGTTTATTACGTGATGTAAAATTTTTTATGAGTACTCATTTTCTGACTCTCAGCAAACAAAAATTTAAAGCTTATAGAAAACAAAGCGGGCAAAGTTTGTTGAAATTACAGTAGGAGGGGAAAATAATAGTCAATAATTTAGTTTTGATGCAGTCATTATCTCAATTATGTAAAAAGTATTTTTGTAGTATTTACAATAATACTGCTTTGTTCTTTAAAGCGACACCCCTCTATAAATTATTTACCTTTTTAAAAAAAAAATATAGAAGGACAATTTAAAAACCGTTCATAGTGTAGTTTTGATGCAGTCATCACCCCAATAGTGTAAAAAATATAATCTCAACCAGGCGCAGAGGGCCACCGCTTTGTCGTTAATATTCACGCACTAATATTTTTGCTCTAACCATCATTCTGCGAACGGCCAAGATGTGGGTTTTCCTGTCGGTGTCTGTATTTCCTAATTCATATAATTTAGGAATTTAGGAAACTGCCACTATTTGCGCTCGCGTGTTATATCTTCGTCTGCATGGGCACTTACCATCAGGTGCAGCCAAAAGCACTCAAATAAATTTTAAAAAAATACTAAGAATTCGTTCTTATAAGTGACATTTCTTTATAATGTAGCATAAAATATTTATGAAATTATTATTTTTTTGCTCAATGAGGTTAATACGACGTACCTACAACTTTAGTGAATTTCATTATCGTAAGCAGTGTCTGGGAAAAACAAGTGTGACAGACGAGTGATCCTATAATGGTTTGGTTTTGTTATTGTGAAGTGCGGAGCTGTAAAAAGTATGATTTTTTATTTTTTTACTTTCAAATTCAGATCTGTTTAAGTTGACTCACCGTTCAATAGCTTATACCGTATCTTTGTTAACACTTCTGCCATAGTATTGCATATTGCGTTGCGACCCGTTCGGCATAGTGTGCGAGGAAATGCCATGCCGGAAAAGTAGCGCCGCTCTTTTGCTATTAGCACGTTTACTTTACTCTCACCTGACTACGACTTCACCTTGGCCGTCTTCAAACTTATTATGAGAGGTGAGTTTAACACTACTGTACACGCGCTTGTTTTTTTATTATCAAATTTAGATCCATTCAAGTTGACTCACCGTTCAATACCTTATACCACATCTTTGTTGATATTTATGTCATAGTATTGCGTATTGCGTTGCGACCCTGAAGCGGCGTAATGTGAGTTGAAGTGCCCTCCCGGAAAAGTAGCGCCGCTCTTTTGCTATTAGCACGTTTACTTTACTCTCACCTGACTACGACTTCACCTTGGCCTTCTTCAAACTTTTTATGAGAGGTGAGTTTAACACTACTGTACACGCGCTTGTTTTTTTATTATCAAATTTAGATCCGTTCAAGTTGACTCACCGTTCAATACCTTAAACCGCATCTTTGTTGACACTTATGCAATAGTGTTGCATATTGCGTTGCGACCCTGAAACGCCATAAGTAAAGTGCTCTCCCGGTAAAGTAGCGCTGCTCTTTTGATATTAGCATATTTGCTATAAGCACGATTACCTTACTCTTACCTGACAACGACTACACCTTGGCCTTCTTCAGTCTTATTTTGAGGGGTAAGTTTAACACACGCTTGTTTTTTTTTATTATTTAAATTTTGATCCATTCAAGTTGACTCACCGTTCAATACCTTATACCGCATCTTTGTTGATACTTATGCCATAGTATTGCGTATTGCGTTGCGATTGCGACCCTGAAGCGGCGTAATATGAGTTGAAGTGCCCTCCCGGAAAAGTAGCGCCGCTCCTTTGCTATTAGCACGTTTACCTTACTCACCTGACTACGACTACACCTTGGCCTTCTTCAGACTTATTTTGAGGGGTAAGTTTAACACACGCTTGTTTTTTTTATTATCAAATTCAGATACATTCAAGTTGACTCACCGTTCAATACCTTATACCGCATCTTTGTTGATACTTATGCCATAGTATTGCGTATTGCGTTGCGACCCTGAAGCGGCGTAATGTGAGTTGAAGTGCCCTCCCGGAAAAGTAGCGCCGCTCTTTTGCTATTAGCACGTTTACCTTACTATTACCTGACTACGACTTCACCTTGGCCTTCTTTAGACATATTAAAGGAGAAAGTTTAACACTACTGTACATGCGCCCCTTTTTTATTTACGCTAGTGCTCGCGTGGCTCACTTTAATAGGCTTTTGCAATATGGTTTTTGTATCAAAGAATGAAATTAAAAAAAATGTTTAAACCAGTTTTTATGTATTAAATTAATAAAAGGAACTTAGCTTTAGCCTTAAATTTATTTTTAAACTAGGAAATAACTATCAATTTAATAAACTTTATTTTTTTATTTATTACACAATTTATTATACACAGAAATAGGGACAAACAAACATTAAACTAGATAAGAAAATATAAAAGGTACAGCTTATTTCTATAAGAAATTTCTTTCAGCAAACCTTTAAAAAAAAAGTTGCAAAATAATGGCAGAAGACGTGTACATAGCAAAGTCATCATTTTTGAAAAACAGAAATTTGAATAACTGATTCCTAAATACCAAAAAATAAATACTACGTAGAAAATAATACATAATATACTACTTATTTAAGTTAATAATCATATAAATAAATGTATAAAATAATAAAGTACAAAATAAATAAATATGATTAACTTTATGAAGGAAAAGACAAGAAGTTTCCTTAATTTAGGTTTAAAAGAATGCAGACTCTGACTATCTCGAATCTTTTTTGGAAGTGAGTTCCACAATCTAACCGCATGCACGGAGAAGGAATAAGAATAGAAGTCAGTGGAATGGTTGGGAAAAGGAAGAGAAAACTGAAAAATAATGTGGAAATTATATTTCTGAATATGCACCTGTTAATAGAGGGAAATTTTCCATTGCCACAAACTGTGCAACATATTTGCGGAACACATGCAATACCGGAAAGGGAGCTACCAAAGGTTATCATTATAGACAAACAATATAAATTAGGAAAAAATCTCCGGCCACAAGTTTGTAGATAAAATATATGAGTAGAAGAACAAATTTATACGAAATCTGCTTTGCTATACACACTTTTTGAAGTTCAATTTTGTACAGTTAATTAAATAGGCGATATAAAATTGGCAATTTAGACAGTCCAAAAACACGATTAGGTAGTTCAGTACCTATAGCTGACATGCACCGAAAGCCCTCGATATTGACACTAACATTAAATTTAAACGCCAGTCTACCAGAAAGTTGGCCATACGACTCGACGCGGACTCGGAGACGTGGACAGCTTGTAGAGTAAGCCGGAATGCCATTAGCGGTCGAAGTCCTTCTCAATATCGAGGAATACTTCTAGCGTGTTTTCTTTTATTATTCGAGGCCACGTATATGTTGTGCAGTTCTCTCGGCAACTGGAGTGTGGTTGAAAATTCCGCTCGAAAGCCGAATTGCTCGTCATGCTGCGTTATTTGCGAAACCAGATACCACCGAAGGAATTTGTGGAACACCTTAGAGATTACTTTTATTATTTTTATACATAATTGTAAGCCCTTGGCATTATCTAACCTGATGATAAACAACAATGATGCCGAAGATGGAAGCAAGCTTACCAAGATTACCTAACGCATGGGAAACTGGCTATCTTATCTTTAAGCCGGAACACATCAATGCATTGATATTTGGCGGCAAGACTTAGAGAAGATGATGGTAGCTAGCCAGGTGGGTTTAAAAATGCCTTTCTACCAATCAAACCAAGTTTCACAATGTTAAACTCCGCCGGGAATCGAACCCTCGAAATTCTGATGTATTAGCTTATTAACCATTACGCCTCGGAGGCAGTTTTTTTATTCACCGCACCTCATCTCACCTGATGGTAAGTGACGAAGATGCCGAATATGGAAGCGAGCTTACCAAGATTCCCCAACGCAATGAAGAACTGGCTATCTTATCTTCAAGTCGGAACACATCAATGTTGTTGACACTGATTTTTGGTGGCAAGACTTAGTTAAGATGATGGTAGCTAGCCACGCGGACTTAGAAAATGCCCTACAACCAACCAAACCAAGTCTTACAAGTTGACCCCACCGGGAATCGAACCCGATACCTCCTGGTGTGAAGCGAATATACTAACAATTACGCCACGCAGGCGGTTTGGTCGGAACATCGTTATAGGCCGATAACTTTTGCCCTTCAGGATTTTCTTCCCGGGTTTAAGCAGCATGATAACACGTCCCAGTTTCCATGCCTGCGGGAATCGCCCCGTGAGCAGATTCAGTTAAATAGCTGCGTCAACGGCGTGATTGCACGTGGTGAGAGTTGTTTTTTTTTATTAAAAATTTGAGTGCGTTTGACTGCAACTCACCTGATGGTAAGTGATGATGCAGATGTAGCTAGAGAGCTTCATTGGAAACCTGGTCGGGTCCGGGGGCTTTCCGGATTTTAATGCGACGCATCATGCAATGTGCTTGACCCGGGAAGACTATTACTGGATTTTCACTGGCGGTTCTCGGCTCGACAAAGTAGGCTCTCAGGTACCGAGAAATCTCCTCTGCCTTGGTGTCATCTCCGCGGTTGGGCTTGAAGACTTTCTCCAGGGAGTCCTCGAAGATCTTAATCCGATTTAAAGCACGGTTATGGTGGGTCCCTTTACTGGCCAGAAGGGGGCGGATCGGATTTGGGACATCCCAAACTTGCCAACGAAGCCGTTGGATGCTGGATCAGTCATCACCAGCTGATTCAATGAAGTTCTGCCAAAATTTCTTCGCGATTATTGCTACTGCAATCGATATCTTCTTGACAAGCGCGTTTATCCGGGTCTTTAACATGGGGTAGCATGTTCGTTGCCTCCGCCTGCGTAGGTGACGTTTCTTTTCGAGCAGCATCTTAATGATGGGTTGCGGATTTTCGGTAGAGGCTGCGAGAGCAGCCTGCATGCGGGATTGTAAATCGGCTGCAAGCAGGTCTACATCTGCAGGCTAAATGACAGGTCTCGTCGGAGTATGCACTTTCATGTGGTTCTACAAGATATCCTACAGGTGACCGACGACGCGGCCTCGGAGGAGCAACCCTAGCGGCGGGTTGTGTCAAGATGACAAGGACCGACTGATGGTCTAATAGGAGGTGGTCATCGACGGTATTTGGTGGTAGGGCAGGATAGTAAGTTGACTGTTTTGTGTCTATCGGGTATGTTCATGTCGATGAACTTGTGGCACTGCACCAACTCGTGACCTTCATTACACAGTGGGCATTTTCCGTAAGTTGTATGATTTGTTTTAGAATAAACGTTTTTATTTTAGTAGGTGAGATCATGCCAAGGGCTTACCAATTGAAAATAAAATAGGTATGTTTGTTAGTTGAGAATGGCTTCTTATATACAGAATGTTGTTTTTGTTGTGCAGATGTTTCCTTTTGGCAAGTTTTCATAGTTTCGTAGGCGATGAACTTGTTTTCCAAAAAAATTTAATATCTTACAAACTACGTATTTCTTTTGGATCTCCTACTTTTTATACTCATTGTATGTTGTAGAGTCAAGATTTTGCAACATCAGATATGATCATGGGCCTCCAGGATGAAACTTTAAGGCCTACGCTAGTAAGCCCGTTCATACTATCTATGATTTCGTTTTCTTGAGCAAATAGGCATTAGGTTGCTGTATTACAGGTAGCAGCAGCATGGAGTTAGCGAAAGGTGTTTCCTGAAAACTCCGGCACTTGAATTTTTGGAGCTAATTAACGACTGATGACGTTTGTTGGACCACATCTTGTTGTTTAAAGTTATTCTTATGTTGTAATGTTTGGTTTCTATAGTTGCAAATAAAATATAATAGTCTTGGTTAGATCCATTTAAAAGATCATCCAGCATCCAGTGTTCCTTGTCGATAATTTCCCATTTAGATGTTAATATACTTAAGTGATCTTTCATTTCCCATTTTTAAGTAAATTCCTCAAAATTTATTTTTGACATCGCTCTCTCCATGGCCCTAAAATTACCTTCTTGTTGGCTTAGTTAATCCTTAACTTTGTTGTATTCGGGATCTTCTGGATTCTTATCAGTTGTTAACTTAATCTGTCCTGTACCATTTACAGGGCATGTAGTTGTAGTTGACATCAGCATCCGTTGTAAAATATTCAGTTTTTTTAAAATCATACAGCTGTTTTGTTTTTTCATAAATGGAATCTGTAAAGTACTTGTCGTTCCTGTCGGTGTTTTATTCAAGGATTTTATAACGGCAGATTCAATCCTTCCAATGATATTCCAAAGATGTTAGCCGTCTCATAAGATAATCAGGCGTCTTCCGCGATGGGCCATCTTGTAGTTCGTATAGAGATTATTGTTGCTATTGAAGGCACTTGATTGAATAGTTGACTCATCCATCGCAGTTACCTTGATAGTGTTTAGGACTTGATACCACGAAGTTTTCGAAGTTTTCAGTCCTTACTTCTACAAGGTTTCTTGAAGAGATATTTATCACTCAGTGTGTTTGCGAACTCGCAGTGACATGTGCCTTCTCAATTCAAGCCGGTGAGACTCGCTTCTGGGAGGCCGGTGGGACCGATAGCTCACACTTTGGGAAATACAAAAATAAAACTAAAACTATAATTTAATTCTAAAACTCGAAGAGCCGATGTGTGAGCCCCAGGCTGCGACCTAGTTTATTCAGTGAAGTTTGCAGGATGTTGAAGTAATAGTTTTTAGTTGTAATTATGTTTATTTTATAACAATTTAGAAAGCACTTCTTGGTTCGAATTGTAAACTTAAAATATTATATAAAAATATTATTTCCTAATTTTGAGTGAATTTCTTTTTAAGACGAATTTTTATATTTTTAAATATTGTTTTTTAAAACCGTTTACAATTACTAAGAAATGTATTATAGACTTTTTAGATGAGTCTAGGCCGATACGAGTATTATGTAATAATATTTTTTATTTCTAATTTTCTTATTGAACACTTTTCATATTCACCGTTGCTGTTGACGAATAATATTTTTATACACAATTCAATTAAGCTCAATAAAAGCTAACGATTGATTCTTAAACTACTCGAAGACGCCTGGACCCATTTAGAAATATTTATGATACAAGGGTGGTAAAAAGGACAATTACAAACGAGTGACAGTTGTGAGCCCGAGCTGCAGACGAGGGTTTACTATCGTCACGAGTTTGTTATTGTCTTTTACACCCATTTATGATACAACATTTTTCAATGCAAGAAAACCGGTAAAATTAAAAACGTCCGGGACATAAAAAAATAATTTTCGGCAAACAAAGTTTATTTTACACGCTTGTGGCTCATTTTGAATGTCCGGGGAGTAATCTCATTTTGTTTTTTCTTATACATACATGATTTTTATTACACATATATTAAATATTCATAATTTTATTTGTTTTTACAATTAAAACATCTCAATTCAGTTTTACAAAAATTGCGCCATATTTTAGCTAGCACACGTACGCATGCGTAAGTTTTTTTAATATTATCATTAATAGACTACAACTGATATGATGATGACGGCGAACAAATTAGGGGGCTTACATTTTTTTGAGATGCCACATGCCGGGAGCAGTTCAATCCCAGCATGTGTCTCTTATGCGTGTTCCTATTAATGTCCTAATTTCTTTCTTCTGCAGGACAAACACTCGATCTCAGTCCGTTGAGTCACTCCATGGGAAATTATTGAATAGAAGTGAGCAAAGTATTTTCCTGCCTCAGAATCTTTTAAATATTTTAGATTCGATGAATTGGCTTTGCCAGCACAGATCTAAAAAAAAAATGTAGGCTCCTAATTTGTTCGCCATCATCATCATATCAGCCGAAAAAAGTCCACTGCTGGACAAAGGCAAGGATTTCCAAGACGACCGGTCCTGCGCTGCCCGCATCCTTCGGCTTCCGACGATCTTTACCAGGTCGTCGGTCCACCGCGTGGGAAGCCTGCCTACGCTAGTCCTGCGCTGCCCGCATCCATCGATTTCCCACAATCTTCACCAGGTCGTCGGTCCACCGCGTGGGAGGCCTGCCTACGCTAGTCCTGCGCTGCCCGCATCCATCGGCTTCCCACGATCTTCACCAGGTCGTCGGTCC
Organism: Coleophora flavipennella; assembly: GCA_947284805.1. Classification (NCBI taxonomy): domain Eukaryota; kingdom Metazoa; phylum Arthropoda; class Insecta; order Lepidoptera; family Coleophoridae; genus Coleophora; species Coleophora flavipennella. Next base: position 11,629,973 of record OX369290.1, read on the forward strand.
ACCGCGTGGGAAGCCTGCCTACGCTCGTCCTGCGCTGCCCGCATCCATCGGCTTCCCACGATCTTCACCAGGTCATCGGTCCACCGCGTGGGAGTCCTGGCTACGCTACGTTTGTTTAATTGGTTCGTACCTAACTTTGATTTCGTTATTGTTGGTTAGTTTGTGTATTTACATTTAAAAATATTTTTTAAAATTTTTAGTAAAAATCTTTTTTAAGTCATTTTTTGTTTTTTTTAAACTTTTATTTTTATGATAATGCTATCTAACAGCACCCTTAACCCAATCACCCGCTTGCCATTATGATATAATCAAATCATACATGTGTTTAATTAACCGATTCAGAGTCCTGTGGTGGTTTGTCTATATTACACTGTTTCTTGTAAGATTATTTATATTGGGATAAATAAACATTTTTTTTATTTTTAATAGTTTTATGGACTTTTTTTTCTCTCAAAATCTTAACTGTTCTTTAAATTTAAAAAAAAAGTTGAAAAATCTTTGTTCTAATCCTTAAAATTATGATTTCAGCAATAAAGTAACGGCATTGCCATAATTACGCAATTTAATCAATCAATCAGGTGCACCGATGATGACAAGAGCTTACCAATTGTCGATAAAAAATTCGAAGAAAACAATCGAGTTAATCATTGCAGGATTTTAAGAACGTTAAAGTTTCAGGTTTACATATTCTTTGTCTAGCTAGGTAACTTCAAGCAAAGGGCTCTAAAGTTAATCAACTACTTGCGACACTTTGTTCTTACTTTACGATATAAAAGAAACCACATCCTCACTGGAAATACTTTGAAATTATATTTTTAATATCATTAAAGTATTCAGCTAGGAAGTAAGGCAAAAGAGCACATAAATAAAGCACAAAAATCATTTTTTATGATTTAACCAAAACTAAGTCAATAACTTAGTCGCGTCTTTGGAAATTTGATTGTGAAGCTGCGACTTTTCATACAAACGGCGTTAACGATTTTTGATAGGTTTGAACAAAAGCTAGCTAGCTAATCTTATTGTTAGTTTTTTCGATAAAGTTAATAAGTTTTATTTTATTGTCGTTCAAGTGTTTTCATACAAATAATTTCGGCCATTCTTTGTTTATTTATATTCAGTTATTTAAAAAACGAAACGTATAAGCCTAGCTTTTGTTCTGACTGACAACTTATCAAAAATTGGACCAAATCGATAAACTTTTGTGAGGTGAAATTCGTTAACGCTGTTTGTATGAAAATTTACAGCTTCACAATCCTCTTAATTCAAAATTTAACTGCGTTTGACTGTGCCTCTCCCGATGGTAAGTACCGATGCAGCCGAGGATATAACACGTAAGCTCAAATAGTGACTATTCTTTTTCTAGTTGAGGATTCCTAAATTATACGAATCAGGGAACGAAGACGCCGGCAGGGAATTCCATTCTTTAGCTATTGGGATGATGCACGATGAGCAAAACTCTTCGTGCGTATAGGTGGAACATTAATAACAAAGGGGTGGACGCCTATCGCACCGGGTTGTCCGCTAATGGAATGGAGAAGGAGGTAAGAGGTCGTCTTACGTTTAGTTTAGTACGTCGGTGGCTCCACCGGTAATGACTCGGTCCTCCTAACCAGAGGTGCCGGATTCAAATCCGGACGGCCAATGTACCAATGAGTTTTTCAAAACTTAAGTACATATACTCACCGATTGCTTTAACGGTGAAGGAAAACATCGTGAGGAAACCTGCACAGTGCACACACCTGCGAAGAAACTGGAAGGTTGTGTGTGAAGTCGACCAACCCGCACTGGGCCCGCGTGCTCGAATAAGTCCCGATCGCCCTAATTCAGGGTAGGTTCGAGCCCCTCAGTGGGCACGTATACGAGCTGATATGATGATGACGTTTGCTAGACAGGCATTCCAAAAAAATCTACATAAAAACGTGCAATTTTAAAAGTTTTTTTTTTTACTTCTGAAGATTCGGGAGGAGGGAGGTAGGAGAATGCTCATACTGTATGTATGTACAGCTGGCTGCACTGGTTATGTGAGATTCGCAGGTAATCTGTGCCTACCCACTAAACTCCTCATTGTTGACTTTGGTTGTATAACCTTAAAGCCTTCGTCTGAGCGACCCCACCCTTGGGAAGGGGGGCAAGAGCTCCCTGGGGCTAAACTATAGCAGAAAACCGTCTCCGTGGCGTAATGGTTAGTCCATTTGCTTCACACCAGGAGGTCTCGGGTTCGATTCCGGCGGATCAACTTGTAAGACTCGGTTTGGTTTGTGGTAGGGCATTTTCTAAGGCCGCCTTTCTAGCTACCACCATCTTATCTAAGTCTTGCCGCTAAACATCAGTGTTAACAATATTGATGTGTTCCGGTTGAAAGATAAGATAGCCAGTTCTCTATTGCATTGGGGAATCCTGGTAAGCCCGCTTCCATCTACGGCATCATCGTCACTTACCATCAGGTGAGATGATTCCAAGGGCATACCAATTGTGAATAAAAATAAAATTATAGTAGATAGATTGTAGCGGTTGATTAAATTTTTTTAATTAAATTAGCTTATTTATTAGTACGTAGTCATTTTCCGTACCCCAGCAGTCAGTCGTTTGCAACACTCCAGCCTGACAGGTTGACACGTCTAGGTATTTCATAGGCTAGACACAATTACAAGAATTATAGTGAGTGTGCTAAAAACCAAGGACTATTTTTATTGTTACAACCTCCGGTAGGAACAATTAATAAATACCTTAACCAAATCCTTCCCTAAAAGATACTTATTTATTATAGTGCTTTAAGATCCATCTGATGACAATAGAAAAACATATTTTGGACCCGCCCTATCTTCCACTGAGGAGGTCATAAGCCGCGTAAAGGATCTCTAAATAAAAATATTTCGAAACACCTGAAAACTTTAAGGTGCGAGCTTTTAATATTGCACTGTCACAAAATTACAGCTCAATCGGAAACCGGGAAGTGGGTCAAATTAAACTTGCAAGATTTCACCCGAACAAATACATTGCGAGTTAAATAAGCTTGTAAAATCACCTAATTCAGGAAATCTATCCCGATTTTATATGTAATCAATAATAAAAAAAATGTTTTGTTAAAATGAATTCACTTGCAAGAATTACCCAGAAAATCTTGCTTGGAGAATATTACTTCCTTTATCTTCCGCTACAAATGATTTCAAGCAGACCAAGGCGTGTCCCAGCCACATAAACTTAACACATAAAATATATCTGCACTGACATCTAACCCAGTAGAATCTTTAGTGTCATAAAAATATGGTACTTCATCCCTCATAAATCGCAGGATATAACAATTGGGACTGAAGACTGTCCCTTGTGGTGACCTATTAAATAAAACCTTCTGACTACATTGGTTTTGAAACAATTCGGACTTTTCATCGCCGAGTTTTAATTCCTTATGTCGCAGCCATTATAGAATTAACCGTTTTTCAGAATGACGCGCTGTTTAATAAAACTACTGCGTAAAAAACTCCGATTAAAACCTAACTTAAAGCACAGTATTACGATATTGCCTTGTCTTTGTCTTTTTTTTACGTCTAAAGAGGGAGAAAATAACCACACTTTTTCAATTTTTCGATGTTTTTCGTTGTTATTTTTTAATAAAAACCAATTTTAAAAAACTAGCCTCAGAATAATGTAGAAAATGTAATTTCGTATTTTTCAGTGTATTTTTTATTTATAATGTTTTAACCTTTAAGCAAAACATGAAAAATACTCATAAACATACCTATCTTTTCATGTTTTTATGAGCAAAAGAAGTAATAATTATCGTAATTTGAGCCTAAGAATTATCAAGAACAGTTCTTGAACAACAACTTATATTTTTTCTGGATTAAAACAACGACTGTTTCATACCTTGAAACTCAACAAAAACAGGTCGACTTAAAAGATCCTGGCCTTAACCCTTAACCGTCTGTCCGTCCGTCCTCCGATTCGGTTAAATTCGGAGTTTTTCAATCAGTACTTTATGGTGCACCGTATTGTAAAACGGATAATTTTACAATATCAACCGCCTCCGTGGCGTAATGGTTAGTCCATTCGCTTCACACCAAGAGGTCGCGGGTTCGATTCCCGGTGGGGTCAACTTGTAAGACTCGGTTTGGTTGGTGGTAATAATTTTCTAAGCCCACTTGGCTAGCTACCACCATCTTATCTAAGTCTTGCCGCCAAACATCAAGTGTGTTAAAAACATAGGTAGGGTGTAATACAGAAGAACACCCAGAGGGTTTTCTGTAGGGTGTAACTAAACACGTTAACAAAGCCGACATTATTGCATACATTTTTTCCTACAATTTGGGGATCTTCAAGGCAAGAGTGAATAGGCATTATTTGAGTTAGCGTGTACCATCCTCGAATACATCATCACTTACCATCAGGTGAGTTGCAGTCAAACGCACTCAAATTTTTTATAAAAAAAAATATATTATTTTTGGTTTTTATTATTTTCAAAAAACACCAATTTTCGATAACATTTATATGGGACTAACCTGGCAGCATATATTATAGAATAATAAAAGAACCATGAAAATCGGATCACAACCTGCGAAGATATCGCGTAACAAACATACAAAAAATAACATACAGTCGAATTGAGAACTTCTTCCTTTTTGGAAGTCGGTTAAAATTACAGTTCCTGGAAACTTAGACAAGGGGCTATATTCAAGATTGCTTATGATCAGACAATATGCACCTAATTAATAATTGTTTAACTTATAATTATAGGGTCATATCAGCTCATAGATGTCCCGACCGAGGGGCTCCAGCCTACCCTGAAATAGGGCGAACGGGCCTAAGTTGACCACGCGGGCCCAGTGCGGGTTATCGCGTAATGATTATTATAGGGTAATGACATAACTTGTTTTAAGTATAATTTGTACAAAATATTTTCAATATTATTAATTTAAAACGACTTCAAAAAAGGGAGTGGTTCTTGTTCGACTTATATTTATGTATATTTTATGTATGTCCACCGATTTCGCCGTCAATGTGGACTGACTTTAATTTTTTTTTATTCGAAAGAGTATACTCTCAAGGTAGTTCTACTGGCACCAAGTCAGGATCTGATCATCATCTCATCAGATCCTAGGGAAATAACCCTCAAATTTTATAGCCACGTGTTACGTGTTTCATACATTTTCTAAAACCGTTCAAGTATTTACGTATGGTAGTCACCATCTCATGTTGATGAGCTGATGATGGAAGGTACAACTTCTTATCGGATAGGAGTTCGAGGATAATTCTTTAAATATTATACGTAGATACGTATAGACCGTTAGTTGTATTCTTTCAGGTTATTCAGGTGAACTGATGATAGAAGATTTGACTTCTTAACTTTTATGCTGCTGAGATGATGATGATGGAAGCCACAGAACTCTGTATCGGGTAATGAAACACATGCATTATGATTTGACGTTCCTATTGGCGAGTGGGTGATTGGGTTTAACGTGGTTAGACAAAAAAAAATATAAAAAAAATACATATTAGCCGAAAAACGTCCACTGCTGGAAAGAGGCCTCCCTCAAGGATTTCCTCGACGACCAGTCCCGCGCTGCACTCATCCATCGGCTTCCCGCGACCCTCACCACGTCGTCGGTCCACTACGTTTGTGCGGTCGCCACTCGAGAACTTAACTGCCAAAAGTAACGAATTCCTTTAATTTCGTTACTGTTCGTTAACTTGGTGTATTTACATAAAAAAATATTATTTCATACTTTTGAGTGATTTTCTTTTTAAAGTCTTTTTTTAGTTTTTTTGCTTTTATATTTTATTTGTCTACCGTCCTTCGTACGTTTAAAAAATTTAATTAATAAGCTATAAGTATCTTTATTTCTGTATTTTTTTTATTACTGGTCAATTCTATTATTACGAATAGATTAGCAAACTTCATAATATCAAGACGAAACGAAATGCTCCGTTACTTTCCAATAAGTTTCGCTACTTTAAATACAATCTAAATACATTCTCTTTTTTCCTGAAAGTATTTTGAATTGACGGCTAATTTCAATAAAAATCATAGGCCACCTATGTGTAGTTCTTTTTTAAAATATTTTTAAAGATTATCTGTCACTGTTCTTTTGTTCGCAACAATGGACGTCTCGCGGGAAGCTTTTTGTGCTATGATTTTCTATGATTATAAACGAGAGTTAACTTTCAAGGAATCTCACAAAAGTTTACAAGGTGCTTTTAAGGATTCTGCTCCTGCGTAAGCAACAGTAGCTTATTGGTTTCGTGAATTCAAACGTGGTCTAGAGAACCTAAACGATGACCCCAGACCAGGCCGACCAACAACTGCAGTAACTCATGAAAATGTCGCTTTTATCCCACTGCTCAAATAAATTCTCTTCGCGCCCTCCACTTCCTCTTTGAGCTGAATAAATTATGCTGGCACCTCGTAAATTGAAGTGTGTTGTCATCAGAGTAGAGTGGCTATTTCGGGAGAATAGAGACATCACACATCGGGAAATTGAGGCTGAACTGAAGATTGGATCACAGGTGGTTTCCGCCATCCTGCATTAAAGTTAGGAAGCTTGCTTCGCGATGGATACCTCATTCTCTCACCGAAGAGCATAAATCCCGTCATGTTGATAGGTGCAAACTTATGCTGGAAAAGTTCAAAGAAGGGATTTCGCAAAACGTATCCTATATCCTTACAACTCACGAATCTTGGATCTACAGCTACGATCCTCTTACGAAGCAGAAATCCACGCAATGGGTATATGAAGAGGACCAGTTGCCCACAAAAGTTGTTCCCGATCCGAGCGTTATTAAAAAAAATGACAGCGGTTTTTTCGACTCAGTGGACCAGTAGCAGTAATTCCGCTAGAAGACCGTAGAATGGCACTGCGAAGTTTGCCTGCCTCAAGCTTTCAGGGAGATGAATAGCGAGCGCCCAAGGAGCGGCGTCCGTGGCATTCTTTATCACCAAGAGAACGCGTCCTCTCACACAGCTGTTACAATCATGGACTTTTTGTCAACTTCGGGGGTACAAATGTTACTCCATCCTCCAAACAGCCCAGATTTAGCTCCATGCGGTTTTTATTTATTTCCCACGGTAAAAAAAAATGCTTCGTGGGCGAAAATTCAACACTGCAGGCGAGTCCGTCGAAGAATTTCGGCGGTTGTTTTTCGACCTCCCGCAAGATACGTTTTTTAAATGTTTTGAAAGCTGGTTCACTCGAATGCATAAGTGCATAGAGGTTGGAGGAGAATATTTTGAAAAGCTCTAAATAAACTTTTTTCATATCTAACTATTTTTGGAACAACCCAAGTATATGTACGTAAGTTTAAAAAAACTCATTGGTACATTGGCCGTCCGGATTTGAACCCGGGTCCTCTGGTTAGGAGGACCAAGTCGTTACCGGTTGAGCCATCAAAGCGTTTTAAGCTAATGGAAAAGTTATTACGCCACGAAGTTGATTAAATACACAATACAATAAGGCAATGGATTAAATTAAACATAAAATAACATTTTGCTATTAAGTCAAATACACGTTTTAATAAACTTGCCTTAAAAAACGTAAAACCTATTTCATCTAATTTACAAATTAAAGTAATCGTAAGTATCTGATTATAAACGAGACAGTTACGCCTCTAAAATATAGTTTGTACACAACTGAACAAACAATAAAAATTGACAATGCGACATGAAAACCTCCATTGAACAGTATCTATTTCCATGTATATCAGTGAACATGTGCAGTGTCGTTATTTCGTTCAGCTGTCTCATTTTTATGGGGTATCCTGGTGAAGCTGCTAAGATACTGGCAGTGTTTCCGAGTCCAATGATTAGCCATCAGTTTTTCTTCAGGCCTTTGACACAGGAACTGGCCAAGCGTGGACATGAAGTGACTGTGATAACAACACTCCCTGCTTTTCCTAAAGGACAAACACCACACAATTTAAATGAGATAGTTCTAGTTGATTCATCGTACGGAATAGTAAATAAATTAAACACAAGCTCAATTAGGGGAAATAAAAAAGATATGATAACTCAAACTGAAGCTATGTTACACAACGGCAATGCTGTGTTTGAGATGCATTTGAAAAATCAAGAGTTTCAAGTAATTTTGAATAAGAGTAAAGATTATTTTGACTTGTTAATATTAGAAGCATCTGCGAGACAGATTTTAGTGCTGTCTCATCTATTTAAGGCTCCAGTCATCCAAATAAGTTCGTTCGGTGCGACGGTAGGAAGCTATAAGTTAATGGGCGGTCCAACACATCCGCTATTTTATTCATCTCCTATCCGACAAAGAATAAACAACCTTACTCTTTGTGAAAAAATAACAGAATTTTACACGCTCTATTCAATGTGGAACTTGTTCGACAAAATGGAGGTAGGAGTCAATGAAATGTTACGAAGAAATTTCGGGCCTGATGTTCCTGACTTAAACAAATTGAAGGAGAATGTGGACATGGTATTTCTTAACATGCACCCGTTGATAGAGGGAAATTATCCAGTGCCTCAAACTGTGCAACACATTTGGGGAATGCATGCAATGCCGGAAAAGGAGCTCCCAAAGGTAATCGCTATTGGCGAACAATATAAAGTGAGAAAAAAAACCGAATTAATCTGTGGTATAATAGACGTAAAAAGCGTCGGTGGCTCAACCGGTAACGACTCGGTTCTTCTAACCAGAGGTACCGGGTTCAAATCTGGACGGCCAATGTACCAATGAGTTTTTCAAATACTTACGTACATATACTTACCGATTGCTTTAACGGTGAAGGAAAACATCGTGAGGAAACCTGCACACGCCTGCGAAGAAACTCGAAGGTTGTGTGTGAAGTCAACCAACCCGCACTGGGCCCGCGTGGTCGACTAAGGCCTCATCGCCCCTCAGTGGGGACGTATATGAGCTGATATGAATAATAGACGAGTGGTACCTATCTATACTGCTTTATTAAGAACTACCTTTATCCCTCGGCTTCACGTAAAATCCGGCCTTATTCCTTGTCTAAATCATAAAGTTGACCTCTGTGATAAATTTAAGTTAATCATATGCTTTAGGCTAGGTTTTGATAGGTCAGTAAGTTAGTGATTGAGTAAGTCAGGACTATTTTTCTATGCATATTGTCAATAAGCTTTGCGATGAAGACTTTTTGATGCTCGATTTTGTACAGCCAATTAAATTGCCTTTTATTTCAATGGGCGGGAAAATATTGCCATTTTGAACTGGTCAAAAAACACGATTGGAAAGTTCAATTACTTACTAGGCTGTATAATGTAAGTTGTTTTGATGACAGCTGTTAAATTTAAAATGTCTATATTAAAGAAACTATTGATCCTATGCAACTATGTTGTTCCTAAAGAGAAATGATAGGTCTCGACGAGACCTTCTTTTCGGATGACAGCTGTCAAACTTGAAACTGCCATAACTCGGATAGTATTGATCCTCAAATTCAAGAAAAAACTAGCAGTAGGAGCCCGACAACCACCCATCTTCTTTTTTGATGTTTGTTTTTGTACAGCTAATTAAATCAGGTATGATTTAATTGGGCGGTATAATAATATTGCCAATTTGGGCAGTTCAAAAATACAATTAGGCAATTTAGTGACCTATGGCTGAAATACATTATCGAAAAATATTGCTTATAGAAGTCACTATCGAAGTTTTCGCAAATGAAACTATTTTTATAAATCCTAGTTGATGTAAGTACTAGTATTTATTGAAAATATTCCTAGTAGTATTAGCATATTTTGATATTGATAAGGGTTTGTAGACACATATTAGTATTACTAGTATGTATATGCTAAAATCCAAGCGCGCGGCAACTAGCCAAAATCTAGCCAGTCGTTTCCCGTCGCATGTGTCAAATAAAATCATTTATTTGTGTTCAATAATGCCACTGGTAAATCGTTCTGATGTATATTTAATCAGTCACCACAAAACCCTTATGGGGCTTTCAAGGTTTGGAGGTCTGGACTAAATTCTTTAATTGTTTTTTATTTGAATCAGCACACCGAAAACCGTCAAAATGCGGAAAAATCCTTGCGGTGTGGCACCTAAAGCGTCGTGTGGCCTTTTCTTAATGAAGTTAATGTAAAAGATAATTAACCACCCATTGTAATAAACAATCAATTATAATCATCATATCAGCTGCTGGACAAAGGCCTCCCCCAAGGATTTCCACGACGACCGGTCCTGCGCTGACCGCATCAATGTGTGTCTTCGACCAGTGTGTGTTGCCAGTGATGATATACGGAACTGAGACATGGTTGCTTACTATGGGCCTCATGAGAAGGCTCAAGATCACCCAAAGAGCAATGTAGCGTGCTATGTTCGGAGTTTCTCTGCGTGATCGAATCAGAAACGAGGAAATCCGCAGGAGAACCAAAGTAACCGACATAGCTCACAGAATCGCTAAACTGAAGTGGAAGTGGGCAGGGCACCTAGCTCGTAGAACAGATGGCCGTTGGGGCCGTTTTAATACCGCTTAAAATTAGTTCCGTTTTAAATTACATAGGTAATTCTTACTTTTACAGGATTTGAAAGACTACTTAGATTCCTCAAAACATGGCGTCATCTACATGAGTTTTGGAACTAAAACGAACCCAACGCTTCTGCCTCCAGAAAAGATCCAAGTTTTTGTCCGAGTTTTTTCAAAACTGCCATATGAAGTGTTGTGGAAATGGGATGGAGATGAGCTGCCTGGGCGCACGAAAAATATCAAAATTAGCAAATGGTTACCGCAGTCTGATGTTCTTAGTGAGTTACCCAAAACGACAAGCACATATTTGAAACTGTTTTTAAATTAATAAATAGAGTTTAAAAAAAAAAAAAACGCTCTTATAGTACATCGAACTAAAAAGGAAAAAATAATTCTTAATACAAGTTGAAAATAATAATTAAAAAAATACTAGTAAAATGTGAAAAAGCGTGGGGCGCCCTGTGCCATATTTTTCGTGTATCGAGCAACCCAACAAAAACGTCTTATTTTAGTACCGGAGAAGTTTTCCTTTATGTAGCCTTTATACTCTATTAACACAAAAATGTCATAGAAAGTGTTTCTAATGCATAATATTCATTATTTAAAAGTAAATCAATTGCCCATTCCTTGAAAATGTACCAGGCATAGCTACTATTTTATTCTTGGAGGAGATCGTACAAAAGGGACAAAAAAATCGTACGCCTATACAAATCATAGAAAACCATTTAAAAAAAATCGTAATCCCATTTTTTAATTTTTTTTTTATTCACAATTGGTAAATCCTTGACAACATTTCACCTGGTGCTAAGTGACGATGTTGCCGAAGATGGAAGTGGGCTTACCAAGATTCCCCAATGCAATGGAGAACTGACTATCTTATCTTTATTCCGGAACACACCAATGATATCAACATTGATATTTGGCGGCAAGACTTAGATAAGATGGTGGTAGCTAGCCAGGCGGGCTTAGAAAATGCCCTGCCATCAACATAAACCAAAATTTTAATAGTATGGACTGCTATAAAATCGTATGAATACGATTTAAATCGTACATCTGGCAGCACTGGTACCAGGATCCTCATGATACAGGAAACCAAAGGGAGTATGAGTGGTACAGCAAGAACTGCCAGTTCCCTTTACCGGCTGAACAGCAAGTTAACCAACGGTTCTAGGAAACCAGTTCAAATCTTTGCAGCCTACAAATTACAAGTATACATGGTGTTTAAAGGCTTGGGAATATGCTACATCTGATCTCAACCATGCTCTAAAACATGATTTTTACGGGAATTGAACCAGAATTCAGTTTTGTACACGTGAGGATTGACCCTAGTCAAAGACCTGTAGACCAATGTCACACCCCGGACACTGCATACAACGGTCGTAAAATGAGGTTTCTAAAAACAAATGAAGGAGCAAACACAATCCCGGCGTAATCCTATACGTTCGAGAACCAAACTATAACCAATCTGTACCCATCTGGGTGACGAGGGGGTGAGGTCGAAATCTAGACAGCGGCAGGAAGTTTTCATACTGTGTATAAGTACTAATATGTATACATTGACAACGCCTTCCTGAAACTGGTTGGCTATCCCTCAAATTGCCCCGAACTAAAGGGTAAACACCGTTTTGTACGACAACCACCGTTTTTTTGTCCACTTCTGGACATAGGCCTCCCCCAAGGATTTCCACGACGACCGGTTCTGCGCTATCCGCATCCAGCGGCTTCCCGCGACCTTCACCTGGTAATTGGTCCACCAAGTGGGAGGCCTGCCTACGCTACGTGTTCCGGTGCGCAGTTGCCATTCGAAAACTTTAATGCCCCAACGGTCATCTGTTCTACGAGTTATGTGCCCTGCCCACTGCCACTTAAGTTTAGCAATTCTAAAAGCTATGTCGGTTACCTTGGTTCTCCTACGGATCTCCTTGTTTCTGATTCGATCATGCAGAAAAACTCCAAGCATAGCACGCTCCATTACCTTTTGGGTGGCCTTGAGCCTTCTTATGAGGCCTATATAGTAAGCGATCATGTCTCGGTTCCGTTCAGTTCAGTTATTTGTAATACATAGTTATTTCGTATTTTTATCAGTAAACCCTTTCATTTGATACCCATATCATGGAGGTGCAATAAAATAACTGGTCCTGGTTTTCGGAGTCCATTATATTGGATTTGCAATTAATCTATAAGCTTACGGTGCATTGTCATCTAAACTATCCGGAAAGTGGGTCAAATTAAACTTTCAAATTTTAAAGCGAACAGCTTACATACGTACATAAATATGTACTAAAATTGCAAGTTAAATAAAGTCTTGTAACAATGACTTCTATATTACTGGCGTAAGGAGCCGGCCGACGCACACGACTTATGCTCCCGGCGAATTGGTGCGAAAATCAAAAGTTTCGCACACTCACGACTCAGTCGTCTGCGGGAAATTGTTGAGTGCGGTGGATAAATATTCCATATAAAAATGTCTTATTGTGTTATTAGAGGCCGTAAAAATAATGAAAGAAAGGCTAAAAATAAATATGGGCTGTCGTCATCGGCAAGTAACTTTACATTGTATTTTTTTGTAAACAAATTAAATAAACACAATTCTACCAAGGTCCTTTTAGCGCGGTACTGACGTCAACTCTTGCGCACGCTAGATCGTACGAGCTATGTCAGATGGCGCTACTTTTTGCTTGTATGAAGAAAATCTGAGTAAAATATGGAGACGGGCGGATCCTTCTGTCAAAATCTGTATCTTGTAATAATAACACTTACACAAAGCAAAAAACCGCACCGGAATCGTTTTAATACTTAAATCACATTTGCTGTGATCTGAGGTTGAATAGTCTCTGAGAAGCCCTCAAGTGCCAATCATCATGGCTGCTGTAGCGCCCCCTAGTGATTTACAGCTGTAAAACATGTCTAGAAACCTGATCAGAAATGACACTTATATAATAGGAGATCGGACTGCTAGTCATTTGAGTTACTTGTTATAATCTGTCAAAAACGAAGTTTTGTTCTAAAAATGTTTGAAATACCCAAAAGTGACGTCATAGATTTTAAGCGTCGTTGACGAACTTATTTTGTGAATTTGATCAATTGAAAATTGAAGACTTGATAGAAAACAAAACAAGTAAGGTTTTTTAAAAAACTTCAAGAGGAGAGCTCTTTAGGAACTCATATTTCAGATTTTATTTTTGATGCAGTCCGATCCCCTATTCCAAAAAACCGCATCATCGGAATCGACTGAGTAATTACTGAGAAGCCATCAAGTGCCAACAATCGTGACTGACGCAGCACTTCCTGGTGGTTTACTGCCATAAAACATGTCTTAGATCCTGCTCTCAAATAATACAAGAATCAAGATATTTATCCAAGTTAGTGGCAAATTACACTCTTTCTGATAGTCATAAAATAGTGATTACATATTCAAGAAATAAAAAAATCATTAGTTACTCGTAATAACGTTAAAATCCAATCCGTGATATAAAAAAAACAAATAATGTCATTAGAACATGAAAAGAACATGACATGAGAAGTTATACATTAAAATCATTGAATGTCATAAACGCCTTTGACAATTGTAGGCCAGTTCACACGGACAGCACCCGGTCACGAGTATAACGCGAGAGTCAGCCATCGCTCCTCTGAACCATATTAGAGGGATAGGAACGACCCGCCCCCCTGATATCTTAACGGAATCGGTCCAGTAGTCATTGAAAAAAGCGGTCACAGACATACACACACAAACAACCTCTAACTCCAAACGCAATTACCACCTCCGTTTTGTTCCGTCCGTCGTGGGTAAAAAAAAGAGCATTCAAAATAAAACTGTTCGTAACTCAAGGAGGTCTACGATCAACTGATAAAGCTGAGCGAATCTGGAGTGCCACAAGTGGAAAATTACTAAGACTATACTATTTTTCATATCCTGATACTATTTAAAGTCTACTGTACAATTCTGCTAACTAAACAAAAAACACTTTTTTCAGAGCATCCAAAAATAAAACTCTTTGTAACTCAAGGTGGTCTACATTCCACTGGTGAAGCTATCACAGCTGGAGTACCACTAGTGGGCATACCTATGTTTGGAGACCAGTGGTACAATGTGGAGAAATATGAACAGCTCCAGATTGGAGTAAAACTCTATTTTGAGGATGTTACCGATGAAACTTTTAAGGAAGCTATTACGACCGTTATTTTTGATCACAGGTAATTATCAAGTTAATAAAAAAAATCAATTCATATCATTATCATATCAGCCGAAAAACGTCCACTGCTGGTCAAAGCCCACAAAGGATTTCCACGACGACCGGTCCTGCGCTGCCCGCAATTCATATAGAAAGCAATATAATAACAGATAAATTCGTGATTCATATGAAAATGCCGTGATTTGTACAGCACCCATGATTTTTTAATTCATAATTCATAATCTATTAGTAAGTGGCGATGATGTCGTAGATAGAAGCTGGCTTACCAAAATTTTCTAACGCTATCTTATCTCCTATGATGTTAAGTAAGTAAGTAATTATACTTTGTTGCACGCCAAAAAACAATACAGGACTTTTAATTTGTAATATACCTAGAGTTCAAGGGCGGCCTTGTCGCTGTTAATTGATGTTTGGCGACAAGACTTAGATAAAATAGTGGTAGATAGTCAGGTGGGCTTAGGAAATGTCACTCCGCAGACCAACTCTAGTAAAAAGCGTCGGTGGCTCAACCGGTAACGACTCGGTCCATCTAACCAGAGGTACCGGGTTCAAATCTGGACGGCCAATGTACCAATGAGTTTTTCAAAAACTTACGTACATACGACTTACCGATTGCTTTAACGGTGAAGGAAAACATCGTGAGGAAACCTGCACACGCCTGCGAAGAAACTCGAAGGTTGTGTGTGAAGTCGACCAACCCGCACTGGGCCCGCGTGATCGACTAAGGCCTAATCATCCTGATTCAGGGTAGGCTTGAGCCCCTCGGTGGGGACGTATATGAGCTGTAATGATGAAATTCGGCTGCCCAATTCCAAAACACAGTAACTGACAATTCTCAGTTTTTTTTTTAAATCGCCATAATAAAAGAAATTTTGCGGGCCAAATTGATGAAAAAATTGATTTATACACAGAAAATAATGTAATAAAAATATTTGGAAGAAAAAATATGAAAGTAAGTCCTAAAAGTAATGAAAAATGCATTAATATGAAAAAAAAACCAGTAATAAAATTTTTGCAGTTACTGTGTTTTAAAATGGGGCAGCCGAATTGAACCCACGACCTCCTGATGCGAAACGAATGAACTTAACATTACGCCACGGAGCTCGGAGGCGGGTAAAATGCGGTTGTCCTAATAAACGCGACCAACACGATCACCTCACAAAAATCAGTTAGTCAGTCAAGGAATTTAATTCCCTAACCATTTCGTTAAAATGTCGTTAGACATTCGATGCATGAAGGTCGACAATTTTATTTCAGTAATAGTATTAAATAATATTTGTCACTTTAAATTACAGATAACCTCTTTGCTAAAAGTCATCTTTTGCTTTTCTATGTGTCAGTGTCAATCAAAAATAGCTCTTATGGTGACAGTTTGCTACACGATGTTGAACCTTAGGTGGGTTGGAAATTAAATTCCTTGACTGTACAACAATTTACATGAGTTCGGTAAGTTTGATCGTGAGTTCGGGTTGGTTCGGGCGAACAACTTCTAACCGCCTCCGTGGCGTAATGGTTAGTCCATTCGCTTCACACTAGGAGGTCGCGGGTTCGATTCCCGGTGGGGTCAACTTGTAAGACTCGGTTTGGTTGGTAGTAGGGCATGTTCTAAGCCCACCTGGCTAGCTATCACCATCTTATCTAAATCTTGCCTCCAAAACATCAGTGTTAACAACATTGATGTGTTCCGGCTTGAAGATAAGATAGCCAGTTCTCCATTTCGTTGTGGAATCTTGGTAAGCCCGCTTCCATCTTCGGCATCATCGTCACCTTACCATCAGGTGAGATGATGCCAAGGGCTTACCAATTGTGAATCATCATCATCATTGCAGCTCATATACGTCCCCACCGAGGGGCTCGAGCCTACCCTGAATCAGGGCGACTAGGCCTTAGTCGACCACGCGGGCCCAGTGCGGGTTGAATTGTGATTAAAAAAATTAAAAAAAAGAACAAAATTCGCGCAAACTTATGAAGATCGAACTGGTCACCTGTATTGGGACAATACGTTAGTGCGCCATTTCGTCATATCAGATCATATACGTTGTTATCGAGGGGCTGGAGCCTACCCTGAATTAGGGCAAGCGGGGCCTAATCGACTTCAAGCACATCCTTCGAGATTCTTTGCAGGCGTGTGCAGGTGTCCTCAAAATGTTTTCCTTCACCGTAGGAGCATCGGATAAACGTACATAATAAATCTAATTTGTACGTGGCAGGATTCACCACAACCTCCCGGACAGGAGGTAGCGGATCTAGCCATTATGCCACCACCGACGTTCCTTCAGTGCGCCATTTCATAGTAGCAAAGCAAATCATTGATTAAGTAAACACGTAACTCTTCATCATTTTATTAGCTTATATACGTCCCCACCGAGGGGCTCGAGCCCAGCCTGAATTAGGGCGATTGAGCCTTAGTCGACCACGCGGGCCCAGTGCGGGTTGGTCGACTTCACACTCAACCTGCGAGTTTCTCCGCAGGCGTGTGCAGGTTTCCTCACGATGTTTTCCTTCACTGTAAGAGCGTCGGATAAACGTACATATGAAATCGTCATTCGAAAACACATTGGTAAGTGACAGGACTCGAACCGGACAGGAGGTAGAGGCCGTAACCGTTGCACCGCCGACGCTCCCACAACTCTTACATAAAATTAATACAAACTGTTTTCTTTCTCTTTCAGCTTCAAGCGAAATATAGTGCGTCTGCGCCGACTGATGCGCGACCAGCCTCAGACGCCACTGGAGCGCGGCCAGCCCCAGACGCCGCTGCAGCGCGCCGTGTGGTGGACGGAGCACGTGCTGCAGCACGGCGGCGCCGCGCACCTGCGCGCGCCCGCCGCCAACATGCACTGGACGCGCTATTACGAAATCGAACTAGTACTTACTGTATTAGCTGCTTTAACAATTGTATTTACTTTATGTTTAATTATAATTTATCAATTATACAAATTCTTAAAAAAAACGGAGTTACTGTAGTTAAAAAAAATAATTAACTCAACATATAACATTGCAGTATTAGTATTACATGTTTCTTGTCCTCTGAATATTATAGCAACGATTAACTGAAAGAAATCCCTCTAAGGGATAAGTCAGCCTTTGTACACAAGCTTTTTTAGGGTTGCGTAGTACAACAAGGAACCCTTATAGTTTCGTCATGTTTGTCTGTCCGTCTGTCGTAGTTAAGAGCTGAAATTTAGCAAATATATATAAGTATAATAGTAACGCGGAGAGAACTGTAAAAAAATTTTTGGGCAAAAAAAACTTTTTAAGGGTACCGCCCCTACAAGTTGAGTGGGGATATTTTTTTTCTCGTCAAACCCAGTCGTGTGTGGGGTATTGTTGGTTAGAGCTTAAAAATATTTGTGAGTCTTCTAAGACCATTTTATAATTTAGGGTTCCGTTTTCAATAAAATAGGCTTGAAAGTGCTTAAATTTGTTAAGTGGTTAAGTGAGTCGAGTGTCCCCACCCCCTAACAACTAAACCGCTGTATTTGGAAATTTGAAAAAATTCATTAATGTAGTCTATATAATGAATTTACAAGGAAAACTATCAGGGCTAAGTAAATAGGCTTTCTTAGTTTAGGAGAAATAGTCGACCAACTTAAGATGTGCAGTTCGATTTGTAAAAAAAATCATAGATTTTTCATACAATTTGTTCTATTACCAACTGCAAATTTAATTTTGTTTTTTTAAATTAAAAGTTTTTTTTTTCAAAGACTACGGATTCCTTATTTGCGCGAGACCGACTAGCACTTGGATGATTTTTAAAATTATTATTTTAAGTGTATACTTTCTACAATAAAGAATATACAAACAAGCAAACATTTAGTATGTTTTAGATTTGGATGTTACTTATCCCTCATCATCATAATCTTTTTATTCATTTATTCACACTTATATTACACATAAATACAATTTCTTCAACTAATTCTGAGGGATAACACATATGATGTACAGTGAGCGGTCTTATTGCTAAGAGCAATCTCTTCCAGACGACCTTTCATCATCGTATTATAAGTCAAAAGACGTCCACTACTGAACATACATGTCCCCCCTCCTCCCTCCAAGGTTTGCCACAAAGACTGGTCCTGCGCTGCCCGCATCCAGTTGCTCCTTCACCATTTTGCTGGTCGTCTGAGTGGGAGCCCTGCCTACGCTACGTCTCCCGGTGATTAATCGCCACTCGAGAATTTCACTGACCCAACAGTCATTCCCATACATTTCGACATGAAGGTCCGTTTTCTCTCATAGCTAATTTGTTACAGAACAAAACAGAACAAAATAAAATAGAATAGAGTTAGAACATTTTAACAAAATTTCTGTGGTTCTGATATAGCTTACAATATTTGTGTCAAATAAACAAACTAACACTGCAACTTAATATAAAGCTTGTCATCATTCATCATTACAGCTCATATATGTCCCCACCGAGGGGCTCGAGCCTACCCTGAATCAGGGCGATTAGGCCTCAGTCGACCACGCGGGCCCAGTGCGGGTTGGCCGACTTCACACACAACCTTCGAGTTTCTTCGCAGGCGTGTGCAGGTTTCCTCACGATGTTTTCCTTCACCGTTAAAGCAATCGGTAAGTATGTACGTAAGTTTTTGAAAAACTCATTGGTACATTGGCCGTCCAGATTTGAACCCGGTACCTCTGGTTAGATGGACCGAGTCGTTACCGGTTGAGCCACCGACGGCTTTATATTGTGGTGTGTACCGGGGTGTGCTACAACTTTTCTTAGTGTAACTGATTAGTTTTATGTTTTTTCATATAAGTTGTAGCCATGTGTAATTGTCTTGTACCTGTTTACTTTTTTAATATTTATAAAAACTTGTAAAAATTTATAAAGCTTGTAAAATATTAATAATAATAGTGGATCGGACTGCTAGTCATTTGAGTCACTTTTTATTATCTGTCAAAAACGAAATTTTGTTCTAAAAATGTTTGAAATACCCGCAAGTGACGTCATAGATTTTAAGCGTCATTGATGAACTTATTTTGTGAATTTGATCAATTAAAAATTGAAGACGTGATGGAAAAACAAAACAAGTAAGATTATTTGAAATTTAAAGAGGAGAGCAATTTAGGAAATCATATTTCAGAATTTATTTTTAATGCATTTCAATATATAATATAAAGCGTCGGTGGCTCAACCGGTAACGACTCGGTCCATCTAACCAGAGGTACCGGGTTCAAATCTGGACGGCCAATGTACCAATGAGTTTTTCCAAAACTTACGTACATATCATTACCGATTGCTTTAACGGTGAAGGAAAACATCGTGAGGAAACCTGCACAGGCCTGCGAAGAAACTCGAAGGTTGTGTGTGAAGTCGACCAACCCGCACTGGGCCCGCGTGGTCGACTAAGGCCTAATCGCCCTGATTCAGGGTAGGCTCGAGCCCCTCGGTGGGGACGTATATGAGCTGATATAATAATATAATATATTCAGGTCTAGCCCTAGCACGAAGAAAACCCATCTGTATCTAAGGAGAACTGACTGTCCTCCTGAATACTTCAAGAAGACCGTCTTCTTATATTTAGCATTTAAAGCGACGCATTGGAAACTTTGGTCGCAGGGATCCTGATTTTTCTCAGCCATTACAATACATATGAAAGTGATGTTTTGTAACCTGATTGTTCATTTTCAATTACTTGATTTTGTCAGTTACAGAAATCCATTCGTCCGATCTGTTAATTGTTATAACAGAAAAAAAATACATCAGAGAAACCTCTTTTAAAACAGAGATTTGTATTCTACAGGCAAACCAGACCGATTTAGTACCTCTAAATTTTTTTTTTTTTTATTTACCAATTTTAAAACAAAATACAAAAAAAAAATCATCTAGCACCATTAAACCTGAATGGTTTGTCTAGGTGCTCAACAGTCGTCTACGAGCTATATACTTATAAAAACAAAAGAAAAAATATACATATATATAAAAATAATAAGTTAAGTAATGCATACCTACATAAGTAGTCTTAGTCGATTAGTCTAAACACACACTTCGATATGCCAAATGGACTTTTTGGAATTATGGTAGTTTTTTTAACTGAAACGAAAAAATTTAAAAAGTGCAAAAGTGTGGTTATTTTCTTTACTCTTTAAACGTAAAGAAAAAGACAAAGACAACTGTTCCAATCAATGCTTCGCTTTAAAAAGAAACATGTATATGAGTTCAGGAAAGTTATGAAGATCGCAGTTTTCGTTTTCCGGAATGTAGACCTTCACTTTACAAGCTTTTTGATGTGTAACATCTTTGCTCTCGCTTTCCTGCAATTTGTGGGAGTGATTTCGTGAAATGGGACGGAAATGTGTAACAGGAAGTCGCGTTTTTTCAGGCTTTAAAAGCGCGGAAAAGGCAAAGGTATCTATGACCATACAGCCTAGTCTGCCGTATCTTTGCCGTCCTTTTATAAAGTATTTTGTCACATGTTACACATCATATGGGAGTACTGTAGGTCTTGCTCGAATTTTTTTTACTTACAATGTATGTACGTTTCTTCGGGTGTAACCTTGCAAGTTAAATTTGACCCACTTCCCGATTTCCGATTGAGCTGAAATTTCGCATGCATATGTACATCACGTGACAATGCAATATTAAAAGCTTGTACCTTAAAGTTTTTAGGTTTTTCGAAAATTATTTTAATTGGAAACGCTAAACACATTAATAATTTTAAACAAAAAAAACGACTTCAAACGCACTAGTCGCCACTACGATTTTCGAAGTTTCACCTTGATTTCTCTGGGATGCCATCATCAGATCCTGCAAAGATTACCTTATTATGGTACCACCCTTGGGATATTTCCTGTCCAACAAAAAAAAGAATCATCAAAATCGGTTCGTAAACGACGAAGTTATCCGCGAACTTACATAAAAAAAAAATATATATATATACGGTCGAATTGAGTAACCTCCTCCGTTTTTGGAGGCCGTTTAAAAAAACTACTTTAATCGCGATATTTTTAGTAATTTCTATAAAAGAATATTAAACCAATTATGATAAACATTTATGTGGTATAGAGGCATGACTAACAATTAAAAAAAAGAAACATCGAATTTTGACTAATCCATAACTTTTGCGTGATCATAGATTAAAAATACGGTTTAGAGTTAAGAATCTTCTTTTTAGGGTTCCATACCCAAAGGGTAAAAACGGGACCCTATAACTAAGACTCATTGTGTTGGGGAATCTTGGTAAGCCCGCTTCCGTCTTCGGCATCATCTTCACTTACCATCAGGTAACATGATGCCAAGGGCTTACCAATTGTAAATAAAAAAAAATAAAAAAAGGCTCGAGCACGTCGGCGTTGCAACAGAGCAACGAATTGACGTGGTTTTTCGCATAGAAATAAATGAGGGGGTGGGAAGTGACATAGAATGCTGACCAGAATGGCCCGATATAGTTCCTGAGGGATTCGGAGTAAACTCTACGCTCGCGAGTCGCTTGCGGCTCGCGCATCACTCACCCTCAAAGACAGTCATAAAAACGATGTCCACGCGAGCGAAGCCACGGGTGAAAGTTAGTAAGTACATATTCAAGGAAACGTTTTAATAGATATAATGATATATGATATATCATGATACAAAATGCCATTATTATATCAGCTCATATATGTCCCCACCGAGGGGCTCGAGCCTACCCTGAATCAGGGCGATTAGGCCTTAGTCGACCACGCGGGCCCAGTGCGGGTTGGTCGACTTCACACACAACCTTCGAGTTTCTTCGCAGGCGTGTGCAGGTTTCCTCACGATGTTTTCCTTCACCGTTAAAGCAATCGGTAAGTATGTACGTAAGTTTTTTTTGAAAAACTCATTGGTACATTGGCCGTCCGGATTTGAACCCGGTACCTCTGGTTAGATGGACCGAGTCGTTACCGGTTGAGCCACCGACGCTTATGCAAAAAATGCCATAAATGTTCAAAACTCAGTATTTTACATTGCCACGTAATCTCATAACTCAATTTTTTTATTCAAATCGACGCTTTAAACGCAGTTGATGATGTGACAACCATTTTTTTGTCATGAATAAGGATGACGAACGCTAGTCAATTGATTTACTTATTATCATCTGTCAAAAACGAGTACAATTACAACGTAATGTAATCTTTTTTGTACACAATAAACTTTTAAATAAAGATAAATAAATAAAATAAAAATTAAAAACCCGAAGGCATAAAAACTTAAACCCTATTATTTTGGCCAGTCGAGTAAAAATGTATCCTATGTCACTCACAGGATAAATACGAATCTAAAAACACCTCGAACTCCAAAACCCATCAAGCCGTTTAGGCTACAGAGCGTGCCAAAGGAATAAATAACCTCTTTTTTAGGCTAGTCGGGTAAAAATGTATCCTATGTCACTCACAGGATAAATACGAATCTAAAAACACCTCGAACTCCAAAATCCATCAAGCCGTTTAGGCTACAGAGCGTGCCAAAGGAATAAATAACCTCTTATTTAGGCTAGTCGGGTAAAAATGTATCCTATGTCACTCACAGGATAAATACGAATCTAAAAACACCTCGAACTCCAAAACCCATCAAGCCGTTTAGGCTACAGAGCGTGCCAAAGAAATAAATAACCTCTTATTTAGGCTAGTCGGGTAAAAATGTATCCTATGTCACTCACAGGATAAATACGAATCTAAAAACACCTCGAACTCCAAAATCCATCAAGCCGTTTAGGCTACAGAGCGTGCCAAAGAAATAAATAACCTCTTATTTAGGCTAGTCGGGTAAAAATGTATCCTATGTCACTCACAGGATAAATACGAATCTAAAAACACCTCACACTCCAAAACCCATCAAGCCGTTTAGGCTACAGAGCGTGCCAAAGAAATAAATAACCTCTTTTTTAGGCTAGTCGGGTAAAAATGTATCCTATGTCTCTAACAGGATCAAGACAAATCTAACGAAACCTTGCACTCAAAAAATCGTTAAGCCGTTTAGGTTACAGGGCGTGCCAAAGAAATAAACATACATACATACAAACATACATACATACTCTCGAAAAATATAACCCTCCTTCTGGCGCAGTCTGGTAAAAAAAATATTGAAATCTATTCGTTAGTTTTTGAGTGATATACGTCCAGAACGGCAGACCTCTATCATTTCATTTATATGAATAGAAGATAAAAGAGCGTATTTAGAAAATCTTGTCCCATTCAAACGTAAAATTACTACTTCTTGAAAATGGATGGGCCGATTCTAATGAAAATCACACAAGCAAGTCACAAATTAGAATTTCGTGATGTGTATAAAATTTCATTATAATTGGCCCATCCATTTTCAAGAAGTAGTAATTTTAAGTTTGTATGCGCTTGAGCACAAAAATTGGAATAATGTCCGAAATAGACTCCTTTTCTACTTCAAAGTCGTATATTTGTGAACCTGAATCCTGCATTAAAACTTACAATGAGAGTAGCTATAACCTCACAATAATATCCCAAAATATTAGAAGTATAAATAAAAATTTCGATGCCCTGCAGGTTTTACTACAGAGGCTGGGATTTGATTGTGACGTAATAATTTTAACGGAATGTTGGATAGAAAATGACAAATGTTATCCTCGCCTGAGTAATTACTCTGATCATTACACTAGGAACTGCATAAACAAAAATGGTGGTATAGTAATCTACATAAAGAATGGTATCGAATACTCAATTATTGAGCCTGACTCAGTAGACTCGGAATGTTTAATCATTAAAATAAAACATGAAATAGTAATTTTTGCAATTTACAGATCGCCGTCATTTAATTATAACTTACAGCAAAATAGAGAGCGATTTCTTAACTCATTGGACAACATTCTATCATCTTATAAACATTACAGTACAATAATAATGGCTGGTGATATTAACATAGATATAAAGCCTTTTGATGCTCAACACGATGCTTCTGAATACCTAACTCTTCTTGCATCATACGGAATATTACCAGGACACACCTTTCCTACAAGAGAGGATAACTCTTTAGGTCATATGATGATTAAATCTACTCAAATTGCGACAACATTGGTATTAAATACTTATATTACAGATCATGCACCAGTCATATTAATATTACAAAAAACTTCTTTACAAACAACCAATACCGTGGCTTTCGTAACTAAAATAGATTTCCATCTAGTTAAAAAGATATTAAAAGAAACAGACTTCTCTGATGTATTTAAATTAACTGATGCTAACGAAGCAGCCGAGCTTCTGATTGACATTATTTACAAAATTGTTAAATTGAACTCAAGAATAACTTATGTTCCTAACAGTAAACGTACAATAAAGTCATGGATGACTTCTGGTCTACTAAAGTGTATTAGAAATCGAGACAGAATGCACTTGCGACTTAAAAAACAGCCCCTAAACGATACACTAAAACGAACTTATCATAGGTATAGAAACTTTTGCAATCAGCTTATTAAAAAAGTAAAATGTCACTATGAGGAATCATTGCTTAAGGAATGTGGTAATAATATTAAAAAGACGTGGAACACACTAAATGAAATTCTCGGTCGCAAGCAAAAACACAGTAATAGTGATCGGCTTCTTGACATTTGTAGCAATCCGCAAGAATCGGTGCAGTATGTTTATGCAAACTATGCAAAAATAGGTAAGGATCTGGCTGATAAAATAAAGGAGAACAGAAATTCTAGCGCATATGAACATTCCCCAACACTTGACTCAAACCAATCAACAGTCCGTTCGTTTGTAATTCTGGAAGCTGATGAAACTCAAGTTAAGGTTATCGTAAGAAGTCTTAGGAATGATTGCTCTACCGGGTGGGATGGAATATCTACTCGTGTGATCAAGGAGAATGCTTGTGTCCTTATCCCAGCTATAACGCACGTATGTAACCTAAGCATTTCTTGTGGAGTGTTCCCGAGAGTATTTAAGAGGTCAATTATACATCCAATTTATAAAAGCGGGGAGAGAGACAGTGTCAATAACTTTAGGCCAATCTCGGTTCTGCCAGCGATGTCAAAAATTTTGGAAAAAGTTATTAACAGACAACTAGTAACTTACCTAGAAAAGTTTAACCTTTTATCTAAAAATCAATACGGATTCAGAACACTAAAGTCT
The DNA here is from genome assembly GCA_947284805.1 of Coleophora flavipennella. Lineage (NCBI taxonomy): Eukaryota > Metazoa > Arthropoda > Insecta > Lepidoptera > Coleophoridae > Coleophora > Coleophora flavipennella. The sequence continues at coordinate 11,655,679 of OX369290.1, forward strand.
ACTGATATGGCAGTATCTGAACTTACACAATGCATTGTAAATAACTTAGACAAGAAAATGAAAGTAATCGGAGTTTTCCTTGATCTGGCCAAAGCTTTTGACACTGTCTCCATCCCCATACTCCTGAATAAACTAGAACACTACGGAATACGCGGTACCCCATTGCAACTATTTAGGGACTACTTACAAGATCGGACCCAAAGAACCAAAATAAAGGACCACATTAGTCAAGACGTCAATATTACTTACGGTGTCCCACAAGGTAGTATCCTTGGTCCTAATCTCTTTTTGTTATATATTAATGACCTCTGTAATCTTAGCCTCAACCAAGGGAACATCTTTACTTTTGCTGACGACACTGCGCTGGTCTTCAGTGGCAAAACTTGGGCGGAGGTCCGAACCCTTGCAGAAACAGGACTAGCAACTGTATCGAAATGGCTGGAATGTAACTTGCTATCCCTCAACATAGCCAAAACAAAATACATCCCTTTTTCAATTACCGCAAGAAGCTCTCCAGATATTAATTTCTCCATTCGTGCTCACACATGTAACACCAAAGAAAGTTGTAACTGTATTCCCATAGAAAGAACGAAAAACATTGGATATCTTGGAGTTCTTTTAGATGAAAGGTTGTGTTGGAAGAAACAGTTAGAAATGCTGACGCGTCGGGTACGTAACCTTGTTTACATATTCAGAAAACTGAGGCATATAGCCAATCATGGCTTAGTAAATTTAATATACCTTTGCCTATGCCAAACAATAATATCATATTGCATCACTTCATGGGGTGGTGCCTATAAAACTAGTATGCTTCCTCTCGAGAGAGCCCAACGAGCGGTTATAAAGGTTATGACATTTAAGCCATTTCTTTATCCCACGACGGATGTTTATCGAGAAAGCAAATTCCTAACAGTTCGACAAATATTTATTCAACAATTGATTCTGTCACAACATAAGCTTATTGATATTGCGGAAATTAATCATTTGAATTCGAGCCGAAGAAGAAAAGATAGGATATTCATGCTGTCTTGTGTTTGCACCTCTTTTGCTCAAAACTCTAAATTATTTTTAGGACCTTATTTGTACAACTTGGTTAGCAAATCGAACCCAGATTTATACACTTTGAACAGATACTAATGTAAGGACTTCTTGTATAACTGGCTGCAAAGACTTAGCTACAATGAAACAGAAAGCCTCCTAATTCCTTCTAACTAAAACATTGTATTGAAAACAGCAATTATTTATCCACTTACTTATTTATTCGATAATGGATTAGCTTGTTCATTATCAACTGACTATTCCCCATGGTATCAGGTATTATGGGCAAGCTATCATTTAAAACAAAACAAAATAAAATAACTCATCATCACATATTTTTATTTTTTTTACATACCTATACTTATATACTTATTTACACTCGAACTCACACGTATATCACACACACATACAGAGAAAGACACATAACAGCAGAACCCAGTTACAAACCTACTAACCTACCCTATCCATTGAAATAAGACCATTTAAAATGTACATTGTCACTCACGATAACGTCTGCATTGTACCTAAGGCGACACAATAAGGTTTGCTGATGTCTACGACACAGGTCTTCCTAGTGTAGGCATTAGCCGTATCAATTTAACTTTTACCTGCCTATCGTACTTAATATCTTAATATTATCGTGAATTACTTAAGAAAACAAGTGTATCTCTAAAACCTTTAGTTTAAGATGCTATTGTAAATTACTTCTGTTAATAAATTGATTATTATTATTATTATTAATGAATAGTTTATACTTTTGATTGTAATTTCTTGGTGGGACATTATATCACACATTTTGGTATATATCTACACTAATTCCACAAGTTACACCTTAAATAAAATCCCTAAAACACTTAAAATAATACACTTAAAACACCTTAAATCACACCGAAAATACCTAAAATAACTTACAATAAAAGACACCTAAAATAACCCGTACCGTACCTCGTCGGCCCCGGGCAAAGGTGCTCAATGAAATTAGTGTAAATATATAACAAAACTAGCTGTCCCGGCGAACTTCGTACCGCCTTACATTACATTACACTGCCCTGCCCTACCCTACACTACCCTACACTACCCTACCCTACACTACCCTACCCTACACTACCCTACCCTACACTACCCTACCCTACACTACCCTACCCTACACTACCCTACATACACTACACTACACTACCCTACCCTACACTACTCTACACTACCCTACACTACACTACCCTACCCTACCCTACACTACACTACCCTACCCTACACTACCCTACCCTACCCTATCCTATCTCTCAAGTTGGATCGAACTGCACATGGTGTGCGAATTTTATTATAATCGGTTAAGTGGTTTAGGAGTCCATTGGGGACAAACATTGTGACACGAGATTTATATATATTAAGATGATGATGATGATGTGTGATATAATGTCCCACCAAGAAACTACAATCAAAACTATCAACTATTCATTATTCCAATTTTACATATTTAAATATTTTTCATTTTCCATATGTACGTTTTTCCGACGCTCTCACAGGTTGTGTGTGAAGTTGACAAACCCGCACTGGGCCCGCGTGGTCGACTAAGGCCCTATCGCCCTTATTCAGGGTAGGCTCGAGCCCCTTGGTGGGGACGTATATGAGCTGATATGATGATATACCAAAATGTGTGTAATAAATAATAAAGGCACGGAAATAAATAGCACCTAAATACAAAATGCCATAATGTATAAAGGTAAGTTGAGTTTATTTCACTTTAATTATATCTGAAGCAATTTTTTTTTAATAATTTCAATAACTGATAAATTATAATTGAAAACAAAGTAAGTAAAATTGTTAAAGCAGCTAATAAAGTGAGGACTAGTTCAATTTCGTAGTAGCGCGTCCAGTGCATGTTGGTGGCGGGCGCGCGCAGGTGCGCGGCGCCGGCGTGCTGCAGCACGTGCTCCGTCCACCACACGGCGCGCTGCAGCGGCGTCTTGAGCTGGTCGTGCTCCAGCGGCGTCTGTGGCTGGTCGCGCATCATTCTGCGCATACGCACTATATTTTGCCGGTAGCTGTGTGAAAAAGCAAATTTTTATCCACGAGTTACGTCTGTACGCTTATCAACTATTAAGGAGTTTTAATTCGGTGAGATGATTTAGGCAACAACTGGTCACACCAAAAAAGTTTTCTAACTGGTCATATCGAAAAATCCTGTATAATTTGTTTCAATCGGTCATTATTATATATTTTTTTAGTAAGTCACGTCCACGTCACGTCTCATTTTTATAGCTTTTGGTCACACTGCAAAGCTTCAATTAGTCACACCATCAAATAGTTCTAATTGGTCACACAAGATACATAGAATATACAAACCATACCTGCCAAGAGTAAATCGACTATGAGAGAAGTAAACAACTTCTAAATAACAAAAATTGTTATATTAAATAACCAGTCCAAGCGCACACCTTAACCAATCCTAATAAAATTTGGCATGCAGGTAGCCTGTGTCACTGGGAAGGACATAGGCTATGATGCCAAGGGCCTAAAAATTTGTGAATAAAAAAAAATAACAAAAACAATTGGTAAGTGCTTAAAATCATTATACCTGATGGTAAGTGATGATGCTGCCAAAGATGGAAGTGGGCTTACCAAGATTCCCCAACGCAATGGGGATCTGGTTTTTTTATCTTCAAGCCAAGACACACCGATAAACTGATATTTGGCGGCAATACTTAGATTATTACTACTTGGACGCTAGCTAGGCGGGCTATGAAAATGCCCTACCACCAACCAAACCGAGTCTTACAAAGTTGACCCCGCCGAAAATCCAACCCTGGGACCTCCTGTTGTAAAGCGAATGGACAATGTATTACGCCACGGTTAAAAACTACCTTTGCAAAAAAAATATATGTCAAGCGTCGTAGTTCGAGGCAAAATAATTCCTCAAAGAGGCCAGTTGCAGCCTTTGTCGTACTTGGCGTGTATGTGCGTGCGCAAAGCTAAAGTTGTGCTGTTGAAGCAGTATCGTAAACAACCCAAAAACGTCCCCACTGAAGGGACAAGCGTCTTTTCACAAAATTGGGAAGGTTAGGCCATACTCCGCAATCGAGGGCCAAATCCGAATTGGCGGAGGATCGGTAACAATGCATAAACGTGGCTTGCGAAGCCCAAAACGTTCGAGATAAATGCTACAAAGCCCTTGAAGACAATGCCCTTGGTCAGTTAACCTGCGTGATCGGTGCGACCATGCAAGTTGCACTAAGGTACCAAGTTTTCAAAGTCTTGCCACCAAACATCTAGACACGCGGCAGCGTGTCGAGCCAAATTCAAGCAAAAGGACTGGCGAACAGCGCCGTGTGTAATATTACACGAAACATTTGGAGCCACTTTTGACCCTTTTATAACTCAAAATCTGTTTAACACAAACAAACAAAATTTTGTTTATTTATAGATATCAATAAGATTAACTAGAACCCCAAATTTCATAAATATAGCTTAAACTGTTATTGAGATACAAACGTCAAAAAATCGCCATTTTTCCACTGCTTCACTGACTGACATATAGATCAAAAACCTAACCCACTTCCAGATGGCCTAGAATCCTAGAATCCAGTTAGGTAATTTCGTGTATAAAAAGGAAAAAAAAAACAGAAAACAGTATATTATTTAGATTTAAAATATTTTTAAACAATAGATTTTATTAAGTGGCACCTAGCGCCTGTCACAATTATAAAGCAAAAACTCCTTTATTTTATTTTTTCGTAGGGGAATTAAGATCAAACTATTATGATTAAAGGTCGTTGATGAAACATTGAAGCTTTGTATAGGTAGATACTTACTAGATCATTCATAAAACTGAGACGCTCAAAAATAACGCAAACTGCAACTAACAACGCCGCTGACGGCTCAACGATTAAACAGCAAAGCCGACAATAAAATTGTGTTAGGTACGAAAGAATAAACTCTTTTAGAAGTCTTTAATACACAAAAGCCCAAATTCAATGCCTATCTCATTATCATCGTCACGTCAGACGAAAGACGTCCACTGCCGGACAAAGGCCTTATTCTAGGATTTCCACGATGACGCGGTCGTCTGTCTACCAGGGGGCCGGATTACACTGCCTAAACTATTCATGTATATAAACGTTTAATAGACAATCATCAAAATATAAATAAAAATTATAAACAATATCATCATCATCATCACATCAGCCGACAGACGTCCACTGCTGGACATAAGCCTCCCCCAAGGATTTCCATGACGACCGGTTCTGCGCTGCCCGCATCCAGCGGCTTCTCGCGACCTTCACCATGTCATCGGTCCACCTATGGTACGTTTTCCAATGCGCGGTCGCCACTCGAGAACGTTATTGCCCCAACGGCCATCTGTTTTACGAGCTATGTTCCCCGCCCACTGCCACTTAAGTTTAGCAACTCTGAGAGCTATGTCAGTTACTTTGCTTCTCCTACGGATCTCCTCGTTTCTGATTCGATCAAGCAGAGAAACTCCAAGCACAGCACGCTCCATGGCCCTTTGGGTGACCTTAAGCTTCCTTATTATGAGGCCCATAGTAAGAGACCATGTCTCAGTTCCGTATGACCTTGGTCTTAAGACACTGCGGTGTCTGGGACGTAAAGATATTGCGAAGCTTCGTGAGCGCTGCCCGGCTGAGATGGATTCGACGATTAATCTCTTTCTTAAAAATGGACCTACCTCACTGGACTGTTTGTCCCAGGTACACATAATTGGTAACAACTTCGAGTCTAGAGCCTCCAACTTTCAGGGGAGTAGGTATTACACGGACGTTTGACATAATTTTCGTCTTGTCTATAATGTACATTTTAAGATCTACTTGTTGAGAGGCTCCGTTATTATGTTTAATTGAAGTTTTTGATTCTTGTAAGTAGATTACAGGATTATCTGCAGAACTTGGCACTCTTACAAGTAGTTTTCAGGATTACCTGCAGAACTTCGAACCCATTTAGATCTCAATCCTTTTGTCGGCGTAGTGTACAAACAAGCATATTTTTAGTATTGAACTTGGCTAACATTTTTCACATTTATATTTTTTGGTGGGTAAATTTTACAGCATAGATGTGTCAAACAAAATTCGCTATTCGATGCGCACTCAATGTAAAGTCGCAGAACGGAAAGGGCGACGGTCAAAGAGAATGTAATGGATTGCGTGTTTTAATGGCGGTGGTGCCGTGGCTGGCAGCCGCCTTCCCGCGGCCCTTTCACACCCCGCAAGACGCGCTCATACACTGATGATAAGATAACCAGTTCCCCATTGCGTTGGGAAATCTTGGTAAGTAAGTCTCCATCTTCGAAATCATCGTCACTTAAATTAAATTTTGATTGCTTTCTAAATGTTTTTTAGAAAAAATAAATAAATTTTTATTAAATTCATTTTTACCTATGATCAAAAATAACCGTCGTAATAGCTTCTCTAAAGATTTCATCGGTAAGACATTCAAAATCGATTTTTACTCCAATCTTGAGATGTTCATATTTCTCCACATTGTACCACTGGTCTCCAAACATAGGTACGCCCACTAGTGGAACTCCAGCTGTGATAGCTTCATCAGTGGATTGTAGGCCTCCTTGAGTTACAAAGAGTTTTATTTTTGAATGCTCTGAAAAAAATTTTTCTTTTCAGCAGAATTTTATAGTTTCTATTAAGACATAAAAAATAAAAATAAAATAATAAATTTTATATCTTATGTCTTATTTAAATTGTCGGTCACTTAAAAGCGCACGAACGTCGCTGCAAACCATGATTGCAGTGGCAGAGGCCAAAATCAGTCTGGATTGATTGATTGATATTTTCTATAAGTCATCAGTCGAAGTTTCCGTTTCGGTTTGGTTTTGGCCAAAAAACAGATTTCGGTCATGTTGTCTATTTCGGTCAAAACCATCTAAAACTTACGTCTAATATCTTCAAAGTATGTTATATTTAGTTTCAAACGACTGAAGAGCGATCCTTTTAGCTAACTTACTAAGAAGATCAGACTGCGGTAACCATTTGCTAATTTTGATATTTTCCGTGCGTCCAGGCAGCTCATCTCCATCCCATTTCCACAACACGTCGTATGGTAGTTCTGAAAAAACTCGGACGAAAACTTGAATTTTTTCTGGAGGCAGAAGCGTTGGGTCCGTGTTAGTTCCAAAGCTCATGTAGATAACGCCATGTTTTGAGGAATCCAAGTAGTCTTTCAATTCCTTTAAAAATGATTAGGTAATTAATTTAAATGAGAAATAATATTTAGGCAATTTCATTAGCTTTACAAAATCGAACATGAAATGATTTCATTAAAAAGTAAATTATCAGTATGTATAAAAATGTATACTCCTAACTTACTCAATCACTGACTCACTAACTCCCACTCACTAACCCAATCCCTAGGATCTTGAAAGCTGATATTTATTACAGAGGTCTCTTTGTGATTTAGAGAAGGAATTAGGCTGGATCGGATATCTCACTGGATACAAATAGAAGTCGATGGCAAAAGCCAATTTTTTAATAAAGATAAAATAGATAAATGTTATCTATTTTATCCACAGATAAGCAAATCTGATTTAGTTGTTCTCACTTTGTATTGTTTGTCAATAACACTTACGCTTGGGAGCTCATTTTCCGGCATTGCATGTATTCCCCAAATGTGTTGCACAGTTTGAGGCACTGGGAAATTTCCCTCTATCAATGGATGCATGTTTAGAAATATCATGTCCACATTCTCCTTTAATTTTCTCAAGTCAGGAACATCAGGCCCGAAATTTCTTCTTAACATTGCAATCTCTGTTTCTTCCATTGTGCTGTACAAGTTCGAAATTGAATAGAGCGTGTATAATTCTGATACTTTTTCCCATAAAGTAAGGTTGTATATTCTTTGTCGGTAAGAATCTGGATATAACATCGGATGTGTTGGACCACCCATCAACTCATAGCTTCCTATCGTCGGACCAAACGAACTTATTTGAATCACTGGAGCCTCAAATACATGAGACAAAACTAAGGTCTGTCTAAAACATGATTCCAATATCAACAAGTCGAAATGATCTTTACTCTTCTTCAAAATTTCTTGAAAATCTTGACTTTTCAATTGCTCCTCAAACAGTACATTGGTAATATGTAATATATCTTCAAATTGAGATACGATTTTATTTTTATTTCCCCTGATTGAGTTTGTGTACACTATCCTGAGCATTTCGTATGATAGATCATGTAGATCTATCTCAATTAAATTGACTGGTGTTTTTCCTTTAGGAAAAGCAGGGTCTGTTGTTAACACAGTCACTTCATGTCCTCGCTTGGCCAGTTCCTGTGTCAAAGGCCTGAACAAAACCTGATGGCTAATCGCTGGAACCGGAAACACTGCCAGTATTCTGGTAGCTTTACAAGAATATCCCATCAAAATAAGACAGCAAAACGTTATAACGACTCTGAACATGTTAACTGTTAAACATGACAAAAATTACTGTTCAAGCATGTTGAATATATTTTTACTTTAACATGTTTTTTTTACATTTTTATTTGTTCAGTTGTGTACGAAATATATACGAAGGAGGAGTTACTGTCTCGTTTATTACGAAACACTTACAATTAATTTAATTTATGTATTGATTGTAACAGATTTTACGTTTCAAAGGAAATGTTTCTTAAAATGGCTATCATTTGTATGTCAAGAATTGTTTTATAAAAAAATGAGGAGAATACAAGATGTTTTAATATTTTTACGCCCTATGTATTGTAGCCGGTATTGGTTTATTTAGACTCTTTTCCGGTCCTTTATACGTGCAGATATGGTTGGCTAGTCCAGCCAATCCAGCTCTTTTCAGAAGCACAGAGTCTCCTGGGACATTCACAGAGTACTAAAGGCGACCCTATATCATTGAGAACTATTGCTCGGTGTTCAGTCCCACCAACTTATTCCAGGGTCACATATTCTTTAATTAAAATATAATAAAACTGTAACGGGGCCGTGTCTGTACATGAAATATTTTGGGAAAATAATAACTGTGGTGGACATTGCTAACGATACAGAGGCCAAAACAACAACTTTTAGAATTTTTGTCTGTCTGTATGTTCACGCATTACGCAGAAAATACCGGGCCGATTTTGATGAAATTTTGTATGGTGGTTTCTTATAGCTCGGATTAACATATGGGATACTTTTTATTTCGGAAAATTTAAGATTTCCCGTGGGAAAATCAAAAGTATTCATTTATAGAATGGCTCACCACGCAAATGTTGCTTGACCTATTACAATTAAGTTTAACACGTTGATACCTTATATCGCGAACTAAAACTGGGACATTGTAAATCCAATAATAATGAAGGGTTCCTGCAGGAATGGAAAAAAATGTATCTTTAGAATGGCTCAACGTAACAATATGAAACCTTTACATTGGGATAGGGTGTTTTGACCATCATTGCATAGTTGGGTATTCTTTATCCCGGAGAACTAAAGAGGTCCCGTGGGAAATTAGATCTATCGATACTTACAATAATAACAATAGAGTACTTTTTCCCCATATTAGCTACACATACCACACATTATAATCATAGCAGCAGAATTTCAATAGATGGCGCTGCAGGGATAATAAATCGCGCTTAAGTTGTATTAAAATATTAAAATATTATTTCATACTTTTGAGTGAATTTCTTTAATGTATTCTTCAGCATACGCTACTTTACACAACTCTAACTCTAGAACTAAGGCACGTAGCGATGTGTTTCATAGACGAACTGATAGGTAATTTTTTACAGATTCCAATCGTGTAAAACATTTAAAAACACATAAGTCGAGTTTAGGCACAGATATGGGAACACTTCTGAAGGCGACTATTTGCGTGTGGCAGTTGCTCTTCGCCTGGGTTGCAATATCTGTGAACCTCATAGTGTGACCTCATTATTTGCGGGTCCACGGTGGAGGCAATTGGCCATCACGCACTGAGTTGCGGTCGTTGTTTGGTGAAGATTATCACATCACCATGCCATTAATGACCTCACTCGGAGGGCACTGGTCTCGGCCAGATGGAATATTCCATCTTTGATGCAGGCTTTAGTCGATTTGATGGCAAAAGGCCGGACGGTTTACACAGGTACCATGGAAGAGAGGAACGTGCCTGCTTTAGGACGCCACTTTTTCTGCCTCACTCTCACACCTCACCCGTACGGTACTGCTGCTCAATTTGCGGCGAGAAAGAAGCATAATAAGTACTCGGTCTTGTAGGCAAATTACTGGTTTGTGCCGCTTTTATGTGAGACAACTGCCTGCTGAACCCTCAAAGGCCTTTGCCTTCATTAAGGATATTGGCCGTCGCCTTCTAGAGAGGAGATGTGAGGCCCGCTCCGGGTCCTACTTGCTGCTAAGGTTGTCTACTTCTATCCAGCGCGGCAGCGAGAAGTGCGACGTTGGCTCCTTTGGAGTTGATAAGACTCGAGGATTTGACCCATATTAGTATTTTTAGGAAATATCATTACTAGATTGATATAATTATTTGAATTATGTGTGGTTATTTCAATCAGTTCACATACGTCCCCACTGAGGGGCTCGACCTGCCCTGAGTTAGGGCGATCAGGCCTTAGACGATCACGCGGGCCCATTGCGGGTTGATTGACTTCACACATAAGCTCGAGTTTCTTCGCAGGCGTGTGTAGGTTTCCTCAAGATGTTTTCCTTCCCCGTAAGAGCGTCGGATAAACGTACATATGAAATCGATATTCGAATAGATATTGGTAAGTGGCAGGATTTGAACCACGGCCTCCCGGACAGGAGGTAGCAGCCCTAACGCTCTATATGTTATTTAAGATTTAGAAATCCTTACTTAATATTATAAAATTGAAAATGTGTTTGTTTATTTGTTACCTATTCACACTCCAACACTTCTACCATGCATGCAGGTAGCCTGTGGAAGTAAATAGTCTACTTTTTATCTCTTGAGATTATCCCATTTGATTATTGATTTTTTGTACAGAATTTGTTGGGGGGTGGGAAGTGACAAAGACTGCTAATCAGAAAACCCCATTTTAGTTCCTGAGATACCTGAAGAAAACTCATGTCCACTCTTGCGAACCGATTGCGGCTCGCGCACCACTCATCCTCAAAAAGAGTCATAAAAGCTATGTCCACGCGGGCGAAGCCGCGGGCAAAAGCTAATAATATAATAAAACTGTAACGGGGCCGTATCTGTACATGAAATATTTTGTGAAAATAATAACTGTTGTGGACATTACTAACGATATAGAGGCCAAAACAACAACTTTTGGAATTTTTGTGTGTCTGTCTGTCTGGCTGTACGTTCGCGCATCACGAAAAACTACAGGTCCGATTTAGATGAAATTTTGTATGGTGGTTCCTTTTAGCCCCGGTTAACATATAGGATCTCAATAGGGAATCTTCAATCTCATAAGGGAAATTCTCAATGGCACCAATGCTAAATCTCATACGACCATTTTTTTCGACCTGTCAAAGGCGTTCGATTTTGTCTCACATGAACTGCTTTTGACAAAACTAGAGAGTTCTGGTATTCGAGGTTCAGCAAACAGATGAATATCTACATACCTTAAAGAAAGAAAGCAGTGTGTAGAAGTAAGTTAACTCAACAATAAGCATATAACGCAGACTTAGAAATCAGAGTTTAGGTTAATTACACATGGCGTACCACAAGGGAGTGTACTCGGTCCTCTCTTATTCTTAATATATATAAACGATTTACCGGATACGACTAGACATAGAACAATGCTTTTTGCGGACGATATTTCAGTAATAGTGACAACTAATAAAAATTTGACATTTAATATTCACGAATCTGACATCAATAATGCAATCAAATCAATATACAAATGGGTAAGCAGTAATAATTTGCAAATTAATTTAGACAAATCGACATACCTTAACTTTAACAATTATAATTTTAATTCATTAAATGTTATTTGTAATGGACAAACCCTTAGAAGCGCTAGTAACGTTAAGTTTCTAGGTACTATTGTTGACGAGAAGCTTGACTGGAAAGAACAGGTTGAAAAAGTATGTGCAAAAGTCAATAGTTTTAGTTTTGCCATTTATAAACTGACTAAGGTAGCGACAAGACATACTGCAGTGACAGCATACTTTGCTTACGTAGAATCGGTCCTCAGATACGGTCTCATAATATGGGGGAACAGTACTAATGTCAAAAAGGTTTTTATTGCTCAAAAAAAGTGTGTCCGTGCCATATTCGGTGTTTCACAAGATGTTTCATGTAGACCCCTATTTAGAAACTTAAAAATACTGCCACTACCTTGTCTTTATATACAAGAAATGGCAAAATAAGTTAAACAAAATCAACAAGTGTTCTACAGAAAAGTAAGAGACGTATCAGTCCGAAATAAGAGGAATCCTGAGAGGTTAGTAACGGATGAAATTCCCAAAACAACGCGATTTCAGAAAAATTGTTACTGGATGGGCCACATAATATACAATAAAATACCGCAATCGATTCGGGAATTGCCCTTTAACAAGTTTTAGGCAACATTGCATGAGTGGCTTCTTCAGAACATGTTTTATTCCGTTGACGATTTTATAATGCATAAGAAATGTTAATCTGTAGTATAATTATTTTATTTGAATTATGAATTTGGAAAATGTTGAATAATTACTTGGACCTACTTTATTTTATTATATTACAATACAATACAATATTCTTTATTGCATCACAACACAAAAATATATATTGACAATATAGAAGAAAGCCTATACAATAGGCGGCCTTATTGCTAGGTAGCAATTTCTTCCAGGCATCCTTTGGGTAGGGAAACAGCGATAGAATAAGTTAAGGGGCGGTGCAATAGTTAAAAAAAGAAAAATTTGCTAATAAACAGTTATTATAAAATACTTAATAGTTATTATAAATATTAATAAAATACTTAAATAATATAACAATAATATATAAAATAATAAATATATACATAAACAAACAAAAATATAAATAAATTAAATGTTTTATCTATCTATGGTAAAGAAAGGAAAAGGAAGATGTAAAAAAAAGGATTTAAAAGCAGAGAACAGTGATATTATTAAATTAAATAATGATCTTTCACAAGCATTATTTTTGTACTTATAAAAAATATTTGCATGCTAATAACATTAAAGTAGCTAAATAAGTGATTCTGAAACTATTGTATTGTATACTTACCTTATTTAAAAGCAAATAAAGCATTCTATTCTATTCTATTCTAGGATACAGTTTATCCAAGAAAATTCTAGAGTTCCCGTGGGAAAATCAAAAGTATGCGTTTCTAGAATGGCTCACCAGGCAAATGTTGCTTGACCTATTGCAATTAAGTTTAACACGTTGATACCTTGTATCGCAAACTAAAACTTGGACATTGTAAATTCAAAAAAAATGTAGGGTTCCTGCAGGAATGGAAAAAAATGTATCTTTAGAATGGCTCAATGTAACAATATGAAACCTTTACATTGAGATGTGGTGTTTTGACCATAATTATATAGTTGGGTATTCTATATCCCGGAAAACTAAATAAGTCCCTTGGTAAATTAGATCTATCTATACATATAATAGTATCGATTTAAAATTTCATAATTTTGAGTGAATTTCTTTTAAGTATTTTTCAGTTTAAGCTATTTTACACAACTAAATTGCATGAGTGGCTTCTTCAGAACATGTTTTATTCCGTTGACGATTTTATAATGCATAAGAAATGTTAATCTGTAGTATAATTATTTTATTTGAATTATGAATTTGGAAAATGTTGAATAATTACTTGGACCTACTTTATTTTATTATATTACAATACAATACAATATTCTTTATTGCATCACAACACAAAAATATATATTGACAATATAGAAGAAAGCCTATATAATAGGCGGCCTTATTGCTAGGTAGCAATTTCTTCCAGGCAATCTTTCTAACCAGTGCAGCGTGTGGCAATAGTCCAGCTTTTAATGACGTGCTTTGCAATGGGCCTGTAGTACAGAAACCTATCTTTGATATATTATTGCGTTTTCGCACGCACAAATATGTGTTTATGTGCGATATTAGACACATGTATAGACAGATTCTCATACACCCGGAAGATCGCGTTTTACAAAATATAATTTGGCGCGAAAATAAAAATGACAGATTACAATGCTTACAACTGCAAACCGTCACCTATGGTTTGACAAGTTCCGCCTTTTTAGCCACACGATGTTTAATAGAGTTGGCTCATAGATACAAAGATACGTATAAGTTGGCTAGCGAAGCGATTTTGACTAGTTCGTACATTGATGATATACTCTGTGGGAGCAGTTCTTATCAAGAAGCTATTTCACTTAAAAAAGAGCTATTGAAGCTATTAGAGTTAGTTAGTTTTGAACCACACAAGTGGTGCTCAAATGACATGTCTCTAATTCAAGATATTCCGAAAGAAAAGTACGGCTTTAAACAAAAGGATCTTGATCAAGACTTGACTGTCAAAACGTTAGGTCTTTCGTATGATGCTAAGCAAGACGCGTTTAAAATCAGTGGTCGCGTCGTAACTGCGCCTGAAATACCAACAAAGCGAACAGTACTAAGTTCAGTAAGCAAACTTTTTGACCCCATGCGTTACGCCGGACCTGTTGTTGTCAAAGGTAAAATAATGTTGCACAAAATATGGCAACGCAATCTTGATTGGGACACGCCTCTACCTTCCGATCTTAAGGCAATATGGGATAGTTTTCAAGCTTCTCTATTAACCATGAATGACATTTTTTTTTACGTGCTTTACACTAATGTTTGGAAACTAAAAATAAACTTAAATGACTGGCAAAATAACTAATTTTTGAATCGTTCGTTTAAAAATTGTACCGTTAGCCAAAATTAGCTCTACAACTCTTGTTTTGGAATCACTCCCTGTGAACGTTCTGGTAACTCTAGCCGTCGGCAAAAATTGCGAACGAACATTGTCATCTTTCAATAGAACAAGCTGACCAACCCTTATATTAGATTGAGCAACCTGCCATTTCGTCCTTTTATTTAATGACGTCAAATAATCCCTTGACAAGGCCTTCCAGAAATGTTGTTTTATTTGCTCAACAGACCTCCAAAAATGTACTTTCTACATATAACAAAATCATGTGTTCGTTCAATATATAAGTCTATTGACATGACATTTTTTTTGGGAGAATAATAGGATTTTTTTAAATTTTTTTTTGCAAACGGAATATTTGCGTTTTGCAATCTTCCTCCTACCCTTAGCAAATTTTTGCTGTCAATGAAAGGATTTAGCGATTTTAAATGATAACTAGAACTAGGATTAAAATTCTTTCCTTTGTGAATACAATCAATTTCATCTGAAAAGTAATGATTTTGAATTGAATTGATTATAACATGCAAAGCATCTTGAAGCTCTTTTACAGTTATAGTTCCTGTATTTGTAAGAAGCTTCTTGCATTTTGAAATAAACCTATGAACGTAAACCACAACACGTTGCATTTTGTTTATGTTAGAAAACTTAGTAAATAATATTATCATTTCACTGTCATCGGTTGTAGTATTCACATTAGAGGATAGTGCAACATTTTGTAAATCAAATAGAGGTAACTCTATGTCTAACAAATTAAAGTTATAACTGCAGATGTCATTTTTTAAATAATCTGGTCCATGCCACCAAAGAGAAGAACTTTGTATTTCATTCGGATTTGCGCCTCGAGATAGAATATCAGCTGGGTTGTCCAGGCCAGGAGTGTAATTCCATGACAAGCCATCCGTAAATTTCTGAATTTCCTTTATACGGTTACCCAATGGCGGTAGTTTTATAGGAGCGGACTTAAGCCAACTCAAGACGATTTTTGAATCACAGAATAAAAATACCTTCTTAATGCCATTTAAAACTGAAAGGATTTTGAATACTAGTTTGGACAATAACAAAGCTCCGTTAAGTTCTAGCTTTGGGATAGTTAATTTGGAACTCTGGCTAACGATACGCGATTTGGCACATAATAAATTCACATAGTATTTGTCTTCGGTTTTAACTTTCAAATATATACAACAACCGTAAGCATCCGCAGACGTGTCACAATAGCCGATTAGTTCCGTATCTTGTGACTGATGCAAATGTACAGCACGTGAAACAGACATGTCATTTGTAGTGAAACACACGCAAGTTGGTTAGACACTGATTTATTTTAAGAATACCCTCACATTGGTTATGAGTACATAATAAAATACACAACATCTTTCCCTTTCTATAAAGAAAACATTTTTTTTTAACTATCATAAACTTATCTTCTGTTCTCCAAAAATAAAATTAAAAAAAATTTATTAAAATACAGAACTTAATAATAGTTAGTTTCTCGTATTTAAAACAAAGTTGGTAGGCAAAAGCTAGGTGTTTATTCTATAGTAAGATTAAGTAGGTACTACAAGTTATTTAGCATTCGTGCAGCTCTTTCCTTTGACCTCTCTATTAGAACGATAGGGGACGATGTAGCAGACGACATCTCCTCACTTAGACTAGCAGCCGAGCTATTCAAACTCTGATTAGCACTAACTGCGCCCTGGGACGCCGATGTCGACGTTTCGGCCGATACTCCTACTTGACGGTATTTATTATCTAATTGCTCCCCATCAGGCACAGCATCTGCCAGTGTGGTCTCTTGATCAACAGTTGCTGTGGTTTTCTTACGCTTACGTACTCCTATTTTCAAAATCAAATTTGGCGAACCGCTTGCTGTTACCCCAACATTTGTACAACGGGCAGGCTCAGCATCACGTACCACTAGCTGACTGCGAGTACGCCGGAAACGACACCCTCCCTCGTCTTCCACTATAAACGAGCGTGGCTCAGGTGCGCGCTCTACTATTGAAACCGGTTTTCTGTTACCGTTGCTTATTAACGTTGCCTTATCACCGAGGCATAAAGGCTTGAGTGACCTTGAAGACCTATCATAATACTGTTTGCACTTTTCTTTTTGCGCCATTAATGACTGATAATTTTGTTCATTATCTACTTTTTCACTAAGTAATTTTGCACTAACTGGTAATCTAGTGTTTAAACGCCTTCCCATTAACATCTGTGCCGGTGAATCCAAACCATCTCGTGGCGTAGCTCTTAAATTTAGCAAAGCTAGAGAGAAATCTTGTCCTGAATCTACACATTTTTTAAGCAAGTTTTTCACAGTCTGTACAGTCCTTTCGCTTTTACCATTTGATTGTGGATAGTGCGGGGATGATGTCACATGCCGCACTTCCCATTCACGCATAAAACTTTTGAATTCTCGCGAACTATAAGCCGGCCCGTTATCGGTTGCCAACTCAGCTGGTATTCCGTGCCTCGCAAACTGTTCTCTCATGAAGTTTATCACATGCTTGGAGCTTAAACCTTTCAGTTCACCTACCTCAACGAAATTGGAAAAATAGTCTACTAAAACGATAAAGCTCTTTTTCCTATATTCAAATATGTCCGAGCCTATTTTGTGCCAGGGCAGTGCGGGCACGTGGTGCTGCAGCAGTGGCTGGCGACGCGCAGCGGGCGCGTGCAGTGCGCAGCTGGTGCAACGCCGCACGGCGCGCTCCACGTCCTCACTCATACCCGGCCAGAACATTACCTCTCGCGCGCGCCGCTTACATCGGTCTATTCCCAAGTGTCCCTCGTGAACTCGAGATAACATGTCTTCCCGTAAGCCGCGAGGAATGAAAATACAATCTCCCTTAAGGATGATACCATCGACGCAGTGAAGCTGCTCACGATATGGCCAGAAAACATTAACTCTTACATCGACATCTCGCCTACGTTTAGGCCAACCGTTCAGTATGCACTTTATTAACAATCTGCAGTCCCTATCGGCCTCTGTTTCTTTCTTAATTAACTCTATTTTTTGTTGGCTAAATGGCACGTGACTAATCATAAAACATGCCTGAGCTTCAACGTCGTCTGTAACTTGGTCGGGCATCAGCTCTGCCAGAGGAGCTCGCGATAAAGTATCTGCGATATACATATATTTACCCGGAGTATATATTACCTTGAAGTCATACCCTTGAACCCTCATCATCATCCTCTGTAGACGAGATGGAACCGAGACGAGTGGCTTGTTGAACAAAGCCTCGAGTGGCTTGTGGTCAGTTTGAACGGTCACGTCCGGTCTGCCTAAAATATACTGCCTAAACCTCTCGACCGCGAACACTATAGCCAACATTTCCTTCTCTATTTGGGCGTACCTGGTCTGCGTGTCGGTGAGCGTGAGTGAGGCGAATTCGACCGGGCGCCCCTCCTGCAGCAGCACGGCACCCAGCGCGTGCGAGCTGGCGTCCACTGACAGTACGATGGGCGCGCGCTCGCTGTACAGCGCTAGCACAGGCGCGCTGCCCAGCTTGCGCTTAAGTTCATCCACCGCCGCGGAGTGGTGCGCCTCCCACACCCACTCCGAATCTTTTTTCAACAAAGCCCTCAAAACGTTAACGCACTCAGAATAATTCTGAATAAATTTAGATAGGTAGTTGACCATTCCTAAAAACCTTTCTAGAGCCTTCCTGTCAGTAGGATAAGGCATTCCCATTATCGCTTGTACCTTTGAGTCATCAGGTTGCATACCATTTGCGTCAAACTTGTGACCTAAATATTTAATTTCATTCACACCAAATTTACATTTTTCCTGATTAAACTTTATACCTATTGCCTGCGCGCGTTGTAATAGACACTCCAATCTCCTATCGTGTTCATCTTTATTACGTCCCCATACAATGACGTCATCGATAAAAGATTCTACACCCTCTAATTCCTCTAGATGTTGTCTTAGTTTCGCATGAAAAACCTCAGGCGCACAATTAATACCGTATGGCAAACGTAAGAACTGATAGCGACCAAACGGCGTGCTGAACGTGCACAGGTCAGCGCTCGCGTCGTCGATCTCAACCATCCAAAAGCCGCAGCGTGCATCGAGCACGCTGAACACGGTGGCGCCGCGCAGGCGCGCCGCCAGCTCCGGCACCGTCGGCAGAACGTAATGCGCGCGGCGCACCGCGCGGTTCAGAGGTCGCGGGTCTAAACATACACGAATGCTGCCATCCTTTTTTGGAACTAAAACAATGGCATTGACCCAATCTGTTGGGTGTGTGACTTTCCGAACTACACCTAGCCCTTCCATTCTACGTAACTCCTCTAATAATTTACCCTTTAGTCCTAAAGGTATTTTCCTAGTTGGGCATATGACCGGCTGGACACTCCTATCTACGACAATACTATATTTTCCTGGTAATTTGCCTAGACCCTTAAATAAATGTGAATATTTCTCAATATTTATTGCATTTACACAGCTAATCAGTCCTAAAGCAATGCAACCTTCCAAACCGAGTACATTTTGGCAATTTAAATCTGCAACAACAAATGGCAAAACATAACATTTATTTTTGTGTTTAAATCTTATGTCACTCAGGCCCAGAATAGGCAACGGATTTCCAGTAAAGGAATGTACTCGTTTTGTGAACGGCTTTAAATTGTCCAGCAATAAACCTAAGTATAAATACTCATTTTTAGAAATTACATTTATCATAGCTCCTGTATCTATTTTTAGAGTAAAGTTCTTACCATTACATTTAGTAATTTCTACCCATTCCTTAGAAGACTTTTTTAACTTTTTGTTCTCACCAATAGCATTCACGTAGAATAATTCCTCCTCACTGTCCTCGTAGTCACTTTCGACGGATTCTACACTCAAATTTAGAACCTTACGAATCACTTTTTTGTGTTGACACACTCGCGAAAAATGGCCTTTATTTTCACAAACATAACACAACGCATTACGTGCTGGACACCGCTCCTCGCCGGGGCAGCGGCCGGCGCCACACGTGACGCAAGGGGCGCGCGCGCCCGAGCGGGCCCTGCCGCTGCCGCGCCGCCCGCGCCGCTGGCCTCCGCCGCCGCGCTGCACCGACCCGCCACGTGTGCCTCGCGCGCTGCCGTTGCCATCTTGTACTGCGTTCACCTGCATACTACCGCTCCCTGACGAGCCGTCAATGCACAAACTTTCCTCCTTTGATATTTCTGCCGCTTGACAAATCTGAATAGCCTTTGCCAATTTCAAATCGTCGGTACGAAGTAATCGGTCTCTGACAATATTGTTGATAATTCCACACACGATTCTGTCTCGCAACAAACTCTCTTGCAACTCGCCAAACTCACACTGCTGACTCAACAGACGCAGAGCGGTCACATATTGATCTATGTTTTCTCCTTCTTCCTGATTGCGTGTAAAGAATTTAAATCGCCTAACAGTGAGATTCGGTTTCGCACCAAAATAATTGTCAAATTTTTTCAGGAGACAGTTAATATCATCCTCACTTTCACCTTCCTGATATGTGAACGTTATAAATACTTCGTACCCCGCCGATCCAATGAGGTTAACCAACAAACTAGCCTGGACTTCTTTAGGTTCTTTGCTCACTCCAGACGCCTTTAAAAACACTTCGAACAGCTTCCGCCATCTTTGCCACGAGTCGGATCGCGCGGCCGGACCGCCATCGAGTGATAATTCTGCCGGAGGACGCGCGTGTTCCATTATTTATTTTTAAATTCTTATTACCCGGATTAATTACTCACTAATCAGAATAGTATTAAATAGGTCCGCACAGATTTTACAACGTAAAACAATTAAAAACCCGGCACCGCTGTCACCATGTAGTGAAACACACGCAAGTTGGTTAGACACTGATTTATTTTAAGAATACCCTCACATTGGTTATGAGTACATAATAAAATACACAACATCATTCATGTTTGATAGAGAAGCTTGAAAACTATCCCATATTGCCTTAAGATCGGAAGGTAGAGGCGTGTCCCAATCAAGATTGCGTTGCCATATTTTGTGCAACATTATTTTACCTTTGACAACAACAGGTCCGGCGTAACGCATGGGGTCAAAAAGTTTGCTTACTGAACTTAGTACTGTTCGCTTTGTTGGTATTTCAGGCGCAGTTACGACGCGACCAATGATTTTAAACGCGTCTTGCTTAGCATCATACGAAAGACCTAACGTTTTGACAGTCAAGTCTTGATCAAGATCCTTTTGTTTAAAGCCGTACTTTTCTTTCGGAATATCTTGAATTAGAGACATGTCATTTGAGCACCACTTGTGTGGTTCAAAACTAGCTAACTCTAATAGCTCCAATAGCTCTTTTTTAAGTGAAATTAAACGATGTTATTTGTGGAATTGTAAAAAATGTATTATTTCTGAAAGAATGCAAAAGTCTAATTTGACAGAACAAAACAAAACATCATACTTATAAAAAAGGAATAAAAACAAAGAGTTCTTATGTCATTGACATAGTAATTCTAACTCTGAAACTATGGTACGTAGCGATATCTTTCATAGACTAACAGATAGGTATTTTTTTAAAGATTCCAATAGTGCATTTTTTTTAATTAAAAACGCTTAAGTCGAGTTGTGCATCTTTTAACAAGAAGCACAGATATGGGAACTCTTCTAACGGCTACTATTTGCGTGTGGCAGTTGCTCTCCGGCTGCGGTCGTT
Source organism: Coleophora flavipennella (assembly GCA_947284805.1). Classification (NCBI taxonomy): domain Eukaryota; kingdom Metazoa; phylum Arthropoda; class Insecta; order Lepidoptera; family Coleophoridae; genus Coleophora; species Coleophora flavipennella. The sequence continues at coordinate 11,677,187 of OX369290.1, forward strand.
ATTTGTGAAATCACTCGGAGGTCACTGGTCTCGGTCTGATAGAATATTCCATCTTTGATGCAGCCTTCTTTGAGGCTTTAGTCGATCTGATAGCAAAAGGCAATGGCAAAGAGAAAAGTGTCTGCTTGGGAAACCACGTGTGTCAGCACTTTTTGTGCCTCACACCTCACACGTCCGTCTTGGAGGAAAATTACTGCTTTGTACCGCTGGTCTGTGAGACAACCGGCTGCTGAACCCTCAGGCCTTTGCCTCAGAATTTGGAGATTGGCCATCGCCTTCCATGTGACGCCCGCTCCGGGTCCTACCTGCTCCTAAGGTTGTCTTATGCCATCCAGCGCAGCAACGAGAAGTGCGTTATGGACTCTTTTGGAGCTGATAAGACTCGGGGATTTGATCCATATTAATATTTTTAGGAAATATTATTACTAGACTAGATTTTTCCGCCCGCGTTTTACGAGCCTATTTGAGGTGAGTGGTGCGCGAACCTCAATCGGCTCGCAAGCGTGGACATGAGTTTTCTCCATGTTCCTCAGATACTATATCGGGCTATTCTGATTAGCAGTCTTTGTCAATTCCCACCCCCTCAACAAATTCTATACAAAAAATCACTTTAAGGGCACGTGCCTCAGGAACATTAGGCATTTGCAACGCTACCTCAGCCCCCGCCACATTTGTGCTGCGCGACGTAAATATTTCCGATTCCGATGCGTTTACACGCGAGCGCGAGCGGCGTCACCTCGACTCACCCGAGCCGGCCGCCACAGTATAAAAATACTAGTAAGTGAAAAAAATCATTGAAGTGTGACTTGTGTAAATGAAATTGATTAACAATTAATATTATAATATAAAAATATATCATAAAAAAAATTATGTAAACTTGTAACCAAGCAATAGCAGTAGATGAAGTAGATAATTTTTGATTTGAATATTTTATTTATCTATAAGTATAACAAATTCTTCCTTAAAAAATCACAACTAAGTAGGTATCGAACAATCAATAATATATTACAAGGCATTGTGCCAAAGTGAGTATACAAATGTCTGTCTATAAAATAATGTGTTATCCGTGTTTAGAAGGAGGGGGGGAGTTCTAATATTTATAGGTAGTTATAAAAATAACACGATAGAAGTCACAGGTAGGAATATATATACCTAAGAGCAGCTAAACTTTTATTTTAATAAAACTTTCTGGTGCGTGGTTGCCACTCGAGAACTTTAGTGCCCCAACGGCCATCCGTTCTACGAGCTATGTGCCAGCAGTTCAATGCGTTTGCTAATGTTACTTACTGATCTTCCATGTCCTTTTTTCGCATGTAACTTCCTCGCCACGATCGTAGCATTGGTGAACTAAAAACAAAACAATCACCATATCAGCCGAAAGTCGTCCACTGCTGGACAAAGGCCTCCCCCAAGGATTTCCACGACGACCGGTCCTGCGCTGCCCGCATCCATCGGCCTACCGCGATATTCATCAGGTCGTCGGTCCACCACGTGGAAGACCTGCCTACGCTACGTTTTCCGGTGCTCGGTCGCCACTCGAGAACTTTCTGCGCTGCCCGCATCCATCGGCCTACCGCGATCTTCATCAAGTCGTCGGTCCACCACGTGGAAGACCTGCCTACGCTACCTTTTCCGGTGCTCGGTCGCCACTCGAGAACTTTACTGCCCCATCGGCCATCCGTTCTACGAGCTATGTGCCCTGCCCACTGCCACTTCAGTTTAGCGATTCTGTGAGCTATGTCGGTTACTTTGGTTCTCCTGCGGATCTCCTCGTTTCTGATTCGATCACGCAAAGAAACTCTGAGCATAGCACGCTCCATTGCCCTTTGGGTGACCTTGAGCCTTCTTATGAGGTCCATAGTAAGCCACCATATCTCAGTTCCGTAAGTCATTACTGGCAACACACACTGGTCAAAGACCTTAGTCTTGAGACACTGCGGTATTTGGGACGTGAAGATATTGCGAAGCTTCCCGAACGCTGCCCAGCCGAGTTGGATTCGTCGATTGATCTCTTTCTCGAAGTTGGACCTACCTAGCTGGACTGTTTGTCCCAGGTATACATATTCGTCAACAACTTTCAGTGTAGATAAAAAAGTAGACTATTTCCTTCCCAGTGACAAAGGCTACCTGCATGCCAAATTTCATCAAGATTGGTATAGGTGTAGAAGTGTGACTAGGTAACAAATGAACAAACACATTTTCACATTTATAATATACTAAGGATTTCAGCCGATTGCGGCTCGCGCACCACTTATCCTCAAAAAGAGTCATAAAAGCTATGTCCACGCGGGCGAAGCCGCGGGCAAAAGCTAGTAAAGTGGTAAACTCAATATAATACTTTCACTTACGGAAAATAGTTTTAGTCATAATAAAAAATAATATAATCTATCGGTCTTCTACAGGATTCATTTCGGAGAGTGTATCCTTGAGCTTCACGAATTCATTCTCCCTCTCCATTTCATCATATAAATAGTGCGCGGTGGGTGAGCTGCAAGCGACTTGCCGTTTTTAGGGTTCCATAGCCAAATGGCAAAAAACGGAACCCTTATGGATTCGTCATGTCTGTCTGTCTGTCACAGACACTTTATTCCGAAACTATAACAACTATACTGTTGAAACTTGGTAAGTAGATGTGTTCTGTGAATCGCATTAAGATTTTTACACAAAAATAGAATAAATTTTGTGGGTTCCCTATACTTAGAAATGAAACTCAAAATATTTTTTTTCATCAAACCCATCATCATCATCATCATATCAGCCAAAAGATTTCCACGACGACCGGTCTTGCGCTCATCAAACCCATACGTGTGGGGTATCTATGGATAGGTCTTCAAAAATGATATTAAGGTTTCTAATATTGCGCGAGAGACATTTTCAAAGTAGTAAAATGTGTGCCTGCCCATCTCTGTAACCTGTAACTAAAAAAAATATATGATAAATAAATAAATATTCTGGGACAAATCACACATGGTCATCTGGCCCCAAAGTAGGATTCCCTGTGTTACGGGAACCAGAGACTGATATCAATACTTATATAAGTTTAAATACATACTTAAATAGATATTTAACACCCAGACACAGAGCAAACAAATCTGCTCATCGCACAAATGTTTGCCCTGGGTGGGGATCGAACCCTAAACTCTCGGATCAGTAGTCAAGAGCGCTAACCACTGAGCAACCGAGTCAATGTCATGTGAAGTCATGTACATTACCATGCAAACTTCCACCGGAAAATTGGTTTAAACGAGATCTAGTAAGTAGTTTTTTTTAATACGTCATAAATCGTTAACCGCAATTTACCTTTCATACAATCAACTCAAATAAAAAAAAATGATAAGTGTGTTTTTTTTAAAACGTGAAGATACTAGCGCCATCTAGTATGATGGTACAGAACCCTATGTGTGTGGTTCTGACTCGCACTTGGCCGGTTTTTTTATCCTATAAACTTCAAACTTCTCATCGTGCGTGCGCGCAACAACTGTACGACGAAGTAAAACGCCATCGGTTGAACGGTATGGCAGCGCATAAGATACGAAAAAACAAACATTGCTTTTTAGGGTTTCGTAGTTCAAAAGTAAAAAGAAACCAGGTGCGGGGGGCAGTTCCACCCCTTTTTCGTTGATAGTCCACCTTCACGTACGAAGCGTTTCGTTTCTTCGTTCATTATGCAAACGGCCAAGAAGTGGAATTCCCTGCCGGCGTCTGTATTCCCTGATTCGTATAATTTAGGAATCTTGAAGACGATAGTGAATAAGCACAATTTGAGCTTGCGTGTAACGTCCTCAGCTGCATCGGCACTTACCATCAGGTAAGGTGCAGCCAACACACTCAATTTTTTTGTCAAAATAACTCCCGTCTTGCTGTGAGGATTTCGAATGTGATATTTTGTGTTTGACTTTGGTATTGTACGGAACCCTCTCCACGTGAGTGCAACTCGCACTTGGCCGGTTTTATTTAGAAACTGATTTATCGTTGATAACGGAATTGTAGCTTTGTAACGGCAGCGTTTGTTAAAATACACAAAACGATAGGGCGTAGACATAATCAATCAATCAATCAAAATAATGTTAGTGTACAATAGATAATTAAAAGAATAGTGCAGATAGTAAAAAATAACATTTTAAAGATAGGTCGACCTTAATGCTTAAATATATTTTTGAAATTTAAACATATTATTAAATTTTGTCATCATGACTTTAAAAAAATTAAGAGACTCTCCTTTAAAACGTGAACTATTTCATCAATCAAAAATTAAAGTAACTTTTAGTATTTTATCATAAACGAGGCAGTAACTCCTTCTCCAAAAGATATATTTTAATACGCAACTGAACAAATAATAAAAAATAGTGAACCGACGTGTGATCGTTAAAATATTTAAGACTTGCTTTAACAGTATGTGTTTTCATGTTCTACAATGAACATGTTCAGTGTAGTAATTTCGTTTAGCTGTCTCATTTTGATGAAATATTCTTGTGAAGCTGCCAGAATACTGGCAGTGTTTCCGGTTCCAGCGATTAGCCATCAGGTTTTGTTCAGGCCTTTGACACAGGAACTGGCCAAGCGAGGACATGAAGTGACTGTGATAACAACAGACCCTGCTTTTACTAAAGGACAAACACCAGACAATCTAACTGAGATAAATCTACATGATTTATCTTACGAAATATTCAGAGAAGTAATCACAAGCTCAATCAGGGGAAATAAAAAAAATATCATCACTCAATTTGAAGCTATATTACATACTGGCAATATTCTGTTTGAAAAGCAATTGCAAACTCAAGAGGTTCAAGAAATTTTGAAAAAGAGTAAAAATTATTTTGACTTGTTGATATTGGAATCATGTGCGAGACAGGTGTTAGTTTTGTCTCATGTATTTGAGGCTCCAGTTATTTAAATAAGTTCATTTGGTCCGACGATAGGAAGTTATAAGTTGATGGGTGGTCCAACACATCTACTGTTATATCCAGACTCTTACCGACAAAGAACATACAACCTAACTTTATTTGAAAAAATAGCAGAAATGTACACGCTGTATTCAATTTCAAAACTGTACGACACAATGGAGGAGAGAGAAAATGAAATAATAAGAAGACATTTTGGACCTGATGTTCCTGACTTGAGAAAATTGAAGGAGAATGTGTACATGGTATTTCTGAACATGCACCCGTTGCTAGAGGGAAATTTCCCAGTGCCTCAAACTGTGCAACACATTTGGGGAATACATGCTATGCCGGAAAAGGACCTTCCGAAGGTAATTGTTATAGAAAAAGAGAATAAAATGAGAACAATAAAATCTAGTCCACGTATCTGTAAATAAAATAGATGAGTGACACTTAAACTACTTTAATCGATAAAAAACCAAAACTAAAAACTTTGGAAAATTCCACGCCGAGTGTTAAAACGTAATCGAGAAAGGAGAGAGTAATAAAAAAAGAAAGATAAATTTAAAAAAATTCACGAAAATCTGAAATTAATATTTATTAAAATAATACGAAAAGCCATCGCCCTTTCTGTTCAAAATTTTGATTTACTCGATTTAAATATATTTATTTATATAGATCAAAAACTACGTTTATTTACACACTGTATTAGTCAAACTCATTAAATTGCGTATATTAAATTTTGTTTAAAGCAGCCCCCGACTGATATTCTTGGATTTTTTAAAATTTATCTTTTGTTTTTTATTTCCCTCTAATCGAGACACTTTAAAAAAAATGTTTAACCCTCTTTCAATAACGTTGTAAGATCCGGATCGAGCTTCTTCAATTTTTTTTGGAGTTTACTCCTTATGAATCGATTTGCATATATAAGGGGCCCGGTATGAGAAAAATGTGAGGAGTAAAATCTATCGATGAATGACAGCGTTACGAAAAAGTTTCGATACAAAAAGGTCGTGTTCAATAGTAGAAATGAAGTGAGTTATAGTTTTTTTTCAAGCGCGAGTAAACTCCAGTCGTGCGTCGGAGCTGACACACACAATTTTTTTTTAAAACTTTTTTGAGAGTGCCAACGTTCAGTAAGTTCTCCTTTCCATTTGAAGCCTTGAACTAACTTACTCTGAAAGCTTCTGTTGTCCGTATGTCGTAGATTCTTCAAATTCTTCACGAACTTTCATTACACATTTTATTGAGCTGCAGCGCTCCGTGATAGTACGTTAGTACTAATATATATACTGCGGTGATAGTCTATGGCTGTAAAACATATATAAAAATTAAAACCCGAGTGAAAAAATATTACCGCTCTTTTCAACCGACTTCAAAAAGAAGAAGGTTCTCAATTCGACTGTATGTTTTTTTTTTGTATGTTTGTTTTGGCAGTCGAGTTAAAATTAATACTATGTTACTTAAGGAATCAAGATAAACCTAATTCCAAATTGGCATTCCAAATTCCAACAAACCGTTTAGGAAACAGCCTCGGCCAAAGAAACGGATATACATTTACATATACAGTCTGGTAAAAATGACACTGATATCAAAGTACATATATTAGTAACTAGCTGTCCCGGCGAACTACGTACCGCCTTACATTACATTACACTGCCCTACCCTACCCTACACTACACTACACTACACTACCCTACCCTACACTACACTACCCTACCCTAAACTACCCTACACTACTCTACCCTACACTACACTACCCTACCCTACACCACTACACTACTCTACACTACCCTACACTACACTACCCTACCCTACCCTACCCTACACTACCCTACCCTACCCTACATACACTACACTACCCTATACTACCCTACACTACACTACCCTACACTACACTACCCTACCCTACCCTACCCTACCCTACATACGAACCTTCTCCTGACAATAACGAAGTCGACAAAAAAGAATTAGCCAAACCGGTCCAGCCGTTCTCGAGTTATGCGCTTACCAACACATTTTGAGATTCATTTTTATATTATAGACTAGCTGTCTCGGCGAACTTCGTTCCACCCTAAACTACACTACACTGCCCTAACCTACACTACATTATCCTACCCTACCCTACACTACCCTACCCTACACTACCCTACCCTACACTACCCTACCCTACACTTACCTACCCTACACTACTCTACCCTACACTACACTACCCTACCCTACACTACACTACCCTAACCTACCCTACATACACTACTCTACACTACCCTACCGTACACTACCCTACACTACCCTACCCTACACTACACTACCCATTTCTACACTACTCTACCCTACACTACACTACCCTACCCTACACTACCCTACCCTACACTACCCTACCCTACACTACCCTACCCTACACTACCCTACCCAACACTACAATACCCTACACTACACTAGCCTACCCTACACTACCCTACCCAACACTACACTACCCTAACCTACCCTACATACACTACTCTACACTACCCTACCCTACCCTACACTACACTACCCTACACACTACCCTACCCAACACTACAATACCCTACACTACCCTACCCTACACTACCCTACCCAATACTACACTACCCTAACCTACCCTACATACACTACTCTACACTACCCTACCTTATCGTACAGATTTTTATTTTTGGATTTTTTTTTATTTCATTCCGAGCATTTTCATATTTATTCACCTTTTAAACCTTCTCTGTACTTCCAAAAATAATTCAATACCAAAATTAGCCAAATCGGTCTAGCCGTTCTCGAGTTTTAGCGAGACAAACGAACAGCAAAAAAATATAATTAAGTGTATTGTATAAAAACTCGAAGGTTGTGTGTGAAGTCAACCAAAATTAATTTTTTCCGAGCGTTTTCATATTTATTCACCTTTTAAACAGGTCGCGGGAAGCCGCTGGATGCGGGCAGCGCAGAACCGGTCATCGTGGAAATCCTTGGGGGAGGCCTATGTCCAGCAGTGGACGTCCTTCGGCTGATGTGACGATGATGATGATTTGTAAAAAAAGCAACAACAAGCTTCACATTAACGTATCCTTACTAATATTATAAATGTGAAAATGTGTTTGTTTGTTTGTTACATTTTCACGCTTCAACACCTTGACCAATCTTAATGAAAATCAATATGAAATTTGGTATGCAGGTAGCCTGTGTCACGAGGAAGGACATAAGCTAATTTTTATCCCGTGAAAACAGCATAGCCCGAGGAAGTTCCTGAGGGAACTGAAAATATACTCTTTTTTGGTTAATTTCTTTAACATCGCAACAGAACAATGGATTGTGTGATTTTTTGCTCAGATATGGTTGAGGGGGTGCATGCAAGTGACATGATTTACTAATAAGCATATCCTGACATAGTTCCCGAGGGATCTGGTGAAAATTTATGTCCACGCATAAAAAACAGCATAAAAACGATGTCCACGCGGGCGAAGCCGCGGGCAAAAACTAGTAACCCATATTTTGTAAAAAATTCAGCTGGCTACCGATTATGGGTCAAAGGATAAAGTTTTTGAGAAGTCGGACGTTTTTGGAGATGGACGGACAGACAGCGTAGGCTTAGTGAACTGTGTAAGGATCCATTCAGTTGTCAAATCCTACTAATATTATTAACGCGAAAGTTTGTAAGAACGTATGTATGTATGTTTGTTACTCTTTCACGCAAAAACTACTAAACGGATCTGGCTGAAATTTAGTAAGTAGACAGAATAGGACCTGGATTAACACATAGGCTTCTTTTTTCTACGCACTGCGAACCCTTGAAATGTCATAGAAACGTTGTCCACGCGAGTGAAGCCGCGGGAAACAGCTAGTGCCTTTGATAATTATTGCACTACAGCTCACATCACTAGTGACGGTCACGCGCTGCTGAGCCACCTGCGCCTGAATGTATGAAACGTCCCGATATTTGACTATGGAATCGACCTCTTCTGTCTCGCCCCTCGGACCCTGAACGATTATTGTTAAGACGTCTCTGTAGGATGACCATATTATGGACTATTACGACTCTAGTATTATTATCCTCCTCAGCCGATTTCGGCCATTGCGACTGCTTATTATTATCCTCCTCAGCCGATTTCGGCCATGGCGACTGCTTATTATTATCCTCCTCAGCCGATTTCGGCCATGGCGACTTCTTACTACTCCCAGGCCGGGTTGTGGCGTTCGTGCTCCCCAATATGGCTAACATGGCAAATTCCCGTGCACATTGGTGGTACAGTCGAGTTCATTAATACATTGGCGGGGCCAAAGGTTTAAAAAATTCTAAGCGTCGAAATGAATATAAAGTTCTATACAAACATAATGTAGATATCAATAAAATGTTATAATGTAAACGGCTCATTGATTGTTTGTATAGAACTTTAATTATATTCATTTCGACGCTCACAATGTTTTTAACCATTGATCCTGCTAATATATTAATGAACTCGACTGTACGTGAGAACGCCGTTCACAAAGTTGTAGTTTATAGCCGATGGTGGTCGGACTTTTATTTCGTCGCGTTTGTTGTCTAAGTCAATCTTGCGACGGTCTTCGAAAGAGTTGTTTTTTTTTTACAAAGATTCTAGTAATAAAGTACGGAACCCTAAAAATATTCTATTGTTGCTATTGTTTCACATTGCCAACACCTGTATAAATAATATAATAACAATTCCAACGCAATAAGAAAAGCCTTACTTGATCAAGTGATCAGTATCAGTTTAACATTTATCACTTAATATGTACATTTTTGTGATTTCTATTAACTGTCTCAGTTTCATAATATTTTGTGAAGCTGCAAGAATACTGGTGGTGCTCCCAGCTCCATTTGTCAGCCATCAGGTTGTGTTTAGGCCTTTGACACAGGAGCTGGCGAAACGAGGACATGAAGTGACTGTAGTAACTACAGATCCAGCTTTTCCAAAAGGACAAACACCAGATAATCTGACTGAGATAGACATACATGATGTCTCGTACGAAATAGCAAGAAAAGAAATTATCAAAAGCTCAATCAGAGGCAAGAAAAAACATCTTCTCACTCAATATGAAACTGTTTTTCATACTTTCAATATTTTGTTTGAAAAACAGGTGCAAACTCAAGGATTTCAAGAAATTTTGAAAAAGAGTAAAGATCATTTTGACTTGTTGATATTGGAATTGTGTATGAGACAGCCTTTAGGGTTGTCTCATGTGTTTGAGGCTCCAGTTATTCAAATAAGTTCGTTCGGCCCTGGGCTAGAAAGCTACAATTTAATGGGCGGTCCATCACATCAACTTTTTTACCCAAATTCATTTCGACAAAGAATATTTAACCTATCTATATGGGAAAAAATTAAAGAAATGTACACGTTCTATTCCATTTCAAACTTGTGCGATAAAAAGGAGAAAGAAGCATATGATATGATAAGAAGAAATTTTGGGCCTGGTGTTCCTGAGTTGAGCAAACTAAAGAAAAATGTGGACATGATATTTCTAAACATCCATCCTATGCTAGAGGGAAACTTTCCAGTTCCTCAAACTGTGCAACATATTTGGGGAATACATGCTTTACCGAAAAAAGAGCTACCAAAGGTAATGATTGTAGACAAAATAAAATTGAATTAGGAATTCAAAAATTTCTTGCCACGGGTTTGTACACGGATGATTTTTTTAAGGGTCAGTATGGGAAAATTCTAAACTATAAAAGATAGAGAAAAACGCTCTTAGGAACCGTGATCTGCCGTGCTATGGAAAAAGGCGGTTAAGTGACAAATGTACTTTTCGAGAAAACAGCGGAAAAGGCGGCAAACTAGTTTTCTAGAATTCTATGACAGTTAAAAATTATTGGTTAATTTGATTTGATAGATAACATTTCATAGCAACTAATTACATTTTTTATAAATTAAAATAGTTAAATTTACTATTTTAAAAACATTAATTGTACATTTAGCTAAGTATATCTAAATAAGTTTTTGTAATAATGCTAGATTAAAAGGCGGCTAAGTAGGCCTTAGCCGCCTTTTAGCGTAGGAGGCTACTTAGGTATTATACCATTGCTAGGCTAAAAGGTAGCTACGTTACTAAACTGCTTTTTAGTTAAGGAACATCTTGATGAAATGTTGAAACAATACTAATCAATATCGCGGTAAAGTGACAAAACCGCCTTTTAGGTTAGTTATTATCCAAATTTAAGAATAAATAAAATGTTAAACTAGTCTTAAAGGCAGCAAAATACACTTCATCATCACAAAACTACTTTTTAGCTAAGCATTAGTTGTAAAAAAACTAGTAAATATGTTTTAAAAAAGACACGTTTAACTAAAGAATTATGCGCTAATAATTCACAATTTACAACCTTCTGGCTTATCTTATTACAAAAACTACAAAGTGACGTTAAACTTTTCTGTAGACCATCACTAAGTTTTATTTCTATTAATTGAAATCAAATAATTTGTTAGTTTACTAACTTTAACTCTTACAAGAATCTATAAAGTAAAATAAAAAAATGCTATATTAATCATAAACTTTTGATTTTTCTTAGAACATTCACATAAACAATATTATGTTCCGTAATATTTTTTAGGAAAAAAAGTTTTTAAATAACTATCGAACAATTTGCTGGTAAAAAGGAGTAAATTGAGACTCTAAAACAGAACAGTTCTTTACTTTTCTTTCTTTCAGTTTATCATTAGTCTAAAGTCTAAAATGTAAACGATGTTTCTTCAGTCTCATACTTAATGTAAGTTAATAAAATTTGATTTCAATATTAGATTATATCATTAAATTTTTATTAAACTTGGATTGGTGAATGGGTGGATTATTTTATCTTTTGATTATTAATTGAAATGTTATTTTATTCTTATTAGTTCTATCTGTCACCACATTATAAAACTCAATCATCAGTTTCTTCATAAGGATTTGTTGAAATATTTTCCCAAAAATGTTTTTATGTGTTGGCATCAACTTGTTCAATTTATTTAAAATGTTATGCTTTTTTGATTCTTTAATTTATGTTGGAATAGTCCTAGCAGTAATAACAGTTGCTTCGTTCTTTTGTTTTAAATTTGCATTTATAATAAAACATAATTCAATCCAATTACCTTCATAATCTATTTTGTAGAATAAGTTTTGTTTGCCACGTTTAAATATTGCCTGTACAATGTCTCGAATGTATGTCCAAGGTTTGGAAGTTAAAATTCTACGGCTTGATGTAAAATCTTCAAACGCAAACTATCTAAAATCGAATTTTTTTCTTTTTTCTAATTCTCCATGTATTGTACAGAGTTGCTGATCGACATTTTCTTGTTTGGTGTTATCGTTTCTGTTTCTTCTATTTCCTTGTAACTATTTTTTTACCTTCATTTCTACTTTATGGAAGTCCTTTATTCAATTCTACATCGTTTTCTTCTTCTACAAAAACAACAACTAATTCTTCTACTAATTCATCATATGCATTATATTTATTATTAATTATTGCTTTAAGACAAAGTAATTTTAAAGATTCTATTTGTTTGCATTTAATTACTTTTTCTTGAGTGTCTGTAACGTTTTTAATCTGTGTTTTTAGTGTAAAAATAAATTGTCCCATAGGTTTTAGGGCTAAACAATGAACCAGTGAACCCCATGTACATTAACCAGTCATGTTAATCAAATTAGACCGTTTGCTGGTCCAGTAAACTATAATGTCGATAGATCTTGGGACCCGGACGTTATTCCAGATGTAGAGTCAAAGCAAGCTTCAAGAATGCACAAGAAAAGGCTCCATTTTAGAGAGTATACCTGATCGCGCTTCTGCTGATGTTATGCCCCCTTCTACTAGTGAGAGAGGGATGTTGGTCGGCTCTGATCCGATTAAAACGATACCTGAAAGCGCCACCAACCTTCGAGTCGATGGCGTTTTTACAACTGGAGTGTCAGCACCAACAGTCGAAGTAGAGGATAAAGAGAGTGAGGTGTTTGAGCCAACGATTCCTGCAAAGTCACGTCCTAGAAGTTTGCGTCCCATTGTTAATTATTAGTTATAAGCAGTATTCTTGAGATATATATCATATTACATGTAAGTTACTAATGTTACGGGAAAATAAAAGGGAAGTGATTGTTATGTATGTATAACGAGTGGTAGCTGCGCCTCCACGCATTGCTGTGGCCTATAATAAAACAGTATGAACCAAGCCGCGGTGTTTGTTAGTCACCTCCACGCCAGTTAAAAAACTTGGTTCGTGGCTGTAGGTGTATGTGGGGTTGAGTGGCCTTGAATATGTTGTTGTTTGTGGTTGGCTGATATTAGTCTTCTTCAGTGACGGAACTCTTTAGTGCTAAGTGGTGGAACGTAATCTTTAGCTTTGAAAAATTTTCAGAGTCGAAATCTTTAGTCTCATCATCATCATATTAGCTCATATACGTCCCCACCAAGGATCTCGAGCCTACCCTGAATTAGGGCGATCGGGCCTTTGTCAAATACGCGGGCTCAATGCGCGTTGGTCGACTTCACACACAACTTTCGAGTTCTTTGGCAGGTGTGCGCAGTTCCCGTCACGATGTTTTCCTTCACCGTAAGAGCGTGGGATAAACGTACATATGATATCGAAATTCAAAAACACATTGGTACGTGGCAGGACTTGAACTACGACCTTCCGGATAGGAGGTAGCGGCCCTTGTTATTACGCCACCGACGCTCTGATCAGATTTTATTATTTTGTTCATGATAAATATCAAATCCGGTAATGAAGAATTTAATTTTGACTTTACCATTAAGTCTTTGTATATTATTATTTATTCTTCTTTATCTATTCTTTGTATTTGTCTTTTATTTATTTCTACATAGCTTTCCAAAACGATACTAACAACAAAGACTTCTTCTAACCCATCATCTGCATTGTAAGTATTTGATATTGTCTACTGCTTTAAGACAGTGATTTCAAAGATGATTTTCCCTTGCATTAAGTTTCTTTTTCCTATGTAATAATGCTTTCAGTCTTACAAGTATCTAAATAACTTGCCTTAGTAGGTTTTGGAGTTACAAAGTTAACTGGATAGAGTTGAATAGGCTTTAGTAGGTTATTATTTGGGGTTGGGGTTAGCAGATATTCGTCTACTTCAGTGTTGGAATTAGTCAGTTCAGAGTTTAGTGGTGGAACGTAATCTTCGTCTCTAACGGAATTTTCGGAGTCGAAATACTTAGTAGCATCATAAGATTTGATCATTTTTTCATGACATATTAAAAGCCGGTAATGGTTAATTACATTTTATCCACTAAATCTTTGTATATTTCTATCTGCTCGTTTTTATTTGCCCTTTGTGGTGGTCTTTATGTTTTTTCTACATCGCTTTCCTCAAAAATAATAACAAAATACTTACTTCTTCTATCCCATCATCTGCTTTATATTTATTATTGTTAATTGCTGTAAGACTTAGTGATTTTAAAGAATCTATTGCTTTGTATTCAATTTATATTTCTTGAGTAACTGTTATGTTTACAGTCTTACTACTGCCTAAAAATTACCTCAGTGGGATTTGAGGTTAAACAGTGAACAGGATTGGGTTGAGTGGGCTTGAATAAAATGTTGTTTGGGTTTTATGTTAGCTGATATTTGTCTTCTTGAGTGACTTAACTATTCTGTTAAGTGCTAAATGATGGAACGTATTATTTATCTTTGACGGAATTATTAGAGTCCTTATCTTAAAGTATGAAAAACTAATTTTATACTCATTGATCTAAGTAAATATGGGTTATGCCAGGAAGTAAGGTTTTGTCCAAATGGAATTATCATGTTCATGACAGAGCAGTTCCGGTTTTATAGGCTGCAATTGGTATGTGTCAAAGGGTTTTTTTCTAAGAGTACTTCCGAGTGTTTCTTACGATATGCAACATCATAGACTTTTTCTAAAGTGTGATTATTTGGTAAAATATCTATTATTACCACACATTTTTACAATTTTCTTGCTTTTGTGAAACTTTCGCAATTTTTATCTGTAAAAAAGTAGTTGAAAGTTTTTGGTAGGTATGTCTTACACAAATACAAAAAAAAGCTACATTTTTCGTTCGTCATGTTATGTCAAAAACTAAATTGCCCGCAAGTACGTATTAAATAGTCTTTCTTCTTTGCCGCAAGTTGATTACTACTTGGTTGAAAACTGTCGCACTTCTCCGCGCTAATCTAACCCACACTGAAGTTTACACCCTAATTTTGAGACTGCACTTAGTGCATTCCTCAGGTTGCTAATGAAATCGAATATAAATAAATAATTGAATGTAATTATTTAGAGTTAGGAAAATAAAAACTCAGCACTCAAAATTACGTCTCGCGCCAAAATGTTTGTACGCGCTGCGCGCAATCTTCTCCACGACGACGACGTCCAGTTACTGTTATGTAGCACACTCTGATTTACTATGAACCACCCTCTAATTCTCGATCAATTCTTCGATCGACAATCATTTAACGGCCTTTTAGCGTAGTATGTCATGTAACTGCAGTTTTGCTTAAAATAATATATTTTTTATTATCAGATAATATTAAGCTATAAGGCCGTTACTGCTTTCTTGTTTAGTATGTCATTAGTTTACATTACTTAATATACTAAACTAAAAGGCAGTTAAGTGAACTTTGCGTTTGTTTAGTGTAGTATTAGTGAGATAGCCGCTTTATAGATAAGGACGCCTATCAAATGTACATATAACACTACAACACTATAAAACAGTAAAGGCATCATAGCGTCATTTTTGCTTAGCTGAAATATGTTGCGGCCTTATAACTTAGTATTTGTTGGTATTAGTGTAGACTTTTAATGAGTAAGATAGCCGTTAAAGTAATTTAACGTCTATATAGACTACAAACTTAGACTTGCAGCCTTTTAGCTTAGTATAACTTGAAAAAATCTGCACTTAGCCGCCAAAATGCTTAGCGTATCTCGAAAAGTAATGAAGATAAAAATATACCGCCCAGACAGGTCGACGCGGAATCGAAAACTCAATCTGACTGGTAACAGAGTTCAAAATTTGAGAAATGTCACTTAACGGCCTTTTACCGTAGGAGGGCAGTGATCTTGAGATCACATTTTATTTTCTTTAACATTGATGTTAAAGAAAATAAAATAGCGTTTTAAAAAAAAATTTTTAGGTTCGAAGTTATGGCTTGTTATGAAAAAAAAATTGACGTGATTACGTCTTTTAAATCGATTTTTTTTTTTTTTTTGAAAGGACAAGCTTGTTCTTGGCCATTGGGACCTTTACAACTTCACCGGGCAGGGGAGGCGAGTACGGAAGGCACTCAACCTAGTGCAAAGCAAAAAGATGCAACTGCCTAAGGGCGCCCAGGTGGGCACGGACCTCGGCTTAGGTCGTTGCTTGGACGTGGGAGGGTCGGAGAGAAGCGGCCTGGTATATGCCGGTAGCGCTGGTAAGCGCCAGAAGCGGGGGGACGCCGCCCTCGCCGGCGATGGCAGAATGTCGGTGCAGTGTTTCTCTGTGGGTTAGGGGGCGGGGTCAGGGCAGCTACGGCTAGCGTGGTCGGGTCGTCGGGGTCAGTGAGTACGTGTCTGGGGCGTCGGATTACGCGAATGGGGTTCGCGTGTAGCTCGTAAACGGCGGCGTTTACGAGTAGCGGGTTGGGGTGGTGTTCGGCAGACTTAAAGTATCGGATGGAGGCCTGCTTCAGGTATTGAGCTATGGTGGGGAGCTCTAAATTTTCATTCCGTAGAAACCACGGGCAGCCCGTGGCTCTACGCATGAAGCGATTTTGGATTAGCTGAAGTCGGTGAAACTGGTGTGAGCGAAAGCTACACCGGCATAGGTGAGGATGGGGCGGATGCAAGTTTTGTAAAGTGTCACCTTATTTCTAAGGGACAGTTTACTCTGCTTGTTGGTCATGGGGTAGAGACGGCCTAGTACGAACGCGGCCTTGTTTCGAACTCGTTCTATGTGATCCTTGAACGTCAGTCGACTATCCAGGGTTACCCCTAGATACTTGACCGAGCGTTCCCAAGGGATAGGGCTACCAAACATAGTGATGTTGCGGTCGATGGGGTTTGTGATAGAACTGAGTTGTTTGAAGGTAAACAGAATCGCTGCGCTCTTCTGTGGGTTTACCTCGATCCTCCATTTCCTAAACCAGTCTCCTAAGACTTGGGCTGAGGATTGAAGGCTTTTGACTATAAGAGTCGCGGATCGGCTGGACAGATAAAGCGCGGTGTCATCTGCGAAAAGCGCGAGATTGACACTGGGGAATCGGGGCATGTCGCTGATGTAAAGCGAGAAGAGCGTGGGGGCAAGTACGGAGCCTTGGGGGACTCCCGCTCTGATGGGTCGGGGGAAGAGAAGACTCCTTCTAGGCGGTAGCGGAAGCACCGATTTCTGAGGAAGTCTCGTAGGATGAGTACAAGCCGGTCTGGCAGTCCCAGCTGATATAGCTTGTATATCAAGCCGTTGTGCCAGACTTTATCGAAAGCTTTCGCTACATCAAAGAAGAGGGCTCCTGTATACTGTTTGCGGGCGAAGCCGCTTATTATGTGCTCCGTTAGGCGGTGCAACTGTTGGACGCACGAGTGTTTGGCTCTGAAGCCAAACTGCTCGTTGGGTCTTTTAAATCGATGAACACGGGCTGTGTACACGAAAAAGTGTGACGTCATTGTCGCGTCACGCCTGAGTGTCACACGTTCACGTTACCCCTATCACGTTACGCCTGAGCCAAGCGACTTTATTTATGCTACATTTTATTCTGTACTCGTACTTGGACGGACGGACGGACGGATGGAAGAACCGTCAAACTAAAAAGAGGAGTTTTTTATACCTAACATCAGTGTGTCAATGGATTAAAAGTACTAGGCTTCCAGGAGCTTACAAGAGGTATTCCTATGCGGTCGATTCTCTGTGAGGAAACACTAAAGTCCATTTTGATTACTTGTATTGTTGACGTGATAAACATGGACTTGGACGTGGATTTGGACTTGGACTTGGACTTATTATAGATGCAAATGGTGTTAAAAGCATGAAAATCAAAACGATTGATCTTAAGGCTACATGAATCAATTTAAGCCGAACCACCTAAAAAAGGAGAGAAGTTATGACGTAGGTAATATTTTTGTATGGAAAAAAATCTGAAACCAATCGTGTGTGATATCATTTGAAAGGGCTTTGTAAGAAAACTCTTAAAATGTATAACTTCTTGCCATTCCAGTCACTTGTTTTAAATTAAAATAAAAAACCATTTTCAAAAAATATCAAGTTTGGTCTGAATCAATTTTGATAAAATATACATCAAATAATACGTAAAATCCTCATAACTATCTTCATGAAATCATTTTTTTTTATGATTTGGGTTAAATTGATTCATATGGCCTAAAGAGCTATCTTTCCGATTTTCATGCTTTTAACACCATTTGCAGCAGATTTTTGAGTACTAAAATAAAAACTGGTGAATTATAAGTCGTTCTCGTACTAAGAAATCCAAACTAAATAAAAAAAACGTTATTCTTTTTTTTAAATGAATAGGTCATTGTTGTTCTCTTGTGGAGAGCCATGGTGCTGAGGAACCCTAGGTATGCGAGTCTGACTCGCACTTTGCCAGTATTTTTTTTTGCTTACTGCCCAAAACATTAACGACTCGGTCCTCCTATCCAGATGTACTGGATTCAAATCCGGACGGCCAATGTACCAATGTACCAATGAGTTTTTCGAAACTTACGTACATATACTCACCGATTGCTTCAACGGTAAAGGAAAACATCGTAAGGAAACCTGCACACACCTGCGAAGAAACTCGAAAGGTGTGTGTGAAGTCGACCAAACCGCACTGGGCCCGCGTAGTCGACTAAGGCCCGATCGCCTTAATTCAGGGTAGGCTCGAACTCCTTGGTGGGGACGTATATGAGCTGATATAATGAGAAGTAAAACGTTACGCTCCAGCACCGCGCCGCCTGCGCACCGGACTTGCAAACCGCGAGATGACGGGGAAAGGTGAAGGTGTTGCAACGCCGGAGCACAGAGGTAAAATACTAGTTATTTAGTAACACCATTTAACCACCAATGCGGCAAAATCCTTGCGGTGCGGAGCCCCAATGCATCGTGTGGCCTCTCCCTAATGAAGTTAGGGCCCTACCTCACTGAGACGCCATGGCTACGTCGCCGGCTACGTAGCCATGGTTACCTTTGGCTACCTTCAGTTGCCAAATGGAGTAGCCAGTGGCGACCATCTGTCAGTTCAGTTCTCTTATCCTCGTATCGAGAATTCTGTCAGTTCAAGCCGGTTGGACACTGAGTGAGTGAGACGCAGCTTTTTCGTGTACATTTTACTGGCGACGTCGCCAGGTCGCCACGGTCTCCAGACTCCACACAGCGAGCCGACAGTCGCGGCTACGCTTCCAAATTGGCGACGTTGCCAAACCGTCGCCAAGTGAGTTAGCTGCCATACATTCCAATAAGACTTGTTTGGATACGTGGCCGGCGACTTCGTCGTGGCGTCTCAGTGAGTTAGGGCCCTAAAGTAAATAATGAACCCAATACGTAACAGCCCAACCAATTAAAATATCACTTAAAATTAGTTTCCGTTTTAATTAATTAACTAACTTTTTACTTGTGCAGGATTTGAAAGACTACTTAGATAACTCAAAACACGGCGTTATCTACATGAGCTTTGGAACCAACACGGACCCAACGCTTCTGCCTCCAGATAAGATTCAACTTTTCGTCCGAGTTTTTTCAAAACTACCATATGACGTGTTGTGGAAATGGGATGGAGATGAGCTGCCTGGACGCACAGAAAATATCAAAATTAGCAAATGGTTACCGCAGTCTGATCTTCTTAGTAAGTTAGCTAAAAAGAATATAGCTATTTAAAACGATTGTTAAGAAACGGTCGTAATTCGATACGACTTGCGTGGTTGGGTAGATTATGTAAGTGAACTGACCTAAAGCACTGTCATTACCTGGATGGGTTTGATTGTTAGTGTTTTCTCTCCCAACCGGTTCCGTGCTTCACTATATCAGTCGCTTTGCCATTGTCAGGTGCCTTATAGCTAAAAAAACAGTGGGGTTCACAAAACTAAAAGTTTAAAATAAACTAAAAACCGAATTCAAAAATAAATTCACTCAAAAGTATAAATATTTTTTTTACGAATACACGAAATTAACTAACCAATCAAAGGGGAATCAAATTAGGGGCCTTCAATTTTTTTTGAGGTCGGTGCCAGCACACAGCTACTTACCTATTAAATGTTTTAGATTCGCTGGCTTTGCTGGCACCGACCTCAAAAAAATTTTTGGGCCCCTTATTTGATATGTAACTACCTTTGATTTCGTTATTGTTGGTTAATTTCATGTATTCGTTCATAAAAATATTATTTCATACTTTTGAGTGAAGTTCTTTTTGAAGTCGATTTTTAGGTTTTTTAAAATTTTATTTTTATTTTTCAATTTTTAGTGGTAATGCTATGTAACAACGTTAAACCCAATCACCTACTCGCCAATAGGAATCATAATATCACAATGGATGTGTTTCATTAACCGATACAGAGTCCTATAGCTTCCATCACCATCTCAGCAGCATTAGAGTTAAGAAGTCAAACCTTCCATCATCAGCTCACCTGAATAATCTGAAACAATACAACTATCGGTCTATACGTACTATCTAAGTAAAATATATTAAATTATTATCTTCTAACTCCTAACCGTTAAGGAGTTGTACCTTTTATCATCAGCTCATCAACATGACATGATGACTACTAGACGCAAAGACTTGAATAGCTTTAGAAAATACACGAAACACGTATTACGTGCCTATTAAATTTGAGAGGCACCCCCGATTTCCCTAGGATTCCGTCATCAGATCCTGACTTGGTGTAATTGGGACTACCTCGGGAGTATACTGTTTCGAACAAAAAAATAATTTTGAAAATCGGTCCATAATTGACGGAGAAATCGGTGAAGTTGAAGTTGAAGTTGAAGTTAGGGGCGGGCTGATTTCCGCAACCAGGCGACCACTGCGCCCATTTTGCGTGTTTGGCCGGCATCACTGCCAGCCCAGCTCCTCTAAGAAGCCCAGTAGCCCCCGTAGGTTGCCGACGACTTCCTGGAGTGACCTCGGGTCACCGAGGTGCACGACCCTGTACTGTGCCAGCCCCTCGCAATCCATTAGGATGTGGGCAGCAGTCTCCTCAGCCTCCATACACGCTCTGCATAGGGGGCTGTCGGTGATACCTAGAGCGAATAGGTGTTTATTAAAATGGCCATGTCCAGTATTAGCGGCTGTTACCTTGCGGAGCTGAGCTCTCCCAAGTCTCAGAAGCTTTCTGGATATTCCAGGGTTAGTAGCCGGAAGGGCCACCCTCGCTTGCCTGCAGGTTTCCAGGCCGGACCAGTACAAATTGTGTTCATTTCTTGTGCGATTCCTCAGGGTGGACCGTAGCCAGCCATATGGGAGGGGTTTTATAGGTTCCGGTCCCACGGCCATTAGCTCTGACCCTCTCCTGGCAAGCTCATCCGCCGTATCGTTGCCGCGTGAGTTACTGTGCCCTTTAATCCACTGCAGAGTTACGCCGCCGAGGATACATACCTCTGTCAATTTTTGTTGGCACTCCAGTATGAGCCCCGATGTGATCATGCTGCTCTGCAGGGCCTGTAGTACGGCTCTGCTGTCAGAAAGGATGCGGATGGGGTACTCACGCACCTCCCTTGCAGCAATCGCCTCAGCTGCCTTGATGATGCCCATACACTCAGCCTGAAAGACCGTGTTATGCGCACCCAGGGGATTGGCTATCCTGATGTTCAGATCCTCGGAGAAGACCCCTTACCCGGTGCCAGTGCCTGTTTTGGAACCATCGGTAAATACCCGAAGTTCTTTCAGGTTCTGACCCTCCCAGGGCTCCTCATGTAGCTGTACCTTGTATTTCATGTCAAAGACATACCGTTTAGGGATTCTATCATTCGTCGCTGCGAACAATGGCTCCTCCGCGATGATATCGTGCAGGAGCTCAGTGTGCGGGATCCTGTTTGTGCTCCAAAGAGACAGCAAGGAGAAATCGGTGAACAAACCTTAAAAAAAATATACACAGTCGAACATAGAACCTTCTCCTTATTTGAAGTCGTTTAAAAAATCAACGATAAACGCTTACTTAGTAGCAAAGAATAAAAAAAGGCAGATATATTCTGAAAAAAAGGGTTCGTATGGCAAGTAAATCGTTCAGATTTTAATAAATAATCTGGAATAATAAACTATACCCAGTATAATGGGCCTTATAAAAGTTATTTACAAAGTTTAATTAAAACAATTTTAACCATTTATAGTTTATTGTAGTCAGGATACATAGATTTCACGTTTTACACAGTAAGGTCGCACAAAAGGTATGCAGCTTATTTTTAAAGAAATATCTTCCAGCAGGCCCGAAGAAAAAGTTACAAATAACCTGGATTTATATAGAAATTTATATATATTACCCTAATTAAGGGTAGGCTCGAGCCCCTCGGTGGGGACGTATATGAGCTGAAATGATGATATAGAAATTAGCTTATTCCGATTTAATCGAAAAGAAGGAACAACCGCGTGTAGCTAGCTGGCCATAAGTACATAATAGTAAAGAACAGAGTATCATCAAAATCGTGAAAATCATTATTGAGGTAAAATAATACAATGTTTTATTTTATTATGTTAGAAACCAAAAAAAAAGTAAATATTTAAAAAAAAAAAAGAAACGGCTGCAGTCATAAAATTGACAACATTTTTCAAACCCAAATGGTATCTTAAGGACTACTTTTTGCGATACAAAACCGGCCAAGTGCGAGTCGGACTAGAACTCCGAGGGTTCCGTACCACCACACCTCTCCACACAACTACATACCATAAGGACAATGATACTTATTTAAAGCACATTACAAACAAAAGACATCAACGCTAGCGATAAAATGTGATTTTTTTCATTCGGACTTCTTAGCGCGACTACGGCTCACATTTTTTTTTAGTTTTTTAATCACAATTTGGCCATTTTTAATTATTTTTTGTTTAACTTCTATAGTATTCGTACTATAATCACACCAAGTTTCACAGTTGCATGTATTACCGTGTTTACGATAGACCTAAATGAAAAATACTTCTAAAGACCTTTAAAAAACAGGTTTTTTGTATAGAGACCCCATTATTTTTTCACTTTTTATTTTTTTTGTATTTGTCGTATTGAGGCAACAGTAATACACATTATGTAAAAATTTCAACTGTCTATCTATTACGGTTCATAAAATACAGCCCGCTGACGGACGGGCAGACGGACAGACAGCGGAGGTTTAGTAATAGAGTCCTATTGGTCCCGTTGGTCCCATTGGTCACGTTGGTCCCGTTGGTCCTGTTGGTCCCATTGGTTACCTGATGGGTTTACGGAACCCTAATAAAATTAGTTTAGGATTATACGTAATATTCGAAGTTTTAGCTGGTAATTGACCGAGACCGAAACAATGGCCAAAATTACTTTTTTGGCCACATTGTCCGAAATCGCAACTTTGTGCTATCCAAGTGACAGATAGACGTTTGTTGCTTGGTGTTGCACTTAGAATCACCCGCGATCACGTGTAGGGCATTCAGATTTATACCAAAGGCCGTATCCAACGCGACCATCGTACACATCTGGAATCAAGTGTGCAAGTTTCCTCACGATGTTTTCCTTCACCGTTAGAGCAATCGGTAAGTACATGTACGTAAATTTCGAAATACTCATTGGTACATTAGCCGTCCGGATTTGAACCCAGGACCTCTGGTAAGAAGGACCGACTCGTTACTCGGTTCGTCGATCACTAGTAGAAACTATACGATAATTCTTGTTAATCTGATAAAAAAAACTCCTTTTTCAGGGCATCCAAAAATAACACTCTTCATAACGCAAGGAGGTCTACATTCGACTGATGAAGCTATCACAGCTGGAGTGCCACTGGTGGGCGTACCCATGTTTGGAGACCAGTGGTACAATGTGGAGAAATATGAACAGCTCCAGATTGGAGTAAAGCTTGATTTAGAGACTCTTACCGAAGAAATGTGCAAGGAAGCTATTACAAACGTTATATTTGATCATAGGTAAATATGCATGTTTGATCATAGGTAAATATGAATATTTGATCATAGGTAAATATGTATATTTGATCATAGGTAAATATGTATATTTGATCATAAGTAAATAATATGCATATCCTACTAATACTCGTAATTATAAACGCGAAAGTTTGTAAAAATGTATGGATGTATGTTTGTTACTCTTTCACGCAAAAACTACTTACCGGATCTAACTGAAATTTGGTAGGTAGACAGATTAGGACCTGGATTAACACATAGGCTACTTTTTCCACGCTCGCGAGTCGCTTGCGGCTAGCGCACTGCGCACCCTCGAAAAGTCATAGAAACGTTGTCCACGCGGGTGAAGCCGCGGAAAAATGCTAGTACAGTATATTTTATAGTGATACACTAGCTGTTTCACGCGTCTCTACCAGCGTGGACATCGTTTCTTTGACTTTTAAAGCGTTAAAAATGTAGCTTATGTGTTAATCCAGGTCCTAATCTGTCTACCTACCAAATTTTAGCCAGTTCCGTTCCGTAGTTTTTGCGTAAAGAAGTAACAAACATACACACTCACAAACTTTCGCCTATATTTTATATGATTAATGAGCTGAATACAAGTTTATGAAGATAACCTTTAATTTACACAATACGTCATTAAATATCTAATTTAAAATAAATTTGGTATCAATAAACAAAGAAAGTCGATAGTTCAAGAAAGAGATCAATCATCATCATCATATCAGCCGAATAACGTCCACTTGCTGGACAAAGGCCTCCCCAAGGATTTCCACGACGACCGGTCCTGCGCCGCCCGCATCCATCGGCTTCCGGCGACCTTCACCAGGTCGTCAGTCCAACGTGTGTCAGGCCTAAGCAGTAAAAATTACAGTTTTTAAGCACGCTACGTTTTCTAGTGCGCGAACGCCACTCTAGAACTTTACTGCCCCAACGGCCATCTGTTGTACGAGCTATGTACCGTGTCTACTGCCACTTCAGTTTAGCGATTCTGTGAACTATGTCGTTTACTATGGTTCAATCGTCGAATACAAATTGGTTGGACAGCATTCGGGTAGCTTTACAACATCTTCACGTCTCAAATACCTCAGTGTCTCAATACTAAGATCTATGACCTGTGTGTGTTGCCAGTGATAGATAACATAAGATCCGAAATGAGACATGGTCGCTTACAATGAGCCTAAACGGCTCAAGGCCACCCATAGGGCGATGGAGCGAGCTATGCTTGGAATTTTCCTACGCAATCGAATCAGACATTTAGAGATACGTAGGAGATCCAACCGACATAGCTTTAGAGGTCTTGAGTGGCTACCAGACACCAGGTGATGTAGCAATGGCAGGCCTCCAAATCGACAGACGACTTGGTTAAGGTCGCAGGAAACCGCTGAATGCGGGCAATGAACAGGTTGTTTTGGAAATACTTGGGAGATACCTTTTTCTGACAGTGGACACCTTTCAAATCTGATGATGATGAAGGCAACAATTAAAGCAATCAAAATTAAATCCATTCCTCATGTGAAAAAAACTTGATTTGTTTAGCAGAAATTATAATTAGAGTTTAAAAAGCTTATTAAAAAGCGTCGGTGGCTCAACCGGTAACGACTCGGTCCATCTAACCAGAGGTTACGGGTTCAAATCTGGACGGCCAATGTACCAATGAGCTTTTCAAAAACTTACGTACATACGACTTACCGATTGCTTTAAGAGGGAAGAATAGCTTCGCGATCCTAACGAAATAGGTATTTGGGAAAACATTTGCTATCGCTCGTGCGCTCATGCCCCCGGGCATCGCGTACAGCACATACAAAGAGCCTCATCGACGGACGCTGCCAGTTGGCGAGAAGTTGCGACGAAAGGCGGAGGTTTTCTTACGTACCTACGGATAGTGATTGTTGTGGCGTCTCCGAAACTCCGATACAGAGACATTGAAGGTAATAGCAGTAGGTAATAGGGATAATTTCAAGTGAGTATTTTGTTATGTAGATAATAGTAATTAGCAAGGAGTATAAACTAAATTGATTTTTGATAAATCGGCTTGTTGACGATATGCGCCCTAAATTACTGAAATTTTGTATTGTAAGGTTATTTAGGTATTTGCAGTGTATCTAAAATAAATAAAGGTTAAAAAAACTAAAAAACACGCTTTAAAAGTACATCACACTAAAAAGTAAAAAATAATTGTTAATATAAGATGAAAATAATAATTAACGAAAAATATAACTAGAATTACTAAAATAATACTAGATTATTGTGAAAAAGCGTGGGGCGCTCTGTGCCATATTTTTCGTCGATCGAGCAACCCACACTTTTTCACAAATAAGACTAGTATTTTTTGTTAATTATTATTTTCAACTTATATTAAGAATTATTTTTAACTTTTTAGTCTGATGTGCTTTAAAAGCGTGTGTTTTAGTTTTTTTAAACTCTATTTATTTTTTAATTCAAACTTATGAAATTATTATATTGTCGCTGATTCTTGATAAGTCTACAAAATTTGAATTAAATGTGTCCGTTTAAAATGGGTCAAAATCGAGTCCAAAGTAGTCGGTTACATCCAAACATACAGGTGAAGCATTTTTTTTTAAATTAAAAATTTGAGTGCGTTTGGCTGCACCTCACCTGATAATAAAACACCCACTAAAAGTTCACCCAATAAAAGTTCTGAGGTAACACTTATAAAAAAAATAAAAAAACATACAGTCGAATTGAGAACCTCCTCCTTTTTGGAAATCGCTTGGAAAAAGACGAAAATTGACCATTCCCCCCATTAGGTGATTACTCCAAAACTACAAAATATAGTTTATTGCTTGTAGATTACAGGAAAACCTATAAGAATTCTATCAATTGTAAATAAAGTGGTAAACTCAATTTATTACGTAAATTTACGGAAAATAGTTTACTAAAACACCACTAGATAGCGCTAGTGCATCTTAATGTGACGATTTCAAATGTGATATTTTTAATTATTTAAAAATCACCCTAAATGTCTTTGTAATTGTACGGAACCCTCTCTACGCGAGTTCAACTCACACTTGGTCGTTTTTTTTAGTTCACATAAGTTGAGCTACTTATGCCTTAGTAAGTAACATGACTTCTAATATCTAAGCAGTTGTTTGCGAGTGAAAAAATAATAGGTAGATACTTCAATTAATTTATCGTTTGGTCTGTTTGCGAAAGTGGGACGTTTTTTTCCCTAGCTGGGGACAGCGGGACGAACAGCCTGAAAAAGGGACTATGGTCACGTTTAGTATAGGTACCGTTTTTTTTTTAATTCTTATTCGTGGACCGTTGAAATGAGTAGGTGGATTAGCCACATTACGGTTTTGGTTTTATTAGGGCTCTGAATTTTTTTTTTTTTTCGAAATGACAAGGTTGTTGGCCGTGGGGGCCTTTACAACTTCACCGGGCAGGGGAGGCGAGTACGGAAGGCACTCAACCTAGTGCAAAGCAAAAAGATAAGGGCTCTGAAGCAAAACAACGAACTCTAATGCTAGCACATCACATCGCTATTCGTGTTCGCGTATTCGTCTTAATCGTCCAAATGCGACGATGGCAAATTCGGCTACATTCACGAACATGTTTAGCTGCTGTAACGTCTTGGAACAGCGAAGTACAAACACACAATCGTTTACAAAAAAAAAGCAATGTAATCAATTTTGAGTTAGGAAGAAATAAAACTATAATCACTGGTCAATCTTTTTCTTGAAAACCTACTAATATTAACTTTTTCCACTCCCAGAATTTTTTAAACAGATAGATATCGATAACGTGGGTGGAATCCCATCTCTACTATCGACTTCAGCATCGACATCTCTATTGTACGTGTGCTTTGCTTTCCCCCCGACCCCTAATCGTGCGATAGAGAGCGTTGCAGCTCGCAACTGACAATAGGTACTTTTCTGGACGAAATTCCCATTTCGGGAGAAAACGGTTTTCACTAACTAAATCTCAACAAATCTCTTTGATTTTGATGTCGATCGTTTCAGCACAATATATTCTAGGTTTATAGGTTTCGCTTTTTTAAAAAAAATACATTGATTTTGTTCAAAAAACGGTTTAATTCGACACAGTTTTAATCACAAAAATTACGTTACTTGAGCTGCCTATAAGTTTGAATCTATAGCAAATTTTGAAAAAAGGAAAAGCTATAAACCTAGTAATTCATTGTGTCAATAACATACTAAAAAATCATGGTGATTGGAAAATATTTAGAAGTGGAAAAACGTTTTCTCTTTTTGTATGGACGAGTACGTACTATTCTTCCCTCTTAACGGTGAAGGAAAACATCGTGAGGAAACCTGCACACGCCTGCGAAGAAACTCGAAGGTTGTGTGTGAAGTCGACCAACCCGCACTGGGTCCGCGTGGTCGACTAAGGCCTAATCGGCTAGGCTCGAGCCCCTCGGTGGGGACGTATATGAGCTGTTATAATAATAATTAGAGTTGTCCTAATAATAATAAGAGTTTTCCTAATAATAATATTAATCATTTTCCTTAAAATAATATTAATTTTCCATATAGTAAGAGTCGTCAAGTTGTCCCAATAAACGCGAACAAAACGATTATCACTCTAATGTGACTGCCCCAGCAATGTACAAACACTGTACCTAATAAGATGTGACGCTGAATAGCTAAATATCAGTAGTTCGCTTTACACAACTTTCACGAACTTTTCGTTTTTTTATTTAATTTAATTCAGTTCTATGAGATTAATAATCAACGAATATTTGAATATTATGTGTTAGTGAGAATTTCTATGTATTATAATTCATAATATTATTTAGTTCATGCTTGGGCAGTGGCCAAGTTAACTCCATTTCTATGTATGATAATTCATAATATTATTTAGTTCATGCTTGGGGCAGTGGCCAAGTTAACTCCATTTCTATGTATGATAATTCATAATATTATTTAGTTCATGCTTGGGGCAGTGGCCAAGTTAACTCCATTTCTATGTATGATAATTCATAATATTATTTAGTTCATGCTTGGGGCAGTGGCCAAGTTAACTCCATTTCTATGTATGATAATTCATAATATTATTTAGTTCATGCTTGGGGCAGTGGCCAAGTTAACTCCATTTCTATGTATGATAATTCATAATATTATTTAGTTTATGCTTGGGGCAGTGGCCAAGTTAACTCCTTTTAGTAGGAAAACTATTTGACTTCAGTCACTTCAGAAGGTTTTATATGCGAATTTAGGCGAACAATTTTCACGCGAATTTGCGAAGATCATGTTGGTCACATGTACAGGGTGGTCATCGACCTAAAAATACGCCACTCTTGTATTTTTAGGTCAATGGCCATTTGGAACATCTGACCAACATGACTTTCGCAAATTCGCGAGAAATTTGCCTGAATTCCCAATCAAAACTTTTAAAGTGACTGAAGTCAAATAGGTTCTTAGTGATTTTTGGGTGATAATCGTATTTTTAGCGTTTATTGTGACAACTTGACAACTTTTATTAATATTAGGACATAATTCACAGAGGGGTTATTTTTTATATTTTTCATAACATCAAGTGTTACCAATTGTGAATAAAATAAAAATTATCATCAGACAGTTAAACATAACTCATGGAGACATTTTCGAGTAAATTTTTGGATATTAGGTCACGTAACCGACGTCTGGTGAAGATCGCAGGAAGCCGATGGATGCGAGCAGCGCAGGACCGATCATCATGGAAATCCTTGGGGGAGGCCTTTGTCCAGAAGTGGACGTTTTTCAGCTGATATGATGATGATGATGATGACATCACGTAAATGACCGCCTCTTACAGCCTTACAAAGACGGGCTCTTAAGAAAACACTTATCATTAGTTTTCTTAGAAAATGAAGAGTTATCAACCATATTTCAGCTCGGATGTTCATCTTTAGCTGCTCGATTGTCTAGGGTTTGTTAATAAACACCTTCCCTTTTGAATAAGCCCAGAGAAAAAAGTATGTCGTTCTTAAAAAGAGAATTAGTGGGCCTGTTAAATGTAAAAAAAACCAAGCACTGAATGACCGAAGATGTTCAAATTTAAATTAAATGATTTTGTTTCGTCGGGAAATGTTATTTCTCGAAAACGGCTCCTACGATTTGATTGAAAATTGGTATGCGGGGGTTCTTGGGGGCGAAAAATCGATCTAAATAGGTCTCATCTCTGGAAAAACGCGTTTTTCCAATTATAACGCAATGCGTCATAAGACGCGCAGTATGTATCATATTTTCACAAAGCTTTAGTGTTCGTAGCCGAGCGGTTACCGAGTCTAGCTTACAAACTGACTGGCCCAAGTTAAAATCCTTATTATATCAGCTCATATACGTCCCCACCGAGGGGCTCGAGCCTACCCTGAAATCAGGGCGATCAGGCCTTAGCCGACCACGCGGGCCCAGTGCGGGTTGGTCGACTTCACACACAACCTTTGAGTTTCATCGTAGGCGTGTGCAGGTTTCCTCACGATGTTTTCCTTCACCGTTAAAGCAATCGGTAAGTATATGTACGTAAGTTTTGAAAAACTCATTGGTACATTGGCTGTCCAGATTTGAACCCGGTGCCTCTGGTTAGAAGGACCGAGTAGTTACAGGTTGAGCCACCGACGCTTTAAAAATCCTTACAAAGACGTATATTTTAATTTATTTTTTTAATGTTATGTTATAGCGGTACTAATTGTGAATGTTACTAGAAATGTCACATTTGTAATTGGTAAGCCCGCTTCCATCTTTGGCAACATCGTCACTTACCACCAGGTGAGATGTTGTCAAGGGTTTACCAATTGTGAATAAAAAAAAAAAATAGTAATGACCTTTGCGCCACCGATTATTAGGCTAATGCCTGAATGCGCCGTACAGCGCAAAGAAAGTCGCATCCTTACAAATATTATAAACTAGCTTTTGCCCGCGGCTTCGCCCACGTGGACATAGCTTTTATGACTCTTTTTAAAGGTGAGTGGTGCGCGAGCCGCAATCAGCTCGCAAGCGTGGACATAAGTTTTCTCCAGGTACCTCAGGAACTGTATCGGGCTATTCGGATAAGCAGTCTTTGTCACTTTCCACCCCCCCCTCCCCAACAAATTCTATACAAAAAATCACTTTAATCCGTTGCTCCCTTTGCGACGCCACCGACGTGCGCGAGCGTAGAAAACAGTTGTCCCCAGATCTCTCGGGAACTATGTCAGGATATACTTATTAGTAAATTATATTTTCCACCTCATCTCTGTGCTAAAAATCGCACCAATCCATTTTTTCGTTACGATTTTAAATAAATTTGCGAACAAAGAGTATTGTTTTAGTTTCCTCAGGAACTGCATCGGGCTATGATTATTTCCACAGATAAAAGGTTGACTATTTCATTCCTAGTGATACAGGCTACCTGCATGCCAAATTTAATCAAGACTGGTAGAGGTGTTGAAGTGTGAATAGGTAACAAACAAACAAACACATTTTCACATTTATAATATTAAGTAAGGATTTCTAAATCTTAAATAAAATATAGAGCGTCGGTGGCAAAACGGTTAGGGCCACTACCTCCTGTCTGGAAGGCCGTGGTTCGAATCTGCCACTTACCAATATCTATACGAATATCGATTTCATACTGGTATGTACGTTTATCCGATGCTCTTACGGTGAGAAAAACATCGTGAGGAAACCTGCACACGCCTGCGAAGAAATTCGAAGCTTATGTGTAAAGTCAATCAACCCGCAATGGGCCCACGTGATCGTCTAAGGCCAGATCGCCCTAACTCAGGGCAGGTCGAGCCCCTTGGTGGGGACGTATATAAACTGATATGATGAAATAACACATTACCTATATTATCCAAAAACTAATTCAAATCATTATAGGTATCAATCTAGTAATAAAATTTCCTAACAATATTAATATGGGTCAAATCCTCGAGTCGTATCAGCTCCAAAGGAGCCCAAGACGCACTTCTCGTTGCTGCGCTGGGTGGCAATAGACAACCTTAGCAGCAGGTAGGACCTCACGTCACATCTCCTCTCTCGAAGGCGAAGGCCAATCTCCTTTGTGAAGGCAAAGGCCTCTGAGGGTTCAGCAGCCGGTTGTCTCACAGACCAGCGAGCGGCACAAAGCAGTAATATGCCTCCAAGACCGAGTACTTATTATGCTTCTTTCTCGCCGCAAATTGAGCAGTAGTACCGTACGGGTGAGGAGTGAGGCAGAAAAAGTGGCTTCCCAAAGCAAACACGTTCCTCTCTGCCATAGCACCTGTTTAAAACCTCCGGCCTTTTGCCATCAGATCGACTAAAGCCCGGCCGGCGGCTGCATCAAAGATGGAATATTTCATCTGGCCGAGACCAGTGCCCTCCGAGTGAGGTCATTAGGGAATTGGTGACGTGGGAATCTTCACAAACACGACTGCAACTCAGTGAGTGATGGACAATTGCCTCCACCGTGGACCCGCAAATACGTTGATGAGGTTCACAGATATTGATATTGCAGGCGGAGAGCAACTGCCACACGCAAATAGTCGCCGTCAGAAGAGTTCCCATATCTGTGCCTCCTGTTAAAAGATGCTAAACTCGATTTATGTGTTTTTATTTTTTTACACGATTGGAATCTGTAAAAAAAATACCTCACTGTTCGTCTATGAAACACGTACCATAGTTCCAGAGTTTAAAGTAGCGTATGCTGAAAAATACATAAAAGAAATCCACTCAAAAGTATGAAAAAATATTTTAATGTTTTAATACAACTTAAGCGCGTTTTATTGTTCCTGCAGCGCCATCTATTGACATTCTGCTATGATTATAATGTTTGGTATGTGTAGCTAATAAATAGAAAAAAAGTACTCTATTGTTATTATTGTTAGTATCGATAGATAATTTCCCACGGGACCTCTTTAGTTTTCCGGGATAAAGAATACCCGACTATACAATGATGGTCAAAACACCCCATCTCAATGTAAAGGTTTCATATTGTTACGTTGAGCCAATCTAAAGATACAATTTTTTGCATTCCTGTAGAAAACCTAATTTTTTTGGGATTCACAATGTCCCAGTTTTAGTTCGCGATAAGGGTATCAACGTGTAAAATTTGATTGTAATAGGTTAAGCCACATTTGCGTGGTGAGCCATTCTATAAATGAATACTTTTGATTTTCCCACGGGAACTCTTGAATTTTCTGGGATAAAAAGTATCCTATATGTTAACCCGGGCTATAAGGAACCACCATACAAAATTTCATCAAAATCGGCCCGGTAGTTTTTGCGTGATGCGCGAACATACAGACAGACAGACAGACAGACAGACAGACAAAAATTCCAAAAGTTGTTGTTTTGGCCTCTGTATCGTTAGTAATGTCCACCACAGTTATTATTTTCCAAAAATATTTCATGTACAGACACGGCCCCGTTACAGTTTTATTATATTAATAGATGTGAAAATGAAAATGTGTTTGTTTGTTACCTTTTCACGCTTCAACGCCTTGACCCATCTTTATGAAATTTGGCATTTAGGTAACCTGTGTCACGAGGAAGGACATAGGCTACTTTTTATCCCGGGAAAATAGCATAATCTGATTCAGTTCCTGAAGGAACTAACTAACTAACTATTTTAATAATAATCACCCTAAAAGGCAGTCATTAAAACGATGTCCACGCGGGTGTAGCTAGTGACTTTTATATTACTGACTTATCTGCTTTGACGGCACATGGACGTAACTCTTGCATAAAATAATTTCAAAGTGTTTGCTTTCTCACACAGCTACCGACGAAATATAGTGCGTCTGCGCCAACTGATACAAGACCAGCCACAGACTCCGCTGCAGCACGACCAGCTTCAGACGCCGCTGCAGCGCGCCGTGTGGTGGACGGAGCACGTGCTGCGGCACGCCGGCGCCGCGCACCTGCGCGCGCCCGCCGCCAACATGCACTGGACGCGGTACTACGAAATCGAACTAGTACTTACTGTACTAGCTGCGTTAACAATTATATTTACTTTATGTTTAACTAGCTTTTGCCCGCGGCTTCGCCCACGTGGACATAGCTTTTATGACTCTTTTTAAAGGTGAGTGGTGCGCGAGCCGCAATCAGCTCGCAAGCGTGGACATAAGTTTTCTCCAGGTACCTCAGGAACTGTATCGGGCTATTCGGATAAGCAGTCTTTGTCACTTTCCACCCCCCCCTCCCCAACAAATTCTATACAAAAAATCACTTTAATCCGTTGCTCCCTTTGCGACGCCACCGACGTGCGCGAGCGTAGAAAACAGTTGTCCCCAGATCTCTCGGGAACTATGTCAGGATATACTTATTAGTAAATTATATTTTCCACCTCATCTCTGTGCTAAAAATCGCACCAATCCATTTTTTCGTTACGATTTTAAATAAATTTGCGAACAAAGAGTATTGTTTTAGTTTCCTCAGGAACTGCATCGGGCTATGATTATTTCCACAGATAAAAGGTTGACTATTTCATTCCTAGTGATACAGGCTACCTGCATGCCAAATTTAATCAAGACTGGTAGAGGTGTTGAAGTGTGAATAGGTAACAAACAAACAAACACATTTTCACATTTATAATATTAAGTAAGGATTTCTAAATCTTAAATAAAATATAGAGCGTCGGTGGCAAAACGGTTAGGGCCACTACCTCCTGTCTGGAAGGCCGTGGTTCGAATCTGCCACTTACCAATATCTATACGAATATCGATTTCATACTGGTATGTACGTTTATCCGATGCTCTTACGGTGAGAAAAACATCGTGAGGAAACCTGCACACGCCTGCGAAGAAATTCGAAGCTTATGTGTAAAGTCAATCAACCCGCAATGGGCCCACGTGATCGTCTAAGGCCAGATCGCCCTAACTCAGGGCAGGTCGAGCCCCTTGGTGGGGACGTATATAAACTGATATGATGAAATAACACATTACCTATATTATCCAAAAACTAATTCAAATCATTATAGGTATCAATCTAGTAATAAAATTTCCTAACAATATTAATATGGGTCAAATCCTCGAGTCGTATCAGCTCCAAAGGAGCCCAAGACGCACTTCTCGTTGCTGCGCTGGGTGGCAATAGACAACCTTAGCAGCAGGTAGGACCTCACGTCACATCTCCTCTCTCGAAGGCGAAGGCCAATCTCCTTTGTGAAGGCAAAGGCCTCTGAGGGTTCAGCAGCCGGTTGTCTCACAGACCAGCGAGCGGCACAAGGCAGTAATATGCCTCCAAGACCGAGTACTTATTATGCTTCTTTCTCGCCGCAAATTGAGCAGTAGTACCGTACGGGTGAAGAGTGAGGCAGAAAAAGTGGCTTCCCAAAGCAGACACGTTCCTCTCTGCCATAGCACCTGTTTAAAACCTCCGGCCTTTTGCCATCAGATCGACTAAAGCCCGGCCGGCGGCTGCATCAAAGATGGAATATTTCATCTGGCCGAGACCAGTGCCCTCCGAGTGAGGTCATTAGGGAATTGGTGACGTGGGAATCTTCACAAACACGACTGCAACTCAGTGAGTGATGGACAATTGCCTCCACCGTGGACCCGCAAATACGTTGATGAGGTTCACAGATATTGATATTGCAGGCGGAGAGCAACTGCCACACGCAAATAGTCGCCGTCAGAAGAGTTCCCATATCTGTGCCTCCTGTTAAAAGATGCTAAACTCGATTTATGTGTTTTTATTTTTTTACACGATTGGAATCTGTAAAAAAAATACCTCACTGTTCGTCTATGAAACACGTACCATAGTTCCAGAGTTTAAAGTAGCGTATGCTGAAAAATACATAAAAGAAATCCACTCAAAAGTATGAAAAAATATTTTAATGTTTTAATACAACTTAAGCGCGTTTTATTGTTCCTGCAGCGCCATCTATTGACATTCTGCTATGATTATAATGTTTGGTATGTGTAGCTAATAAATAGAAAAAAAGTACTCTATTGTTATTATTGTTAGTATCGATAGATAATTTCCCACGGGACCTCTTTAGTTTTCCGGGATAAAGAATACCCGACTATACAATGATGGTCAAAACACCCCATCTCAATGTAAAGGTTTCATATTGTTACGTTGAGCCAATCTAAAGATACAATTTTTTGCATTCCTGTAGAAAACCTAATTTTTTTGGGATTCACAATGTCCCAGTTTTAGTTCGCGATAAGGGTATCAACGTGTAAAATTTGATTGTAATAGGTTAAGCCACATTTGCGTGGTGAGCCATTCTATAAATGAATACTTTTGATTTTCCCACGGGAACTCTTGAATTTTCTGGGATAAAAAGTATCCTATATGTTAACCCGGGCTATAAGGAACCACCATACAAAATTTCATCAAAATCGGCCCGGTAGTTTTTGCGTGATGCGCGAACATACAGACAGACAGACAGACAGACAGACAGACAAAAATTCCAAAAGTTGTTGTTTTGGCCTCTGTATCGTTAGTAATGTCCACCACAGTTATTATTTTCCAAAAATATTTCATGTACAGACACGGCCCCGTTACAGTTTTATTATATTATAATTTATAATTTATCAATTATACAAAACCTTAAAAAACAGAATTACTGCTGTTACTCATATAATAAAAATGAAATAAACTCAATATGTTTATTATGTTTTGGTTTTGGGTGTGACTTATCCCTTATCATCATCATCATCATATTTTAAGTCAAAAGATGTTCACTTCTGAAAATACAAACCTCCCCCAAGAATTGCCACAAAGACCAGTCCTACGTTACCCGCATCCATCGGTTTCCCGCGACCTTCACCAAGTTTCTGGTGCTCCGAGTACGCTACGTTGCTGTCTAGGCTACGTCTGCCGGTACGTACGCCACTTGAGAACTTCACAATCTAAGGACTGATGATGGTGGCTGATTTTTTATAACAAAATTTCTGTCACTCGCAATCCACGAGTACTCCTTTTGTACACATACTTTTTCAATATTTTTTGAGACGTAAAGGGAACGGTTTTCACCTCATTAGGGGCGTTGAAAGCATGGATTAAAAAAATAAAGTCATGAGATCACCTGCCTATGTAAAATACTGAGTTCTGGCACACCTTAGTCACTGGCGATCAAATGTATGAAACAAACGCGTTCCTACGCACACAGTCTAAGCTCGTGTAGGTGAACGCGTACCATGCTTGTGTGAGTGAGATAAGACGTGCTGAGGCAGGGAGTGACCATACTGTACGTAGTACTCTTTATTATACTGTGGTTCTGGTCTCTTTAACCGACTTCAAAAAAAGGAAGAGGTTTCTCAATTCGACCGTATATATATTTTTTATGTGTGTTCGCTTAATAGTTCGATAAATTAAGAGATATCTCAAGGGTGGTACCGTGATAAGGAAACCAGGATCTGATGATGTCATCCCAGAGAAATCGAGAGTTTAATGTTTGAAGTCGGTTTTTTTGTTTAAACTTATAGCTTTTTGTATCGCGATGAGTTGGTATGTCTATGTCATAGGGATACCACATGGATTTTGGGTGGATTTATAGTAAAACATTATTTTTCTTAAATCCAAAAACTTTTAAGGTGCAAGCTTTTAATATTGCATTGTTACGAGATATAAATATGCATGCAAAATTTCAACTCAATCGGAAACCGGGAAGTGGGTCAAATTTTACTTGCAATATTCCACCCGAACAAACATACAACATACATTTAAATAAAAGCTTGTAATTAATGAAACAATAATATGATGTTTTATTTAGACCTGCATTTCACAAGAGATCGTATGGCCTATGATATGGCATTGATGGTGGCGACACCCACGACATAACCTCATCATCATCATCATCATATCAGCCGATAAACATCCACTGCTGGACAAAGGCCTCCCAACCCAAGGATTTGCACGACGACCGGTCCTGCGCTGCCCACATCCAGCGGCTTCCCGCGATCTTCACCAGGTCGTCGGTTTCTCGCGTGAAAGGCCTGCCTACTCTACGTTTTCCGGTGCGCGGTCGCTACTCGAGAACTTTACTACCCCAACGGCCATCTGTTCTACGAGCTATGTGCCCTGCCCACTGCCACTTCAGTTTAACGATTCTGTGAGCTATGTCGGTTACTTTGGTTCTCCTGCGGATCTCCTCGTTTCCCACGAGCGGGGCAGTAAAGTTCTCGAGTGGCGGCCGCACATTGGAAAACGTCGCGTAGGTAGGCCTCCCAATCAGTAGGCCGATGACCTGGTCAAGGTCGCGGGAGGCCGCTGGATGCGGGCAGCGCAGAACCGGTCGTCATGGAAATCCTTGGGGGAGGCCTATGTAGGGGAGTGGACGTCCGTCGACTGATATGTTGATAATGATGATGATGACCATTTCATATAATGTTGTCGTAGAATTGGCCATTACGTGTTACGGATTGACTAGCTAGATCATGAAATGGCTAGCCACATCATGCGAAACAATCCTAAACTTGCCTTCCACCTCCTCCCAAGTACATAATGCACTGCCACATGACATGAAAGTAACTATATCCGTTTCATCATCATATCAGCTCATATACGTCCCCACCGAGGGGCTCGAGCGTACGCTGAATTAGGACGATTGGGCGTTAGTCGACCACGCGTGCGGTTTCATCGACTTCACACACTACCTGCGAGTTTCTTCGCAGGCGCGTGAAGGTTTCCTCACGATGTTTTCCTTCACAGTAAGAGCGTCGGATAAACGTACATATGAAATCTAAATTCGAAATCACATTGGTACGTGGCGGGATTCAAACTACGACCTCCCGGACAGGAGGTGGCGGCCCTAGCCGTTACGCCAACGTCGCTGATGATCCGTTTCATAAGACTGAAAAAATATTTGTACGAGCACTGTGCTTTTATTCTATTGATTAGTGGGGACGCTATATCATAAACCTGGTGGTCTAGCGTATCTGGTAGATATACGAGAGAGAATGATGAATTCTTTACTATTAGTAATGTTATTTGGTGATATTTGATTCAATTTTCTTTTATTTTTATAAAAGCTGGGCATTAATATAACAATTTTTTTTCCTATAAATATTAAAATTTTTATTATTATTTGTTTGTCAATACACTAAAAAATATTTCTAGAATCAGATTATAGGCATGTTTTTTGGACTAATAAAGTGACTTTATTTGTAAATAGCTTTAATAAGTAATTGTTGTCTTGCTTAAAATATTTATACCTTTTTAAATTACTAATTGCAATATAATCAGAATGAAATAGAGAACAAAAGTTTTAATGTAAAGTGATATTTGCACACCTAAATTTAAGGTTGAGTTCGCGCACTTCAACACTTTACACAAAACTGTTCCGTATTCTTGAACAAAAAATATGTAATATTATTATAGGTTTCTGTATTTTTTCAAAATATTAAACCCAGTTGTTCCGGAGATAAGAGGAGGAATGGTCAATTTTCGCATGTTTTCTTAAATAACTTCAAAACTCCTAAAATTATAAAAATGTATATTTGAGATTTTCATAACAAGCCCTTTCATATTATATGTCACTAATTATAGTTTACAAAACTTTTTTTAATTTTTGATTTACCCCCAAAGATCAAAATGAGTTTATACGTTACACGTACATCTTTGGGTCATAGACTTACGTAATTATGTGTACGGAATTTCAACTCAATCTGTCTAGTAGTTTCCGAGCACAGACGTACGGACAGACAGACAGGCGAGTAATTGTAGTTCCGTTTTTTTCCTTTTGACGTACGGAACCTTAAAAACTGAACCGTTAATTTCATAGACCCTTCAACCAATATAACAGCTATGGACCGGCCCACGCGAACAGCGGTTTTGATGCCCACAGAATGAGTGTATTCGCTCATTTCGCATTAGTTGATCTATATTCCCCAAAACTTATTTCGAAAGGCCTAAATAAATTGAATTAAGTATCTCATTCGTGCTACATTTCGACTTGATATGGGCGACTCCGCGGACTTCGCCGTTCTTGTGGTCGCGGGGCATCCACACATCCTCTAATGTGCCAAACTTGGAGAAGGCTTCGGAGAGTTTCTCCTCCGTTAGACATCTTTCACAAACTATAAATAATCTTGAATATGTCGGCCAGTCTTGAGAACCTTCATCATTGCGTTTACGATCCATTGTTTCTGTGGTACTCGCACGGATCACTACTATTTGTAACAAGCTAAGTACACGCCTCCACAGCACAGAGAAATCTACCACGTCTCGCTATGTCTATCATTGTTTATATTTGAACGAGAGACTACAATGATGTGAGTGTGTGTTTGTGTGCAGATGTAATTGACTCATTTTTTATGAGATTAATTACGCATGGATAGGGCCGGTCCATTATATTTGGTCGAAGGATAGACCTACTATATCTGGAATTAAGTAGGTACTACCTATTCAGAAAATAAAGCCTTTCTATATCACTGAATTTATTTCACTGAATGGGAATATTCGGTGCACAATCATAAACCAGTGTTATACCTATTAAGACGGCCTCAATGATTTTGTATTATCGGCGAATTTTCACTTTACAACGACATTTAAAGCTTTTTTGAATTAAACAACAAACTAATTTAAGAAAATTTTATTAGTTGCATTTACAAGTGATGATGATGATGATGATTTATCTGACCGATTTCGGTCATGGCGACCACTTCGACTCCTAGTCGGTTTGCCGCGCGTGCTCTCGAAGATGTTCTATGTAGCCAATCGTCGCTGCGAAACTCCTCGCGCACTGAGGGAATTTAAGTATATGCCACCCTCGTAATTGTATGAAATGGTCGCAGGTGGTCGGGCCCTTTACTGATCGCGTTTGGTATGAAGGTCAGCTTTACACTGACCCTCGAACTCGCGCACTTGCTCATTGACAATCCTGCGCCATTCAGGCCGTTCTGCTGCCAAACTCTCCCATTGAAAGGGTTCTATGTTGCATTCTTTTCCTATGTCGCTTTAGAACATCGATGTTTCCGCTTACCCTTCCCCAGTTCAGAATAGTAGATGAGCTTCGCCACTCTCTCCTCCTTCATACGTGATACGTACGCGCTCTTTAAGTCGCACAATACGACGTAATCGACTGTCGCTAAACGCGTGCGTATAACGAAACGTTGTGAAATATTTCACGGTACATATGTTCAAACATTTACTTATGTGACCTTGGAATAAATTGATCGGACTGAACACCGAGCAAAAACTCTCAATGATATGAGGTCGCCTTTAGTTGTTTGTGAATGTCCTAGGAGACTTCTGTGCTTCTGAAAAGAGCTGGATTAGCTGGACTAGCACACAATATCTGCACGTATAAATGACCGGAAAAGAGTCTAAATGCGGAAACGATTGCATTTAACCAATACCAGCTATAGGACGGCAGCATTGCTAAAACCCACAATACATAGGGCGCAAAAATATTATAACATCTTGTTTTCTCCACATTTTTTTCAAAAACAATTCTTGACTTACGAATGATAACCATTTTAAGAAACCTTTCTTTTGAAACGTAAAATCTGTTACAATCAATACATAAATTAAATTAATTGTAAGTATTTGGTAATAAACGAGACAGTTACTCCTCCTTCGTAGGTATATATTTAGTACACAACTGAACAAATAAAAATGTAAAAAAAACATGTTAAAGTAAAAATATATTCAACATGCTTGAACAGTAATTTTTGTCATGTTTAACAGTTAACATGTTCAGAGTCGTTATAACGTTTTGCTGTCTTATTTTGATGGGATATTCTTGTAAAGCTACCAGAATACTGGCAGTGTTTCCGGTTCCAGCGATTAGCCATCAGGTTTTGTTCAGGCCTTTGACACAGGAACTGGCCAAGCGAGGACATGAAGTGACTGTGTTAACAACAGACCCTGCTTTTCCTAAAGGAAAAACACCACTCAATTTAATTGAGATAGATCTACATGATCTATCATACGAAATACTCAGGAAAGTGTACATAAAATCAATCAGGGGAAATAAAAAAAAAATCATTACTCAATTTGAAGCTATATTACATAACGACAATATTCTGTTTGAGAAGCAATTGCAAACTCAAGAGGTTCAAGAAATTTTGAAAAAGAGTAAAGATCATTTTGACTTGTTGATATTGGAATCATGTGCGAGACAGATGTTAGTTTTATCTCATGTATTTGAGGCTCCAGTAATTCAAATAAGTTCGTTTGGTCCGACGATAGGAAGCTATGAGTTGATGGGTGGTCCAACACATCCGATGTTATATCCAGATTCTTACCGACAAAGAATATACAACCTTTCTTTATGGGAAAAAGTATCAGAATTATACATGCTCTATTCAATTTCGAACTTGTACAGCACAATGGAAGAAACAGAAATTGCAATGTTAAGAAGAAATTTCGGGCCTGATGTTCCTGACTTGAGAAAATTGAAGGAGAATGTGGACATGACATTTCTAAACATGCATCCGTTGATGGAAGGAAATTTCCCAGTGCCTCAAACTGTGCAACACATTTGGGGAATACATGCAATGCCGGAAAATGAGCTCCCAAGCGTAAGTATTATTGACAAACAATACAAAGTGAGAAGAACAAAATCAGATTCGCTTATCTGTGGATAAAATAGATAACATTTAAAATCATTTAAATAGATAACATTAGAAATCTTTGAAATCATTTGATGTTCGATTTTGTATAGCTTATTAAATTTCATAAATATGCGTTCTCATATAAATTAATTAACTACTATTTTTTTCAGGATTTGAAAGACTATTTAGATTCCTCAAAACATGGCGTCATCTACATGAGCTTTGGAACTAACACGGACCCAACGCTTCTGGCTCCAGAAAAGATCCAAGTTTTCATCCAAGTTTTTTCAAAATTACCATATGACGTGTTGTGGAAATGGGATGGAGATGAGCTGCCAGGACGCTCGGAAAATATCAAAATTAGTAAATGGTTACCGCAGTCTGATCTTCTTAGTAAGTTAGCCAAAAGGATCGCTCTTCAGTCGTTCGAAACTAAATGTACTAATACTTTGAAGATGTTATACGTAAGTTTCGGCGGGACCGAAGTTTGGGCTGGTTTTGACCGAAATAGACAACATGACCGAAACTTGTTTTTTGGCCAAAACCAAACCGAAACGTAAACTTCGACCGATTACTTATAGAAAATAACAATCAATCAATCCAGACCGAT
This sequence comes from Coleophora flavipennella, assembly GCA_947284805.1. Lineage (NCBI taxonomy): Eukaryota > Metazoa > Arthropoda > Insecta > Lepidoptera > Coleophoridae > Coleophora > Coleophora flavipennella. The sequence goes on from OX369290.1 coordinate 11,720,153, forward strand.
TTTGGTCTCGGCCGTTGCAATCATGGATTGGTGCGACGTTAGTGCGCTTTTAAGTGACCGACAATAGACATAAGACTTAAGAGATAAAATGTATTTAATTTACGTACATAAAAGACATATTTTTTTATGTTATACTAGAAACTATACAATTCTGCTGAACAAAAAAACCTTTTTTCAGAGCATCCAAAAATAAAACTCTTTGTAACTCAAGGAGGCCTACAGTCCACTGATGAAGCTATCACAGCTGGAGTTCCACTAGTGGGCATACCTATGTTTGGAGACCAGTGGTACAATGTGGAGAAATGTGAACATCTCAAGATTGGAGTAAAAATCGATTTTGAATCTCTTACCGATGAAATGTTTAGAGAAGCTATTATGACAGTTATTTTTGATCATAGGTAAATATGAAGTTTACAAAAATAAATTTTATTTTTTTAAAAACAATTAGAAAATAATCAAAATTTGATTTAAGTGACGATGATTTCGAAGATGGAAACTTGCTTACCAAAATTTCCCAACGCAATGGGGAACTGGCTATCTTATCATCTGTGTATGAGCGCGTCTTGCGGGGTGTGAACTGGCCGCGGGAGGGGAGGCTGCCAGCCACGGCACCACCGCCATTAAAACACGCAATGCATTACATTCTCTTTGACCGTCGCCCTTTCCGTTCTGCATCTTCACATTGAGTGCGCATAGAATAGCGAATTTTGTTTTACACATCTATGCTGTAAAATTTATGTTTGGTGGCAAGACTTAAATAACTTAGTGCAACTTGCATGGTCGCACCGAACACGCAGGTTAACTGACCAAGGGCATTGTCTTCAACGGGTTGTGTTTGATTGTTTGTGGCATTTATCTCGTACTTTTTTTAGGCTTCGTAAGCCACGTTAAGGCATTGTTACCGAACCCCCACCAATTCGGATTTGGGCCCCGATTGCGGAGTATGGCCTTACCTTCCCAATTTTGGGAAAAGACGCTTGCCCCTTCAGTGGGGACGTTTTTGGGTTGTTTACGATACTGCTTCAACAGTACAACTTTAGTTTTGCGCACGCCTAAGGCAACTGGCCTCTTTGAGGATATATAAAATACCTGAAAATTACTTACATAGTCCATTTGCTTTACAACAGGAGGTCCCAGGGTTAGATTTCCGGCGGTGTCAACTTTGTAAGACTCGGTTTAGTTGGTGGTAGGGCATTTTCATAGCCCGCCTAGCTAGCGTCCTCCATCTTATCTAAGTCTTGCCGCCAAATATCAGTGTATCGCTGTGTCTCGGCTTGAAGATAAAATAGCCAGATCCCCATTTCGTTGGGGAATCTTGGTAAGCCCGCTTCCATTTTCGGCATCATTGTCACTTACATCAGGTGAGATGATGCCAAGGGCCTAAAAATTGTGAATAAAAATAATAAAAAAAACAATTGGTAAGTGCTTGAAATCATTATACCTGATGGTAAGTGATGATGATGCTGCCAAAGATGGGAGTGGGCCTACCAAGATTCACCAACGCAATTGGGAACTGACTATCTTATCTTCTATGCTGTTAAAATTTATATTTGATGGCAAGACTTAGATAACTTGATACCTTAGTGAAACTTGCATGGTCGCACCGAACAGCAGGTTAACTGACCATGGGCATTGTCTTCAACGGGATGTATTTGATTGTTTGTGGCATTAATCTTGAACGTTTTTGGGCTTCGTAAGCCACGTTAAGGCATTGTTACCGTACCCCCACCAATTCGGATTTGGGCCCCGATTGCGCAGTATGGCCTAACCTTCCCAATTTTGGGAAAAGACGCGTTCCCCTTCAGTGAGGACGTTTTTAGGTTGTTTACGATACTGTTTCAACAGTACAACCTTAGGTTTGCGCACGCCTAAGGCAACTGGCCTCTTTGAGGAATTATAGAAGACCTCAAAATTACTTTCTGCCTCGAACAACTACGCTTGACATAATAATATATTTTTTTAATTTTTTTAATTAATTTTGTATTCCTCTTTGGCATATTCTAACTAAGTACTACTATACCTTTGGTTTATATCCTCTTTACATTACATTAACTAAAAAAAAAGATGTCTGCTGGTTAGGTGGTAGCAGTACGTTGTGTGTGAACAAATTTAAAATAAAGTGGTAAAAACTCATATTTGGTCCTGTATTCATCAACACCCAAGAACATTTTTTCACGCCGTCTTTTCGACTTTTATTCATGGTCCTACGAAGCCGAATTCTTTGAAGCAACCTGCGACGACATTCTACTTAGCACGTGTGCGGGTGAGAAAAGTGACTGCAAGAACAGAAACCAAATAACTTACTTCCAAAACCACTACATACTTACTTACTTGGCAAAAGATTCTTACTGGTGATTATTACAAGCCTACTACAATTGCTGAAGCCCGTTTTTGGAAAAAACCACACCTACAAAACACCTACTAGCACTGCCTACCTACATACTTACCAAAGCAATCTACATACTTACGTACTTCGTGGAAACATTCTTTCTTCCCCCTACTACAATTACTGAAGCCCTTTTTGGAACTATTCATACCTGCTTACTTGCAAACTGCTGAAAACCAAGAAGACCTATTTTGGACATCATTCTCGTGAGTTTTCTACACACTTACCTACTACCTACATACTGTGTGAAAGCTGCTTACTTCGTCTACGTGCATCCTAACAAAGAGAAATTCAAATCTTGCTGTATTGCGTGAAACTTGCTTACTTACTTCATACTACATACTACGTGCATCCTGAAAAGTAAAGAACTACATCTTGCTGTATTCCTTACGTAAGCGTGAAACTTGCTTACTTCATACTACATACTACGTGCATCCTGAAAAGTAAAGAAGAACTACATCTTGCTGTATTCCTTACTATTTGGCGTGAAACTTGCTTACTTCATACTACACACTACGTGCATCCTGAAAAGTAAAGAACTACATCTCGCTGTATTCCTTACTATTTGGCGTGAAAACTTCTAACCTACTATACGTGCATCCTGAAAAAGAACAATCTACGAGTTGTCTACGAGTACCTACATCTTGCTGCATCCTGAAAATCCCTGTATCGGCATCTAGTTATTTGGAACAAGACAAGAACAAAGCAAGCATATTTAACCTACCTACTGAAACGCTAACTATCGTTTCGAGCCGATCTCTTTTGTCGCGTTTCATAATTAAATTCTTTTTTGATGTCGTTGCTCTATGCTATTTGAATTTGAAAATAGTTGTTATTTTTTTGACAAGAGAAAAACAAAGGTTGATCGTGGTCCCGTCGAAAATGTTGTGAATTTAAATTTTTTTGTACAAATGGTGTTATAAGTTATTGTTGAGGCCCACAATTTTATTCTGTGGTAAGTAATTTGTATAAGGAAACCGCTTTGCGTGTATTTTTGGTACTGCGGCAAATTACATTTATATAACTCCGTAGGGTTTCATCCAGCCCCTGCGAGGTTGGCGTCCCCGAGGTTTTGCCCGATAAACGATTGAACCTGGGTTGGAGCAGTGCTGATCACCGGCCAGTCCTTTCTACTGCCCGCCCAGCTGCTCGCCATAAGGGAAGTGAATTTGTTTTGTCTTTTATCCCGAGCGACTCTCTGACTCTGTGACCTTTCTGCCGACCTGGAAGATTTCCTGTTTCCAGTTTCTAACTATTAGTTTTTTATTTCAAATTTTAAAAGTGTTTTGTATCTGATACATATTTTGTTAAAAAGATTGGGTAATTCAGATCAGACTCAAATTTTAAACTTAGTAACTTATTTAAGTACCAAAGGGACGGCGACGATCGTTGCCTGCCGGCATACTATAAAATAACCATTTTATATACAAATAAATTGTAACCTTAAATTTATTTCCCTAAATTCTCCATAAATATATTAGGTCATTGTTTTTTTTAATTGTCTACACGGTCAACCGAAGTTTATTGTTTATTGTTCCTTACTTTTAAAATAATCATGAAAATACATATATTCTAATTTACCCCATAATATTTTTTCCTTAAAACTCCGTTTAGGCCCGAACCTCTAAATCTTACGTATCGTATGTGGCAAATTCCGTGAGGGTTTTTATCCCCAGTTCCCAATTATTTTTGTCACATATTTATGGGGAGGGTTTTTATCCCCAGTTCCCAATTATTTTTGTCACATATTTATGGGGAGGGTTTTTATCCCCAGTTCCCAATTATTTTTGTCACACTACTTACTGTGAGTTTGTTCATTGTTTCAATTTATCAATTAACATAATACACATAATTACCTGCATTTTCAAGGAATGAAACTTTAGTCCTAATTCATTCTAATTTCTATAGATTAAGCAAATTTACAAAGTCACCTAGATACCTTAAGTTGAGTAACCATTCCTTCAAGTTTAAACAAAGGTTAGATTGATTAATATTAAGTTCTTACATACTAAGCATACTTACTTGTTTAAAAAATCATTCTTAATTAATTACGTACTATATTCTTCCTATAAATTAGTATAAAAGTGTTTACCTAATAAGTTATTTTGTAATAGGTCATCTTTGTTACCGTCATCGCAGCTAACTTCGCTAACTTAACATTGCGTCTTACTACTCTGTGTGTGAGCGTAAATTTATTTTCTTTTCACTGCATTTTACAAAATTGCACATTTATTGTAATAATTACATCAAATCTAAGGTAAAAATTGTTAATTTTAAAGTTTGAAAGTGTTACATAAACATAGTCATGGCTGAATTGAGTAATCTTGTAAGAAAACGAGGTGTTTTAAAGGGTCGTATTACCGTATTTACAGGTTTCTTGTCGAAATTGCCAAGTGATGGAAAGTTAAATTCACAGCAAAAAATGGAATTAGAACTTCGTCTTGGAAACTTAACCGATGTGTTGTCCTCTTTCGAAACGTACCAGAGTTCAATTGAAATGCTTGTAGAAGAGACTGATCAATCCACGCAGCTTCAGGAGCGTACCGACTTCGAAAACTCGTACTTTGAGGCTATGGGAAAGGCCCATAATTTGTTAGCAGAACTCAAAGGTACCGTCACAAAGCTAGAACGCAGCAGAACTTCATCGGAAAATAGTGATTCAACAATGATTGACAATAACAGCACAACTAACGTGGATTCCTCACCTAAAATGAAGGTGAAATGTAAGTTGCCCATGATTCATCTTCCTAAATTCAGTGGTTCATATGAAGGTTGGCTAGAGTACCGTGACACTTTTTGTAGTTTAATTCACTCAAACAATAGCATTGATGACATCAACAAATTCCATTACCTGAAAACAACTTTAGAAGGCAGCGCAGCAATAGTTCTTCAATCATTGGAAATCTCGAGTGCAAATTACCAACATGCGTGGAAAATACTGTGTGATCGATATGACAACAAACGATTGCTAATTAACAACCATGTCACTGCTATCTTTAATTTACAACCTATCAACAAAGAATCCCCCTCATCTATTAGGTACATAATAGATAGTTTAACTAAAAACCTACGAGCGCTTGAGACACTCAAGGAACCCACCAGCCATTGGGATACATTACTTATACATTTAACTTGCACTAAATTAGATAGCATCACCAGACGTGAGTGGGAAGAACATATTCCAACCTTAAAAGCAGTGAATTATGAAAATTTCATTAAATTCCTCAGACATCGCGCAGACCTGCTGGAGACCATCTCCACGCAGAAGCTGCATGCGTCGCCGCCCGCACCACGCTCTGCGCCAACCGCTGGCACGCAGGCGCACCGACCGAAAGAGCGAGGTTTTGTAGTAGTTGATAAGCAGTCAGACCGATCAACAAACAACAAGGTAACACCAGTATGTCCAAAATGTACTGGCGATCATTTTCTTTTTGGTTGCAAAAACTTTCTATCTATGACAAACAAAGAACGTGCTGATGAATTGCCACGATTGAATGTTTGCTTCAATTGTCTAAAGACAGGTCATTATCTCAAACACTGTTGGCGTAGCGGTTGTAGGCTGTGTCACAAGCGCCATAACACCCTTGTACATGTAGAAAAGTCATCTTCAGTAAATGATAAGCTAAGTACGGCACCTGAAACATCTGTTAGTCAAAATGTATCACTTATGGCAAATCAGGATGCAGGTCAGGTATTATTATCGACAGCTCTCGTTCAAATACAAGGTAAAGACGGTACACCTGTGGTTGCCCGAGCACTGTTAGATAGCGGAAGCACGTCCTGCTTCATTACTGAAGCGTTATGCAATAAATTAGATTTACAAACAAAAAATGTAAGCACTTCAGTGTTAGGAGTAAACAATCAACATTCTAATCTTACTAAAACATGTGAAACGAAAATAAAATCGCGTACTAATGAATATAAATTTAATACAACTTGTTACATACTGCCTACTATAACAAGCAATGTTCCTTCTCATAGGGTGGATTTAGACATACTTAATATTCCATGTGACATTGTCCTAGCGGATCCTGAGTTTTACCTGCCTTCTCACGTCGACATACTGCTCGGAGCAAACGTGTTCTGGGATTTATTGGAAGGTGGTCGATTGAAACTAGGTCGAAACAAACCTTTACTTTGTCAAACTAAGTTAGGTTGGGTGGTGTCAGGTTATTGCCCTACTAACTTTAAGCACGATGTTAAATGTAATTTTATTCAGCACAATGATGAGGTAGATGACAGTCTTACTCGGTTCTGGAAGCTAGATGAGGGTTCAATCAGGCCTGAAAGTGATTTTTATTCACCTGAACAGCTTGCGTGTGAAGAACATTTTGTAAGGAACACCACGCGACTTCCAGATGGCCGCTTCTGTGTTCGTCTCCCCCTGAAACAACCTGAAACAATGTTAGGTGACTCATACGAAAAAGCAAAAAAAAACTTTCTTTCTTTGGAGCGCCGTCTCGAAAGAGACAGTACGTTAAAATCTATGTACACTGACTTTATTCATGAATACGAACAGTTAGGTGACATGTCAAAGGTCACTGACCCCACATTGGAAAAACAAGGTAATTTTTTGCCACATCATGGTGTACTGCGTACTAGCAGTCTAATTACGAAGGTGCGAGTCACAGCATACGTACTTCGTTTCATACAAAATTTACGTTCTAAAAATGGAAATAAAGTGACTGGTTTTTTACAGTGTGATGAATTGGATAGAGCAAAAAACTATTTAATCAAAGTTTCACAGATGGAAAGTTTTGCATCCTATAAAATACTAAAGAATAATGGTAAATTAAATCAAAGGGATTCACTTACTAAATTAAATCCTTATGTGGACGCTGACGGTCTAATGCGTGTAGGCGGTAGGCTTAGTAACTCAAATTTTAATTACGAACAGAAGCATCCTGTCATTTTGCATTCTCATCATACTTTTACTAAGCTGCTGTTTAATCACGAACATACTAAACTCTTTCATGCTGGTCCTCAAGCCATGCTTTCTTCAATCAGACAAAACTATTGGCCTATCGGTGGCAGAAATTTAGCAAAATCTACTTACTATAAATGCGTTTTATGTACTAGAATGAAGGGAGTTACAACATCACCTATCATGGGCAACTTACCTTCTCACAGAGTTCAGTTTGAGCATCCTTTCCAAGTTGTTGGTGTCGACTATGCGGGACCTATTATGTCTGCCACAAAAAAGGGTCGTGGCTCTTCCTTGTACAAAGTCTACATTGTAGTATTTGTGTGTTTTGCAACGAAAGCAATTCATCTCGAAATCATAAATGATTTAACTTCTGAAGGGTTCATGTCAACATTATTCCGATTTGTCAGTCGTCGAGGTGTACCATCTGACGTGTATGCCGACAACGGTACTCAATTTGTGGGAGCCTACAATGAGCTGAAACGATTTCTAGCTTCACATTCTAATGATATTTCTGAGCAAGCTGCAAATCACAATATTCGCTTTCATTTCGTACCTCCTTACTCTCCACATTTTGCCGGAATGGCAGAGGCAGGTGTAAAGGCTACAAAACATCATTCATTAAGAGTCTTAGGCAACAGTCACCTTACTTTTCCAGAACTTTCTACGGTCATTTATCAAATTGAATCTTTACTTAATTCGAGACCGATCACTTCTTTATCTGTAGATCCAAATGATATGCTGCCACTTACTCCAGGTCATTTTTTAATTGGGAGACCTCTTACTTCTGTCCCGTCTCCTAATTATGTAGATATAAGCTCTCATAGACTAAATCGTTATCAAAGATTACAACAATTACAGCAACATTTTTGGACATGATGGTCCAAAGAATATATTTCACAATTACAAGATAGGCAAAAATGGAGGCATTGTAAAGGTATATTAAATAAGAACATGATGGTAGTTGTAAAGGACGATAATTTACCTCCATTAAGGTGGAAATTAGGCCGAATAGTTGATGTATTTCCTGGTCGAGATGGTGTAACTCGAGTAGCAGATATTCGAACTGCCAATGGTGTAATAAGGCGGTCTTTTTCAAAAATTTGTCCTCTTCCTGTAGAGACACTAGATTAAGTGCGAATATAATTTTAAGTTATTGTTATATGCTATGTACATTCTGTCATACTAAGAAGTATATGTATATGTACTTTAGTTAAGTATCTCTTGTAATTTTTTATTTTTGTTGAAAGGCAAGCTTTCAACGGGGGGCGGTATGTCCAATTTTGTATTCCTCTTTGGCATATTCTAACTAAGTACTACTATACCTTTGGTTTATATCCTCTTTACATTACATTAACTAAAAAAAAAGATGTCTGCTGGTTAGGTGGTAGCAGTACGTTGTGTGTGAACAAATTTAAAATAAAGTGGTAAAAACTCATATTTGGTCCTGTATTCATCAACACCCAAGAACATTTTCTCACGCCGTCTTTTCGATTTTTATTCAATGCACAAGTAGGTTTTATCCGCCTCCGTGGTGTATTAGTTAGTCCATTCGCTTCACACCGGGAGGTCCCAGGTTTAGATTTCCGGCGGGGTCGACTTTGTAAGATTTGGTTTGGTTTGTTAAGCCTTCCACCATCTTATCTAAGTATTGCTGCAAAGCATCAATGTTTACAGCATTGATGTGTTCCGGCTTTTAGATAAGATAGCCAGTTTCCCCGTTGAGTTGTGGAATCTTGGTAAGCCCGCTTCCATCTTCGGCAGCATCATCACTTACCATCAGGTATAATTTCAAGCACTTACGAATTGTTTTTTTTTCATTATTTTTATTCAAAATTAGTAGGCCCTTGGCATCATAGCCTATGTCGTCCTAGCCTATGCCTAGGTAGCTATGACACAGGCTACCTGCATGCCAAATTTCATTAGGGTTGGTTTAGATGTTGAAGCGTGACAAGGTAACAAACAAACATATTTTCACATTTATAATATTAGTAAGGATGAGAGTTATTCTTTTGCTGTTTTTGGGCAAATTACATTAAGAAACAACAATTTTTTTCATTTAGGATTTGTTTGCTTCTCTCATAGTCGATTTACTCTTGGCAGGTATGGTTTGTATATTCTGTATATCTTGTGTGACCAATTAGAACTATTTGATGGTGTAACTAATTGAAGCTTTGCAGTGTGACCAATAGCTACAAAAATGAGACGTGACTTACTAAAAAAAATACAATAATGACCGATTGAAACAAATTATACAGGTCGATATGACCAGTTAGAAAACTTTTTTGGTGTGACCAGTTGTTGCCTAAATCATCTCACCGACTTAAAACTCCTTAAAATAGTAGGTAAGCGTACAGACGTAACTCGTGGATAAAAATTTGCTTTTTCACACAGCTACCGGCAAAATATAGTGCGTATGCGCAGAATGATGCGTGAACAGCCACAGACGCCGCTAGAGCACGACCAGCTGAAGACGCCTCTGCAGCGCGCCGTGTGGTGGACGGAGCACGTGCTGCAGCACGCCGGCGCCGCGCACCTGCGCGCGCCCGCCGCCAACATGCACTGGACGCGCTACTACGAAATTGAACTAGTCCTCACTTTATTAGCTGCTTTAACAATTGTACTTACTTTGTTTTTAATTATAGTTTATCAGTTATTGAAATTCTTAAAAACATATTTTCTTCAATTAAAAATAAAGTGAAATAAACTCAACAAACCTATTTACATTATGGCATTTTGAATTTAGGTGTGACTTATTTCCGTTATTATTACACACATTTTCGTATATATTTACACTAATTCCACATAATTTTTATGTGGAAATTAGTGTAGATATATATACCAAAATGTGTGATATAATTAGGGTTGCCAACTTTCTTTTTCGGCCTTAAGGGACAAACGATCATAAATCTTGATAAATACGGGATTTTTCTTTTTCACCCGGGACAAATAAAAATCATAGGATTTTTAGTCAATAACAGTCAAAATCGTAGTTAAACATGGTTATCAGTTTGGTTTTAATGAATTCGGCGTGCATTTGTTACGGGCGTCAGTCCATTTTAGAATCATTTGTGAAAATAATCTTTCGACAAAACAATTTGAGCTAGGAATACTAAAAATATAATAAATTACCGTGTAAACGTTGCCTACCTCGGTTTTAGAAAACTGCTGTATAATTTTCTTCCATTTTCAAGCGACTTTCAAAAACGAGGAGGTTCTCAATTCGACTGTATGTTTTTTTTATGTGTATTACTTCAGAACTTTTGACTGGGTGAACCGATTTTGATGATTAATTTTTTATTCGAAAGATAGTGCTTCCCGTGTGGTCTCATATAAATTTTATCAAAATGGGTGTAGTACTTTATTATAAAATTAACAAAAACCAAAAATAATAATGCAAAATTGTTCGAAGTTGTTGCGATGGAAGTCGGTTTTTTAACGTGTTTAGCGTTTTCAATTATTCGATAGCGTTCATGGTCCGTAGAATTTCGTAAAATACGAGACATTGGGTTGTCCCGGCGGGACATAGAAATTTATGCAAGAAATACGGGACGTCCCGTGAAATACGGGACGGTTGGCAACACTAGATATAATGTTAACCAAGAACCTACAATAAAAAGTATCAACTATTCATTATTACAATTTTTGTGCTTAGCAGCATACAAACTTAAAATTACTACTTCTTGAAAATGAATGGGCCGATTATAATGAAATTTTATACACATAAGCAAAACTAGGACGTCACGCCTAGGTATTTCAAACATTTTTAGAACAAAATGTCGTTTTTGACAGATGATTAAAAGTAAATCAGTTGACTAGCATTCGTCATCCCTATTCATGACAAAAAAATGGTTTTCACATCAGCTGCGTTGAAAGCGTCGATTTGAATAAAAAAAAATGGGTCATGATATTACGTAGCAATGTAAAAACCGACTACAAACGCACTAGTCGCCACTACGATTTTTGAAGGTTCCCCTTGATTTCTCTGGGATGTCATCATCAGATCCTAGTTTCCTTATCATGGTACTACCCTTGGGCTATCTCCTTTTCAACAAAAAAGGAATCATCAAAATCGGTTCATAAACGACGAAGTTGTTATGCACGAATACACATAAAAAAATGTACGGTCGAATTGAGAAACTTCCTCCTTTTTTTGAAGTCGGTTAAAAATACTGAGTTTTGGCATTATCATGGTATATCGTATATCATTATATCTATTAAACTGTTCCTTGAATATACATTTACTAACTTTCACCCGCGGCTTCGCTCGCATGGACATCGTTTTTATGACTGTATTTAAGGGTGAGTGGTGCGCGAGCCGCAAGCGACTCGCGAGCGTAGAGTTTACTCCAAATCCCTCAGGAACTCTATTAGGCTATTCTGATCAGAAGCAGCAGTCTTTGTCACTACCCACCTCCTCATTTATTTCTATGAATAAAACCACGTCGATCCGTTGCTCTGTTGCAACGCCGACGTGCTCGAGCCTGGAAATGAGTTATCATTAGATCCCTCGGTAACTATCTCGGGCTATGCTAATTAGTAGTGGATGTCATATGCCACCCCCTCAACCATATCTGTGCAAAACATCACAATGAACCGTTGTGATTTTGAAAAACAATCAGAGTCTTTTTTCAGTTCCCTCAGAGCTACACCCGACTATGCTATTTTCACGGGATAAAATTTAGCCTTTGTCCTTGCCTGTGCCACAGGCTACCTCCATGCCAAATTTCATCAAGATTGGTTGTGATGTTGAAGTGTGAAAAGGTAACAAGCAAACAAACACATTATCACATTTATAATGTTATATTAGTACTAACCCGAGTTGTTTTCGACTTTCCCGTGGTAATAAGACTTTTTCCGGGGTAAAAAGTAGCATAATGTCATATTCCAGGAACTAAAGTTTCATCCTGATCCGTTAAGTGGTTGAAGCATAAAAGATCCTTACAGACATCCACATATCTATACAAAAAACTTTCACATTTATAATTTTAGTAGAATTATTAGTAAGGATATAAATAAATAAAAAAAAATAAAAAAAATATTAACACAAATAAATGAAATAATTTATTAAAAATACATAATTTGAAAATGTTTATACTGGGTACCTAGTTTTATGGACTTTGAGATTTTTTTCTATACATTGTACTAATAGAAACATACCTAACTTTTCTTAATTTTTAATGAAATTTAAAAAATCATTCATCTATATTATCCTTGAAAGTATAATTTCAGCAGAAACGTAGAAAGGCTTCTACTCATCATACTGAACAACTTCTGTTTTACGACTTTGTTGAAAACGTAAAATTTTTTTTATACTCTTCATACCAATTTTGTGCATTTCAGTTTTTTTTTTTTGAGAATTGACTATGGGTTCCTTGGAGAAAGTTGTTCAGTATGACGAGTAGAACCCTCAGTTATCGAGACCTAAACTAATTTGGTTATAACCTGTAAAGTAGTGCTAGCATACAGTATGGACACTCCCTACCACTCTCTAAATTCCGACCTTACCCCTCGTCACCCAGATTGTTATATAGTTTGGTTCTCGAACGTAAAGGATTTCGCCGTGATTTGGTTGGCTCCGTCATTTGTTTTTAGAAATGTCATTTCACGACCGTTGTATACAGTGTCCGGGGTGTGATCCCAAGATCACCCGATTAAATCAATCAGTCAGGTGCGCCGATGATTCCAAGGGCTTACGACTTTGTTGAAAACGTAAAATTTTTTTTATACTCTTCATACCAATTTTGTGCATTTCAGTTTTTTTTTTTTTGAGAATTGACTATGGGTTCCTTGGAGAAAGTTGTTCAGTATGACGAGTAGAACCCTCAGTTATCGAGACCTAAACTAATTTGGTTATAACCTGTAAAGTAGTGCTAGCATACAGTATGGACACTCCCTACCACTCTCTAAATTCCGACCTTACCCCTCGTCACCCAGATTGTTATATAGTTTGGTTCTCGAACGTAAAGGATTTCGCCGTGATTTGGTTGGCTCCGTCATTTGTTTTTAGAAATGTCATTTCACGACCGTTGTATACAGTGTCCGGGGTGTGATCCCAAGATCACCCGATTAAATCAATCAGTCAGGTGCGCCGATGATTCCAAGGGCTTACCAGTTGTAGACAAAAGTTTTAAGAAAACGGATGAGTTAAACAAACCACACTTTTCTTTGTAGCTAATTTATTTTATTGCGACACTGAGTTCTTACTTTACCAAAGGAACCACATCCTCTTTGGAAAAACGTCGGGGTGATATTTTAAAAGCTTTAAATAAAGCGTTCTGCTAGGAAGTCAGGGAGGAGAACACAGAAATAAACTTAAATAGAACGGCTGACTTGACGCAAACATTTTTATGATTTAGCTAAAATGTGGTCAATAATTTGATCGCGTCGTCGTTGGTTCACACAAGAAAAAAAATATTTGTAACCTTTTTTAAAAACATCTGTGTAAAATTTTAGCTATCTAGGTTTACGGGATTGGGCTGGGCGTAGATGAGTCACTCTGTTTTAGAGGTTAAAAGTAAAAAATAAACGTATAAGACCAATACATATTATTATTATTTTTACTTTTTGGAGGTTTTTGTGGGGGGGTTTTTAATTTTTTTTATTTTTTTTTTATTTTTTTTAAACTTTATATATCTATTACTAGTAGACACGTTACAATCGAAACTCTATCCACACATTCACACAAATAGTTTCCAGGAAGAAAAACGACATTGCGACACGAAATCTATCCTATTATGAATCAATCAAACCTGTGGAAGTTGCTTACCTCCCTTGTTTAAGGCTGCAATTAAATGTGTCATACTGTAAACTTCAAATCAATTGGATTGGTGGAAGTTTTTCACTTTTTTGTACCTCTGTCTCAGCAGATTCCAGAAGTTTCTGCAGCATCAGGTCAAGGTTACCATATTCTTTTCTTTCTTTCTTTTCGTGTAGCAAAATTAACCGTGCTATCCTTAGGGATAGATGACGGTGGTTGCCTGGTGTTGCACTTAGCATCACTCGCGGTCACGTGTAGGGCATTTAGGTTTACATTGGACGTGTGCAACGCGACCTTCATACACATCTGGAATACTAAACCATATTATATCTAACACCTATTCATTGATATTATTCTAATAAGCCCAAACACGATACTTCTTCTCTGTAAGTTGTGGAGGAGTTGAGTATTCTGCCGATTCCAGAAGATGCTGCAGAATCAGGTCAAGGTTACCATGTTCTATGTAATGCCTATTAATTGAGAATATTCCTATGAACCCAAAGACGATATCTTAGCTGTAAGTTGGTAAGGAGTTGGGTATCCTGCAGATTCCAGGAGATACTGCAGCAACAGGTCAATATTACCATGTTCTATCTAACTCCTATTCATTGAGGCTATTTCAATAAGCTCAAATAAGATACTTCTACTGTAAGTTAGTGAGGAGATGGGTACCCTGCCGATTCCAGGAGATGCTGCAGCATCAGGTTTTTTTTTAGTTTTTTTTTATTTACATTTGGTAAAACCCTTGACAACATCTCACCTGGTGGTAAGTGACGATGTTGCCGAATTTTGTTCAAGGTTACCATGCACTATCTAACACCTTTTCATGAGGACTACTCCAATGAGCCCAAACACGATACCACTGCTGTGAGTTGGTGAGGAGTTGGGTGTCCTGCAGATTCCAGGAGAAGCTGCAGCATCAGTTCAAGGTTTCAATGTTCTATCTAACACCTATTTATTGACACTATTCCAATTAGCCTAAACACGATACTCTACTGTAATTAAGTGAGGAATGGCGTATCCTGCAGATTTAGGGAGATGCTGCAGCGTCAGATCTAGGTTACTATGTTTTTGAAATATCATTAAAGTAACAGCACATCAAATTTCGAATCGATCAGACTGGTACAAGTTGCCCACATCCCTTCATCACCTAGATAAGAGCTGATGATCTTCAAACTGCTGAATCAATTTCAAATATAGCTTAGAATCACCTCAAGGAAACTTGTTTTAACGTAAAAAAACACACCCGGTTCATCCGTTCGAGAACTATGATGCCACAGACAGACAGACAGACACACACACACACACATATATTGGCGTCAAACTTATAACACCCCTTTTTTGCGTCAGGGGTAAAAATAAAAATCCAGTAAATTACGGAACAATTTTTTTGCCAACAAAAATCCTTAATTGAAGTAAAAAATTATTACAAATATGGTCGTTGCGTTGGCCAAATTTGTAAGCCTTAAAGTTTTATCGTAATCAATCGACTACTTATCGAGTTTTGCGGGCACGAATTACGAAAGCTTTTTTGTACCGTTTTTTACCGCTTCCGTGGCAAAATGGCTAGTCCATTCGCTTCACGCAGGAGTTCGCGGGTTCGATTCCCGTGGGGTCATCTTGTAAGACTCGGTTTGGTTGGTGTTAGGGCATTTTCCAAGTCTTGCCGCCAAACATCAGTGTTAACAACATTGATGTGTACCAGCTTGAAGATAAGGTAGCCAGTTCCCCATTGCGTTGGGGAATCTTGGTAAGCTTGCTTCCATCTTCGGCATCAACGTCACTTACCATCAGGTGAGATGATGCCAAGGGCTAACCAATTGTGAATTTAAAAAAAAGCTGTTTTTTTATATTTAAAGATTGTAGCTTTTAGCAAATAACCGTTCTATATCGCTGAATGTATTTCTGTGGACGGAAATATTCGGTGCGCATGCGATATAGTGTTAGCACGATGCAAAATTTTGGCGACTTGCCCCAATCATAAACCTGGGTTGTACCTATTAACATGGCCTCACTGGTTTTGTAATATAGGAGAATAGTAAAAAACTGATACCACATTGTTTATTTTACGAAGATTTTTAATGGCTTTTTGAATTTAAAGGCTTCATACCTCAAACTGAAATAAGGTAGCCTTAAAGGATCACTTCGTTGTCCGTTAATCTATCTGTCTGTCGGGTCCCTTTTTTCTTCAGGAGCGCGTAGAGGAGATATTATAGAGTTGAAATTGTTTTTTTTTTATTAAAATCTAGCTGTCCCGGCGAACTTCGTACCGCCTCACACTACACTACCCCTACCGCTACACTACCGCTACCACTACACTACCACTACACTAACACTAAACTACCACTACACTACCACTACCACTACACTACCACTACACTACCACTACCACTACCACCACCACTATCACGACCACTGTCATTTCCAATTTCATTAAAGATGAGCAAAGTAATTATGTTTCCTACGAATATATTGAAAAATGACGATTAAGGGACCTTGATTTCATCTCCAAAGTTCATCATCAGATCAACTTCAAAATAACAAAACGATCTAAAGTAACCGAGCACTCGCTTCATTCCAAATTTAAGATTCATCGGACCCCTGGAAGTCGATCTAAAATCGATCGCAGGATTTAAACTTAACAAACATACATACATACAACATACATACATACAAACAACATACATACAAACATTGCAAGTTAATTAAAAGCTTTTACAAAGCAAGGGAGGTCCTCATACTAGCAACGCATTATTTTTGTTTTGTTATACTGTCAAAACGGTAAGTTAAAGTCTGAAACTAGGTGTGATCACAGTCAAATCCTTAAAGTAAAACAACATAAAATAAAACCGGCCAAGTGTGAGTCGTACTCACGTTTCTCGTTTCCTTGTTGAAAGAATCTCATTTTTTTTTTGCAATTTTTGGATAAACAGTTTTGAAGTTATTTAAAAAAATAGTCGAAAATTAACCATTGCCCCTTATCACCAAACTACTGGGCCTAAAATCTTGAAAAGAATCTCAGTATAAGAGGTTGAATGCATCATCATCATCATATCAGCTCATATACGTCCCCACCGAGGGGCTCGAGCCTACCCTGACTTAGGGCGATCGGGCCTTAGTCGACCACGCGGGCCCAGTACTGGTTGATCGACTTCACACACAACCTGCGAGTTTCTTCGCAGGCGTGTGCAGGTTTCCTCACGATGTTTTCCTTCACCGTAAGGCTGTCGGATGAACGTACATATGTTATCGAAATTTGAAATCACATTGGTACGTGGTGGGATTCGAACCACGACCTCACGGACAGAAGGCGGCGGCCCTAGAATTTACGCCACCGACGCTCTTTAAACGGAACCCCTTAAAAACCGCAAGATATTTAAGACTGACTCGGTGGCTCAGTGGTTAGTGCCCTTGACTACTGATCCGAGGGTTGTGGGTTCGATCCCCACCCAGGGCAAGCATTTGTGTGATGAGCAGATTTGTTTGCTCTGTGTCTGGGTGTTAAATATATCTATATATGTATGTATTTAAACGTATATAAGTATTTATATCAGTCTCTGGTTACCATAACACAGGGAATCCTACTTTGGGGCCAGATGACCATGTGTGATTTGTCCCAGAATTTTTATTTTATTTATTTACTCTTAATTAACAAGGAGGAGGTTTTTGACGTAAAACTTCTTTAAAAACACATATCGTCACCTTTTTGGTAAACTTGCGAATCTTCCATTTTTTCAAAAATGATTTTTTAAAAAGCTTTGTATGCCAAATATGCCAAATATTGTAACCTTTTTTGTTGTAAAAATTTGTATGCCAAATAAGATAACCTTAATCACGTTGTGGCAAATTTTCAGAAAAGTATATTTTGTAGATCCAAAGTTAAGATCGTTTTAAATATACGAAACTGCATATTTTCCAAATTAATGACCACAGTAAACTTACAGAAGCAAGATAAATGATTTTAGCCGTACTAATTGGTTCGCACTTAATAAAATGAACATCTAAAGTTACATAGCGAAACTGACAGATTCGCATATATATAACTAAATATATATAACTCAAAGGTTACTGACTGACTGACTGACACAGTGATCTATCAACGCACAGCCCAAACAACTGGACGGATCGGGCTGAAATTTGCCATGCAGGTAGATGTTATGACGTAGGCATTCGCTAAGAAAGGATTTTGGGAAATTCCCACGGGAACCGCAAAAATCGGGACCTGCGCGGGCGAAGCTGCGGGCATCCACTAGTTTACTATATGATTTCATTTGATTGGTTACGGGATTGTTCCACCACAGTAAAACTGCGAAAGTGCCAGTTTTTTTTCTTTTTTTTATTCACAATTGGTAAACCCTTGACAACATCTCATCTGGTGGTAAGTGACGATATTGCCGATGATGGAAGCGGGCTTACCAAGATTCCGCAACGCAATGGGGAACTGGCTATCTTTTCTTCATGCCGGAACACACCAATGATATCAACGTTGTTATTTGGCGGCAAGACTTAGATAAGATGGTGGTAGCTAGCTAGGCGGGTTTGGAAATGCCCTAACACCAACCAAACCGAGTCTTACAATTAGCGCCGCTGGGAATCGAACCCGCGACCTCCTATGTAAAGCCAGTGAACTTTGCCTCTGATCTACGGAGGCGGTTAAAAGTTTCGCGAGTCTACCGCGGTACTAGTCAATGAGAAATATAAAATGTTACCTCGATCGATTACCATATATGGCATATTCGCATGTTTACTTCGCAAACGTTAATTTTCTATAGAAATAAATTACTCATAATATGGGGTAGCAATTTTTAAACCTGGACCGTAACGGAAGTAACAAAAAAGACTTAGATCTTACAATACAATACAATATTCTTCATTGCATCACAACATTAAAAAAAGAAATTATCAATAAAGAAGAAAGCCTATACAATAGTCGGCCTTATTGCTAGGTAGCAATTTCTTCCAGGCAACCTTTGCGTAGGGAAATAGCGATAGAATAAGATAAAGGGCGGTGAAATAGTTAAAAACAGAAAAATAAACAGTTGCAAATAAACAGTTAAATATTATAACAAAAATATATAAAATAATAAATAGATCTCTTTCCGTTTCACGACAAGGCTAAGGCTCCATATCCATACCGCCTGACAAGGCTAAGGCTCCATAACCATACCGTCCAATTCCATATAACCAAGTAACAAACCGCGAAGCCGCAGGCCGAGCTCCGCGTAGGGCGAAGCACGGAATGCTTCCTGCGAGGCCGGAGGCCGAGGTCCGCGTAAGGCGAAGCCCGGGGCGTAGGGTTTTTTACCCGGGTACCCGGACCCGGGTATACCCGGGTATTTGATACTTCGGGTACCCGGGTACAAACAACGGACGTACCCGGGTCTCGGGTAATTTTGATATGGACGTCGTTTTGTGTAAATGTTCCATTCTACACCGAGTTCAAATTGAGATAAACGCAAATTTGTGTATTATTGGTATACTTTTTTGTGTTATTCATTTTGACAAAGTTGTACGGATTATTTAATAGAAATATAAATTTCCTATGTTTACATGTATTGGATATTTGTAAAGTGATAGTTTTTGATAATATTTTTATAAAAAGACCTTTTCGGAACATTTTTCAAAAAGTTAATTTGTATGGCCTATAAATTGAGATGATTCTGCTTAAACGATCCAATCACATTATATTATTTTTATACCCTAACAATACTATATTTTAAGAAACTCTTATAAATTACTACAGAAAAAATAACCTTTTATTTAAATAATAAACCAGTAATAGTTAAAAAGTTTAACTAAAATGTAAAAAAAATATTATAAAGTTATTGTTCTTCTGCGTCATCCACGTCAAAATATGGTACTTCACCAAATCCATCAAAGTCGTAAATAATGTCCTCTGAGCTCTTCAAGCTTTATAAAATTGGAGACTATCCTCAGGAATTAACTTGTACATCGATTGCAAATCAGCAAGTTTTGCTGGTCAATCGGTTTTTTATTCGGACACAATAGCAGCAGATCTGTTTTGTCAATATTTTTAGTTTAACCTTTATGCCTTTTCTCTATATTCCTTGAATTCTTCGTCCAGTGATGTTATCATAATTTTAAAAATCCCCGACAAAAAAACCTTTAAAAACTAGAAAATAATATGGTTTGGTCCTTTAAGTTTAATTTATGTTGTTTCTATTTTGATCAAACAGTTATCGCGTAGGGGGCCGCTAAGTTGTGAAGCATTTCCTAGTAACTTATTGTAGTAAAAGAGTTTTATTCTTTTTTTCATTTTATTGTTTTTTATTATTTTATTTACTTATCTTCTCTAATTTGTCAGGGTTTTTTTAAATTTTTAATTAAAGTTTTATTTCATGCTTTTTAAACTACATGTTTCTCAAACACGATAACTCAGCTGTAAGTTGGTGAGTCGGATATCATGCAGATACTAGGAGATGCTGCAGCTTCAGGTCAAGGTTACCATGTTCTATCTAAAACCTATTCATTGAGACTATTCCAATGAGCCCAAACACGATTTATCTGTTGTAAGTTAGTGAGGAGTTAGGTATCCTGCTAATTCCAGAAGGTGGTGCAGCATCAGGTCAAAATTACCATGTTCTATCTAACACCTATTCCAATGAGCCCAAACACGATACCTTTGCTGTAAGTTGGCTAGGAGTTGGGTATCCTGTAGATTCCAAAAGATGATGCAGCATCAGGTCAAGGTTACTATATTCTATCTAACACTTATTCATTGAGACTATTCTAATGAGCCCAATATGATTTATCTGCTGTAAGTTGATAGAGTTGGGTATTCTGCAGATTTCAGGAGATGCTGCAGGTCAAGGTTATGATGTACCTGGTTGGCTGGTTATATTATCTGAGTGGTAATTATCGTAATAAAAGTTGATTTTTGATATCTTTGTAGTTTTTTTCCAGTTTCACAAAAAATACAAGAATACCCGGGTACCCGGGTATACCCGGGTATTTTTTAAAAATGTACCCGAGACCCGGGTATCCAAAATTGTCGGGTATTTGAAAACCCTACCGGGGCGTCTTTCCTGTAAGGTTTCACGTTAAACCAACGGCACTGTCATAGTAAAAAGAAGGAATAAGTAGGTTATCTTCATACAATGGTAAATCGCGCGGTTTGCATGTGTGCGCGTCAGTAGGCACGCATGCACACTACACTACAATAATAAGTAACTTCTTTAGTAAAAGGAAAGAAGTCGTTCTTAATATTGTAGTGTGCGTGCGTGCCTACTGACACGCACACATACTTACCGCGCGATGTACCGTTGTATGAAGATAACCTACTATTCTTTCTTCTTACTATGGCTGCTGGTGTTTCGGGCGGGACGTAGGAGTCCTTCTTGTGTTCCGCCAGTGACACTAAGTGGGCTCGCTTTGAATAGAGTCACCCATTTTAAATGCTTGGACCACTACATTGCCGAGGACCTGGGTGATAATATGGACGTGGAAAGGGAACGCAGGGCGTTGGCAGTTTGGTGTAATATGCTTGCTCGCAGGTTTGCTCGCTGCTCTATGGATGTCAAAGTAACATTATTCAAGGCTTTTTGCCATTCATTTTACACCTGTAGCCTGTGGGTAAGCTATATACAAAAGGCTGTCAACGCCTTGCGGGTCCAATATAATAATGGACTTAGGATGCTGTTGGGGCTGCCGCGATTCTGCAGTGCGTCGTCGATGTTTGCTGAGGCACATATTAATGACTTTTTTGCAATTATGAGGAAAAGGGTTGCCTCCTTGATGCACCGTGTTCGCGGCAGCGCCAACAGTCTCCTAACTACTGTTGGGGACAGGATTGATAGCCCTATGGTAAGGCACTGGGTAACTGTCCATCTTGCCCCAAACCGCAAGCTTTAAAAACTGTTATTTGCTTTAGTGTTACTAACCTTTAATTGTTGTGTTTTTTACTAACCCATTTAACTATGAATTTCTCATGATTCGAAATAAAAATTATTCTATTCTATTCTATTCTTTGGCAGTGTGCCCGACACAGCTCCAACCGATTTTTTTGAGTATATGTTACGCAACTTGTGCACCGATTTGTTTTTTTTTTCATGGTTAGTCCCATATAAATTTTACGTAAATAAGTTCAGTAGTCTTTTTGGAATTTAACAAAAAAAAAACATAAATTCTACTTGGTTGTTGTTGTGATTGAAGTCATTTTTTTAATGTGTTTAACGTTTCCAACTATAGTAACCATATTCTTATTAGTAAAAAGTATGTTACCTTTAAAAAATAAAGATAGCTTTAGTTTCCTCCATTAATACCTCACCTCTATTAACTCCCATTTGTTTGTATCGTAAAAGTTTAATCTTAGTCTGACTTGCTTCAGCAAAACTTTTAACGAACTCTCCTTAGTTGATTAGACATCTTAACAAGGTGATGACGAGGTTTATATATTAGAATATTGTAGATCCAAGAGCTGGAAACAGTAGAATGAAACCAAAGTATAATTATTAGTACTAGCTGTTTCCCGCGGCTTCACCCGCGTGGACAACGTTTCTATGACTTTTCGAGTGTGCGCAGTGCGCGAGCCGCAAGCGGCTCGCGAGCGTGGGCAAAAGTAGCCTAGGTGTTAATCCAGGATCTAGTCTGTCTACCTACTAAATTTCAGCCAGTAGTTTTTACGTGAAAGAGTAAGAAACATACATCCATACATTCTTACAAACTTTAAAGCTTTTTTCCGCGGCTCCGCCCGCGTGGACATCGTTTTTATGACAATCTTTAAGGGTGATTAGTAAATTATGTCGTTTCCCACCTAATCAACGATCTCTTTGCAAAAAATCACAACAATCAAGTATTTTTTTAGTTCCCTCAGGAACTGCATCAGATTATGCTATTTTCCCGGGATAAAAAGTAGCCTATGTCCTTCCCCGTAACACAGGCTACCTGCATACTAAATTTCATAAAGATTGGTCAAGGCGTTGAAGCGTGAAAAGGTAACAAACAAACAAACAAGCAAAGCCATTTTCACATTTATAAATTATTAGTAAGGATGAACATAAAGTATGGACACTCCCTGCCGCTCTCTAAATTCCGACCTCACCCCCTCGTCGCCCACGTTGATAATTATAGATTCGTTATAGTTGGTGTTCTCGAACGTATGGGATTTCGCCGTGATTAACTGGAGCTTCTACTGATTGTATGGAGAGATCATTATTTTTTTCAAAAAATTGATCATTTACAATATTTATTTTGCGTTTGTATATTCCGATTTAAATTTACCGCAAAAACACTTAAGGCCCTAAGAGCACTCAATCCGAGCAGGTTGAAACGTGTAAATAATATCGAAAGTACTTAAGTCTATTCATTTTAAGTACAAATCAATGTGGGCTTGAACGCGGCTGTTACATTGAAATCGAACGCCCAATTCTAAATTTTTACATGTTTTTATTACTTTTCATCATTTTCGAATAGGTTTAAAAAATGAGGTCAATTAAAACGAAAGGCCAACTCACAAAAATCGGTGACCTTAACACTGTTAACACTTAACATTTTTGTGTGTTGGTTTCATTTGTTTTCGAGAATTTTTGCAATCAATGCCAAAAACAGGGTCTACAGTAATCTTTTTTACACCAAAAGTGTCATTATTTTTAAAGTTGTATTTAATTTAATCGATTATTTATTACTTTAAGTATATTATATATTTTTCCCATGGTGATAGCTTTACAGAGTTTCTCAATAATTTGAATTGAGTATTGTCATTTGACCCATCTTAGGGCCTTAAGCCGTAACAACGTGAATGACGTCACGCAATGCCAAACAAAGCAAAAAAACTAAGTGAAAAGTGTCTTAAGTTTTTAGTTTTGTTTGTTCGCTTGGTTAGTTAGGTTAGCTAGGTTAGTTTTCGTAACTGAAATAATTACTGACTGATTATGTTACACTTTGACATTTTTAATCTATAATATAATAAAACTGTAACGGGGCCGTGTCTGTACATGAAATATTTTTGGAAAATAATAACTGTGGTGGACATTACTAACGATACAGAGGCCAAAACAACAACTTTTGGAATTTTTGTCTGTCTGTCTGTCTGTCTGTCTGTATGTATGTTCGCGCATCACGCAAAAACTACCGGGCCGATTTTGATGAAATTTGTATGGTGGTTCCTTATAGCCCGGGTTAACATATAGGATACTTTTTATCCCAGAAAATTCAAGAGTTCCCGTGGGAAAATCAAAAGTATTCATTTATAGAATGGCTCACCACGCAAATGTGGCTTAACCTATTACAATCAAATTTTACACGTTGATACCCTTATCGCGAACTAAAACTGGGACATTGTGAATCCCAAAAAAATTAGGCTTCCTACAGGAATGCAAAAATATGTATCTTTAGATTGGCTCAACGTAACAATATGAAACCTTTACATTGAGATGGGGTGTTTTGACCATCATTGTATAGTCGGGTATTCTTTATCCCGGAAAACTAAAGAGGTCCCGTGGGAAATTATCTATCGATACTTACAATAATAACAATAGAGTAGTTTTTTTGTATTTATTAGCTACACATACCAAACATTATAATCATAGTAGCAGAATGTCAATAGATGGCGCTGAAAGGATAATAAAACGCGCTTAAGTTGTATTAAAACATTAAAATATTTTTTCATACTTTTGAGTGGATTTCTTTTATGTATTTTTCAGCATACGCTACTTTAAACTCTGGAACTATGGTACGTAGCGATGTGTTTCATAGACGAACAGAGAGATATTTTTTTACAGATTCCAATCGTGTAAAAAAATAAAAACACGTAAATCGAGTTTAGCATCTTTTAACAGGAGGCACAGATATGGGAACTCTTCTGACGGCGACTATTTGCGTTTGGCAGTTGCTCTCCCCCTGCAATATCAATATCTGTGAACCTCATCAATGTATTTGCGGGTCCACGGTGGAGGCAATTGTCCATCACTCACTGAGTTGCAGTGTCTGTGGTTGCAGGTTGCAGTCGTGTTTGTGAAGATTCCCACGTCACCAATTCCTTAATGAACTCACTCGGGGGGCACTGGTCTCGGCCAGATGGAATATTCCATCTTTGATGCAGCCGCCAGCCGGGCTTTAGTCGATCTGATAGCAAAAGGCCGGAGGTTTTAAACAGGTGCTATGGCAGAGAGGAACGTGTCTGCTTTGGGAAGCCACTATTTCTGCCTCACTCCTCACACGTACGGTACTGCTGCTCAATTTGCGGCGAGAAAGAAGCATAATAAGTACTCGGTCTTGGAGGCAAATTACTGCTTTGTGCCGCTGGTCTGTGAGACAACCGGCTGCTGAACCCTCAGTTGGCCTTCGCCTTCGAGAGAGGAGATGTGACGTGAGGTCCTACCTGCTGCTAAGGTTGTCTATTGCCATCCAGCGCGGCAACGAGAAGTGCGTCTTGGGCTCCTTTGGAGCTGATACGACTCGAGGATTTGACCCATATTAATATTGTTAGGAAATTTTATTACTAGATTGATACCTATAATGATTTGAATTAGTTTTGATAATATAGGTAATGTGTTATTTCATCATATCAGTTTATATAGGTCCCCACCAAGGGGCTCGACCTGCCCTGAGTTAGAGCGATCTGGCCTTAGACGATCACGTGGGCCCATTGCGGGTTGATTGACTTCACACATAAGCTTCTAATTTCTTCGCAGGCGTGTGCAGGTTTCCTCACGATGTTTTTCTCACCGTAAGAGCGTCGGATAAACGTACATACCAGTATGAAATCGATATTCGTATAGATATTGGTAAGTGGCAGATTCGAACCACGGCCTTCCGGACAGGAGGTAGTGGCCCTAACTGTTTTGACACCGACGCTCTATATTTTATTTAAGATTTAGAAATCCTTACTGAATATTATAAATGTGAAAATTTGTTTGTTTGTTTGTTACCTATTCACACTTCAACACCTCTACCAATCTTGATGAAATTTGGCATGCCGGTAGTCTGTATCACTGGGAATGAAATAGTCAACCTTTTATTTGTGGAAATTATCATAGCTCGATGCAGTTCCTGAGGAAACTAAAACAATACTCTTTGTTCGCAACTTTATTTAAAATCGTAACGAAAAAATGGATTGGTGTGATTTTTAGCACAGAGATGAGGTGGAAAATATAATTTACTAATAAGTATATCCTGACATAGTTCCCGAGGGACCTGGGGACAACTGTTTTCTACGCTCGCGCACGTCAGTGGCGTCGCAACGGAGCAACGGATTAAAGTGATTTTTTGTATAGAATTTGTTTAGGGGGTGGGAAGTGACAAAGACTGCTAATCCGAATAGCCCGATACAGTTCCTGAGGAGAAAACTCACGTCCACGCTTGCGAGCTGATTGCGGCTCGCGCACCTTTCACCCTCAAAAAGAGTCATAAAAGCTATGTCCACGTGGGCGAAGCCGCGGGCAAAAGCTAGTTTTTAATAAATATGTAATTATTTTGTTAACATGAAATATGAAATGAAATAAATAATCTAATCTAATCTTATACAATTGAAACTAATATATTATAAGTCCTTTAAAATCAAATATTATCTAATATATTTAAATAAATATATTCTCACTTACATGGAAGTTTAAACATTGCGGAATAGGGGATCGGACTACATCAAAAATAAAATATGAAATATGATTTCCTAAATTGCTCTCCTCTTGAAGTTTCAAAAAACCTTACTTGTTTTGTTTTTCCATCACGTCTTCAATTTTTACTTGATCAAATTCACAAATTAAGTTCGCCAATGACGCTTAAAATCTATGACGTCAATTGTGGGCATTTCAAACATTTTTAGAACAAAATTTGGTTTTTGACAGATTATAAAAAGGGGTGTCAATTAAATGGTTGGCATAGTATTGTTATTTCTGTGAGCAGAAAAATATAATCGGTGAGCAGAAATAGCTAATTGGTCAGCAAAAATAGCTAATTGGTCAGCAACTCATGGTCAGCAAACATTTCAAAATCAATCAGCAATTTATGTCATTCTGGATGGCTGTAATTATTTTAAACATCCCCGTACTACACTCTTCCTACAGTGTTGAGTTGTCGACGGAGCCCCTTCGGGGCTCCTACTTCTGTGTTCTCATGTTAAACCTAACACTACGACTGTGCGGGGAGGCGAGCTTAGCTCGCCTCCCCGCACAGTCTCCGAACCTAACGGATCCGAGTCGGGGTGCTCCGCAAGTCCGAGCTCGCTTCGCTCGCTCCCGCTTCCATTTAGAACTCCCCGTACCACACTCTTCCTACAGTGTTGAGTTGCTGCTTATAGACATGTTTTTCTGCCGCTCAATCATGAAATCTTGCCGCTCAAGTAGTTATTTTGCGAACTGAATGTTTATTATGCAGTTACATCATATTTATTCCTATAAAGGGTAACTCAAATGACTAGCAGTCCGATCCCCTATTCCGATGTGCAAAAGTCAGTGTTGGACGAGAAAAACTTGCCAAGCATGACGGCGTCAATTTTTGGTAAAATCGCGCTATTTGCTTTGGTAAATCCAGACTCCATATCGAACACTTGTCTTTCAAGAATTAATTCATATCAACTTGTCGGTTAATTCACAAAAATAACTATTTTTATTTAAAAATCTGTTTCGTTCGAGGCTTGTTTTATAGAAATATCACAAAAATACAAATAACATTTGGCATGGAGTGACGTCACGGCTTTTGATTGGCGTTTAATGTCACGTGACTGAATGCGTATTATTGTCGATTTTTTTCTTTAAAAATATTAATAATCCAAATTTTTTAGATATTTTGTTTCTTTAAATCATAATTGATCATTAGAAACGCCAACCCACCCGATTTATTCTGAGTGGACACAAGCCTATTGAAGGACAAACTCTATTTGTAGTAGAAAATGTATTCTCCAATACATCTATAAACGTCACGATCATTTCTTCACCCGCAAACCTAAGTTCGTCATGGCGAAATTGTTTTTTTAAACTTTGGTTAAAAAGGAACACAAGAAGCTAAATAGATAATTATTTTTCATCTCTCCTGTTCGGAAAGTTTAATTTTCATGAGTAGATAGCCGGGTGGAACATTGCTTTTCCATCCCTAGGGTAGAAAGTATTTCCATCCCTAGGGTGGAAAGTATTGTCATCCCTAGGGTGGAAAGTAATTTTTTTTATTGCCAGCCACGGAGTCGAACTAAGAGGTTTATATATATATATATATATATATATATATCTAAACTCAGCTATACATTAAACGACGGGTTTATTACGATCTACAGATTGATATTAAATCATTTTATAGTTGGTCTATATTTTTCACAATTACAGAAGATTAAAATTTAAAATCATTCCTCTATTCTGCTGCGCGCCATAATGCCATGTCATGTTATATACTTGTTTTTCAATTTTCGGCATGGCCACCTAGATGCACGTCGTGACCAACTCGATTAGTTTCAATCTAGACGGCCGTGGCAAGCGGCCATTGCGAAAAGGTTGGAGGTTGGATATAGGTAAAACTAATTTATTGATATCTAATTAATATTTTATATCATATAAACAATTAAATTACAATAAATACATTTCCTCATAGTCGAAATAAAAAGTAGAGTGTTTAACTCGAGTGGGTCATTTCACCCTCGAACTATTGGCGCTCTCACTTCGTTCGAGCGCCAGAAATCTCGAGTGAAATGGGTCACTTTCTTCCCTTGATTAACAATCTACTATTTATTCATGTCCAATTAATAAAAGTCAATAATATTATATTATAAATAACGTCAAAATAAAATAATGTACTTGGTACCTGCAATTAGGTACTTAGTCTATGTCGCACCGCCTCGTACCCGGCTCAAAAGTGCCCATTATACTGGCCGCGTTGCCGCGCTGTATAGCCAGGGATATCTGTTGAACCAGGTACGAGCCGGCGCGGGGATCACTACCGCGGTCTCTCAAACGCCTGCCTATTTTCATTATAAATTCTTTGGCCGACGAGCACCACACACCCGAAGTTTCGACGGCAAAAGGCACAAAGTCGTGAGTCCGTATTAGGTCCGCGTACTTTGTTAATTTTTGGCTCGCGGCCCACTCTGCAGCCGCACCCGCGGCCCTCGTGGTACGGGGCACATGCGTTGCTGCGAAGGTGCACGCGCAGGTCGCGTCCCAGAGCAGAGCACGCCCCCGCTCCCAGGGGATCATCGTGAGTCCGTCGGGTCTTTTACCGTATAATATTAATATATATATTATATAATATATATTTTTAATCTACTATTGTATTCTTTCTCACTCTGAAGTATGCTGGTGTGTACGCACTAACCTTGCTTTTTTGGAAGCGTCTGAAATATATCTTTAGAATTAAAATATCAGATTAAAGGTTTCTGTATCTCAACAGTTATTAACCAGTCAAGTGCAAGTCAGAACCGCACACAAAGTGTTCCATACCACCGTACTAGATGTCACTAGTTTCTTCTTCACTTTTAAAAAAATCGTTTTTTTTTTGTATGGGAACCTCATTTTTTAATTATTTGGGTTTACATTGAAAATGACGACGTTGTGAAGATCGCGGGAAGCCAATGGATGCGGGCAGCGCAAGACCGGTCGTCGTGGAAATCTTTGGAGGAGGCCTTTGTCCAGTAGTGGATGTTTTTCGGCTGATATGATGATGATGATAACATTGAAAATTTTAGGTGTTGTTATAATGAAAGGTTTATGAAATACAGCCTGCTGACAGACAGACGGACAGACAGCGGAGGCTTAGTAATAGGGTCCCGTTGGTCACCCATTGGGTGTAAGGAACGCTTATAGGAACACTTTGTTGTCCGTCTGTCTTCTGTCTGTCTGTCAATACTATTTTTCTCAGGAACGCATGGATGAATTAAGGTGAAATTAACATTAAATATTTCAGTCTATGGTCCCTTCTTCTTCTTCTCGAGGGTGCTATATCCTAACGGATGTCAGCTACCACCGCACGGAAATTCTCCTTGTTTTCAGTCCTTTTTATGGTCCCTCAAAGCTGTAAAAAAACTAGTTTCTCAGTTAAAGCAATAACTAGATACGGTCATTTTACGGCTATTTATTTCACATATTTTTATCATCACATCATCTCATATAATATACGTCCCCACCGAGGAGCTCGAGCCTACGCTAAATTAGGGCGAACGGGCCTTAGGCGACCGCGCGGGCCCAGTGCGCACAACCTTCGAGTTTCTTCGCAGATGTGTGCAGGTTTCCTCACGATGGTTTCCCTCATCGTAAGAGCGTCGGATAAACGTGCATATGAGATCGAAATTCGAAAACACATTGGTACGTGGCAGGGCTCGAACCACGACTTCCCGGATAGGAGGTAGCGGCCCTTGCCGTTGCGCCACCGACGCTCCATATTTTAATATTTGAAAGTAAATCAAAACCTACAGAATATTTCCCTTAGATCTAGAATAATGAAATTTGGCAAGAATCAAAGTCACACATCACAAATAAAGCTTAGACACACAGCGCCATCTGGTTGGATTAAGAAGTATTTTCAAATTTGTTTCGATAAGTGTGATGATACGGAACCCTCGGAGACGGAAACGAGGAGATCCGCTGGAGAACCAAGATAGCTCACAGAATCGCTAAACTGAAGTGGCAGTGGGCAGGGCACATAGCTCGTAGAACAAATGGCCGTTGTGGTAGTAAAGTTCTCGAGTGGCGATCGCGCACCGGAAAACGTAGCACAGGCAGGCTTCGCACGCGGTGGACCGACGACCTGGTGAAGATCGCGGGAAGCCGATGGATGTGGGCAGCGCAGGACCGGTCGTCGTGGAAATCCTTGGGGGAAGCATTTTTCGGCTGATATGATGATGACACCAGAAAAGTCATTAGTGCCTTGCCGAAGAACAGAACGTTTACACCCTGAACAAAATATATATATATTAGTACTAACACACAGTATGGACACTCCCTGCCGCTCTCTAGATTCCGACCTCACCCCCTCGTCACCTTGATTGATACAGATTGTTAACAGTTTGGTTGTCGAACGTATAGGATTTCGCCACCATTTTGTTTCTTCCCTCATTCCTTTTTTGAAATGTCATTTCTGACACGTTGTATGAAGTGTCCAGGATGTGCCCTGAATACACCTCTGGCCATATACTGCATCACGGATCAATAGTAAAACAAAACGGTTCATGGAACAATTGCTTACACCCCACGGGTGTCAGGGTCTGCGTGTGGACTGGCTATTGTTACGAGCTATTGTGGAGCTGCGCTGTATTGATAGGTTTGTAACATAAGTTTAATAGGAACCATTGTATGTAGTGAATGAATGACTTAGGTGTTCATTATTCTAGCAAAGTTAATGTAACTTTGCTTGATTGTTTGTATGCTGTTTGTTTTTGCATATTAATTAAACAAGCCGGAGACTCATTGGCACAGCCTTCACTATCGCTGCAAGGTTGCCTGTCTTTTGATATTCTAAACAAGCCGGAGACTCATTGGCACAGCCTTGAATATCACCGCAAAGTTGTCTGTCTTTTGATATTCTTAACAAGCCCGAGACTCATTGGCACAGCCTTGAATTTCACCGCATAGTTGCCTGTCTTTCGGTATTCTAAACAAGCCAAAGGCTCATTAGCACAGCCTTGAATATCGCAGTAAAGTTGCGTGTCTTTTGGTATTCTATCAAATCATTTTGAAGAGTGCTTACAAGAACTGCACGACCTCATTCCATCAGCTATATTCCACCTTCGGTCAATAGACGCAGGGAGAGATTCCACCCCTTTGTTTTTGATATTCTGCCTATCCGCACGAAGCGTTATGCTTCCACATTTATTATACTGTTAACGATGGAGTGGAACTCCTTGCCTTTGTCTGAGTTTTCCGGTTTTTACAATTTGTGTATTTCCAAGGCGAGAGTGTGGAATTACTTGAGTTAACGTCTACCTCGACAGCATCGTCTTTTTTCCATCAGATGAGATGTAGTCAAACGCCCTCAAATAAAAAAATCGGGGTTATTTTTAAAGAACATGATTGCGTCCACTTTGGGCAAGTTTCTGCTATCTGCTTTCACAAAATTGACACCCATGATGGAGTGGAATACTAAATTATATAAAAATCACAAATTTTAAAATCTTATCAGATCAAAAATTGTAAGACTGCAACAATAACAGATCTGATTTGATTACTGTGTTGTGACTTCATTTTAGATTTCGTAGTGACTTATATTCTTTTTGTCAGATTCAGCCAATCCTGACTGTTTTGTATCACGTGAAGAGGTGCGTACAATAGGTTGCGCGTATAAAACGTAACGCGCAAAGAGAATATAACAAACTACGTTTTCGATCACTAGATTTTACTCCTCATATTTTTTTCATACCGAGCGCCTTATATGCAAATCGATTCTTAAGGAGTAAACTCCAAAAAACAGGCAAGTGCGAGTCGGACTCGCCCACCGAGGGTTCCGTACAAATTTGTAGGTACATATTATAAATAATAACAGTGCAAACTGTTAGGTACTACAAACACGAAAATTATTAGGTACCGTCCAAAACCGGGTACTTAAGTAAAAAATTCTCTCCAGTATAAATTAAATAAAAATAATTAAGTCGGTGGCTAAACCGGTAACGACTCGGTCCATCTAACCAGGTTCAAATCTGGACGGCCAATGTACCAATGAGTTTTTCAAAAAAACTTACGTACATATACTTACCGATTGCTTTAACGGTGAAGGAAAACATCGTGAGGAAACCTGCGCACGCCTGCGAAGAAGTTGTGTGAAGTCGACCAACCCGCTCTGGGCCCGCGTGGTCGACTAAGGCCTAATCGCCCTGATTCAGGGTAGGCTCGAGCCCCTCGGTGGGGACGTATATGAGCTGATATAATAACTCAAAACATACTTTAATAGTATAATTACTATAGCATTGAAAAAACATAAAGAAGTTCTTCTGTAATGATCATAACCATGAAAATTTACCGAAAATGTAAACATCTTGCATTTCCGGTTTTACCCCGTTACTTGGGTAAAATCTGGTAAAGTACCCGATTTTACCGTAATCGAACATTTATAACTCAAATATTCGCCCAAGGCATCATGCCCCCACCCAGTACATCCTTCATGCGCCCAGTGCAAACATTTTATACATTGTATCAATCCCTTGGTAAGCCTTGAGGTGCCATACAATTCATGGCAATAAACACATAGGTTATCATCCCTGCTTCATTCTCGCTCTCTGTGATGAATTTCCACTTCCCATGACTGTCTACTCGTTGTCCTTTGATAACTGCGAGGCATAATATTGCTCTGAAATAATAGAAAACATTTGGTTAATTTGGTAGGTAGCAAAAAAAAGTTCTGTCCAAAATCAGGTACCGATTTTACCCCACCCGATTTTGCCCGATAGGCACACCGTACAAAAACTATTCATTAAAATAATAATCGGGTAAGATACAAGCAAAATGAGACTAACCTCCTTCGTATTTAATCAATAATCTGTAAAAACTTGCCGAAAATAACATCAAACACCCATAAAATCTTAAAAACTTTTTTCTTCACACAATCGCACGCACACTGCGTCATGCGTTCGTTGACAGACTGATTGCAAATGGCCGTCCAGTAGCATCGCGTGGCGCGTGAATTCAACTTCAAATATAATTAGCCGTTCTACCCGGTTTTACCCAGTTACCCGGTTTTGGACGGTCCTCCCCTACATATAAAAAAGGGGAAGATTTTTTTTCCATTCTTCGTCATAAATCGAAAACTCATAAAAATGATTAAAAATCTGTTTAAACTTGTGCCAATTAAGCCCTTTCATACAATACCCCACATGATACGGTTAACTCAATTCCAAATTCAGACTGTAATTTTTATGATTTAATTACAAATGTACAGTTTTCACCGAGTGGGAGACCTACGGTACGTTTTCCGGTCGTCGTGGAAATCCTTGGGGGAGGCCTATGTCCAGCAGTGGACGTATTTCGGCTAATATGATAATGATTTGATAGTACAAAGATTTTTCTACATAAAATACAATCACTTCTACATATTCTTGCTTCGGCCTAACAACAAGTAATCAATTTTCAGCTTTTCGCACAATCCCATTTCCCAACGCAATCATTCATAATCTGATCTGCGCGCCCTACAATCACCGAATTAATTGTTTTTCTTACGAACAAAAGATCATAATACTAACATTCATATCTTCAGCAAAACCGTGACGAAGAAATATCCGCCGCTCGGTCTGTTCGTTGCTGTAATATTTTATGCATTCTGGCAGTAAATTAATTAGCTTGGCAGCGTCCTCCTTGTCGGAGATAAATGGGTGTCCCTTCCGCTTAGAGTGGCTAGCTCCAATTTCTTGAATCCCCCAAAAGACAAATGAAGGTTACTGAAGGATATTTCGGCTGCCCTATTTTAAAACACAGTAACTGCAAACTTTTTAAACTTGTTTTTTTTACAATAATTGCATTTTTTATTACTTTTACGACTTAATTTGAATTATTTTTTCTGTTATATATTTTTGTTGAAGTATCATAATATATTCATAAATCAATATTGTTAACAATTTAGCGAGCAAATATTTTTTTATGATGCAAATTTTTAAAAATCTGAAAATTGACAGTTACTGTGTTTTGAAATTAGTCAGCCGATTCAGACAGTTGAATTTAAGAAAAAAATAGTTCCAACTTGTATCGGATGTAGCTGGAAATAAATAATTCAATGCTTTGTTGACTGAACTGTATAACTTGTAATGATTTATTTTTTCAATTGATTTTTGTAAGTCAGCGACGTGAGCTAGACATACATAATATTTTTTTGGATTTGCTGAAAACTATTTCAAGAAAAGTTATTTTGAGATTTTTTTATTTATTTAGCTATTAGACAATTGCTCAATGGCTTGAGTTAGATCTGTCAGATTAGTAGGTGACAGAATCGACTAAGATCCTATCTTTGCAGACAGGACCCGGTTTTTCAGCAAATTTTCAATAATTTTCATTTTAGAAGAGTTTAAACGTTATTTTTATTATTCACAATTGGTAAGCCGTTAGCATTATCTTACCCGATGGTAAGTGACGATGATGCCAAAGACGGGAGTGGGTTTACCAAGATTTCCCAACGCAAAGGAGAACTGGCTATCTTATCTTCAAGCCGGAACATATCAATGTTTTTATTACTGATGTTTGTCGGCAAGACTTAGATAAGATAGTGGTAGGTAGCCAGGCGGGCTTACAAAATGCCCTATCAACCAAATCGATTCTTACAAGTTGAACCCACCAGGCCTCGAACCCGCAACATCCTGGTGTAAAGCGAACGGACTAACCATAACGCCACGGAGGTGGTTGAATTTTGTGATGGGAAGAGTACTGAGTCAGAGAGAAGTAGTCATAAAAGAAAATAAAATGGGAAACACAGCTTGGCCCCGACTTTTAGCAGTTGGCCTTGTAGAAAATCGTATGTTAATGCCTATTTTTAGGGTTCCGTACCTCAGAAGGAAAAAACGGAACCCTTATAGGATCACTTTGGGAACGCGGGATGGTATCGAGTTGGAATTAAAACCATATACTCTGGTCTACAGTCCCTTGAAGCTGTCATCATATCAGCTCATATACGTCCCCACCAAGGGGCTCGAGCCTACCCTGAATTAGGGCAATCGGGCCTTAGTAGACCACGCGGGCACAGTGCGGGATGGTCAACTTCACACACAACCTTCGAGTTTCTCCGCAGGCGTGTGCAGGTTTCATCACGATATTTTCCTTCACCGTAAGAGCGTCGGATAAACGTACATTTGAAATCTAAATTTGAAATGACATTGGCCCTAGCCGTGCGCCACAGACGCTCATTAATTTTATTATTTCTATTTTTTTTCCATACTGCTATTATTACTATTTTGCTGCTATTAACCGTACAAAATTTGAGATAATTATTTTTACAAGTCACTGTACATATAATTTTTACTGCACAGTTAGGGCAATTTTCTGCATCTGACATCACAGCTTCCGGCTTAGACGCACAGAAAAAGTTAATGCCAAGAAAGAATGAATTTATCAGCCGTTCTTATGGACTCTGAAATTTAAGTGAAGATAGAATGAAAGTGTTTAGATATCACAGCATGAATTAGATGTTAAAAAAAGTAATTTATGGTTAAAATATAATATAGTATTCAAGAATGCAAATAATAGGTCTTCACAAATAAAATTTCCGATTCAGTTTTTGAAGTTCAATACCAATTATGTATTATTGAAAATAAAAAAAATATTGTTTTTTTATTATTGACCCAATGGTGATACTACTTATATACAATTGGTAACTAGTGGCAAAAAAGCTAAATATCTGGCTAGAAAAATTAAATTGTCAGGAAACTGTTTGGAATATTATTAGCAAATAAACAGGTAAAGTCAAACCTCGCGACAAAGAATATGTTTTGCAAACAAATCAAGGTAAAATTAGTTCAAATGCCGATGTAGCCAAAGAATCCAAAATTTTTTTTCACAAATATTCCACTTAAGACTACTGAACCCATAAACTCATCATCTGTGTATGCTCAAAGGTTGCAAAGGATAATGTTAGTAATTGTGATCAAAAATTCTCCTTCAGAGTAATTGAACCACAAACTATTGTAAAAACTTTTAAATCTCTTAAAGTGAAAAGAACCGAAGACCTCTGGGGATTATCGATAAGCTTGATCAGTAATGTAATTGATACTTTAGCGCCATATTTAGCTTGTCTTTTTAATATTAGCATTGATAGTGGCGTCTTTCCAGATCTCATGAAGCTTAGTAAAGTGATACCTTTGTATAAATCTGGTTTAAAAACTGATCCAGGCAAGTACAGACCAGTTTCTATACTGCCAGTTCCTTGTAAAGTGTTTGAAAAGATTATGCTTAACCAAATGCTACAATATTTTACAGAAAACAAACTACTGCATAACCAACAATTCGGTTTCACTAAAGGACGATCAACAACCGATGCAGGAGTGGCAGTCATTCGAAACATATATGATGCCTTCGAGGAATCGCAGAATGCAATTGGAGTGTTTTGTGATTTATCTAAGGCTTTTGATTATATTGAACACCAAACATTACTTATGAAATTAAAGCATTATGGTGTAGAGGAAGGGGCTCTCAGTCTTTTAAATTCATATTTAGACAACAAAAAACAAAAATTATAAGTGAATGGCATGAACTCACCTGGATCTAGAGTGAAAATAAGTGTGCCCCAGGGTTCCATATTAGGGCCTTTTCTTTTCCTTGTTTACGTAAATGATTTGCATTTTGTGGTGCAACATCTGTCAAATATTGTGTTGTTTGCGTATGATACTTCTCTTATTTTTAAAGTGAATAGGAAAGAAAACGAAATTTACGAAGTAAACAACACTCTTTCAAGTATACTGAACTGGTTCACTGTGAACAACTTATTATTAAATGCTAAGAAAACAAAATTTTGTTTGCCAAATGTAAAAAAGGTCAATAATAGTGTAATATTAGACAGTTATAAATTATAATTTGTAAATACTACGGTGTTCCTCGGTATAACTTTGGATGTTTCACTTCAATGGGGACCACACATTGAAAATTTAGCGGGAAGGCTTAGTTCAGCTGCTTATGCCGTTAAGAAAATAAGACAGTTAACGGATGTGGATACTGCGAGAATAGTGTATTTTAGTTACTTCCATAGTATAATGTCTTATAGCATATTACTGTAAGGACATGCGGCTGATATAGAAACTATTTTCATCCTGCAGAAAAGAGCTATCCGCGCAATCTATCAGATGCGATCACGTAGGTCGTTACAGATTAAGTTCAAAGAAATCAATATTTTAACTATTGCTAATCAATTTATATATGAAAACATTATGTACGTTAGTAAGAATTTGCATTTATTTCCTAAAAACAGTGACAGGCATAATTTGAATTTAAGAAGTGTAAGTCACGTATTTACACGTTCGTCCATTATTGCCTCTTTTGCTGGCCGCTGCAGTAATGTACTGTAGAGAAATAGAGATGCTTGATTATTTTGATTGTAGGCTCTTGATGGAACATTATATCACACATGTTGGTATATATCTACACTGATCATATCAGCTCATATACGTCCCCACCGAGGGGATCGATCCTACCCTGAATTAGGGCGATCGGGCCTTAGTCGACCACGCGGGCCCAGTGCGGGTTGGTCGACTTCACACACAACCTGCTAGTTTCCTCGCAGGCGTGTGCAGGTTTCCTCACGATGTTTTCCTTCACCTTAAGAGCGTCGGATAAACGTACATATGAAATCTAAATTCGAAATCACATTGGTACGTGGCAGGATTCGAACCACGACCTCCCGGACACACCGGATATCTACACTAATTCCACATAAAAGAAATAAAACTACATTTTTAATAGTATATTATAGTCTGCCTGAAGATGGTTTTCGAAAACAGTCGCTGGCAAATTAATGAATGTAGTTATATTTGTTTTATGTGAAATTAGTGTAGATATTTACCAATTTGTCTCTATTTAGAGATATTTATCTCAGAAACGTGACGCTTGAGGCCAAAATGTCCTAGTATATTTTCGTTTTGTATTTATATTTCCTAGTGAATAATATAGGTTTAATGCAGGTTTACGAATTAATTGTGCGCCGAAAGATGTTAAAAATATTTAAATAAACGTATTGTTACTATGCCAGGCTTCATACAATAATGTGCCAACCCATTTACAGTAAATTGGTCACAAAATCGAAGTATAATACGTGCCACTAACGATGAGACTTGAAACACCACGTAAAACATTAAAAAGACAAAGTAGGAGGATGGTTTACGACGTGTACACCTATATGTCAAAAGAAGCAAAGGATTATGGATTACTATAAATACATATTATGAATAACTATTTCGTACACTTCCAATTTTGTTTTTTTAATGCTTTACGTGGTGGTTCAAGTCTCATCTTTAGTGGCAAGCATTTATATTTCAGATGTCTTTAAAACTGAAACCATAAAAGTTAGATCATTGATAATTAATATATTTGATTTTGGCAAAGAGATTTTATTCCGAAAATTTTAGCTTCCTAGCATCATCCAGACCAAAGTGGTTACCCTTCGTACACTTTTTAGATTTTATTTTTTTACTTAATGATTAATTGTCGAATTTATCTACTTTATATACCTAAGTGTAACAAACATATTGTAGTTAGTTACAAAAAAGTCCGAAACTATTATGTCAAAAGGTTAAAGGGTTGTAGCCACTTTTCTACGATAAGATATTTGTACGAACGTACCCCGTACGTGGGGTAGGTACAGTAGGTGGGGTACTGTCGTATGCCATGGGGTAGATTCATACAGGGTAATTAAAAAGCCAATTAAAGTCGTTATTTTTTTATTAATTATTTTTAAAAAAATACTAAGAACTAACTTAATAATATGTGACTTGATTCATAGTCGAAACTTAAATCTTTCTTTAGAAAAATAACATAAAAATAAAAGCGTTCATCCTTAATTTACTTATTGATAATTCTAAGCTTTACACTCAGTCTAAACGAGATGTTAACAATCATTTTGTATGACATCGTTGTACAGTCTTTGACAATTTCAACTTAAAGTAGGTAATTATACATTTGATTGTTACTTTGGAACTTATTGCACATTATAATTATTTAAATTAACTGCAAAAGTAAAAAGTCAGTAAAAAGGTTGGCGTTTCGTTCCCTGTATCCACTCTAAGCCAGCCATTTGATTTTCGTCACATTTCGCTGGATATTGTAAACTCAACGCTTTTGCGTATTTGTAGGCAAGTTTCCGAATTCGTAATATTGTTAGTCCATAATGGATTTTGCAGCAATTAGTAATTATAGTCATTTAAACGTGCTTCTTCTTCCAAGGATAAGACTTGTCGACTTGTAAATTTTGAATGAATATTTAAATTTCTAGACTCTGCTTTCCAACGTTGATGTTTTGATGTTGTATTTTAACGAGGCTTGTATTACATC
Organism: Coleophora flavipennella; assembly: GCA_947284805.1. NCBI lineage: Eukaryota > Metazoa > Arthropoda > Insecta > Lepidoptera > Coleophoridae > Coleophora > Coleophora flavipennella. Next base: position 11,760,103 of record OX369290.1, read on the forward strand.
ATCAATTGCTAAATTCATTGACTCTTCATCCACTTCTTGAGTACGCGTACACTTTCTTTATATTTTCGCACCATGATCTGTAATAAAATATTAATTATAAGGTTGACTTAATAAAATATTTCATTTTGTTAGAAGTACATTACTTCATCAAAGGAAAAATATGTTATTGTGCTGTCTGCATGATAATTTTAAAAGGTAATAAATACTATATTTTATTTCATAAAAATAGAATTTTGATATACTGGTGTTTAGTAAAATCTAAAGGGGAGCGACAGGGGGCACATTCGTACGCGTACGAATGTGCCCCCTGTCTGGCTGTTCGAATGCACCCCATGCCTTTGCAAAAATTAAAATACAACTTTATACAAATTCTTATTTAGTTTGAGAAATATAACAATTTATAGCTCAAAATAAACAATGTTAACATTAATCAATCATCACCATTTTGTCAAAAACATAACAATTCTACTTACAATTACGAACTAATCTTAGATAAAAAAAAATTACTCACCGCGCGCGTAAACACGTTACGTCTTGTCAGCTGATACACCGTAGTGCGACTAACGCGACTATCCACTAGCAACATGGCACTCGGTATGTCCATGCACACAAGCAAAGGCGTGTTTGTATGCCGTTTAGTTTTTATGTTATACTAATTGTACGAATGTGCCCCGCGTACGAATGGTGACCACTTTCCCTAAGGTTTTTTTTTATAACATTATTTTAAGATTTTGTCCAAAAAAGAGTTTACAAACAAACAAACATTATTTAATAACGTCAAAATTCAATCCTTGAAATAAACCAGGTTATGTCATTAGAAATGCAGCATTTAAGGCATGCGTCTTTACCACCGAGCCCGGTTTGCAATGTAAACATGAAACGAGGAGCATGGGGAGCCCATAGTGGACCTATGGGGCTCACGCATGCACTCAACTCATCGTCGATCAACGTGGACAAGCCCGATGAAAATAATGTGCAGTCTCCCAAAAATATCGGTAACACTCAACAGTATCGAGACATATTAACAAAAAAGCAGTCTACCCACATTTGGGACAAATCGAATACCGTACCCGCGGTGCCGACGTCATCCTCGTCATCAGTACAGCTATCGCCGAGCGTGTGCGATGCCTTCGAGCGCACAGCTGTAGCCGTGACGTCACCTGGGGTCAGCCAAGCCATCAATGCACCAAGTGGGAGCGAGATGAAAATAATGTCGAGTGATGCGATCATAAGGCCGACGACAGACACTGAGCAACAAAGCGACGGCTGGCAATTGATAACCAAGCGGAAACATAGTCAAAAATATCGGTATTTGGGGAAAAGGGGCATAGCAGCGGACCTGGAGGGAAAATTCAAGGCAGCTGAGAAGAAAATCCCAATTTTCATTACCAATGTACACAAGGACACCAGGGAGTCGGATATAGTGGATTACATCCGGGAAAAGACCAAGGAAGTAGTGTTGCTGGGCAAAATCGGTCTTAAAAAACAAGTAGAATACAACTCCTTTAAGTTTTTCGTGTCTGAAACGAAAGTGCCGCTATTTCTAGATGAAAAGTTATGGCCGTCTGGTATAATATTCAGGCGGTTCGTGCACTTCAAATATGAACAAACGAATGGAGCAACATCTGTAGACGGCCCTAAGAAACAAAATGGATAAACATACATATAGATTGGCTACTTTTAACTGTAAGAATGTAAAACGTTCCGTCGATAGTATTCGAGAACTTTGCCAGATTTCGGATGTAATCGCCTTGCAGGAGACCTGGTTGCTGCAGGATGACTTGCCATACTTAAGTACCATCGATGCCGGCTTCAGTGCGACGGGTACCTCGGCCATGGACACGTCGGTAGGGGTGTTGCGTGGGAGACTATATGGCGGTGTGGCTCTTTTATGGCGTAAAAGTGTATTCCAAAATGTATCTGTGCTTAAGTGTGAGAATGCTCGTATCTGTGCAATTGAAATAGTGTCGAATAACCGCCCCATTGTGATAATATGTGTGTACATGCCTACGAACAAACAGAAGAACTTGGCCGAATTTACGCACTGCCTCGGTTCGGTGAGTGCTATCATAGATAATTACGGCATAGAATCTGTGTATGTCTTAGGTGACTTCAACGCTCACCCCAACGAACTATTTTTTATAGAATTAATGAACTATTGTTGCGAACAAAAATTATCGTGTATAGATGTAAACAAGTTAACTTTGTCTTCCGATACCTATACATTTATAAGTGATGTCCATGGGAGTAGGCGGTGGCTCGACCATTGTCTTGTCACGCAAGCTGCTGTTAGTTCAGTATATAATGTATATGTAAAATATGATACGTTATGGTCTGACCACTTCCCTCTGGTAGTTGAGTGTAATCTAAACTTATTACAACCTAAAGTACCTTTAAATAACCTTGTACCTATAGTTAATTCTGCTATTTGGGGGGAACGAACAAAAGATCAAATATCGATGTATGCCACTGAGTGCCATAAAAGACTTAGGCTAATTGATTTTCCCACGGAATATATGACCTGTGCTGATTGTTATTGTAACGATGATAAACATAAAAAGGTTATAGATAAGCTCTATTATGACATTGTGCTAGCTCTGTCTGAGTCGGCTATCATCAGTAAGCCCAAGGCTGGACGTAAAATCAAGTCACGTGTTGTGGGTTGGAATAAGTACGTCGGGGAGGCTCATAGGGTGGCCAGAGCAAGGTTTCAGTCCTGGTTATGGTGTGGTAAACCTTCTACTGGTCCCATTTATAACGAAATGTATGAAAGCAGGAAAATATTTAAGTCTCGTTTGAAATGGTGCCAAGACCACCAAGACCAAATTAAAATGAATATTTTAGCTTCGCAACATGCCAAAAAAGACTTTCGTGGATTTTGGAAGAGCACCAACAAACTGAACAGTCAGCCTGGTCTCCCTGTGAGCGTCAGCGGTGTCAATGACAATAATGACATAGCAAATCTCTTCAGGGAGCATTTCTTCGTAAAGTCTCCGTTAGGACCGGCTAAGGGGATGGTCAATGCTGAGACTGGGAATGAAACTATGGAGACTAGAATTACGGCCACAGAGATCACTAAAATCATTAGATCAATGTCAAGAGGGAAATCCCCTGGTCATGACAGTCTCAGCATTGAGCATCTACAACATGCCGGTCCTCATATGTCAAGAGTTCTGGCTATGTTGTTTTCGCTGTGCATAAGTCATTCGTATCTGCCGACTGAATTAATGAAAACCATTGTGGTACCTGTAGTAAAGAACAAGACAGGAGACACCTCTGACAAAAATAACTATAGGCCTATCTCGCTGGCGACCATAATCGCCAAGGTGTTTGACGCTGTGCTTAATACTCAACTTAATAAATATGTACAACTGCACGATAATCAGTTCGGGTTTAGGCCTGGACTTTCTACTGAAAGTGCCATATTGAGTCTTAAGCACACCGTTAGATATTATCTTAACCGAGGGACTCCTGTGTACAGTTGTTTCCTTGATTTGTCTAAAGCTTTTGACCTGGTTTCCTACGACGTTCTTTGGAAAAAGTTAGACGATATAAAGCTACCAAAAGAACTTGTTAACATCTTCAAGTATTGGTATGGAGGCCAGGTCAATTGTGTTAGATGGGCAGGCTCATTATCGGAGCCGTATAGGTTGGAGTGCGGAGTGAGACAGGGGGGGTTGAGCTCTCCTACGCTCTTCAACCTGTACATAAACGCACTGATCGGTGAGCTCAGTAGCACACATGTCGGCTGCCACATCGATGGTACTTGTGTCAATAATTTAAGTTACGCAGACGACATGGTGCTGCTGAGTGCATCGGTCTGTGGGCTCAGGAGGCTGTTGTGTATATGTGAGGCATATGCTCAAAGTCACGGCCTCAAGTATAATGTGACGAAAAGTCAAGTCATGGTCTTTGAGGACGGCTCTAAACGCCGCTCGAATGTGCCGCCAATACGGCTAAACAATGCACAGCTACAGATAGTAGATAAATTTAAATACCTCGGGCATTTACTTACAGCCGGCCTCAAAGACGATGATGACATTGAAAGGGAACGGAGAGCCTTATGTGTTAGAGCGAATATGATCGCCCGCAGGTTTGCACGATGCTCAACGGAAGTAAAAAAATCCCTATTCCGAGCCTACTGTACATCATTTTATACGTGCAACCTGTGGGTGAACTACACTCAAAAATCGTATGGGGCTCTCCGGGTCCAATATAACAATGCGCTTAGGGCGATGTTGGGGCTGCCGTGGCGCTGCAGCGCCTCGGGAATGTTCGCGGAGGCGCGCATCGACTGTTTTTATGCAGTAATGCGCAAGAGATGCGCGTCTCTGGTGCGCAGGGTGCGCGCCAGCTCCAACAGCGTCCTAATGATGATTGCGGACAGGGTAGACTGTCCGTATATTATATTGAAATGCTGTGACCGACAGGTCACACGCAATCAGAAATAATATTATTTGATTCTCCATTTTATTTTAGTTTTACTAACATAGTCTATAAGTATACTAACACGCTATGAGTTTATGTTACTCGACCCAAATTTGAAAATAAAAAAATATAAAATTAGAACATGAAAACAATATGACACGAAAAGTTGTACATAAAAATCATTGAGTGTTATTGATGCCTTTGACAAGGGTTGGCCAGTTCACACGGATAGCACCCGGTCGCGAGTATAACGCGAGAGTCAGCCTTTATGGTAAGTTTGTTAAATCTGCAAAGAACATCTAATTCTGAAAATTTCAGCTTTTTATCTTCAACCAAACCGAAGCTAATACGGTTCGAAAATACGATGATACGCTTCCAGAAAAGGTAGGTAGTGCCACAGATGAGATACTGGTTATTTCGTAACAGATATTGCACTTCCTTATAAAACCAAAATACCTACGCATTTATTCACCTAGTCTTTCCCACTGTCAGACAACACTCGGAAACATGGGTATTAAGGTCCTCAACTAGGCGGTTATAACTGCGTACACGAGCGGTGCGCGAATTGCGGCGGCGACTGTACGGCGTTCTAGCGCTGACGAGCGGAGCGCGGCCAATGTGTAGGTACTTATCTCGCCTGCTCGACCGAGTGACGGGGGCCTGGTACTGCCCCGTTCCTTTGTATCGCCTAGACGAGGGCACTGCCGTGTCCCCAGACAGTAAACTTGCTCATTAGTAATACGATGAAACCTGTTACAATATGATATTACCATTTACTAGGTTCTTCGAAGTTGGTTCTGTACAAGGTGCCGCTATGTAAATTTGTTTCCTACCCTCGGGACACACTAGGCAAACAACTGTTAATTGGAAACTAATGTTAATCAAACGAATTCTGATGTTAGTTGCCCGATATTGCGTATTTGCGTTGGGTTAAGTGGGTAACTGACACTAATAGTTTGTCAACAAACTTATGTATTAGGCAAATAGATAATAATTTAAGAGCAGGCTCCCGGCGCGGCACTGGCGAACAATCTGATATTTAATCTTATGGAATCAGCTTTACAGTTGAAATTCGCTTAATGTGACTTACGTCCTTTACTTCGGGCCTAAATGCACTTTTTTGTTTATTGCGAGCTTAGTAAATATTGTAAGAAAATTTCATCTTAGCCGTTTTATCAATGACTTTATTCCCTCACTGTAGGTGTTTATTTCATGCGCCTGACTTATGTAATAGGGGATCGGACTGCTAATCATTTGAGTTACTTTTTATGATCTGTCAAAAACGAAATTTTGTTCTAAAAATGTTTGAATTACCCACAAGTGACGTCACAAATTTTAAGCGTCATTAACGAATTTATTTTGTGATTTTGATCAATTAAAAATTCAAGACGTGATGGAAAAACAAAACAAGTAAGGTTTTTTTAAACTTCAAGAGGAGAGCAATTTAGGATATCATATTTCACATTTTATTTTTAATGCAGTCCGATCCCCTATTTAGGAGATAAACCCAATAATCTCACAATACTACATAGTTCAACAAAATATAAAGTATTGATCGATAATTGAAAACGCTAAACACGTTAAAAAACCGACTTCCATCGGAACAACTTAGTACCTTTATGCATCATTACTTTTGGTTTTTGTTAATTTTCTAAAAAAGTACTACACCGATTTTGATAAAATTTAAATGGGACCACACGGGAAGCACTAGCTTTCTAATAAAAAAGGAATCATAAAAATCGGTTCACCCAGCCCAAAGTTATGAGGTAACAAACATAAAAAAAAAACATACAGACGAATAGAGAACCTCCTCCTTTTTGGAAGTCGCTTGAAAACCAATAAAACTAGTTAAGACTAGCTAAAAAAGAGGTTATTTATTTCTTTGGCACGCTCTGTAGCCTAAACGGCTTGATGGATTTTAGATTGCGAGATGTCGTTAGATTTGTCTTAATCCCGTGAGTGAGATACGATACAGTTTTACCCAACTGGCCAAAAAAATAGACTTTAATTAAGTTTTTATGCAGTCGGGTTTTTAATTTTTTTTTTTTTCGTCATTCATTTCGGACTCTATAGCGCGATTACGACTCACACTTGGCCAATTTTAATTATTTTTTGTTTTACTTCAGTATTAGTACAATAATCAAAGCAAGTATAACGTTTGTATGTACTACCGTTTTTACCATAGAGCTAAATCAAAGGTCCTTCTAAAGACCTACAAAAACCGGTTTTTTGTATGGAACGCCCCTCCCTCCCCCCTATTTTAACTTTTTCTAATTTTTAATATTTTTTATTATAGCGGCAATAGAAATACACATTCTGTAAAAAAAAATACTGTCTACCTATTCATCATATCAGCCGAAGGAAGTCCACTGCTGGACCCAAGGATCTCCACGATGACCCATTCTGCGCTGCCCGCAGCCAGCGGCTTCCCGCGACCTTCACCAGGTCATCGGTCCACCAAGTGGGAGGCCTGCCTACACTACGCTTTCCGGTGCGCGGTCGCCACTCGAGAACTTTACTACCCCAACTGTACTTTACGAACTTTACTGTCTACCTACTACGGTTCATGAAATACAGCCCGCTGACAGACGGACCGACGGAAAGACAACGGAGGCTTAGTAATAGCACAGTATATAATTATATGGTAATAGGGTCCCGTTGGCTAAGCGTCGGTGGCTAAAAGCGTCGGTGGACAAAAGCGTCGGTGGACAAAAGCGTCGGTGGACAAAAGCGTCGGTGGCTCAACCGGTAACGGCTCGGTCCATCTAACCAGAGGTATACCGGGTTCAAATCTGGACGGCCAATGTACCAATGAGTTTTTCAAAAACTTACGTACATACTTACCGATTGCTTTAACGGTGAAGGAAAACATCGTGAGGAAACCTGCACACGCCTGCGAAGAAACTCGAAGGTTGTGTGTGAAGTCGACCAACCCGCACTGGGCCCGCGTGGTCGACTAAGGCCTAATCGCCCTGATTCAGGGTAGGCTCGAGCCCCTCGGTGGGGACGTATATGTCCCGTTGGTCACCCGTTGTGTGTGCGGAACCCTAAAAAAATGAAAACAACACGATACCTTTACACTGTGACGATACTGTCCAAAAAATAATAAAAGTGTTGTGTTTTTAATCAACGATATTGTTGAAAGTTTCATGTCTTCACGACCACAATGTGGTAAAGTCGTAAAAATGTTTTAGTGACTGGCATAGGAGAAACCAATACCGAAAAGGACCCTGCACTGGGTAGGTGCTAATTCTACTATGGTAGGTACCGCTCATATACGCCCCCACCGAGGGGCTCGAGCCTATACCCTGAATTAGGGCGATCGGACCTTAGTCGACCACACAGACCCAGTGCGGGTTGGTCGACTTCACACACAACCTTCGAGTTTCTTCGCAGGTGTGTGCAGTTTTCCTCACGATATTTTTCTTCACCGTAAAAGCATCGCATAAACACACATATGAAATCAAAATTCTAAAACACATTGACACGTGACAGGATTCGAACCACGACCTTCTAGACAGGTGGTAGCGGCCCTAGCCACCGATGCTCTTTTTAGGGTTCCGTACTCAAAGGGTAAAACGGGACCCTATTACTGAGACTTCGCTGTCTCCGTCTATCTGTCTGTCTGTCTGTCGGTCCGTCTGTCCGTCTGTCATCATCATTACAGCTCATATACGTCCCCACCGAGGGGCTCGAGCCTACCCTGAATCAGGGCGATTAGGCCTTATTCGACCACGCGGGCCCAGTGCGGGTTGGTCGACTTCACACACAACCTTCGATTTTCTTCGCAGGCGTGTGCAGGTTTCCTCACGATGTTTTCCTTCACCGTTAAAGCAATCGGTAAGTATGTCGTATGTATGTCCGTCTGTCACCAGGCTGTATTTTATGAATCGTGTTAACTAGACAGTTGAGTTTTTTACAGATGATTAGAAAGAGTGATAAAATAAGGGGGGGTCTCCATACAACAAACGTGATATTTTTGCTCGTTTTTGCTAAATATTAATAACGGCAACAGATAGACACTTGAAATATTCATAGAATATTTAGCTAAATATTCACTTTAAAAATAAATAATTAAATTATAATAATCTATAGTATGTACCTGCTTTAATATGTCCTACACAATTGACATTGTTTCTGGATTGAATAAATAAATTGATAATATGAATTAAAATAAAATAAATATTTAAGGGGGGGCTTCCATACAACAACCGTAATTTTATGCTAGTTTTTGCTTGATATTGATAACGGCAACAGGTAAACGCTTAAAACATTCACAGAATATTGAGTTATATAAAAATTAAAATAAATAATTAAATTTAAATAAAATTAATATTTAAGGGGGGCTTTTTTATTTTTTTTTATTCACAATTGGTAAACCCTTGACAACATCTCACCTGGTGGTAAGTGACGATGTTGCCGAAGATGGAAGCGGGCTTACCAAGATTCCCCAACGCAATGGGGAAACTGGCTACATACAACAAACGTGATTTTTATAGATAATGTACGGAACCCTGCGTGTGCGAGTCCGACTCGCACTTGGCCGGTGTTGTTAAACTATACAGCTGTTTGCTCTTTATCTACCGCCTAACAACCTGCTGTTACCGAGAGTTAATCGTATTGACCAGCGAAATTACTGGCATATGAAGTATTATATCTTAACTCTTAATTGGGCGGATTTTTAATCCAGAATATATTTTTTCAGCCTATGGTGATAGCACTAACTCATCTCTTTCCATCTCTTCCCAAGAGTGTCGTAAGAGGCGACTAAGGGATCATAAAACCCAATACTGTGCCACTACACTGCACACTGCGATTGCGAACTCATCTGCCAAGCGTGGCAATTACGCCAAACCCCCCACCCCCCTCCCAAAAAGGCCTATGTCCAGCTGTGGACGTCTGTTGGCTAATGTGATGATTTTCACCAACATCACACGCCAGAGCATGCAGATCATACTTATAAAATCGTTAGCCAGACTGACTATCAACGCTCAACTCAAACCACTTAACGAATCGGGCTAAAATTTAGCATACAGGTAGCAAATATGACGTAGCGGCATCCGTTAAGAAAGAATTTTGGGAAATTCCCACGGGAACGGTAAAAAAAGGGGTCTGCGCGGGCGACGCCATTGGACATCGGCTAGTGTACGTATTCAGAGAAAAGTTTGAAGGATCGGCGGCATCAAATTTTCAGTCCTATACTTCACGTTGCTGCTGTCATTCAGGTGGGAGTGATAATCGAATAAAAATTTAAAACCTGCCTGCATAAAAACTTAACCCCTATTTTTTGGGCCAGTCGGGTGAAATATATCCTATGTCACTCACGGGATCAAGACAAATCTAACGACACCTCGCACTCCAAAATACATCAAGCCGTTTAGGCTACAGGGGTGCAAAAGAAATCAATAAATAGACATACATAATATGATACGTACGTGAAGGGGATTGTATGAATTGAAACTCCATAGATTTGTTCGAAGTTCGACGTCAGAGCGAGACACATATAGTGAGATAGTTGCAGAGAGAGAGTATGGCGGTGATTGCCTTTATTTGTAAGTTTTTATCTATCTCGCTATTAGTGGGATCATGGGTGACGGTTTATTTAGACAGAGACAACAGTACAAAAAATACTTAGAAACTAATTATATACATGAACATTTAAAACAAAGGAATATAAGTGCTTAAATAACATTATTTACAAATAGGAGGGATTATTGCCTCTAGTCGCTTACAGTACGTATACATACATACATACACTCGAAAAACATAATCCTCCTTCTGGCGCAGTCGGTTAAAAACTTCGGCGTTTTCAAACTTCAAAAGCGCTGTATTCGAGCTATTTTTAATCTCCAACAAATAAAATCATGCCGTCCTTATTTTAAGGGGAACAATATATTAACATTGCCGTGTTTGTATATTTTCGTTTGTATGTTTGTGAAAAATAACCTAAGTATGTTCAAATCAAAACATTAAACCACTAAATTTTCCTCTAGATATGCTTGTGATTTAGTGATGCCAAGGTCTAAATCTGCGTTATTCCACAAAAATGTAATCTATATGAGTGTATCCTTATACAATGCGTTACCAGGAAATATCAAAATGCTGTCTTTTCCAAGGTTGAAAACAAGTGTTTACAATTTACTGATTGAAAAATGTTATTACAGTAACGATGAATTTATGAAAGAAAAAGTGGACCGATTTTGTAAAAATTGTCTTGACATAGCAAATTATTTTGATAATTTAATTCTTTGACTTTCTCTTTAATTAATTAAAATATAATATTGCATGCTTTCGTAAGGCAGGTTAATTCGAACATAGTAAAATTTATTTAAGACCTAATGTAAACCAATAATCGGCAATATAATTAAAAACGTAACTGACACGTTAAAAAACCGACTTGCATCGCAACAATCGTATATTTTTGCATTATTATTTTTGGTTTTTGTTAATTTTCTAATAAAGTACTACACCGATTTTGATAAAATTTATGTGGGACTACACAAGAAGCACTAGCTTTCAAATAAAAAAGAATTATAAAAATCGGTTCTCCCAGTCCAAAGTTATGAGGTAACACACATAAAAAACAGACGTGTGGCACTCGGGGACTGCCGCGGTAAAGCTATTGCATAGCATTTTTATCAACTTTTAACACTAAGAAAGTTACACCAGTAAAATTGACTGTCCTTTTAGTACCGCAAATCGCTAATAGATGGCTCTGTAAGTTTTTTTAGAACGCGGTAGTGTTAGGTTTTTTTCGTTACGAAATTTCTTGATTCGGTCGCGGCGCTCAAAGCCTGCGATAAAAGCTAAGCAATAGCTTAAAAAAAACATACAGAAGAATTGAGAACCTCCTCCTTTTTGGAAGTCGCTTGAAAATATTTGAGTTTGAGTTTAAAAATCGTAGACTACCTATGGAAAACCGAAACCATTATTTTGTTTAACTGTCAAACCGCATCCCTAGTTTATTCACAGGGTGTTCTGAAGTTAATTCATTATCGCATACATAAACTGCACCCGGGGGACGTTCTACACGGAGTTGCCTGTATCTTGTTACAGTTTTGTGAATTCTGAAGTGAGGACGCTCTCCATAATTCAGTGGCGGCATTTTGCAGCGTGCTCCACTGGAGTTTGCCGAAAACTTTTGAAAAGATTTTGTGGTTAAGAGGAGTGTATCCCTGGCGCGCTTTTTACCCGACTGCGCCAGAAGGAGGGTTATGTTTTTCAAGAGTATGTATGTATGTATGTATGTATGTTTGTATAATTGTTTGGCACGCTCTGCAGCCTGAACGGCTGGATGGATTTTAGCTTGAGACATGTCGTTAGATTCGTATTTACTGTGAGAGTGACACTGGGTATATCAAAATAAAAAAAACAAAATGGCGGATTTTTGGCGCAAAATTCAAATGTTTGACACGCTCTGCAGCCTGAACGGCTCGATGAATTATAGCTTGAGGGTCGTCGTTAGATACGTTTTTATTGTGAGAATGACACTGGGTATATCCAAATAAAAAAACAAAATGGCGGATTTTTGGCGCCAAATTCCAATGTTAGGCACGCACTGCAGCCTGAACGGCTCGATAGATTTTAGTTTGAGGGGTGTCGTTAGACTGCGCCAGAAGGAGGGTTATGTTTTTCAAGAGTATGTATGTATGTATGTATGTATGTTTGTATAATTGTTTGGCACGCTCTGCAGCCTGAACGGCTGGATGGATTTTAGCTTGAGACATGTCGTTAGATTCGTATTTACTGTGAGAGTGACACTGGGTATATCAAAATAAAAAAAAACAAAATGGCGGATTTTTGGCGCAAAATTCAAATGTTTGACACGCTCTGCAGCCTGAACGGCTCGATGAATTATAGCTTGAGGGTCGTCGTTAGATACGTTTTTATTGTGAGAATGACACTGGGTATATCCAAATAAAAAAACAAAATGGCGGATTTTTGGCGCCAAATTCCAATGTTAGGCACGCACTGCAGCCTGAACGGCTCGATAGATTTTAGTTTGAGGGGTGTCGTTAGATACATATTTACTGTGTGAGTGACACTGGGTATATCAAAATAAAAAAATAAAAAAATGGCGGATTTTTGGCGCCAAATTCAAATGAACTCATTCAATAATAAAACTAAAAAAAAATATAAATTAAAAAACGGTAATTTAAAAAACTAAAAAACCCGCCTGCGTTTCTGTGTAATTTGGAAATGAAAAACCCTAAAACAAGAAAGTCGTAATACCCGATTGCACTTAACTTAAGAAAAATTGTAGCAGTCGGGACCCATTCTAGAAATGGAGGCATAGTGAATTGAGAGCACATACCTATATTACATTGCAGATTATTCCAATATACTGACTAGACGGCTGACATTCTAGAATGGGTACCGACTGCTACAATTTTTCTCAAATTAAGTGCAATCGGGTATGACGACTTTCTTGTTTTAGGGTTTTTCATTTCCAAATTACACAGAAACGCAGGCGGGTTTTTTAGTTTTTTAAATTACCGTTTTTTAATTCATTTCCAAACTACACAGAAACGCAGTCGGGTTTTTTAGTTTTTTAAATTACCGTTTTTTATTACTTAATGTAGTTTGGATTTAATTCAATTATTATATAATCAAAGTTATTAAAAAAAAAGATAATATATAAGATAAGATAAATACTCTTTATTGTACACACTAGTTAAAAAAATAACACATTATAAAAACTTAAAAATCTTAACTCAGTAAATATAAAAAAACAAACACAATATAAAAAAGAAACTTACATAGGTACTATAGCGGTACAATTTTATCGCTCAAAACGTTTTTTTTTATTTCATTTTTTACTGAAATCTGACAAAACAAGCACAGAAAAAAGTTTTAGCACGTGGTCGCATACCTACTTTCAATAACTGTGACTGATTAATATTGAATTTGAACTCCTCCCCCCCTTAAACTGAATTTGGTGTTCCGTAAAAAAACGTTAGCAAACATTTATGTTTCTTAATCAAATTGGTGCCAATAGCTAGTCAAAGAGAAGAAGTGTAAATTAATTAAGAAATACTGCGGTTAAAATTTATGAGGACTTCAAAAAATGCTAGAGAAATTAAAAAAAAATACTAAATAGTAATTTATTTTTAAAATTTTGAATTATTTGCAAACTGAACACAATAGCTTATATTATACTGCATTTTAGGGTTCCGTACCCAAAGGGTGAAAACGGGACCCTTTTACTGATACTTATCTGTCCGTCTGTCTGTCCGTCCGTCCCTCCGTCTGTCACCAGGCTGTATTTCATGAACCGTGATTCACAGATGATTTATTTAATTAATATGTTGCCACTATAATATAAAATACTAAAAAATAGAACAAAATAAACATTTAAGGGGCTCCCATACAACAAACGTGATTTTTTTGCTCTTTTTTCGTAATAGTTAGTCCATTACCTTCACATCAGAAGATTGCGGGTTCGATTCCTGGCGGAGTGAATCAAACTTTACAAGACTCTGTTTGGTTATTAGAAAGGATTTTTTTAACCCCATTTTGGCTAGCTACCACCATATTGTCTAAATATTGCCACTAATTTTAGTATCATTGTTAATAGTATTGATGCATTCCGGCTTGAAGATCAGATAGACAATTCCCCATTCCCCATTCCGGCTTGAAGATCAGATAGACAATTCCCCATTGCGTTGGGGAATCCTTTTAAGCCCGCTCACATCTTTCGCTTACATTGACAAATTTGGCCAAAAAAGAAGGAATGAATTTTTCTTGTTCACTTAATCAGGTTTTATAGACATCGTAATAACAGATAAGAAAAAAAATGTGATCGTAAAACAATGAACAAATCGCGTAAGCGCCATGAAATTTAAGGCGCTTACAACGTTTTGGTCACGCGAAAACTATACTCTGTAGAATAGAATAGAATAGATAATCTTTTATTTAGAGCACAGTACAACAATTTCCAGCTACAATTTACAAACGACAGAATCCTTATTTAATATTATAAATGTGAAAATGTGTTTGTTTGTTTGTTACCTTTTCACGCTTCAACGCCTTAACCAATCTTAATTAAATTTGGCATGGAGGTAGCCTGTGTCACAAGGAAGGACATATGCTACCCTTTATCCCGTGAAAATAGCATATCCCGATGCAATTCCCGAGGGAACTGAAAATATACTCTTTTTTGGTTAATTTCTTTATTAACGCAACGGAACAATGGATTGTGTGATTTTTTGCACAGAGATGGTTGAGGGGGTGGGAAATGACACGATTTATTAATAAACATATCCTGACATAGTTCCCGAGGGATCTGGAGAAAATTCATGTCCACGCTCGCGAGCCGCTTGCTAAGTTAGTCACAAAAACGATGTCCACGCGGGCGAAGCTGCGGGCAAAAGCTAGTAAACTATAAAAAAACGGCTGTACTATGCACCAAAACGGAACTGACTCAGCTTAAGCTCTGCAGCGCTGTTATTCTGCCAGAAACCGGTTCGGCCAACGAACGCACGCTCTTCACAACATATTTAAAAATAAATTTAATAAAATAAAATTGAAACAATAAAAACATTAGATCTAGCGACTAAACTAGCGCTAGGCTGCAGTTTTAATAGTTTGGTTAGACGACACAGCGCACTTTAGATTAACTCGCGCGCAACATATTTCGTTACGTGACTGACGCGTGCGTTATAAATTGAACCCGTAAGCTGCGTTATGGAACTTCGTATCAAAAATCATACAGTCGAATTGTGAACCACATCTTTTTTTGAAGTCGGTTGAAAAATCTTTCTAATACTTCTCTGTGCTGCTGTCGAATCCAAATTCTATTACGATTCCCTTGACATCTCGAGTTTTATGTGTCTTTAATGTAACAATATAAGTACGAGCACCTACCTCTGTGCAAAAGATCTTTTTCATTATCGCAGAGCTGTAAAAATTCAAAATAACGGCAGTGAATATGTTTCGGAAAATCATTAAGTAGGGGCAGGAGACACGCGGAGCAACAAACTTAAGGATACATGCGGCTAATAATGAGAGGTCTTTCCCTAAACTAAACGGACATAATACACTTTTTTTAAGGCGATGCACAGGTTAAGCGTTTTATTTCAGGAATTTTGGGTGTTTTATTTTTAAGTATTTTAGGTGTTTCATTTTATATATTTTAGGTGTTTTTTACGCGGTGCAACGACGACCTGGTAAAGATCGCGGGAAGCCAAAGGTTGCGGGCAGCGCAGGACCGGTAGTCGTGGAAATCCTTGGGGGAGGCCTTTGTCCAGCACTGGACGTTTTTCAGCTGATACTATGACGATGATGATTTCAGGTATTCTATTTTAGGTGTTTTAGGTATTGTAATTAGTGTGATATTATTTTTAGGACTTATTAATTAAACTTATTATGTTATTAACATTTAAAAAAATATTGTACTTAATTGAATAATAATCAGAGGTATTGTAATTTTGTAAAAACTAATATCTGTGTTTGTAAAATGATAAAATTCCGTGAAAATATGTGGATTCAAAGTGGCAAAGGCCTAAATATTTTTATACAAACAATTTATATACAAAATTACAAAATTTACAATACAAAATTGAAAACATTTTAAAAATTATTTCACGAAAATATGACAAAAAGTAGATGGAGCGCGCTAGAGATACACTTCTTTTGAAATAGAACCAATATTGTCTTTCTTAGCTGTTGAGCATTTAGCATCATTCAGTATATTTGCCTCCCATTTCTTTTTGTTTTTCTGAAAATATAGTTCATTTTGAGAAAGATTTGAAGGATTTTAATTTTAAACGCCCAGCTATTTTTATTATTTTTTTGAAAACACGATTATGCTGTTCTGGAAGTACCTACGTCACCAGTGGCTTAACATACAAACTTAGAAACTGCATTGTGTAACGCTGTAATTACCCAATTTTGGGGTAATTCCAACCCTTTTAGATGTTAAGTACCATTGCTAAATTTTGATATTTCCTTGTCATTCATAACACCAACAACTTTTTTTTCCTCGGTATGCGGAGGAGGGAAGGGGGAAAATGCTTTTACGCCTACCAATACAGCCGACTGTATTGGTTATGTGGTACTCACCTCTGCGCCTATATGCATATGTCGTGGCCATATCGTTGAAATTGGTCAGATCATGAAATGGCCGTCGTAGAATTGGCCAGATCATGAAATGGATTGATCAGATCATGAAATAGCCAAGCATATCATGCTAACCTAACCTAACCTAACTGCCTTCTTTTCTCCACCCAGGGGGGAGCCTAGTTTGCGAGGCTCTTTGACAGTATCATCGTCAAACCTAACGAACCTATAGGTCGCTTCGCTCGCTCAACTCAATTCCGTCCGGGTATTCATGATCTGGCCAATTCTACGACGGCCATTTCATGATCTGACCAATTTCAACGATATGGCCACGACACATACATACCCATTATATACATAAGGTATATATAAATAAATATGCACAGGCCCTAAATCACACTACCCACCAACGACCCCCTGTAGCCTTGGCAGCTAAGCTGCCTTAAAAGCTAATCGGAGCGATGCCCCTCTAGGGACGGGGGGACGGGGGGTGCGTAACACCACCATCCCTTTTTATAACTTATATACCATATTTTTAGTATTTATTTAGTCATTTAATTCTTAAATATCAATTGAAAACATGTCATATATAATTAGTTTCTTAAAACCCATTGTGAACTGGGTCACTCGTCAAAAATGCCCCCCCGGATCATACCAGCCGCAAAAGACACACATCGCGTTGCCGCGTTGGATGGCAATGGACATCCTTTGCAGCAGGTAGGCCCCGGAGCGAGCGTCACAACCCCTCTCACGAAGCCGACGACCCACCTCTTTTATGAAGGCTAAAGCCTCTGATCCCCAGCAGCCTGTAGTTTCACACGCCAACGGCACAAAGCAATAGCTTTCCTTAAGAACTGAGTACTTGTCGTGCTTTTTGGCGGCTGCGAACTCAGCGGCGGCCCCAGCCAACGCCGTCGTACGGCTGAGGTAAGAGGCAGCAAAAGTGTTGACGCACGTAGCGTCCCATAATAGACACTTTCCCTTTTGCCACGGGACCAACGTTAAGCCATCCGGCCTTTTGCCATCCGACCGACAAAGGCCAGGTGGCTCCATCAACGATGGAATATTGGCCGAGACCAGTGCCCTTCGGGCGATGTCATTTAGGGCGTGGTGGCGTGGAAATCTTCCCTTATTTTTAGTGTCCAAAATATATTTATTCCGAATTACCCCACGAAATATTTTAATTTCAAAATCCGCATTTAGGCCAAGATTCTAAATTCTACGTGTTATGTGGCGAAACCATAGCAGTTATTTTAAAGCCTTTTATTCAACATTTTAATTTATTTTCGCTACAATACACACTTGTGAAAAACGTTACTCTCCTTTTAGATAAGTCGGGTAAAACGCTGATGTTAACAAGAAAATAAGGAAAGTTCTAAAGGAGCATTGCTCTTAACCAATTCTTGTCTTCTGAAGAAAACTCTGTTTTAATAGCCCCAACCGTTTCGCGTTAAACAGCGCCCATATACTCCTATTACCGTCTGTTTGCTCGCGACATGCGCTGATAAGAATCTCATCACATTGTCGAGAGCAAGTCACTGTACCTTTGTGAATACTGTCTGTTTGCTACTGAAACGAATTTGAATAGAATAAAAAGGCTGTTAGGCCCCCAGTGTCGATTGCGTAGCTCTCTTGATTATGTAAAAGCATTCTGCCTTATAGATAAAGTACGAGTTATATAGGATGCAACAAATTTGGGTAGGTGGTTGGTGGCGCTTGTACTCATCAGGTAAAGTTCTCTTTAAACAAGTATAAGTCCTGAAACCTCGCCAAGTTACAGACTGCAAATTACCGCCCCATACTAATCAATCATCTCTGTAATCTGTAAGACTATAGAGCGTGTATTGAACACTTACATTCTGGCATACCTATAGAGACCTCCTTAGTAAACGACACACTTGTTTTCGAAGTTGATGCACTGGATATCATACAGTGTATGCTCCGCATATATGGTGTGCGGCCATCGACAAACACGGTGAGGTTCTCGCTGTGTCTTTTGACATCTCAAAGGCTTTGAACCGGGTCTGGCAAGCTTCCTTTATATGGACTGCCTGTGGGCTTGTGTTACTGGGTACCTAATTTCCTGAGGGAACGGTCTATTTGAGTAGTCATTGATAGCTGCCACAAGAGCGTCGGTGGCGTAATGGCTAGGGCCGCCGCCTCCTGTCCGGGAGGTCGTGGTTCAAACCTGCCACGTACCAATGTGATTTCGAATTTAGATTTCATATGTACGTTTATCCTTATTACGATGAAGGAAAACTGCGTGAGGAAACCTGCACACGCCTGTGAAGAAACTCGTAGGTTGTGTATGAAGGCGACCAATCCGCACTGGGCCGGCCTGGTCGACTAAGGTCCGATCGCCCTAATTCAGGGTAGGCTCGAGCCCCTCGATGGGGGCGTATATGAGCTGATATGAATGAATCAATGATAATGGCTGTTCCTCTGACCTATTGGATATCGATACCTGGCTACCTCAGGGTTCTGTTCTATCCGCCAATCTATTCTTGCTATTATATCTATCCTGCTGGCACCAGGTATCATTGGGTATGCAGACGTTGATAGAACAGTTGTGGAAAAATACCTATCCAGTGCAAGAGCGGACAGCGCAGAGAAACTACCTACGAAAGTGCCCATGATAGAGGACATGAACCTATCGCTTTAGGCAGTGTTTGATTTGGTTAATACCAACGTCTTGAAGTTCAATGCCTCTAAGACACAGGCATATCTCTTTTCCGCTAAAAGGATTAATTTTACTGTGATTCAACTTTCTGATATCCTTAGATATTAACTTAGATATCCACCTTGAGCGCCTTGGCGTGGAATAAACACCTAATCTGAATTTCAGCCAATATGAGTCCAAGGAAAAAATTGCTGCAATGAAGCTTGGGAGTTTTCTCTAAAGTGGATGGAACTTCGTACCTGGACGGCTTCTCTTCTTATATCAAGCACAATTGCGATCTTGTATGGAGTACTGTTCTCACCTATGGGATAAATCAGCCCGCTATCAGGTGGATACCTTGGACGCCATCAACTGACGCGCCCTGAGACTCATTAGCGAGGATGAGCTTGTAAAAAACAAGCTTCAAAGCCTTGAGTATCGCCGTAAAGTTGACTGTCTTTCGGTATTCCTTCAAATTCATTTTGGAGCGCAAGAACTGTACGACCTATTCCCCCAGCTCCATTTCCACCTGCGGTCAACGAGGCGCAGGGAGAGGTTCTACTCCTTTGTTTTTGATTTCCTTCTTTTTATTTCTTCCTCATTTATTATGCGAACAGCGATGGAGTGGAACTTCTCGACAGAATCTGTGTTTCCCGTCTTACAATGTGGGGAACTTCAAGGCGAGAGTGAAAAGAGAAATAAGAAAATAAGTAATAAGATTCCTAAATATATTAAATCTGAGCAAAAGATAAACATATTTCAAAGAAAGCTAAAATAATTGCTTATCGAAAATTGTTATTAATAGCTTGCAAGATGTTTTTAAATGAACAATGACATTGTACTTTTAATATTAATTTATGAATTTCTTATAAAATGAAATAATCAATGACTTGATAATTTATTCTTATGCATGCATTTCATTGTTTAATATAAGGATTGTGAAGATGCGACTTTTCATACAAACGGCGTTAACGATTTTCACCTAGACCAATTTTTGATAGGTTGTTAGTCAGAACAAAAGCTAGGCTATTCGTTTTTTCGATAAATAAGTTCAATTCTATTGTTTTTCACGTGTTTTCATAAAAAACTAATTTCGACCATTTTTTGTTTATTAATAATCAGTAATTTGAAAACGAAACGTATAAGCCTAGCTTTTGTTCTGAATGACAGCCTATAAAAAATTGGTCCAAATCGGTTAACATTTATGAGGTGAAAATCATTAACGCCGTTTGTATGAAAAGTAGCAGCTTTACAATCCTCTTGAGCTAATAGGTAAATTACGAATGATTAATAATATGTATGGGTCATTTATTATGTCCAACAGTGGACGATTTGTGGCTGATATGATGATGATGATGATGGCTCAATTTTACTCACCTTAAGTTGCAGTGCCCTAGCCGGGTGTCATATACATACTATGATGATGATGATGATGGTCCTAGCCGTTTTCGGCTACAGCGACCGCAGCGTTGTCCGGCTCAGCTGCAAGCGTCCCGCTGCTCCGCCTTCTCGTGCGCCCGCATGTGGCTGTTGTAGCCAATATGTAACATACTATATGTAACTAAGTACACTTAAGATCTTCTGTACCCTGTAAGTGACAGCAATTAATTATTATTGAGTATTGAGTATTGAATAATAAGTTATCTGAATTTGCGTGTACTACAATGTCATTTCCATCAAGTGAGATTTAGTCAAACGCACTGAATGCAACTGATTGACCAATTCTGTGCATTTTTGTATGGGGCGTCGAATATCCTTTTAGTTATATAGTATGGGTTCGTTTGGTGAAATGTTATTCATTGAGATGAAAGAAGCTCCAGTTTACAAGTTGTACCCAGTTGTACCCAGTTGTGTTACACATGTATTATTATGCCAACTTCCAGTAATAATAAAATATCACACTACACTGTAATAAAATAACTTTGAATAAAAACATGACTGCATAAAACATTACTCCTCTTTCTTGGAAAGAAGGGTAAAATGTATCCTAGTAACTAAAAGGATCGAGACGAATCAAATAATACCTCTCACTCTAAAATCCATCAAGCCGTTTAGGAGATATCGTGGAATAAACAAACATACATTAGACCTAAAAAGAATACACAACTTTTGTGGTCAGCCGTGTAAAAACAAGTAGAAACCTAAATCAAGGCTTTATTTAAAACTTAGGATCCGCTCATAAAACTGAAAACCCAAGAAACCTGTAAGGTTCTAGACACACGGACTGCATTTCGACTGCAAGCCAGCTACAAACTCTAAAATAATTGCTATCTGTACGCCCAATTTCCGCCTGATCCGTTTAGTGGTTTAAGCTTGTGCGTCGATGGATCAGTCATTCCGTCACTGTTTCCTTTTATTAATATACACTGTTATAGTCTGGGTTTAAGCAGCTGTGTATGCGTACATATGTTTTTACCAGGCAGGTAGACTCTGTAAGGGATATTTGTTCTTATCCATGTCTATGCGAGCACTATCGTCGTCTTTCCTCAATCACTATCACAGGTATAAATGCACAAATTTTCTTTTAAGTTTTTATTTCATAACTATACTATTATAGGAAGGTACAGTTGACCACTGAGGTGCGAGTACGTTTTTTTTGGTTTTGGTTGGAAAAACAGCGTTGTGAGTACCCTGCGACCCACAACATTTATGCTGAGCTTGAACCAGTTTCACTAACTGGGCACCATGTTTCATGTTTTTTTCTATAAACTAGCAATAAATATTTGTCACTAAGTTTTATTCGTTTGTTTATGTATTGTGCCTTTTTAGTGGAATAAAGTTTTATCTATCTATCTAAACTCGCAGTTTAGATGCAGTTCCCCTAGTAAGTTGCGCTTTAACTGTATCCGACCTGCGAATTTGCAGCTGGAATGCAGTCCGTGTGTCTAGAGCCTAAGTTATATCTAATATCAGTTCATATAAGTCCTTACCGTGGGCCCAATCCAGACACTTCATACAACGAGCGAGAAATTACGTATCTACAAACAAATGACGGAGATGGTTAACGACGTGTTCACCTATACGTTTATTCACGAAAAACTATATCATACACTCCCTACTTTATGTTTTCAAAGTTTTACGTGCAGTGTCAAGTCTCGTCCTTAGTGGCACGCATTATCAATGATGGATGACGATATAGATGACGGAAGCGGGCTTACCAAGATCCCCCAACGCAATGGGGAACTAGCTTACCTTATATTTAAGTCGGAACACATCAACGTTGTTAACCTCTATGTTTCGCAGCAGGACTTAGATAAGATGGTGGTAACTATCCAGATGGATTAGAAAATACCCCCCTACCATCAACCAAATCAAGTCTTATGAAGTTAGACTATGCCGGGAACAGTACCTGCTACCTCTTGGTGTGAAGTGAATGGACTAACTATCACGCTACAGAGGCACACCGCGGACACAACAAATGACGGAGCAATCAAAATCACGGCGAAATCACATTCGTTCAAGAACCAAACTCTAACCAATGTGTATCAATATGGGTGATGAGGGGGTGAGGTCGCAATCTAGAGAGCGGCAGGGAGTGTCCATACTGTATGTTAGTAAGTATTAAATACTTTGACAGAGGCGTACACGGTGTACGGTACACCAGGGTATTTCCCCGATATCCTGATAAAATCGGGGCTTCACTAAACTCAATATACGCTTGATTGCCCCTGACACCCGTCGTGTACAATAAAATGTAACGGAAAAATGTTTTAGCGCCCGAGGCAATGAGGCCTATCCCACTGGGTTAGAGATTGTAGCATTTCGTATTTGGCGGCATTTCGTACTGGTGACCTTTCATTTCTACAGGTCAGTCGATTATGTGACTGAAATTATGTTTTTTTTTTTTGTAACAAGATTAGAGGGCGCACGTTGCGCGAGCTATGGGTTGTTTGTTATAAAATCCTTGTTCTGACAAATACAACACAAGTTGAAAAAAAAAATATTGAAAAGTCAAGCCATTTTCGATTTTTGCTAGACTACCGCATGGTGATGGTGATTATTATACATATATATTACCAGCTGTGCCCGCGACTTCATCCGCGTGGAGGTTTTGAATTTCCCCACAGGAACTATTGAATTTTCCGGGATAAAAAGTATCCAATATGTGAATCAAGGTTACAAGGTACGGCTATACAAAATTTTATCAAAATCGGCCAGGTAGTTTTTTCATGATGCGTGAACATATATAGATAGATAAACAGTCAAAAATTACAAGAGTTGATTTTTTTAGCCTCTTCATCGTTAGTAATGACCACCACAGTTATTATTTTCCAATTTTTTTTTATGTACAGACACGGCCTAGTTACAGTTGTATTATAATAACTTAAGTATATAGATTATTGTCTCGTGTTTGAAATTTTTTTTTTTGCTTTTGACGATCATACTCTGACTTTTTTAATATAATCCTATAAAATTGACATTAATAATATAAAATAAGTGCTGGCCCTTTTTCTCGCCATCATGCCCTAAACGACATTATTCGTCGTGCCTTGGTATCTGTTAACATTCCTTGCATCTTGGAGCCGCCTGGTTTGTTTCGAACAGATAGTCAGAGGCCAGACGGTCTGACTATGGTCCCATGGCAGAGAGGGCGCTGCTTTTAATGGGATGCCACCTGTGTGAGCACTTTTGCAGCGTCTTACCTAAGTTCATACGGCGGGTTACGCGGCGGAACTTGCGGCTGCTAAAAAGCAAACAAAGTATGCCGCTTTAGAAGGCAATTACCTTTTTGTCCCGTTCACTGTTGAGTCCTCTGGTGCGTGGAGATCGGAAGCCAGGGCTTTCATTAACGACTTGGCCTCTCGTTTATGTCAGAGGGGCCATGATCCCCGTTCCGGTTTGTACCTGTTACAACGTGTATCTATCGCAATCCAACGCGGTTATGCTGCGGGCGTGATGGGTACTTTTTAATCTGGTGCGAATCGTGGCGGGATTTTTGATTTTTAATTATTTTATAAAGTGTCAATGTTTTTGTAAAAAAAAAGTGATTAAGCATTAGATTAAGCATTATTAGATTAAATAAGTGAACCTAAGTCTTCTAAATGACCTAAGTTGCAAAAAAGCACAAAATATTTTGATGTTTTTTGTTTTTTTATTTTATGTTTTTTAATTACAAGTAATTTAAATAGTATCATAAAGAATAACTTTAATTAAAATTAAGTGGTAAGGTGGTATAGTGTCACAAAAAATTGTAGGATGGCTCAAAAGGTCAAGGTTTTGTGGAATACTATGATAAGGGACACATTGCCACTAGGTACCAAATTACACTAACCCAGAATACCAACAGCTATCCAATCCAATAAGATCAATATAAAAACTCAACGCTACAACCCGACATTTATCTGAGCGAGAGAATTTAATAATGCTAAAACTGTCTAATAAAAGCCGCTTTGTTTTTACTTAGGCACTTACAAGAGTTGCCCTAACCTACTCAAGGGATTATCATTTCATCATATCATCCGAGAATCGTCCGCTGCTGGACAAAAGCCTCCTCCAAGGATTTCCACGACGACCGGTCCTGCGCTGCCCGCATCCAGCGGCTTCCCGCGATCTCCGCCAGGTCGTTGGTCTACCGTGTAGGAGGCCTGTCTACGCTACGTTTTTCGGTGGGCGGTCGCCACTCGAGAACTTTACTACCCCATCGGCCATCTGTTCTATCATTTAAAGAAGTGAAAAAATCAAATCATTTAGTAATAAGTAAATGGAAAAGCTAATGGGGAAAAATGGCGAGATCCATAGGAGAACCAAAGAAACCGACATAGCTCACAGAATCTCTCTTTTAACAGATGGCTGTTTGGGTAGTAAAGTTCTCAAGTGGCAACCGCGCACTGGAAAACGTAGCGTAGGCAGGCCTCCTACGCGGTGGACCGACGATCTGGTGAAGATCGCGTAAAGCGCGTGAAGCCACTGGATGCGGGCAGCGCATGAGCGGTCCGTCGTGGAAATCCTTGGGAGAGGCATTTGTCCAGCAGTGGACTTTTTTCAGCTGACATGATGAAATCTACTTATTTTGTTAAGGACATCCGCAACCGTGGCGTAATGGTTAAGTCCATTGCTTCACTTCAGGGGGTGGCGGGTTCGACTCCAGCGGAGTCTATATCTGTGTAAGACTCGATTTGGTAGGGCATTTAGATGGTTCAGACCACAGATAACGACGCATAGTGGCAGAAACGCAAATTACCTTATACGCGGATGACCAGATATGCATTTCGTAAATTACCCGATACGCAGATGACCAGATTCTGTTTCGCAAATGGGCAATATGTATGCACGCCTGGCTAGCTACCACCATCTGATCGAAGTCACTTTTGTACTCTATTGTACTTTAATCCAGCAACTTCATTTCAATAAAATACTAACTATGGGCCTCAAAGAGGGCTCAAGGTCACCCAAAGGGAAATGGAGCGTGATATGCTCGGAGTTTCTCTGCGTGATCGAATCTGATACGAGCAGATCCGTAGGAGAACCAAAGTAACCGAAAAAGCTCTCAGAATTGCTAAAGTGGCAGTGGGTGGGGCACACAGCTCGTAGAACAGATGGCCGTTCGGGTAGTAAAGTTCTCAAGTGGCGACTGCGCACTGGAAAACGTAGCGTAGGTAGGCCTCCCACTCGGTGGACCGATGTCCTGGTGAAGGTCGCGGGAAGCCGCTGGATGCGGACAGCGCAGAACCGGTCGTCATGGAAAGCCTTGGGGGAGGCCTATGTCCAGCAGTGGACGTCCGTCGGCTAATATGATAATGATGATGACTCTATTGTACATTAATTTTAACGCCTCCATAGCTCAGAGGCAAAGTTCACTGGCTTTACACAGGAGTTCGCGGGTTCGATTCCCGGCGAGGCCAATTGTAAGACTCGGTTTGGTTGGTGGTAGGGCATTTTCTAAGCACGCCTGGCTAGCTACCACCATCTTATCTAAGTCTTGCCGCCAAATATCAATGTTGATATCATTGGTGTGTTCCGGCATGAAGATAAGATAGCCAGTTCCCCATTACGTTGGGGACTCTTGGTAAGACCGCTTCCATCTTCGGCAACATCGTCACTTACCACCAGGTGAGATGTTGTCAACGGTTAACCAATTGTGAATAAAAAAAAAATTAAGCAACTTCATTCTAATAAAATACAAACTCCTTAATTCATAGTTCGCTCGTGCTAAATTAAAGGCAAAATGTTAATTTGTTATCTGGTTGAATTCCCGTTTATTGCACCGTCAATAAATTGCGGTTCTAACACCGCAGCGACCGCGGAAAACGCATTCACCCTAGCACTAATTACCGTTCGAGTGTACCATAGCAAGCGCATTTACCCTGCTGCACCCTAAAATCATTGATATTGTAACTATAGTTAAGCCAAGATTTTGTTCATTAGAAGATAATTGTTTTGTCTCTTGTACAGTTTCCCATTGCGTTGGGGAATCTTGGTAAGCCCGCTTTCATCTTCGGCAACATCGTCACCAAGGTTTTACCAATTGTAAATAAAATAAAATATAAAAAAACTCGTACATTACTGAGTTACATAACCAGCAATGTACAAGTAAAAAATATTCTTCGCACAAAACTTAAAATATACAGATATTTTTTTTATTTTATTTTGTTGCCATCATGTACTAGTTTACCTGCATTTCAATCCCTAACGTAAAAAATAGAATAGAAAATAGAAAACGTAGGTAGAAATGTAACGAAGGTAGAAATCACTTAAATCGATAAGGCCGCCCTTGCACTCTATGGATATTACAAATGATAAGTCCTGTATTGTTTTTTGGCGTGCGATAAAGTTTATTTACCTACTTACTTACCGTTTACATTTCCGGTTTTGTACGAGAATGTAAATATTCTTCCTACATTAGTTTGTTTGTTGTATTACTGTAAAGTAATGCCAGTTCACACAAAATTTAAATTCACTATTCTTAAGGAATAATTTTTTTAACACTATTATTCAAAAACCAGTAAAGCATTCGAAAATAACCAGACAGGTTATTAATAAAACCTTAACTGTTCCACGATATTCTAATTTCTACGGCAAAAGGGTGTCTGCCTACATAATACCCAAATTAATCAATAACCTCCCAAATACTTTAAAATATAACATTACAAAGAATAACAAATCGCGTCTATTAACAACACACTTTTTAGAAAAACAATTTAATAAAAACTATGCGAATCAAAGTTACAACTAATATTAGTTATAGTTTAAATAGTCAAACTTCTTGCAACAGCCTGTATAATTATGGTGGATGATGAGATCGTAACCGGCCGAAATCACTGCTATGTGTGTATAGATGTAACTCTGTGCAAATTTCCTTGCCTACCGTCATAACATTTTGTTTGTCTTTTATTTACCTTTATTTATAAGTTATTGTAGGTAACTTTTGTGTTTTATTGTATAATGATAATTTGATAATGCATGCATGACTGGAGAACAGTATTGAGACAAACCTTATTAAGGTTTAACAATACTGCATAATGTTTTGTTAACATGTAATTTTGTAACGTAAATAAATAAACGTATACAGATGTAACTAAGGTGGTGTAGGTCCCGTTAACTGGTGCTTTCACTCATCATACTGAACATTTTTTTGTTTTGCTGAAAATTTAAGCTATTGCATAGCTTTTATCGCGGGCTTTGAGCGCGGCGACCGAATCAAGAAATTCCGTAACGAAAATAAAACATAGCTTTTATCGCGAGCTTTGACCGCGGCGACCGAATCAAGAAATTCCGTAACGAAAATAAAACCCCCCACTCCGCCTACCATGTAGCTCGGCCGAGCGTAACGTAACGTTACCACGTTCTAAAAACTAACAGTGCTATCTATTAGCGATTTGCGGTACTAAAAGGACTTAGTCAATTTTACTGGTGTAACTTTCTTAATGTTAATTTATTACATAAACATCACGCGCCCCAAGGACTATATGCTACTGGTAAATACTGCATAAATAAAAACTAAATAAATAATTATAATTGCTTAAGTTGATAAAAAATGCTATGCAATAGCTTTACCGCAGCAGTCCCCGAGTGCCACACGTTTTTGTTTGTTCTACATACATACATACTTTTCGGCGGAGAAGGGTATTAATATACAACTAACGCATATTTTTTTGATTTTACTCCCCATAAATTTTACCCCGGGCTTATATAGAATGTATTGATGTATGTTTGTTACTCTTTCACGCAAAAACTAGTGAACTGACCTGGCTTAAATTTAGTAGGTAGACAGATTAGGACCAAGATTAACAGAGAAGACACTTTTTCCCCGCTCTGCGCACCCTCGAAAAATCATAGAAACGTTGTCCACGTGGGTGAAGCCACGGAAAACAGGTAGTTTATTATAACTACTTATTTAAAATCATAATACAGATACCTCATCCAGTGTATTTTATTATGAACTCTGTGTTTACCATCGATTCAGGTCAACCACTAATGAGATTCCAGACGAAGTAGTCTTTATTGTTAAAACAATACCATTGTAAGGTGCATGCTTGAGTACCAATTGTAAGGTGGGTGGGTCTAATTTATTTTCAAGTTCTTATTATGAATTAACAATGGAAGAATAGATGCTACGTTTTCAGAGAAATTGACTTTGAAATTTCAATTTTATTTTGTTTTATTATCATTGGAAAACAAATAAATCCCTAAATCTCTGGGGCTTCTTCTCAGAATACTGTTTTATGACTGCTGAAATCGCAAAAAACAACTTGATACAAATCGATCAGCTGAATGATAAATTTTGTGCATTTTTGTATAGAAGATGTACACACACAAACACACACAGACGCAAACACACAAACACACACGCATACACACATATACACACACCACACACATACACTTTTTCTGGTTTTTTTTTTTGTACATGCTTTGTAACAATAGGGGATCGGACTGCATCAAAAATAAAATCTGAAATATGATTTCCTAAATTGTTCTCCTCTTGAAGTTTCAAAAACCTTACTTGTTTTGTTTTTCCATCACGTTTTCAATTTTTAATTAATCAAATTCACAAAATAAGTTCGTCAATGATGCTTAGAATCTATGACGTCACTTGTGGGTATTTCAAACATTTTTAGAACATAATTTCGTATTTGACAGATAATAAAAAGTAACTCAAATGACTAGCAGTCCGATCCCCTATTTCACTGATTATGTTCCTGTAATTTGCTTGTACGTAAATAAAATCTGAATAATATGATTTCCTAAATTGTTCTCCTCTTGAAGTTTCAAAAACCTTACTTGTTTTGTTTTTCCATCACGTTTTCAATTTTTAATTAATCAAATTCACAAAATAAGTTCGTCAATGACGCTTAAAATCTATGACGTCACTTGTGGGTATTTCAAACATTTTTAGAACATAATTTCGTATTTGACAGATAATAAAAAGTAACTCAAATGACTAGCAGTCCGATCCCCTATTTCACTGATTATGTTCCTGTAATTTGCTTGTACGTATCTTTATCATTTTTCTTTTTGTAAACCCGTTTTTCCGAGTGAAGGCCTGGTGACCTATAACACAAGATATTTTTATCTTAGCTTTTTTTTTTTTTTTTTTTATTAAGAATTTGAGCTTAGGCACCAGTCTCCCACAAACAACTGATGTTTTGACCTTATAATTGCTCCTTTTACTTGTGTATAATTTGTTGCTTTGTGGTGTGAAATAAATGACTTTTATTATACTTTTTAATAATTTATTTATTTACTAGCTTTTGCCCGCGGCTTCGCCCACGTGGACATAGCTTTTATGACTCTTTTTGAGGGTGAGTGGTGCGCGAGCCGCAATCAGCTCGCAAACGTGGACATGAGTTTTCTCCAGGTACCTCAGGAACTGTATCGGGCTATTCAGATTAGCAGTCTTTGTACTTCCCACCCCCTCAACAAATTCTATACAAAAAATCACTTTAATCCGTTGCTCCGTTGCGACGCCACCGACGTGCGCGAGCGTAGAAAACATTTGTCCTCAGATCCCTCGGGAACTATGTTAGGATATACTTATTAGTAAATTATATCATTTTTCACCTCATCTCTGTGCTAAAAATCACACCAAACTAATTTTTCGTTACGATTTTATATAAAACGAACAAAGAGTATTGTTTTAGTTTCCTCAGGAACTGCATCAGGCTATGATAATTTCCATAGATAAAAGGTTGACTATTTCATTCCCAGTGATACAGGCTACCTGCATGCCAAATTTCATCAAGATTGATAGAGGTGTTGAAGTGTGGATAGGTAACAAACAAACAAACACATTTTCACATTTATAATATTATAAGTAAGGATTTCTAAATCTTAAATAAAATATAGAGCGTCAGTGGCAAAACGGTTAGAGCTACTACCTCCTGTCCGGAAGGCCGTGGTTCTAATCCTGCCACTTATCAATACCTATACGAATATCGATTTCATACTGGTATGTACGTTTATCCGACGCTCTTACGGTGAGAAAAACATCGTGAGGAAACCTGCACACGCCTTCGAAGAAATTCGAAGCTTATGTGTGAAGTCAATCAACCCGCAAAGGGCCCGCGTGATCGTCTAAGGCCAGATCGCCCTAACTCAGGGCAGGTTGAGCCCCTTGGTTGGGACGTATATAAACTGATATGATGAAATAACATATATACCTATATTAAAAAAAATTAAATTTAAATCATTATAGGTATCAATCTAGTAATAAAATTTCCTAACAATATTAATATGGGTCAAATACTCGAGTAGTATCAGCTCCAAAGGAGCCCAAGACGCACTTCTCGTTGCCGCGCTGGATGGCAATAGACAACCTTAGCAGCAGGTACGACCTCACGTCACATCTCCTCTCTCGAAGGCGAAGGCCAATCTCCTTTGTGAAGGCAAAGGCCTCTGAGGGTTCAGCAGCCGGTTGTCTCACAGACCAGCGGCACAAAGAAGTAATTTACCTTCAAGACCGAGAACTTATTATGCTTCTTTCTCGCCGAAAATTGAGCAGCAGTACCGTACAGTGAGGCAGAAAAATTGGCTTCCCAAAGCAGACACGTTCCTCTCTGCCATAGCACCTGTTTAAACCCTCCAGCCTTTTGCCATCAGATCGACTAAAGCCCGGCCGGCAGCTGCATCAAAGATGGAATATTCCATCTGGCCGAGACCAGTGCCCTCCGAGTGAGGTCATTAAGGAATTGGTGATGTGGGAATCTTCACAAACACGACTGCAACTCAGTGAGTGATGGCCAATTGCCTCCACCTTGGACCCGCAAATACATTGATGAGGTTCACAGATATTGATATTGCAGGCGGAGAGCAACTGCCACACGCAAATAGTCGCCGTCAGAAGAGTTCCCATATCTGTGCCTCCTGTTAAAAGATGCTAAACTCAATTTATGTGTTTTTATTTTTTTACACGATTGGAATCTGTAAAAATATACCTCTCTGTTCGTCTATGAAACACATCGCTATGTACCATAGTTCCAGAGTTTAAAGTAGCGTATGCTGAAAAATTCATAAAAGAAATCCACTCAAAAGTATGAAATAATATTTTAATGTTTTAATACAACTTAAGCGCGTTTTATTATCCCTGCAGTGCCATCTATTGACATTCTGCTACTATGATTATAATGTTTGGTATGTGTAGCTAATATATAGAAAAAAATACTCTATTGATATTATTGTAAGTATCGATAGATAATTTCCCACGGGACCTCTTTAGTTTTCCGGGATAAAGAATAACCGACTATACAATGATGGTCAAAACACCCCATCCCAATGTAAAGGTTTCATATTGTAACGTTGAGTCATTCTAAAGATACAATTTTTTGCATTCCTGTAGGAACCCTAATTTTTTTGGGATTCACAATGTCCCAGTTTTAGTTCGCGATAAAGGTATCAACGTGTAAAATTTGATTTTAATAGGTCAAGCCACATTTGCGTGGTGAGCCATTCTATAAATGAATACTTTTGATTATCCCACGGGAACTCTAAATTTTCCGGGATAAAAAGTATCCTATATGTTAACCCGGGCTATAAGGAACCACCATACAAAATTTCATCAAAATCGGCCTGGTAGTTTTTGCGTGATGCGCGAACATACAGACAGACAGACAGACAGACAAAAATTCCAAAAGTTGTTGTTTTGACCTCTGCATCGTTAGTAATGTCCACCACAGTTATTATTTTCCAAAAATATTTCATGTACAGACACGGCCCCGTTTCAGTTTTATTATATTATATAGATTATAGATTATTAAAAGAATTGAGTATCGGTTTTTTGGGGAAAATTGTTCAGTAGGATGAGTAGAACCATCAATTAACGGGTCCTGCACTAATTTCTTTACACCCTGTATAAAAGACTCCATAAGTTACAACTCAGCGTGCTATACTGGAAGTTTC
The DNA here is from genome assembly GCA_947284805.1 of Coleophora flavipennella. NCBI lineage: Eukaryota > Metazoa > Arthropoda > Insecta > Lepidoptera > Coleophoridae > Coleophora > Coleophora flavipennella. The sequence continues at coordinate 11,792,585 of OX369290.1, forward strand.
TCTGCGTGATCGAATCAGAAACGAGGAGATCCGGAAGACACCCAAAGTAATCGACATAGCTCACAGAATCGCTAAACTGAAGTGGCAGTGAGCAGGGCACATAGCTCGTTGAACAGATGTTCGTTAGGGTAGTAAAGTTTTAGAGTGGCGGCCCCGCACCAGAAAACGTGGCGTAGACAGGCCTCTCAAGCGGTGGACCCACGAGCTGTTGAAATTTGCGGAAAGCCGATGGATGCGGGCAGCGCAGGACCGGTCGTCGTGGAAATCCTCGGGGGAGGCCTTTGTCCAGCAGTGGACGTTTTTCGGCTGATATGATAATGATGATTGATGAAGTAACAACTCACCACTTACATGATTTCGCATATAAATAGCAAGGGTGAAAAATGTTTTGTTAAATAAAACACCATCCCTACAACATATAATAATATCCTCGACCACAATTTTGTCTGGAAGAGATCGCTTCTTAGCGATAAGACTGCCTACCTTTATATCTCGCTTTTCTGTAGTGTCAGTTATTGTACTGTTTTTGTGTAGTTGTGCAATAAAGTGTTTTCATTTCAATTTGATTCAATAAATGCAACGTTTTTGTTGAGTCTTTCAATATAAAGGTTGTAACAACTTTTGTTCTACGACTTTGCTGAAATTGCAAAAAATAAAACTTACTCTTCATAAAAATCGATCAGCTGATCGACCATTTTGTCCATTTTAGTATGGAGGGTCCAAATTTTTTTTGAGAATTGACAATGAGTTCCTTGGAAAAAGTTGTTCAGTATGATGAGTAGAACCCCCAGTTAACGGGTCCTACATACATTTTTTACACCTTGTATATCTTTAAATATAAAAGAAAGTCTTGTTAGTTACACCAATTATAACTCAAGAACGGCTGGACCAATTTTTATGATTTTTGTGTTTTTGCATATTTTGTCTTCGTCCGGAATAGGATACTGAGTATTGAAATATTATATTCATCAATAAAAAAAAATTACGAATTAAAAAAATAATTGGTTTTAGGGTAGGGTAGTGTAGTGTAGGTGTAGTGTGGTTAGGGTACGGTAGGGTAGTGTAGGGTAGGGTAGGGTAGTGTAGGATAGGGTAGGGTAGTGTATAGTAGGGTAGGATAGTGTAGGATAGAGTAGGGTAGTGTAAGGTAGTGTAGGGTATGGTAGGGTAGGGTAGTGTAGTGTAGTATAAGGTGGAACGAAGTTCGCCGGGACAGCTAGTGTATTAATAAATTTGATTAATTAGAAAAGCCACAACTATAGCATTGCACTCCGCCACACCTAGCAGGCTCAGCGGACATGAAATAGGATGAACCTGCAAGTAGTGTAGGTGTAGTGTGGTTAGGGTACGGTAGGGTAGTGTAGGGTAGGGTAGGGTAGTGTAGGATAGGGTAGGGTAGTGTATAGTAGGGTAGGATAGTGTAGGATAGAGTAGGGTAGTGTAAGGTAGTGTAGGGTATGGTAGGGTAGGGTAGGGTAGTGTAGTGTAGTATAAGGTGGAACGAAGTTCGCTGGGATAGCTAGTGTATTAATAAATTTGATTAATTAGAAAAGCCACAACTATAGCATTGCACTCCGCCACACCTAGCAGGCTCAGCGGACATGAAATAGGATGAACCTGCAAGCATTACGAGTACATTTCTTAATACGTTGAAATTCTACATCTTCCAGAATCCTCTTTGCCAAAAATACCTGTACGGAAAAGAAAGTTAATGAGATTGTCATTCCATCTGCGCGTGTCAAAGTACGCGTATATGTCACTTGAAAGGTAAATGTAGGGTAAATGAAACTCAAAGCGAGTACGAATTTGGGAATGCGTGAAAGAAAATCGAATTGAAATCGAGAAATTAAATGTGTCGTAATATCTGTTAGGTATAGTGCGTGCCACTCAAGATGAGACATGAAACACCACGTGAAGCATTGAAAAGACAAACGGGTCATTCAACTTTTTCTTGCCAAAACCTGTCCCGTGCAAACTTTTCACAGTTTTGAATACAAAAAATGCCTTTTTTGTCAATTTTGTTGTTTAGTTAACAAATAGGAACCATTGTTAATTGTACAATCACTAAAACTACATATTGTTTTTCAAAATCATGCAAAAAAAAATATGTGACGCATGTGATATTTTTAAAGTTTCATACTAATTTGCCCTGTCCCTTTAACGTTATCAAGTTCAAGTCATTTATTGTTTTTTTTTTTTTATTCACAATTGGTAAACCCTTGACAACATCTCACCTGGTGGTGACGATGTTGCCGAAGATGGGAGCGGGCTTACCAAGATTCCCCAACGCAATGGGGAACTGGCTATCTTATCTTCATGCCGGAACACACCAATGACACACCCCGGACACTCCATACAAACGAGCGAGAAATGATATACATAATTATAACTGACGTATCTATAGGCAAGAATGCAGGTAGGGTTGAATCACACCGGCGGTATTGGTCACAAAATGTTTGTTAGTTATTTACTGAATGCTATGTGAATACTAAGCTCTTTTTTTTTCATACTTTTCGTTGTAAACGAACACCGTTCGAAAAAAAAACCACCACTTTCCGAATGACATACGAATTAACACTGAAACCTGCTATTATTTTGTACATCTTTAAACACTTTTTCCTTGACCGACAAATCGCTACCGCTTATTAAAAAAAGGTCATCTACTTCTATGACGCCGAAAATCGCTGCCGCTTATTAAAAAAAGGTCCTTCACTTCTCTGACGGGCGAAAATGGTGAAGTCAATTTGATCACCAAGATTCATGATATGGGGTCCAGGGGGCCAGCCCCCTCCACCCATTTACAACCCCCAAATTTTATGGAAAAAGTGTTAGACCGTATAAAATAATAGCAGTTTACAGTGTTAATTCATCCGTCCACGTCGCAGTTACCATTTACATTGTTTTATAGTCTCAATAGTCTCATACTGTGTATGGTGTATTCGGAAAGTGGTGTTTTTTGTTCGAGCGGTGGTTGTTTACAACATGCCAAGTATTTATGCTTGTGAACGAAATCACAGCGGCGCGCAAAGTGAATATAGTGAATAAAAGTGCTTGCGTAGCTTGTCCTTTACGTTTGGTACCCAATCTACACCCAATCTGAGTGACGGGGGGGTGAGGTCGAATTTAGAGAGGGGCAGGGAGTGTCCATACTGTACGTTAGTACTAATATATATACTGTGCCAATGATATCGACATTGATATTTGGCGGCAAGACTTAGATGGTGGTAGCTAGCCAGGCGGGCTTAGAAAATGCCCTACCACCAACCAAACCGAGTCTTACAATTGACCCCGCCGGGAATCGAACCCGCGACCTCCTGTGTAAAGCCAGTGAACTTTGCCTCTGAGCTACGGAGGCGGTTAAATAAGGCCATTGTGCAGGAATTTAAGTATATGTAGATCGAACATATAGTAATAAAGAACAGTTGAATTCTACCTGAATCAGGTGTACACAATAAGTATAAACACATTAAGCTATCACAATGTCATACAGTATCATTATCAATATGTAAATAGACTAAAAACAAAATAAGCACAAATAACCACAAAAAAACCTTACTAAATAAATAATGTAAATCATATTATTTTAAAAATGAATAATCATATTTCTTTATCACTTAAAAAATCAATCGAATAATAACATTTGCTTAATAGCCACTCTGTAATTTTCAGCTTTAATTTGTATGTAGCCATTTTTTTCTACCTACTAGGAAGGTTATTATATATTTGGATAGCCATGCAATAAGATCCATTCTTGTACACGTTTACCCTGACTTTTGGTAGACAAAGTCTATCCTTGTGTCTTGTTTCTCTCTCAAGCGCCTCTCCATGGGTACGAAAATATTCCGGGTGCTCTTTTACAAAGATACAAATTTGTTTGATGTACATGGAAGGCAAGGTAAGCACCTTTTCAGTCCTAAATAATGGTCGGCATGAATCCCTATTTCCATTGGGAGTTCTACAAACTGCAAAAAAAATTTAGCAATTTTTTTTTTCTTTTAATATATAATTATTTTTTAAAACAACAGTAGTAGTTAAAAGAGGGTTAATGAACGAAATTGGTTGTAGATGTACCGTGAAAACATTGTGGACTGTCCTCTTCTACACTAGGTAGAGTGCACACTGTATTATCATAGCAACCGAAGGTTATCCACTGCTGGACAAAGGCCTCCTAAAGGATTTCCACAACTGCCGCAACTAGCTGCTTCCCACAGTATTAAGGAATCCGGCGCCCCGGGCACAAAAAAAAACCGCCCCTCTAAGTGACAAAAAACCGGTCAAGTGCGAGTCGGAGTTACGCGCTAAGTGTTCCGTACTGCCACACGATAAACGTCACCTTACTAATGTGAATAAGATCGTTTTTTATATAACTATTTCACACATAGCAAGGTTACACACATTTAAGGTTGCCTGGAAGAAATTGCTAAAAGCAATAAGGCTGCCTTAGCATTGTTTAAATTAAGTTTCTGTAATGCTTTAATGAGAGACGACCGCGCACCGGAAGACGTAGTGTAGGCAGACCTCCAACGAGGTGGACCGATGACCTGGTGAGAATCGCGGGAAGCCGCTGGATGCGGGCAGCGCAAGACCGGTTGTCGTGGAAATCTTTGGGGGAGGCCTTTGTCCGGCATAGGACGTATTTCGGCTGATATGATGATGATGACTTACTTGGTTTTATAACCCATGAAACTGAATAACTTTCCCCATAGAACCCATAGTCAAATAGCAAAAAAAATTTGCCCCTACCATACTAACTCTCTCAGCTGATCAGCCAACTTAGTATGGGGAGTTCAAAACTTACTTAAATAGCACAGGTATAATGCGTGCCACCAAAGATGAGACTTGAAACACCACACAAAACATTAATAAAACAAGGTAGGAAATGTACAAAATTGTTATCAATAATATATAAAGATCCATAATCCTTTGCTTCTTTTGGCATGCAGGTGTACACGGCGTAAATCATTCATCATTTGGGTGAATCAACTATTCTTTGCGCTCAATAAAACAAATTTGGAAAAAATAATAATAACAGATTTTACAAATTTTCTGTTTTATACTAATAAACCATAAATGTATAATTTTTCTAGTATGCTTTCAGAACCGATTTTTTTACAATTTTTGAATGATTTTTTGGGTTCTAAATAAGAAATCGAGCTGAAATAAGTCCACTGAGTCACAACGTCATTTTTGCTTTTTATTGGAAAAAAACAAAATTTGGTAGAAAACTAATATGCTTTATTATCCAGCAACCAAATAAAACTGGAAATACCTATAAGAAAATTTAAAATTGTAACTAACATGATTTTTTCATACTTATTGTTTCTCTTGGGTAACTTTTGACAAAAAAAAATAAAGAATTTTTATTATAATATATCGGTTAGTGGAACACAAAAATAAAAATAAACTCTTTCGTTTCAACGACGACCGGCTTCCCGCGAAATTCACCAGGTCGTCGGTCCACCGTCTGAGAGGCCTGCCTACGCTACATCTTCCGGTGCGCGTTCGCCACTTAAAAACTTTACTTGAGAAATCAAAGTTTTATGAATACGTCCCCACAGAAGGGCTTGAGCCTACCCTGATGTAACCTTCTGTTAGCATGGTCTTAGCTTGGTTCGTCACCCTTATTTTTTTAATGGGTTAAATCTATAAGAAATTATCGACTAGGTACCAAATTCAAATTTTCAAATAATGCTCAAATTTTTTCCTACTACGACTGACGAAAGAACCGATACAGGGACGGCCTGCCGCCCCTCACCTCGTGTCGCCCCGGGCTAAGTGCCCCCTAGAAATAGGGTAGATTAGCCTCTGGTTTCCAAGAGGTGAAGGTTCATGGTAAAGTTCTCGAGTGGCGACCACCCACCGGAAAGCACTACGCTAGGCCTCCCACTCGGAGGACCGATGAACTGGTGAAGGTCGCGGGAAGCCGCTGGATGCGGGCAGCGCAGAACCGGTCGTCGTGGAGATCCTTGGGGGAGGCCTATGTCCAGCAGTGGACGTCCTTCGGCTGATATAATGAAGGTTCGGTCTGCGTTGCCGCTACACTGCGTTATTGCCAGCAAGAATGCAGCTAGTAACGTAGTTAAGCTTTAGTAACATACGTTACATCTTCCGGCACGTGGTTGAATCACTCGAGAACTTTACTACCTCAAAGTCCGTTATTCAATCAAACTTTAAATACCTATCGTATCAGCAATTGTATTATGTATTCTGGTCAAACTGTATAACAGTATGGTCGAACGATGATACATGATATGGGGGTAGTTAAGATTCAACTTCACAAAATAAAACTTTAACTTAAAATAAAAAATTTAATTAAAAACACGATGGCCCAAAAACATTACTCTTCTTTATTGGGAACTCGGTTAAAATGTATCCTATGTCACTCACGGGATCAAGACGAATCTAACGATACCTTGCACTTTTAAATCCATCAAGCCGTTTACAAGATATCGTGAATTAAAGAAACATACATTCATTAGACTGAAAAAAATGTGAGCCGTCGCAAGACGCCTGGCAGATGTGAAACATCGAAATTATAGGTATATAGTACGAGCACGAAAGCAACTTCGACTACGTGCGGCTGTAGATGAGTCTTAGCGTCAACCGCCACGCCAACAATCGGTTTTACGTGCGGCTATAGATGTTTCACATCAAAAATAATCTCCTTTTTTTATGGGCAGTCGTGTAAAAATATGGATATTAATTGAAAATTTAATGCAAAATGACATTGATCCATGAAGCAATAACAAGATCTGCAGTCTCGCAGCCACACAAAAATCGTGTTGTACTTTCCAACTTAGATCATTTAATATCGTACGTCTGTGTCGTACGTGCTCACAGATTAACGTTTAATGATTTATTGTAGAAATTTAGGATAAAATATAAGACCTAAAAAGTATCTATTATACAGGGTGTAACAAAACTGGTGTAGGTCCCGTTAACTGGGGCTTCTACTCATCATATTTAACAACTTTTGTTCTACGAATTTGCGGAAATTACAAAAAAAATATAGCTTTTCATACAAAACGATCAGCTGATCGACCAATTTTGTGCATTTTAGTATGGAGGGTTCAAAATTTTTTTTTTGAGAATTGACTATGGGTTCCTTGGGGAAAGTTGTTCAGTATGACGAGTAGAACCCCCAGTTAAAGGGTCCTATACCATTTTTTTTACATCCTGTATATCCTTTATTGTACACAAACATTTAAATAATAAGAACTTAGAGAGGACGTGTACAAATGTGGACTTATCTCTATAAGAGAATCTCTTAAGAGATCTCTTCCAGCCAACCTTACCGGGTGTTAGGAGACTTTAAAAGTATGGGAGGCAAACCTGTGTGTACTTATCATACAATTAAATACAATTAAATATAAACTAACCTAATCTACGTACATAGATAACACATACTTATAATAAAATAATTAATAGTATGTATAATACATAAGTGAAATTATAATAATTATTGTTCTTACTAAAATAAATACTATATAGATAAACTTACATGTTCAGTAGGGAAAGAAGATGCTCTTTAAATTTAGTTTTGAAAGTGTTAACAGAGGGGCAGTCGCGAATATTTGCGGGTAACTTGTTCCATAGGTTCGCAGCTTCAACAGTGAAGGAATTGGAGAAGTATTTGGTATTGGAGCGGGGAAGTACCAGAGTTTTGTTGACACATTTACATCTGGGTGGGGAAGGCACAGGTAGTAGCTGGAAACGGGAGCAGATATATTCAGGAAGGGAAGGATTTTTAAGGATTTTGTAGAGGAGTGTGAGGATGTGTAAATTACGACGCTGGCGTAAATACTCATGAATAAGAAAAGCATTATACACATTAAATTACAAACACACCAACGAAATATAAATATAATTGCGTCTTACCCGAGATGGGTATTTCAAAACAGTATCAGTTTCTGTTATTTTACATTATTTTTACATGCAAGAGTTTTAGTTATTTATATCCAAGTAGCTGTGAAAATATTGAAGATTGAAAAGAATTCAGATTTTTTAATCATATGACACACTTTATTCAACTTGTGACACATCAATTGTCATGTGCCAGCGCATGTAAAATAGATGAAATAGATCGAAAGGAAGAAGGTTTAATAACAGTGTTGCCGCGTTACAAATTTACCTCTGAAATAGAAAATAGAAGCACCTCCCAAAATCTGCAGAGCAGTACTTACAAGAGGCACTTAACTCCGAATTATGCAACATAGGAGCCGGGAATTAAGGCCACTCCGTTGGATAAATCTAGGTAAATTATCATAGAACCTACTGTACTGTCTTACTCGAATTTCGGCTTATAGAGGCTTAGTATCTCTGGAAGATATTTAAATGAAAGCAAACATTTATTTAGGACCATTTAGAAGAAGACTGATGGATGCGGGCAGCGCAGGACCGGTCGTCGTGGAAATCCTTGGGGGAGGCCTTCGTTCAGCAGTGGACGATTCGTGGCTGATATGATGATGATGATAAGAAGACTGACAATCCCTTCATCATTACAGCTCATATACGTCCCCACCGAGGGGCTCGAGCCTACCCTGAATCAGGGCGAATAGGTCTTAGTCGACCACGCAGGCCCAGATGTACGTAAGTTTTTGAAAAACTCATTGGTACATTGGCCGTCCAGATTTGAACCCGGTACCTCTGGTTAGATGGACCGAGTCGTTACCGGTTGAGCCACCGACGCTTTTTAACAATCCCTTTTATAACAATTTTTACAATCCCTTAATTAATCAAAATTATATTATGTAAAGCTAAAGTCAAGTCATTGATTGGAACAATTGTCTGATTTTTAAGTGTTTTGTACCCCAATAGTAAAAACGGAACCCTATTACTAAGACTCCGCTGTCCGTCCGTCTGTCTGTCTGTCTGTCCGTCTGTCACCAGGCTGTATTTCATGAACCGTGAACCTGTATAGCAGTTGAAATTTTCACAAATGATGTATTTATGTGGCCGCTATAACAACAAAAATAATTTTTTTAAACGTGAATAAACTAGCGCTATCTAGTATAATGATACGGAACCCTTTGTGTGCGATTCTGACTCGCACTTGGCCGGTTTTTTACCTAAATGTAAAGAGTAAAGAAAATAACCGCACTATTGCACTTTTTCAGTGTTTTTTCGTTTCAAGTAAAAACAACAATAATTAATTTTAAAACAAACTGGCATATTTAAGTGTGTGTTTAGACTAATTGACTTAGAAAATTTTGTGTTTTAAAATCGGTCTATCTTGTCTGTAGAATGCAAATCTCTGTTTTAAAAGAGGTTTTTATTGATTTTTTTTCCTTTATAAAAGTGAACAAATCGTGTTTCTGCAACTGACAAAATGAAGTCATTAAAATAAAGAATTAGGTCACATAATATCACTCTCATATGTTTTGTAATTGCTGAGAAAAATAGAGATCCCTGCGACCAAAGATTCCAATTCGTTGCCTGAAGGGTTTTGGTTTAACACATTCACTGCTCCTCACTCGGTGCCGAGTGCTGAGTTAGGTGCTGCCCACTCGGATCCGAATGAACGTTCATACAATTTTGTTCGAACGGTCAAATTACGGTTTCTGTGGCGAGGGCACGTCACTCCGCGTGGCAACAAGTAAGTGTGTGGTTTTATGAAACCACGGTGAAAGTGAAACTTTACAGAGGACGAAACGATCATGGTTGCTCTCGTTACGTTACAGAGGACGAAACGATCATACCGTTAGACGAAAGCGACCGTCACGCGACATGTAACACACAGGCGAAAAATTTTGAGACGATGTGATAAAAACCTAATATTGTAGTTATTTTTCTATTTATTTTTAAACTTTATTTCTTTCTTTCTTTCTTTCTTTCTTTCTTATAAAAGTTTCACTTTAAAAATATTTGCGGTTCCTAGGAATAAAGGTACACTCATTTTGAAAGGCTGTGAATGTGTTAATAGAAATAGCTCGGCTTGAAAACTTCTGAAAATGGACTCCATTACTAGCTCCCCAACCTCCACCAATCTGGACTTGACTCTAGTATACGGAGTACTTTTGACCTCCGCAGCAAAGTATACATATTAGTACTAACATTCAGTATGGACACTCCCTGCCGCTCTCTAGATTGCGACCTCAACCCCCCGTCACCCAGATTGATACAGATTGGTTGTAGTGTGGTTCTCGAACGTATGGGATTACGCCGTGATTTTGTTTGCTCCGTTATTTGTTTTTAGAAATGTCATTTCACGACCATTGTATGCAGTGTCCGGGGTCTGGAAAGAGACCCCGAGTCTTAGCAGTGGACGAGGTTTGTAATCGTTTATGTTTTTACAAGTAGCCCAAGAATCATCATCATATCAGCCGAAAGACGTCGACTGCTGGACAAAGGATTTCCACGACGACCGGTCCTGCGCTGCCCGCATCCAGCGGCTTCCCGCGACCTTCACCAAGTCGTCGGTCCACCGTTTGGGAGGTCTGCCTACGCTACGTCTTCTGGTGCGCGGTCTAAACTCGAGAACTTTACTATCCCAATGGCCATTTGTTCTACGAGCTATGTGCCCTGCCCACTGCCACTTAAGTTTAGCGATTCTGTCATCTACGTCGGTTACTTTGGTTCTCCTACGGTTGAGAAGCCCTAGAATAGCCCTACATATAATTGCACTAGTGGGTGTCTGCAACTTTGCCCGCGCAGATCCCATTTTCTTAGTGATTGCCTACGTCTTCATAGCTGTCTATATTCCAAATTTCAGCGAAATCCGTTCAATGGTTTCGGCTGTGCGTTCATACACCAGTCATTTCATGCAAATAAAACGAAAAATTAATTATTTTTACTAGATCTAAGTCGGCGGTACGTAATAAGGAGTTTTTTTTAATAGCAGTAACCCCTTCGCCATTTTGTCAATTTCCAAAAAATGAACCGGCAAAAAAATTATCGAACATGTTTACAAAATTTCACGAGAAACGGTTGAAAAATGCGACAGAAGAACATTTTTTTCCCAAACTGAAACACAAACGTTTCGTTCGCACTTAGCGCTCGCTCGGTTACTCAAATATTCAAATTGAGCAAATAACATATTTCAGTCATTTCAAAAAATTCGCGCGGCCACTTACTATAGTAATGTATTATGTCGCAGCAATCTGGTTAAATCTGCCATTTGATTGAAAGGCTAGTCCGTTATTTGAATCGTGATATTTAGTTGAATGACTAGGCCAAACGTTGATTGTAAAAGTGTCACTCAACTTTCAACTAGTTGGCTGATTGCAATTCGGCTAAAATAAAGTACGCTTTGTATAAAATCTACTGAGTAAAAAACTGTAAGCGAGCGAGCGAAGCGAGCGATATCAGGTTCGATCAGGTTTGATTGATTTTTTGATTATCAGGGGAGCAGAATTTTTCGCAGAAGAAGGAAACCGGCGGATTCTACATTACGGCTGCGACATATATCCCATTCAACGACTTGGCTAAATGACGTTGCCGAAAGTCGTTAATCTTTGCATTGAACGACTTGGACAGTTGTCCTTTAGTCATTCAAAGAACGGGCTAGCTTTTCAATTAAATGGCAGATTGAATTGGCTGCTACATACATAGATAGTTATAAAAAGCACTTTATCAAACGAACAAACATTTCATTTTTAAATTTCAGCATTTCACGTGCAGAGTTTACAACGGAGCGGAGCTATAAACAAAACGCAGAGGAAAATTCTCGGTTTCCATAAACAAAACGCTAGCTGAACAATTTTATCATGTGTCTGTTTGTGAGTGCAGCGAACTGTCTCCTGTGCTGTGGTCTTGTATATAGAATGCAACTACTTTGTGTGAGTAGATACATCTTTTTATTTGGGTGTAAATTTAAGGTGCCGTCTTTTTAATACCACTTTTGTCTTCTAAAAAACTAAGTTATTCTCTAAATGACTAGGTTAGCGACCATTCAATTACTGTTTTTCAGACCATATGTTATGAAAAAAAACCCAATGTTGTCTGTAAAGTCGGTTTACGGACGATAATTGTACGTGATGACGTGTCACAAGCCGAACAGTTGAAATACCGCCCATAGTCGGGTGAGTTAACTGCTTGACACGTGCTCCTGATACTTTTAGCGGAATAACTTAATTATTAGTTTGACGGTTTCCCTCACAGAGAATCGACCACATTTGAACACCTCTTTTAAGCTCCTGAAAGCCTAGTACTTTTAATCCATTCACACACTTGTTTGACGGTTCGTCCGTCCGTCCCTCCGTCCAAGTACAAGTACAAGTTCGGGACAACTCTCGCTCTGCACGCTCGGCTTAGGCGTAACATGACAATGACGTCACACTAGCGTCACGTGACAATGACGCCACACTGTCGTAACGTGACAATGACGTCACACTGGCGTAACGTGACAATGACGTCACACTTTTTCGTGTATACAGCCCGTGTCATCAATTTATAAGACATTATTACGTTAAAAAGCTTCAGTTAATATGACTTTTCGGCAAAACAATATAATTGTCGGCAAAACAGAATACTTGCAAATAAATTTCATATGATGTAAACGTAACTGTGTATATTACTAACACTAGTCTAAGTCCTAGAATTGCTAACACTATTGTGATCCTTTGTTGGGCCTTAAAATGAACATGGACAAGACGAAAGTAATGTTAAATGTCCGTGTCGCACCCACCCCTCTAAAGGTTGGAGACTCTACACTGGAAGTTATTGACGAATATGTATACCTGGGACAAACTGTCCAGCTAGGCAGGTCCAACTTCAAGAAAGAGATCAATCGACGAATCCAACTCGGCTGGGCAGCGTTCGGGAAGCTTCGCAATATCTTCACGTCCCAAATACCGCAGTGTCTTACGGGGCAGGATTTGAACCACGACCTCCTGGACAAGATGTAGCGGCCTTTGCCATTACGCCACCGCCGCTCCACGCTTCATTTTAATATACTTAACATTTAATACCCTTTCGGCCGCAATCGTAAATTAACTTGAGATGTCCACAGCTGGACAAAGGCCTCCCCCAAGGATTTCCACGACGACCGGTTCTGAGCTCCCCGCATCCAGCGGCTAAACCAGGTCATCGGTCCACCAAGTGTGAGGTCTGCCTACTACTAATCTCCCATACATACAAAGTTTGATTGTCACTTTTTTCGAAAATTACTCTAAAGATTTTAATGCAAATTTGTCCTTGTACGTTTTCCGGTACGCGTTCGCCACTCGAGAACTTTAACTTTAACTTGATATTGGCAAGAAAAGAAGAAATAGAAAAGTAGCAAATAAATTAAATCAGGATATTACCTACCTAAAATAATAAAAAAAAACATTTAACCGCTAAAAGTTTTATGTTATTAAGGTATAATTATTCATAAGACTATCAGATTGGAATAATAATATAACTATCTAGTTGTTATTATGTTTAGGTTCCGTTTGTTTTCATACGTAGATAACCCAATTCAATTTGAGCAACAGATCCAAAAAGGGCGCTTCACAAATCTACCCTTGTGATTATAATCAAATTTAACTTTTGAGATCGCACCACTCGCCTCTCGAATGGGATAAGTTTCTGTAACTGGTTCCGCGGCAATACGGGGATTTTCGACATAGCCTATATTCCATGGGATAATTTTATCAGAAGGCCCACAGTTGTTAGCCATAATTGTTGTCGAGTTCAATCACTAGATGGCAGCTGTTAGGCCCTGTCATACAAAACCGGTTTCCAATTTAAAGCAATAATTGTAATTTCTTTTAAATACTTACTAACTACTTGCTCCGCTAGCTCATCGACCCTAAGTGTGTTTTTTTTAAATTCACAATTGGTAAACCCTTGACAACATCTTACCTGGTGGAAGACGATGTTTCCGAAGATGGAAGCGGGCTTACCAAGATTCCTTGATTCCAAGATTGGGGAAAGATTTTACTATGGAGAAAGTTGTTCCTTGGGAAAAGTTATTCAGTAAAGTTGTTGGTATGTTGACTAGAAGCCCCCAGTAAACGGCTCCTTTTTTTATCCACAATTGGTAAGCCCTTGGACATCATCGCACCTGATGGTAAGTGACGATGATGCCGAAGATGGAACCGAGCTTACCAAGATAACCCAACGCAATGTGGAACTGACTATTTTATCTTCATGCCGAAACACACCAATGATATCAACATTGATATTTGGCGGCAAGACTTGGATAAGACGGTGGTAGAAAATAGAAATAGGCGGGCTTAGAAAATGCTCTACCACCAACCAAACCGAATCTTACTAATGACCCCGCCGGGAATCAAATCCGCGACCTCCTGTGTAAACCTAGTGAACTTTGCCTCTGGGCTACGGAGGCGGAGGTGCCTGGCCTCCAATACGAGAACTCGCTACTCGCCTGGTCTTGTGCAGTTTCTCGCCAGTCGCCAGCTTTGAAATCCGTAAAGTCTTCCATAAAATACACGGCCCAAAACATAAATTACCTTAAAAAACCCGGAAATGCGATCGAGTCTTATAAGATTTTCAGTAATCTATAAGTAAAGAATTATTTTCTAATATATTTTTTAAAGTTTTAGGCTCAGTTGTTTCGGATTTAGGGGGAAATGGTCTTTTTTTTTTATTTATTAATTACGTAAAAAATTTTTTTGAGATTTTCTTAACAAGCCCTTTTATTTGATATATAATACGATATATTTTACAAAACTAACCTTAAAAAATGGTCCCATGTTTAATATGTATTTATTTACGTTACGCGTCCATCTAAATTCACATTAATTTCCTTAATGTCATCATTAATGTCATTAATTTACATGTATGTGCTACCGGCAAAACCCGATTTTAGGACAAACTAGTTTTTCCTACACATATTGGTATATATCTACACTAATTCCACATAAAATAAATAAAACTGCCTTTTTAGTTTGTCAGCGACCGGTTTTGAACACCATCTTCAGGCAGACAGGCAGTTTTTCCAAGGCCAAACCAGTTCATCCTTTATCCGATAGGATAAACCGGTACAGACTAGTTTAATCTGGTCCGTCCTGTGGCCGATAGGAAAAACTAGTTTAATCTAGGCTGAACTTTATACCGCATTGTATGAGGTGGCGCTTTGTGATAAAAACTAGTGAGTAACACATTTTAAATGAGCGAGCGAAGCGAGCGATGTTTGGTTCGGTCAGGTTTAAATAAATAAAATAAATAAATATTCTGGGACAAATCACACATGGTCATCTGGCCCCAAAATAGGATTCCCTGTGTTATGGGTTACCAGAGACTGATATACATACTTACATACGTTTAAATACATACATATATAGATATAATTTAACACCCAGACACAGAGCAAACAAATCTGCTCATCACACAAATGCTTGCCCTGGGTGGGGATCGAACCCACGACTCTCGGATTGATTGATTATACAGTGAAGGCCTCTCCTACTCGGTGGACCGATGACCTGGTTAAGGTCGCGGGAAGCCGCTTGATGCGGGCAGCGCAGAATTGGGCGTCATGACAATCCTTGGGGGAGGCATATGTCCAGCAGTGGACGTCAGTTGGCTGAGATGATGATAATGATGATGAGGATGACATACACATTTTACACATTCATATCAGCTCATATACGTCCCCACCGAAGGGCTGGAGTCTACCCTAAGTTAGGGCGATTGGGCCTTAGTCGACCACGCGGGCCCTATCATAATAAACCCGGCCAAGTGCGAGTTAAACTCGCGTGGAGAGGGTTCCGTACAATGCCGAAGTCAAATACAAAATATCACATTTGAAATCCTCACAGTAAGATGCGAGTTATTCTTTAATTATTAAAAATTTGAGTTTGTTTGACTGCACCTCACCTGATGGTAAGTGCCGCTGCAGCCGAGGATGTGACACGCAAGCTCAAAAAGTGCCAATTCACTCACGTCTTGAATATTCCTAAATTTTACGAATCGGGGAATGCAGACGCCGGAAGAGAATTCCACCCCTTGGCCGTTCGCATGATGAACGAAGAAGCAAAACGCTACGTGTGTAAAGGTGCAACATTGATGACAAAGGGGTGGAACCGCCCTCCGTACCTGGTCGTTCGATGATGAAGCTCCAGGAAACACTCTCCGAAATTAATCCTGCAGAACACCGATAGACAGGCGACTTTGTGGAGATGATCGAGACTTTGGAGCCTGTTTGATACAAGTTCCTCGTTGCCAATGAGTCTCCTAGCACGTCGGTCGATAGAATCTAAGGCATATAGCTGGTAACGAGCCGATCCGTCCCACAAGTGAGAGCAGTACTCCATACAGTTAACTACTACTAGTGCAATCTAGTGGTGTTTTAGTGAACTTCTTTTTCATAAATAAAAATTTTAGTGCGTTTGGCTGCATCTAACCTGATGGTAAGTGCCAGTGCAGCCGAGGATGTAACACGCAAGCTCAAAAAGTGCCTATTCACTCTCGTCTTAAAAATTCCTAAATTATAAGAATCGGGGAATACAGACGACGGCAGGGAATTCCACTCCTTGCCCGTTCACATAATGAACGAAGAAGCAAAACGCTTCGTGCGTAACGGTGGAACATCAACGACAAAGGGGTGGAATCGCCCTCTGGACCTGGTCGTTCGATGATGAATTGAAGAGGGGGAATGAGGTCGTGAAGCTCCAGGCCACACTTTCCTTCTTTAGAACACCGATAGACTATTTTCTATCATGACTAGAACTATTTTCCGTAGGTGAACGTATTACATTGAGTTTACCACTTTTTTTCCATTGATAGAATTCTTAAAAGTTTTTCTGTAATCTACAAGCCATGAACTCTATTTTGTATTTTTTTTTTAATTTTAGGTTCAGTAGTTTTGGAGAACCGGGGGGGGGGGGAATTTCGTCTTCTTTCATGAATAAAATCAAAACTATTTATTTTACAATATAAACAAAAATATATTTAAAATCCTGATAACAAGCCCTTTCATTTGATATATGACACAGTAAGGTTTCCAAAACTTTTGAAAAAATATTTATTTACTTTGCACACCTGTGTTTGGGTCATAGGATCACACTATCCTACCAAATTTCACCTAATTTGGTCCAGTAGATTCGGAGCAAATGGGCTTGGACAGACGGACGGACCGACAGACGCACGAGTGATCTGATAAGGTTCTGTTTTGTTTCTTTTGTACGGAACCTAAAAACGGTATAATATACAAGCGTCAAATGTGGAAACACCATTTTATAAATGATTTTATGTTTATTTTACTATCTCGTAAAAGTCTGTCATAAAAAATACGTTTTTTTTTTTTATTTCAGCTACATAGATATAGCCCTGTAAAATTCGGATGGATAGATGGACACACGGACGATGTAGCACCCTTTGGGTACAGAACCCTAAAGAGCGATAAGTATTTTTATTATAATAGTGAACCTTCTTACTTATTTATAATCTGTGACCTTGTTTCACCACGAAAAAACTCGTAATAGGATCCCGTGTAATGGCACTTCCCATGGGATATTGCTGATCATAAATTAACATGTTTATTTGCAAAAGAAATTGTGGGAAAGACAATTGGTAAGACTATAATCAAATTAAGGCTTATACCGAAGCCGACGACCGTAATAGGGATGACGACAGCATCAGAAATAAATTATGAACTCTCGATCACCAAATTGCCCTCCTACTTAAACTTTGGAAAACCTTACTCGGTTTGTTTTTTCATCAAGTCTTCGATTTTTAATTCACCAAAATCACAAAATGAGTACATAAATGACGCTGCTAAACTATGACGTCACGCCTAGGCATGTCAAACATTTTAAGAACAAAATGTCGTTTTTGACAGTTCATAAAAAGTTATTCAGATAACTAGCATTCGTATTGTCACATTGTCCATTGTCACTACTATAATAAAAATACTTATCGCTTTTTAGGGTTCTGTACCCAAAGATGCTACATCGTCCGTGTGTCCATCTATCCATCCGACTTTTACAGGGCTATACTCGTATCTAAGTAGCTGAAATTTTAAAAATATGTATTTTTATGACAGATTTTTACGATATAGTAAAATAAACAAAAATCATATATAAAACGATATTCCCATATTTGACCCTCGTGTATTATTATACCGTTTTTATGCTAAGTCAAAAACAAAAAAAAACTTTAAAAAACACGTTTATACCTGAATGTATATTTTGTAACATGGCAAAAATAAAATAAAAACATTAAATGCACATTTTTTTGTTTTTGCTGTGTCATAAAAACAGTAATAAATATAAGGGTCAAGCTTAGTGTTAATATAGTGCTAACTCTATAGACTACAAAAAAAAAAAGAAGTCAAGTGTTAGTCGTTGGTTAAACGCCTTTTTTATTACGTATTTTTATTGACGGATACGTCTTACAAAATTGTATCATTTATTTTCTATCTATATGAAAATCTGGTATCACGGTGTATGTGTTCCTACTCCTCCGAAACGGCTCAACCGATTTCTATGATTTTTTTTATGTGTATTTGGTAGGTATGGGAATAAGTCGTAAAGTTTATTTCATTATGGCAAAATAAAGTTTTCCAAGTCATTAAGTTATATTATAAATGTGGAAATGTGTTTGTTTATTATGACTTCATGCTTCAACACTTTAACGAATCTTAGCTAAATTTGGCATGCATGTAGCCTGTGTCATGGAGAAGGACATAGGTAGGCTCATTTTTATCTTTTTATTTTTGACTGACTCGTTGGCTTAGTGTTCCTGCTCTTGACTACTGATCCGAGAGTTGTGGGTTCGATCCCTACCCAGGGCAAGATTTGTGTGATGAACAGATTTGTTTGCTCTGTGTCTGGGTGTTAAATATCTATATATGTATGTATTTAAACATATATAAGTATTTATATCAGTCTCTGGTTCCCATAACACAGGGAATCCTACTTTGGGGCCAGATGACCATGTGTGATTTGTCCCAGAATATTTATTTAGTTTATTTTTTTATTTTACATATATTACATTTACATAATTACTTTTTTTTACATATTTTTTTTTATTTACATAATTTACATAATTACATATTACATAATTAGTTTTAGGTACGGAACCCTTAGTGTGCGAGTTTGACTCGCACTTGGCCGGTTTTTTAATAGATATTAATGATTGGTACGCTTGATGGTAAGTGAAGATGATGCCGCAGGAAGAAGTAGGCTTACCAAGATTCCCCTACGCAATGGGGAACTGGCTAACTTATTGTCAGGCTAGAACACATCTATTTTGTTAACATTGATGTTAGGCGGAAAGACTTAGGTAAGATGGTGGTAGCTAGCCAGGTGGTCTTAGAAAAAGCTCTTCCACCAACCAACCAAACCGAGTCTTACAAAGTTAGTGAGAACCCACGATCTCCTGATGTGAAGCTAATGGACTTAACCACTAAGCCATGGAGGTGCTTTAACCAAACTTCGCCGGTTCAATTTGTACCGTAAATCTTCGTTACGTAGCAACCCTATTTATGTGTTTAAGTTTATGATTTATTCGCCGGCCGCGGTGCGACAGTGGGTGAGATAAAAAGAAGGTGACTTAGGGTTGTGAACAGGGAAGAAGCGCGAACGGAAGGTCTGCGTCGGAAGTTGAGATATTATCTGACATGCGACAGTTTTGTCCGTTATGTTTGCTCGTATGTTTTTTTTACAAGCTTTTATCTATCTTGCAATGTATGTATGTTTGTTTGGGTGAAATCGTGCAACTCAATTTTAAAGCAGATATCTTCAACCGATTGTGCTGAAATTTTGTATACACGTTCAGTTTGGGTGACAATTCATGGTTAACTGTGTGACGTTTTTCTAAATCCAACATAGCGGCACACTCAAGATGGTGGACTAGTTATTTTTAAATCACTCTTACAATATCGATATTAAATTAAAGGGTTTGCTGAGATCAATACGAAATATATAAAATTATTTTTATTTAATTTTTTTTTAAGTTTTTAGGTTTTTTGAAGATAATTTAGTTTGTTCACGATAAAAGTTTAACGTTGCTACAGATACCATAAAGTACGGAGCGATATGTAACTTGGGATTTTTTTGGCGCTCTTAAAAGGATGTTTCTAAAGGAAACGTGTCTGTAATACAGCAATCAACGGTTTTTCTTATTTTTAAAAACGTAAATAGTACGTCAAAAGTAATAACAACTACACAAAGTCATTAAAAACCCGACTGAATAATAATAAAACTTAACCCCTCTTTTATGGCCAGTTGGGTAAAAATGTGTCCTATGTCACTCACGGAATCAATAAAAACCTAACGACACCTTGTACGCCAAATTAAAAACTTAAGGCGATAATATTACAGATTTCCGTTATTTTTGACGTCAAATGCTCCTATACGATAGATAACCCAAGGTTAAAAAAATACCCTTATTGTTGATGATGTTCCTTAAAGTCAAAAGCTATTAGAAACACGATTGAGCAGTTTTGGCTCGATAGAAAACAATCCCAAAGATAGGTCTACACCTTTATTTTCAACTCTAGTTATGACAAATATTTTAAAGTGTAAATTTTAAAAAATATGCAACAATATTTGTTATGACAATACAAAGCGAGTAATGTTATTATTTTTTATACTTTCATTGTAGTTTTTGATTGAAACGAAAAACCATTGAAAAAGTGAAAAAGTGTGGTTATACTCTTTACACGCAATTCCAATTCAAATAAAATGTTTGTTATGGTCTATTAAGTCTATAATTAAAAAACTAGTTGATAAGATTCTCTTTGTCTCTAATAATAGAAATGACGAATTCTAGTTATATGATTTACTTTTCATCGTCTGTCAAAAACGACATTTTGTTCTAAAAATGTTTGAAACGTGACGTCATAGTTTTGCAGCATCATTTGAGTACTCATTTTGTTACTTTGCTAAATTAAAAATCGAAGACTTGATGGAAAACAAAACGATTAAGGTTTTCCTAAGTTTAAGTAGGAGGGCAATTTAGTGATCAATGGTTCATAATTTATTTCTGATGCTGTCTTCATCCCTAATTATGGTCTCCTTTAAATAATGAATACAATCTGTGGCGCCATCTAGTGGTGCTAAGAAGAAGTACTGACTAAACGCTCATTGGAGTTACAATCAAATGTAAGGTTGGTTTTCGAGGCGTGTGGAAGTCGTCACGCACGCGGGCTTGCTCCGTTCGCACGTTTTCATACATTTACCCCGCGTCGCACGCATTGTGATAAAATATTGAATGAAATGGTGCAATACAAGAGCAAACCCGTGTGCGTACAAAATCCGCATGAACCTTAAGGCAAAGTATATATGTATATTAGTACTAACAAACAGTATGGACACTCCCTGCCGCTCTCTAGATTGCGACCTCACCCCCTCGTCACCCAGATTGATTCAGATTGGTTACAGTTTGGTTGTCGAACGTATGGGATTTCGCCGTGATTTTGTTTGCTTCGTAATGTGTTTTTAGAAATGTCTTTTTACGACCATTTGTATGCAGTGTCCGGGGTGTGCTTAAGGCGAGGCATTTGTAAAACAGTTGTCTCTGTTTTTTCCTTTACGTGTAAAGAGTCAAGAAAATAACCAAACTTTTGCACTTTTTCAATGTTTTACGTTGTTATTTCTCATAAGACTTCAATTGAAGAACTTAAATTTAGCAGATTCTCTGTAGTACTAAAAAAGAAATATCTCCATATAAAAAGTATGTGTAAATTTAGAAATTTTATTAATAAACAATTCGTTTTAGACTTTTTAGACCTGTTTTTGGGTTTTTTTATGATCGAGTAAAGTACACACTATCGTATAACATGTTAGCACATTCCTCAGACAATATCCTTAAGTTTGTCCAATATTTTTTGCAAGATCAATATTTACTAGTAATTACCCAAAAAAATTGATTTAGCAAAAGGGGTTTCCCCGCTTCACCACTCTTACTGCTGGTAATGGTGAAGAACCTACTGTGTCTTGAACATTACGGTTAGTAATTGCGAGTAGATTTTCAAGTCTTTTTTTCAAATAATTTTATTAAGAGTCTAAAAAATAGAATTTGTTAAAACGGAATGCAGCAGTGTTGGCTTTCTCCCTTCCGCACCGCACCACCCCCGTTATCAGTGTAGTCACTAGTGATGTTGCGATAGCGATATTCTATCGATAGTATCGAAAATACATCGATAGTTACTAAAGCAAAACTATCGATACTATCGAAACACGCCGATAGATCATACACAGTATCGATAGTATCGACTTTTTTCACGCGATACTATCGATACTTCGATAGTATCAATAGAATCGATAGTATCGATAAAATTCAATTCGCCTGATTTTCACATTGATATTAGATCAATCGATAGCATGTCAATATTTTCGATAGGACTATCGCGCTATCGACCTGTTTTTCAAGGTCAACTATCGATAGTGAAACTATCGCTATTGCAACATCACTGGTGGTCGGCCGGTGAAATCTAAACCATAGCTAAACGCAGATAGCGCTAATATAGCTCCGTGTCTTGTCAGTGGATAAATTTATGGTCTGGTTATCTCACAAGCAAATACCAAAGAGAAAACAAATAGTACTAAAGAGTAGAGAATAATACCCAAAGAGGATATAACTAAGTCAGTAAGCTATGTTTTATTTATAGTACCTACCTTTGTTTTGGGATCAAAAAATTACTAAAAGGACAAATTAAAGAGAGGTTTCGAGTTTAATGGAATTAACTCTATTCTGACAGTTCTCGACCCCATAGCGTGGCGACTAGATTAAACCACGCCATTCGCAACTAAAACATTAGTTAAATGTCGGCGGTAGATTTTAAGAATCCGGCAGATCACGAAATGCCAAGTAACCAAGGCAGATAGTGAGAGGCCCAGGAATTTCATTGCGGGGCTCCGAAAATCACTCCCCATGGAGCCCCACTGAGCACCAGGCATGATAAACGAAGCTAACCCCCCTCGTATTCTTCGGAAGAAATGCGTGGGATTTTCACGGTCTGCCTGGGATTGTCTGGGCAAGTCACGATCTGCCGGATTTTTAGGCGAGCTGCATGATTTGCGGAGGTATGCTAAAGCTCGAATACGTGACCGCGGCGATACGTCCACCACCTGCCACCGCGGGCAAAGAGAATATAAAATACTAACGTTTTTACCCGCGGCAGCATGGGGTGGACATGTATCAGGCATACTGTATATAATTCGTCACTATACATACATACGGTCAGGCAAATGTCAGGTAAATTATCATTAGTTCGCGAGGCTCTTTGACAGTTAAATCAATCAAACCTGACCGAACCTAACTTCGTTCGCTTCGCGAGCTCATTTACAATCTGCCGTACGGCATTTTGACAATTTGCCTGAATCGGCTTTGACCGTTTATATACGGTTGAATTATTACAAATTGTCTGGCTCGGCATTTTACAATCTGCGTACAGAATTTTACATTTTGCCTGACCGTTTACATACGGATTAATTATTACAAATTGCCTGAATTGGCGTACAGCATTTTACATGTTGCCTGACCGTTTACATACGGATGAATTATACAATTTGCCTGACCGTATCTAAAATGACTAGTCATACAATTTGCCTGCCACATACATATCGCTGCGGTCGCGTATTCGAGCTGTGGCATACCACCGCGAATCGCGCCGCCAGAAGCTGTAAATATATATACTGTGGCTGTAGCCTGGCCTATAGCTGTGACATACTTCATACCACGGATAAGTTAAATAAGGTTGGATTGGCAATAGTCACACTTTTGTTTGAAAACCAGCGTCGCCGCCTGTCTCCCACCCATCAACTCCACTACACAAGCAACAATAACACATATGCACGAATTGCGCGCACTAATGAACAAAACACACTTAGAACACGGGGCTGCAATTGTGTCTCACACCATTTCGAGAGTCTGTACGTTACACACAACCACACGCAAATAAACAGTATAAACGCGTGCTTCGGTTAAGTATGATTGTCTAATGATACTTGAGGTGCGCCTGTCCAGCGCACATTTTTTTTTCACCTGGACTGCGGTGGAGGGGAGGAGGAGAATGCATTTACACATACACAGTAGCAGCCGGCTGTACTGGTTATGTGGGACTCACAGCCCTGCGCAGATATGCATAATACATACCCGTTATATACATAAGGTATATATGAATAAATTTGCACAGGCCCAAGACCACACTACCTACAAAGACACCCCCTAAACTTTGGCAGCAGGGCCACCTTAAAAGTACATCGGAGCGACGCCCCCATTTCCAATCCAACCTTATTTATCTGATCCGTGCTTCATACAATCTTCTTCAATTGTTTTCGCCGCTTGCCGCGCCGCAAATAGCATCGCAACTCGCGCCGCTGGTGACTGTGGTCAGGCCCTTACGACCTGCCACCGACGTATTATACAAAATTAAACTACATTTAATAGAAAACAAATTAACAAACTTTACTAACTCCAGTAAGGTATGTTCCAAGAACCTTCATCGCAACAGATTCCTTTGGTTAAGTACCTAAATTTGTTTTGTTCACATGCACGATTAAAAATGAAAATTAAAGATCGTCGGTGGCGTAAAGGTTACGGCCGCTACCTCCTGTCGCGGAGGCCGTGGTTCGAATCCTGCCACGTACCAATGTATTTTCGAACTTCGATTTCATAATATGTACATTAATTATCCGACGCTCTTACGGTGAAGGAAAACATCGTGAGGAAACCTGCACACGCCTGCGAAGAAACTCCCAGGTTGTGTGTGAAGTCGACTAAGGCCCGATCGCCCTAATTCAGAGTAGGCTCGAGCCCCTCGGTGGGGACGTATATGAGCTGATAAGAAGAAGAAGATTTACATGCACGATAAGATAGATGCCTTACTTAGCAGTACCAAAGATTTTATCACAAATCCCTTTTAGGGTTCCGTAGTCAAACGGTTACTATGGGCCTCATAAGAAGGCTCAAGGTCACCCAAAGGGCAATGGAGCATGCTATGCTCGGAGGTTCTCTGCGTGATCGAATCAGAAACGACGAGATCCGTAGGAGAACCAAAGTAACCGACATAGCTCTCGGATTGCTAAACTTAAGTGGCAGTGGGCGGGGCACTTTGCTCGTAGAACAGATGGGCGTTGGGGCAGTAAAGTTCTTGAGGGGTGACCACGCACTGAAAAACGTGGCCTCCCACTCGGTGGACCGATGACCTCGTGAAGGTCGCGGGAAGCCGCTGGATGCGGGCAGCGCAGAACCGGTCGTCGTGGAAATCCTTGGGGGAGACCTATTTTTAGTAGTGTACGTCCTTTGGCTGGTATGATGATTAATCACCCTTTTCTACGCCCCGTAGTATGCAAAAAAAGATACAGGGTGAAATTTAAATCGTTAACCAAACACACTTCACTTATGAAATAAAACAATTTTCCCATAGAAACACATACAATCGGAGTCAATAAAATCGGCCTCACCATACAAAGTTGGTAATGAGTTGGATCAAATTGAATGGAGAGTCCAATTTTTTTTCTTGGGAGAAGTTCTTCAGTTTCATGAGTGGAGTATGTCCGCTAAAATTTGTTTCACTTTGTTTGTATAAAAAAGTATGTGACGAAGTCATATCCTTTCCATCAGTTAAGACATTTTTTTATTATCTCTCTTTAATCTTTTATGAAAAAATCTTTTATAGAAGCGTCGGTGGCTCAACCGGTAACGACTCGGTCCATCTAACCAGAGGTACCGGGTTCAAATCTGGACGGCCAATGTACCAATGAGTTTTTCAAAAACTTACGTACATATAATTACCGATTGCTTTAACGGTGAAGGAAAACATCGTGAGGAAACCTGCACACGCCTGCGAAGAAACTCGAAGGTTATGTGTGAAGTCGACCAACCCGCACTGGGCCCGCGTGGTCGACTAAGGTCTAATCGCCCTGATTCAGGGTAGGCTCGAGCCCCTCGGTGGGGACGTATATGAGCTGATATAATAATAATCTTTTATGACGTGAATTTTATGACACGTCTGTGGATTTAGACGTGGGTAATACAATTATGTTGAGTCACTAAAATAATATCAAAAAACTTGTTTTCCGTCTTTTACCTTAAAAACAAGTTTATTGAATAATGGACTTCTGTTTCGTTTTTCAAAAAAATTAATGCGGTAAAGACACAGATATACGTCATCCGACTATCGATATTAAATTATTTCAAAATCGGTTGTTTGGTTAACAAATTAATCAATGACTACGTTTGTATGGGATTAATGAACTCCAGCGGGCTCTTAAAGTAATGAAATTGGGCTTACCAAGAAATGAAAGTATTACGTTATAATCACCAAATGGCCACAGTAACAGCTTGCAATCTCGCATTTAACCGCAATTGCTATTGCATCCCTAAAAGGCACTCATCATATGTGGCTTGCTCCCCAGATTGCACCAGAATTCCTAGTTCCACCTAAATTAGTTCTAAGATAGGTCTTAGCACGGAGCGCGGCGGGTAAGCCTGCGGTAATTACAGTCTGAGCTTTGTAATGTTGGGACCTACGTTATACAGGGTCTAACAAAATTGGTGTCTAGGGGCCGGTAGCTGGAGCTCGTACTTTTATCATACTGAACAATTATCCTCAAGAGACCCCATAGTCAATTTACAATACAATTTTGAATCTTTGTAGAAATCGATCTGACTAGGTTACCATTTTGTATTGAGATCTAAAAATTTGTTCGATGATTGATTATTGGTATGTTGTACAGTTTGATAAGTGGAAGACTAATTTATTTATTTTTGATTATTTTTGAGGGTTTAGTTGGAGTATGAAGAGTAAACAATTTTTTTAAAAGTTTTCAGCAAAGTCCTTGAACAAAAGTTGTTCAGTATGATGAGTAGAAGCCCCAGTTAACGGGACCTACACCAATTTTGTTACAACCTGTATAATTATATTTTTTTATAATCAATTGATAAGCCTTTGACATCATCTCACCTGATGGTAAGTGACGATGATGCCGAAGATGGAAGCGGGCTTATCAACATTCCCCAACGCAATGGGGAAATAGCTAATACTGGCTAGAACTGGCTAGAACTGGCTTGAAATCACAGTAATATATAAGTCACTGCTTGAAACACAATCAATTTAAAAGAAAAACTATCACGGCTAAGTAGGCTTCCTTAGTGTAGAAGTCGACCAACTTAAGATGTACAGTTGGTTTTTTTTAAATTTCATAGATGTTTCATACTTAATTTTCTGTTTTGAACTCCAAATATAATTTTGTTTTTTTTTAAATACATTTATTTTTTGAAAAGTATACACAGAACCCTACTTTGCGCGAATTTTTTTTAGGATTGACTAAGGTTTCTTTGGAGAACATTATTCAGAGTGATAAGTAGAAGCCCCAGTTAACGGGACCTACACCAATTTTGTTACATTATGTACCAATGTGATTTCGAATTTAGATTTCATATGTACGTTTATCCGATGCTCTTACGGTGAAGGAAAACATCGTGAGGAAAACTGCACACGCCTGCGAAGAAACTCGCAGGTTGTGTGTGAAGTCGACCAACCCGCACTGGGCCCGCGTGGTCGACTAAGGCCCGATCGCCCTAATTCAGGGTAGGCTCGAGCCCCTCGGTGGGGACGTATATGAGTTGATATGAGTATGTGGACTTACACTTACACTTGTTAAATTCAAGTTCCAAGTAACACAAAAATCCATAGTGAGCGGTTTCCCAGTGAGCGGGTAAGTAACTTTTCCACACGATTTCTCGTGAAAAATCTGAATTCATATTTTTCCTACCTCTCCTATTTCGGTTGAGATTGGTTGGTTGGCTGGGATAAGAAATGTTAACTTTCCGATTTTTCCAAGCGAGGTCGCTAGAAGGTTGAGAAGGTAGGTCTGGTATTAAACATCTTTTCTATTTTCCGCCTCGTCAATTTTTACAAGCTTGTATTTAACTTTCAATTTTCATATGTAAGTCTTCAAATCTTGCGAGCGATTTTAGAGCGACTTCTAGAGGGTCCGATTGAGCTGAAATTTAGTACGGAGCCGTATAACAATAAATAATTTTGGTATTTTGAATTTTGTAGGTGGAATCAAGGTCTCAGTATCGTTTATTTTTTTCAGTAGCTATCTACTGTGCTCGCCTTTTTAAAGCCTTCATTTAACTTCACCAGGTATTCGGTCCACCGAGTAGGAGGCCTGCCTATTCTACATCTTCCGGTGCGCGGTAACCACTCTAGAACTTTACTACCCCAACGGCAATCTGATCTACGAGCTATGTGCCCCGCCCACTGCCATTCTGTGAGCTATGTCGGTCACCTTGGTTCTCTTACGGACCTCCTTATTTCTGATTCGATCGCTAGGGAAACTCCGACCATATCTACCTACTTACTATGCCAGAGCTTGGCCTAAAGTCTAAATGTAGATATTAAAATTTTATTAGCACCGTTATCGCATTCTAACTTATACAATGGTAGATGTATCATTTCAAAACTTTGTAAATAACTTTGTTTGTTATCAAAATTATTGCCAAATTTCCCTAGTAAGCCCGGGTGTGTAATTTAAGGCTTAAGGTCACTGAATCCGAGCAGTTTGATGCGTGTTTAAATAATATCGAACATAAGTCTATTCATTTTAAGTTCAAATCAATGCGGGCTTCAACGCGGCTGTTACGTTGAAACCGAACGCCCAATTCTCGATTTTGACATGTTTTTATTATACTTTTCATCACTTTCAAAAAAGGTTTAAAAAACGTGTTCAATTAAAATGAAAGTCACCGATTTTTGTGTGTTGGTTTCATTCAACATTAACTATTTGTTTTCGAGAAATTTTGCAATTAATGCCAAAAACAGGGTCTACAGTATATTTTTTTACATCAAAAGTGGTAATATTTTTAAAATTGCATTCAATTAAATCGTTTTTTTATTACTTTAAGTATATTACTTTTTTTTTCCACCAGTGATAGCTTTACACAGTCTTTCAATAATTTGAATTGAATATTGTCATTTGACCTATTTTAGGGCCTTACGGGCACAGTGAATTGGTAGAAGTCATCACGCGTCATCGTCACGCGTAAAGAATCGCAGTGCATGCGAGTGTAACTAAACGCTGTAGCGATGCATTAGATAAGTCGTCTAATGAAACTATTAAAACAACCCATCTTAAGGACTTAAAATTGAAAATTATTCAGTGCCACGCCTCTGAACATAATTTGATATTGTTGGCGAGACCCGACGCGACCGACGTCGGTCTACAAAGTTATCGCAAGTGACCCGAAAAATTTTACTAATTTAAAATTTGTTTATAAAAATTCGTACTCAGGGGGGAGTTTTGCCCAAAATTATTGAATAACAATTCATATAAGTGGACCGTATACTTTTAAATATAGTTTTTGTTCTTACTAAAAAGTTTTTCTAGTGTGTACATCATCAATAATTTAAAAACTTTATTAAGAGTGTGTTTTAAAAATTCAAAGTTTTACTTGGCAGGTATATATACGTTATGTCGCCAAAATAGTATGTCAGTCGGCCTTTGCGTAATATTAAATGAGAAATAGATTAGATTATATTTATTTTGAGAGCGTCGGTGGGGTAACGGCTAGGGCCGCCGCCTCCTGTTCGGGAGGTCGTGGTTCGAATCATATCAGTCAAAACAGTCATACGAATCGGCGATTCAACACTCGGGCGAATCCGCGGGAAAAATCTAGTACAGAATAAACCAGACATGCGTACGGCGGTAAAATCGAGGCAACATGTGCTTGTATGAAACTACTCTAAATTGGTGTAGTTTTGACGTTTCGGCCCTTCTAAATCCTGCATGCAGGTGATTTATTTTTGTGAGTAAACAAGCAGTGGTTTTCAAGCGACTTCCAAAAAGGAGGAGGTTCTCAATTCGTCGGTATGTTTTTTTTAATGTTTGTTACCTCAGAACGTGAACCGATTTTTATGATTCTTTTTTTATTTGAAAGCTAGTGCTTCCCGCGTGGTCCCATATAAATTTTATCAAAATCGGTGTAGTACTTAGGTAGAAAATTAACAAAAACCAAAAATAATAATGCAAAAAATGTACTTAGACTTAGTACTTAGCAGGCTTAGAAAATGCCCTTCCATCAAACCAAACTGAGTCTTACAAAGTTGTAACTCCGCCGGAAATAAAACCCTCAACCTCCTGAAGTGAAGCTAATAACTTAAGCCACGGAGATGGCTTAAGTACTTCTCTAATCGTACTTATATTATAAATGCGAAAGTTTGTAAGAATGTATGGATGTAGGTATGTTTGTTACTCTTTCACGCAAAAACTAATAAACGGATCTGGCTAAAATTTGGTAGGTAGACAGATTAAGACACATTTCGCGCACTGCGCACCCTTGAAAAGTCATAGAAACTTTGTCCACGCGGGTAAAGCCCCGGGAAACAGCTAGTATTTTCTATAATTTCCAAATTCACACAGCTTGGCTGGGACCGCAATGGATTAGTCACAGAGTGTCACATTCTGAACATCAAACACTGAATTTGGTAAGATATCCACCTAAAGTCTTATTTACGACTTTACTCTGCGTTTGATGGCCCCAAATCGACATTACGTCGAACCCAATGCTCATTTCCCACGATTTATACTGATGGTTAAAATGTGAAGACGGTGTGGTATCT
Source organism: Coleophora flavipennella (assembly GCA_947284805.1). Lineage (NCBI taxonomy): Eukaryota > Metazoa > Arthropoda > Insecta > Lepidoptera > Coleophoridae > Coleophora > Coleophora flavipennella. Next base: position 11,823,048 of record OX369290.1, read on the forward strand.
ACTATCTAAAGTAAAACATACATTGTATACAGGGTGTTACAAAGTTGCTGTAGGAGCCGTTGGGCTTCTACTCATCATACTGATCAACTTTTAAAAGGAGCCAATTAAAAAAAGTGCGTGTGTCAGCTCCGATGCACGACTGGAGTTTACTCCTCATTAACGCTTATCGCTTGATTTTATTTATGTTAAGTTAAATAATAGTTATTTGTGTAACAAGGGGTCAATAATATGTAATATTGTTTGAATTCTTAGCTAAGCAAAAGATCCTAAAGTATAATTTATATTCTTCGTTTTTCGCCTTTTGTTTTTTTTTTTTGACGTGATAACTGTTTGTCCAATTTTAAGTATTTTTTTTAGAACTGACCATGGGTATTTGTTCAGTATGATGAGAATATAAGCCCAAATTAATGGGAACTTTTGGACCGGAGACGCGTAGAGGGACGGGGATATTGACTGAAGCTCCTATCTAGAGCTTTGTCCTTTTTAGGGATACGTACAAAAAATCGGAACCCATATAGGATCACTCGTGCGTCTGCCTGACTATCCGTCCGTCTGTCACAGCCAATTTTCTCTGAATCTACTGCACCAACTCAGGAGAAATTTGGTTGGATGGTGTGATCCTATGACCCAAACACACATGTGCAAAGTAAATATTTATTTTTTTTAAATACGGGTGATTTTCGGGGGACAAGTTAGGAAATTAAATAAAAGTTTTGCAAACCTTATTGTGTTCATATTATATAAAATTAAAGGGCTCGTTATGAGGATCTCAAATATACTTTTGATATTATTGTAAAAAAATAGTTTTTATTTTAATTATGAAAGAAGACGAAAATTTACCATCCTCCTCCCTAATCTCTAAAACTATTAAGCCATAAATTTTGAAACAAAAATATAAAATATAGTTCATTATTTATAGATTTTAGAAAAACCTATAAGAATTCAATCAATTGAAAAAAAAAGTGGTAAACTTTATATAATACCTTCACTTACGGAAAATAGTTCACTAAAATACCACTAGGTAGCGCTAGTAGTAGTAACTCGGGACTCACTGTGAGGATTTCATATGTGATATTATGTATTTGTCTTTGGAATTGTGCGGAACCCTCTCCACGCGAGTTCAACTCGCACTTGGCCGGTTTTTTGTAATAATTAGGTTTATGCTTTTTTTTAGTAACTATCGTACAAATATTAACTAATTGTAATATTTTGACATTAATAACTTCTACACCAGTTTTGTTTGTTACACCCTGTATACATGGAAATGTGATTTATTTTTCATTGTAAAACTTTAACTCATAGGAAATATTAACTACTTTGCGTCTTTATAACTTATGGCATTTTTCCGTGAGAAAACACCAACAGTTTTATGGTTGCCGGTACGGCTTAAGGCTTAAGGGTCACCAGGAGGCTTGAGTTTCCATACAACCATTTTTTTTATTAATGTAAATGCAATTTCTATGCATTCTCTTGAGATATTACAGCTGATACAGTTCGCGAAGTACCTCTCAGCTGTGACATGATATTTGCCTAACTTTGGCAGATTTGTGCTAACCGGCTTCCGGCTCACAGACTGGGGTCTTTGGATGCTAACAAAGAAACAACAAAGTAGTACCCATTTGTGACTTAAATTTTTGGTCCAAAAATGTAGCTACTGCTTAACAAACTTGAATTTTATAAGTTCCACATGGATCAAAGTACACAACCTAACACAAAAAACAATATTTAAAGTACCACGCCAAAAATAATAACAGGGAACTTGGCCTTGGAAAAAGTATGGATATGAAAACCGCCACCCGGTAAGACCCGGTATAGCCACAGACTGAGGTGATTTTTTGCCAGCCCATTTCATAGACAATCCATTGGATATACTTATTAGAGGTAGCATAGACAATAAAATGTTTTTTTTACCGAAAACTAGAACCTAAAATTGTAACCATCTCCCGGCACGCCACAGATAGGAATTACTGTCAAAAACCGTAATCCGGTATGGCTCACAGACGAGAAGTTAAGCTCAGCTTTCTTCTTCTTAGCATGTCAATGGCAGACACTGCACTGTAGCAGCCCAGAATTTGGCCACGTTAACAGTGTTATCAGCCTGCGTGCAGATGTAGGGGCACGCAGGGCACGATGTTGAGCGTGTGTCATCGTTTGAACTGCACAGCACAAACAGTTTATATCACAGTCGCCCAAAAATCCCCACCTGTTTTCTTTGCTACGACCGGTCTGGGTCCGGAGTCTGTTTAAAGACTTCCAAACTTTGCATTTGTGTGAGTGATCGCCAAAATTAGTAGGGAAGTGACGCGCAAGGGGCGGATGGCGCCACAGGCCGGTTGGAAAAGACCAGAGTAAGTCAGTTTATATAATTGGGAGGGACGCGCGGCGCCACAAGGTAAATAGTATCTCATCTGCGCCACAAGCCAGTACCCCACTCTACACTATGCGTGTGCACCACACAAATGCAAAGCTGAGCTTAAAGGTCTCTAGGAGGCTCGAGTTTCAATACAAACGTAGTTCCGCTTCAACACAAAAACTACATGCCGGAATGAATCCAAACTTTGTAAATATATTGAGTAGACGTATTATATCGATGTTTGTAATTAGTTTTTATCGTAGTAAACTTCGAACCCCTTACGAAGTTATGAACTAATTTATTTTTGCAGTTGGTTTCCTACAGTTTATATGAACTTATTACGAATTCAACTGCATGTCAAAATTTGGTCGACCGACCATCCCACGTAAACCTTCACTGTAATTCTCAAGTCTTTTCTAAACACCCTCCTATGCCTCTATAAATAGGGCATAAAACACAGCAGTCGAAATTTAGCACTATCATATTATTGGATCAAATATTGAGAGAAACATCAGGGACACATCTGGTGCCAGGGGTATAATAGTGAGGGGGTGTATTTTATCGATAAAAATCCATGAAAACAAAAAGATAAACTTTCATAATTAAATTTTGGAAATCCAATGTTTTTATGTATCTAAAGTTTACTAAGAACCCTTATAGTTATACAATGTCTATCTGTCCGTCTGTTCGTCTGTCCACGGCTTAGCTCAGAGACTATTAGTAATTGAAAGCTATAATTTGACATATAGGTATACATATTAATCACGCCGACAAAGTTGTACAATAAAATCTTAAATAAAAAAAATTAAGGGTACCTACCTGTACTACATGTAAAGAGGAGGTGATTTTTTTTTGTTGACGTACCCTATTATTTGGGGTATCGTTGAATAGGTCTTTTAAAACATTTTTCGATTGAGGGACTGGTTTGCGATATATTATGCTTTGAAGTGCTGTTTTTTGTTAGAGTCAAGTGTCCACCCTCTGCCAGCTAAACCGCTATTTTAGGACATCTGAAAAATAATTAAATAGTAGGACATACAATCAATTTAAAATGGTGAAGCCGGTTCGCGGTTTTTGAAGGTTAAGTGGACTGTATTTTTGCGGAGCGGGTTGATATATAGCGGATGAAATAATATTGCGGCTTATGCATGTGCTTCCAAACTTCAACATAAGTTAAGAGACTGCTCCGCCCTGGATGGTAAAATGGGGACATATAAAACAGAGCAGTTAAATGGAAAAGGAACTCACCGTCACGAAGTAAGAGCGGCACATGGTCAGTCAACGCTGGCTCAAATCCTCCTTCTCCAGTTGGAACTCCTTGTAGCAGGTACTTAGGTTAGCACTTCGGATTGCACACACACACGTTATTTTGGTCTTTCACGGCGGTTAGATATTTTAGATAATTTTATCAGCGGGAGCGACACGCGTTCACTTGCGATGTCATGCGGAAGACATTTTGTACTTGTTAGTTCTTGACTTCGACACCAGCAAGACATGGCGTCGTTGTATGCTTCTCACTCGATGCGCCATATTCGATGCGTGAGTGGGAAAGGGAGAGGAATATTACGGGATATTGAAGTTTGAACACACATAACCTAATGCGCGAGTTTTAAATATGATTACGGCGCAAACATAAAAGGTAAACTATCACGGCTAAGGAGGTTTGCTTAGTTTAGGAGTAATAGTCGACCAACTTAAGGTGTGCAGTTGGATTTAAAAAGTTCATAATTTCCATACAAAATTTTCCATTACCAACTGAAAATATAATTTCGTTTTTTAAAATATACATTTACTTTTTGTAAAGACTACGGAAGCGTAATTTGCGCGACTCCGAATAGCACACTTCCGTTTTTTTTAATATTCACGGTGGATTTGCAAATAACCTAATCATTAAACTGACTGACTCGGTTGCTCAGTGGTTAGTACTGTTGACTGCTGATCCGAGAGTTGTGGGTTCGATCCCCACCCAGGGCAAACATTTGTGTGATGAGCAGATTTGTTTGCTCTGTGTCTGGGTGTTAAATATCTGTATATGTATGTATTTAAACGTATATAAGTATGTATATCAGTCTCTGGTTCCCATAACAGAGGCATACTACTTTGGGGCCAGATGACCAAGTGTGATTTGTCCCAGAATATTTATTTATTTATTTTATTTATTAAAAAAAAATTAAAACTCAACTGCAAAAAACATTACCAGTCTTTTGTTAGTTATTAATCACGTTTGTTGTATGGAAGCCCCCTTAAATGTTAATTATTTTTTTATTTTTAAAGTAAATATATAACTAAATAGTCAGTGAATACTTCAAGCGTCTACGTGTTGCCGTTATCAATATCAAGCAAAAACGAGCAAAAAAAAACACGTTTATTGTATGGGAGCTCCCTTAAATATTTATTTTATTCTGTTTTTTTAGTATTTGTTGTTATAGCGGCAACAGAAATACATCATCTGTGAAAATTTCAACTGTATAGCTATCACCGCGTGGGAGGCCTGCCTACGCTACGTTTTCCGGTGCGCGGTCGCCACTCGAGAACTTTACTGCCCCATCGGCCATCTGTTGTACGAGCTATGTGCCCTGCCCACTGCCTCTTTTTTTTATTTTTTTTATTTACCAATTTTAAAACAAAATACAAAAAAAATTATCATCTAGCACCATTAAACCTGAATGGTTTGTCTAGGTGCTCAACAGTCGTCTACGAGCTATATACTTATAAAAACAAAAGAAAAAATATACATATATATAAAAATAATAAGTTAAGTAATGCATACCTACATAATATATCCTTAACCATACTGCAATGCATATGTCGTGGCCATATCGTTGAAATTGGTCAGATCATGAAATGGCTGACCGGATAATGTACAGATCATGAATACCCGGACGGAATTGAGTTGAGCGAGCGAAGCGACCTATAATAGGTTCGTTAGGTTTGACGATGATACTGTCAAAGAGCCTCGCAAGCTAGGCTCCCCCCTGGGTGGAGAAAAGAAGGCAGTTAGGTTAGGTTAGCATGATATGCTTGGCTATTTCATGATCTGATCAATCCATTTCAAGATCTGGCCAATTCTACGACGGCCATTTCATGATCTAGCCAATTTCAACGATATGGCCACGACACATACACGGGCTCAGTGAGATACTATTTTAGTTACTTCGTAAACACAGGTCACCGGCGTAACGAACGACACACGTCTTCTATTATTGTAGTAGTGTGAGTGCGAACTCCGCAGTCACATATACAGGCTGATTCAACAAATCTATTTTGTACACAATAGTGTAATTCCTCAAAGTTTATTATTAATTGATATATTTAAAAAAAGATAAATGTTTTTCAGTTTTATGTTTTGACATATACAGTAAGTAGGTACCTATGTATTTTGCATTACTTTATTATATAAGGTCTAACAAAATTAGCTGAAACTATTTTAAGGGCAAGTTCAGCAAACGAAACTGAACAACTTTTTCTTCAGCGACCATACCGAATTCTAAAAAAAAATCGCCACATTCCATTACTGCCTACTTAAATAAATAATATTCTCGTAGTACGGTCCTGGTTTTTGTTTACATCGCTGGACTCGTGACGTGTCGCAACAAAACTGTGCACTGTGCCCGGCCGTTGACCTTTGCTAGTTCTCTCAATCAATTCTTATTTAAAATACTTAAAACCTTACAGTTCCTTTTTGCTGTAGGTAGTAAAATACAACCTAACAGGTATTTACACTTTACGAAAAAGAAGAAATTGAAATTGAAGGCGGCGGCTCTTTTTTTCAAGGCGTTTGAGGTCGTTGAACGAACCACGCGAAATGTACCTACGAGCAAGCGCTACAAGCAACTGTGATGTAAATAAATATCTCAGTTACTCTCGCGCACTCATTGAGTTACGTTGTTGCTCAAAGCCTAACCTATGACATTTTGTGACCTAAGTGCCTAAGTCACAATACAATTTTTGTATTGTGCCTAAGTTAAGTGTTTCGTAGTGAAAATGCCGTACAAAAGTATTTGGACATGGTGGTGTGCTATGAAGTTTGTAACCACAAGTTTGGGATGTAAGAAGGAAGGCTGCGGGTAATGAATCGGAATGATCGGAGCGGAGGCTTGTGCTACTATTATCATCTGTGGCGGAGGCGCGTGGGCTGCGGCTGCTACGGTACGATGGCCAGTGCCGCATTCATTAAGATTTCTTATTTTTTTATTGTAGATTTTTTTTCTTAGATTTCAGTATGGTCGCTGAAGAAAAAGTTGTTCAGTTTCGTTTGCTGAACTTGCCCTTAAAATAGTTTCAGCTAATTTTGTTAGACCTTATATAAAGATGTTTTGTTTGTGTAAATTTACTAGTTGTATTGAGTTAGATATGTATTATTAATTTAAATGTATCATGTTATTTCACGATGAGGTCGAATTATCGTTTAGTGCTGAAAGGATTTAAATTAAATTGTTCAAGATGTATCTTTTATATTTATGACTCGGTTTGATTGGTGGTAGGGCATTTTCTAGGCTAGCTACCACCATCTTATCTAAGTCTTATAAATAAATAAATATTCTAGGACAAATCACACATGTTTATCTGGCCCCAAAGTAGGATTACCTTTGTTATGAGGACCAGAGACTGATATAAATATTTATATACGTTTTTAAATACATACTTAAATAGACATTTAACACCCAGACACAGCAAACAAATCTTCTCATCACACAAATGTTTGCCCTGGGTGGGAATCGAACCCACAACCCTCGGATCAGTAGTCAAGAGCACTAACCACTGAGCCACCGAGTCAGTCTTGCCGCCAAACATCAATAACAACATTAATGTGTTCCGGCTTGAAGATAAGATAGCTAACTAGTTCTCCATTGTGTTGGGGAATCTTAGTTAGCCGCTTCCATCTTCGGCATCATCGTCACTTACCATCAGGTGAGAAGATGCCAAGGGCTTACCAATTGTGAATAAAAAAAAATTGTATGAAAAATCCAACTTCATTTTATAAAAGTTGTAAAACTAAAAATTGTGAAAATAAATTACTAGCTTAGACAAGGTTCGCAGCCTACCAGCCCGCCCTGCGCAAATTTGAATCACATTTTATTCATCTCACAACACTTTGATGTAAGCCATCTAATTTGTAGATGTTTATCATCCCACGCAATATTACAAGAGCGCTGTAACCTACACAATTCTATTACCATTCTAGATAACCTTACATAATAAAATTTAGTGCTGCCCCCAGACTTTAGTCACATCAGCTTCAGGGCTTTGAAGTTTTTTTTAAAAAAAAAACAAGTGGTACGTGCCGATGCAGCTGAGGATGTAAGACGCAAGCTTAAATAGTGCTTATTCACTCTCGTCTTGAAGATTCCTAAATTATACGAATCGGGGAATACAGACGCGCCGGAAGGGAATTCCACTCCTTGGCCGTTCGCGTGATGAACAAAGAAGCAAAACGCTCCGTGCGAAAAGATGGATTGATCATCGCGATATTTGATCAAAATCGACCGGTCTCACAAAAATATCGGGGCTTCTTCTCATCCATGCTCCAAGGAATAGGTAGATGGCAGTGTCCTACAGGATTTTTGTGAAGTAGTTCTTAATTCAAATAGATTAATGTGTTTCATCTAATGTTTCTGATACGATAATCCCGCGTAGGTATATCTTTGACATCATTGTAAGTTAAAATTAGGTTAATTAATTGAATAGCCCTCTTCTCTTGCAACATTGATACGCTTATCATTAATAGAAAAATATGTATATGTTAATTATTTATTTATTATATGGTACTTTATTTGTTAGTGTATAAAAAGTGACGATAACTTTATATAATATTTTAGTATAAGTTTAAAATTATTATTCATTAAAGTTTTCTGTTGTTGTTTCTCGCGTACTACCTGTCTCATTGCTTTTTCTCCGAGATCTCTCTACTACTTTCTCTCTACCCTCGAATCAGTAGTCAACAACACTAACCACTGAGCCACCAAGTCAGTCAGTCAGTATAAGACGTTCTCAAGTCAAAAAATATAAAAAATCTGACCGAAAGAGTAAAATTATATTGTCTCTGACTGATCTAACCGTCATCCGTCAGTCAGTCATGCCGCGTTCGCATCACTATAGCGGCCAGTGAAAGGTATACAAGACAGAAGATTTTATTTCGTTTTTGTCAGTGAACGAGTATTTATATTAGGTATAACATTTATTGTCAGTAGCAACCACAATCATCAAATAATTATGCATGAGTTTTCGTAAATTCTGTATCAATTTTCATTTTGTTAATAGGCAATCTGTTTACAAAAGTTGTTTTGGTGAAAGTTATTTAAAACATAGTTAGCTGGTTATAGGTACTATATAATTTGGAACAAAAAAACCGACTTAAAACCGTAAACTAAGATTCCCTTCGACTTCTCTGGGATACTATCATCAGATACTGGTTCCTTATCATGGTACCACCCTTGGGATATCTACTTTCCATCAAAAAAAGAATCATCTAAATCGGTTCATAAACGATGGATTTATCCGCGAACACACATAAAAAAATAAAAAATATATATACAGTCGAATTGAGAAACCTCCTCCTTTTTTTAAAGTCGGTTAAAAAGGGATGCCTTTGAATCAACCTCCAATTAAATAGATTCGATCACCAGTCACAAATTTAAAAAAAACATACAATACTGTCTTAATATAGTATGTACTCTCTCTCTCGTATCGTGTAGCACAATTAACCGTGCTATTAGGTTGCCTGGTGTTACACTTAGCACCACCCGCGGTCACGTGTAGGGCATTTAGATTTAAACCTACGGACGTGTGCAACGCGTCCTTCATACACGTCTGGAATCAGATGTGCAGGTTTCCTCAAGATGTTTTCCTTTACCGTTAAAGCAATCGTTAAGTATATGTAAGTACGTAAGTTTCGAAAAACTCATTGATACATTGGCCGTCTGGATTTGAACCCGGGAAATCACTAAACACATACAAAAAATAGCAAAACAGATATATTTTTTTTATAAAAAATTTCATTAAACAATAACCAATTGCAAATAAAAAATATTAAATAAAATTGTTTGTAAAAAAAATTTTTTTTTAGTAAGTAATAAACAGTAATTAACGATCCAAGTTGTTTCTGGGGCTCTTTGCCGGCTGTGCCACGGCACGCTTTCTTCGCTCGCTTAACTTTCTAGTTGTTTGTCATGTCTAACCTAACAGCTCGTCGCTTCGGTTCTCGCTGCCTAACCACGAACCTACCAATCTAACCCAACCTAACCCAACCTAACCCAATCTAACCAAAAACATCTTGACCTTATACATACATTATATATATACATATCTATCTTTTTGAGAACAACATATTTAAAGAGATGAATCGATATAATAGATATGTTTATACTTTTTATCACCTGCGATATACTCAGATGTGATTCAGTACCTTGCAACTAATTGGTTTAATTAATAAAAAAATAAAAAAATAGTATTAACTTTATAATTTATTTATTTCGTAAATATCAACATAAACCGTTTTTTTATGCACACCTTACCTAGTTATTTTTCGTTTGAGGGAATAATTCATCCTAATGCGATTAATTTTGGGGTTGTTTTTGCTTGATCGAATCTACGTTGCTTCGACAGCAAAAGCGTAGTAATAATAAATCTTGTTATTTGGTTTTTAATGCTAATAAGTATGATCTGCCAATTAGTGTTTAGAATTTCGAGACAGTCTTACAAAAAAAATCACAAAAATAAACCTATGTTTTTTTTTAATTGATGACGATCGTATATCGTACATTGAATCACATGAAAGTTTCGCAGGTGATAAAAAACAACAATGTATACTTTACTTTTAAAAATAAAAGTTTAAAAACTTAAAAACCGACTTCAAAATGAAATTCACTTAAAAGTATGAAATAATTTACTTAAATCAAAAAAAATTTTAGGCCCCTAATTTAATTCCCACCCACCTTTGATTTCGTTATTGTTGGTTAATGTTGTGTCATCATTACAGCTCATATATGTCCCCACCGAGGGGCTCGAGCCTACCCTGAATCAGGGCGATTAGGCCTTAGACGACCACGCGGGCCCAGTGCGGGTTGGTCGACTTCACACACAACCTTCGAGTTTCTTCGCAGGCGTGTGCAGGTTTCCTCACGATGTTTTCCTTCACCGTTAAAGCAATCGGTAAGTATGTACGTAAGTTTTTTTGAAAAACTCATTGGTACATTGGCCATCCAGATTTGAACCCGGTACCTCTAGTTAGATGGACCGAGTCGTTACCGGTTGAGCCACCGACGCTTATTACTTGTTATTGTGCTTATACGCTTATTGCTTATTACTTCAAACTTTTGAGTGAATTTCATTTTGAAGTCGGTTTTTAAGTTTTTAAACTTTTATTTTAATTTTATTTATTTTTAGTAATAATGCTATTTATCTAACAACGTTATACCCAATCACCCACTCGCCAATAGGAACTATCAAATCATTTCCTGTGGCTTTCATCTTCATTTCAACAGCATGAAAGTTAAGGAGTTAAATCTTCCATCATCAGCTCATATGAATAACCTGAAAGAATACAACTATCGGCCTAAGTAAAATTTTTAAAGAATTATCCTCCAAATCGTAACCGTTAAGGAGTTGTACCTTCCTGCATCAGCTCATCTGATGATGATGATGAGATGATGTCTACCAGACGCCAAAACTTGAATAGTTTTAAGAAATACATGAAACACGTAATATGTGCCTATAAAATTTGAGGGTTGTTCTCGATTTCCCTGGGATCCCATCATCAGATCCTGACTTGGTGACAGTGAGATCCCATCGGGAGTATACTCTTTCAAATAAAAAAAGAATTTTGAAAATCGGTTTACAAACAGCGGAGATATCGCGTAACAAACATACAAAAAAAAAACATACAGTCGAATTGAGAACCTCCTCCTTATAAAAGTAATGTCCTAAGGTTTAAGGTTAAAGTATTGAAAATAATTTTTGAAATTATTTTTGAAATAATCAGACTGTTTATTTCTTGTAACGAGCCGTTTCATTTGATACGTCACATGATCCATTTTTTTTTTAATTTATTTTGTCCCCCGAAATCAAAGTTCATTCATTTACGCTATACGACGTGATTAGGTCATCGAACTCTATAAAATTATTAACCGTATTTAATTATTTTTTTCGTCCAGTACATTCGGAAAAATTGTTCGGGTGTGACAGACAAACGGAAGGGCCGTGCAGACAAATGAGTTATCTTATAACGTTTCCTTAGGTCGTCGGATGTATGAAACCCTAAACGTAAAGTCGTACAATTGACATTATCTTATGACTCCTCACACCTCCTCCCCCTCTCCAAACACACACATACACACACACACACATACACACACACACATACACACACATGCATACACACATCTTTTTTTTCTTTCTAATAAAATCTCATCATCCCTGATTTAACCTACTTATTTCTTTAATATTTGACTATTATTATGATTTTTTCTTCTTGTATAACTTTCTTAATATCGGATGTACAAGTTTGTTAGAATATGTTTATAAAGTTTGTAGTAATATCCTTCTAAATTATCTAACTGTGGAAATCTTTAAAGGTTTAAAAATTCAATAATACCAGCTAGTTTATATGTGTTCAAGAATAGCTGTTTGATTTCCCAAACTGTAAAAATAAATAAAATAAAAACACTTAAATCGACATTGCTAGTTTTCCAAATCCCAACACGGCCCCTAGTTCCGTTCTATAAATGCGGGATTTATTCAAATTCCCGGTATCACTGCGCGCGCCCGGTTTCCGGTTAACTTTTTCCAACTTCACTTCGTCGCCGAGAACAGGAGAATTTTCATTATATGCAAATGCATAGTCCATAGCGCTGATACCTTGGAATCCTGGTACCGAAGCGAAGGTGCGAACTGGTTGCTGAATAAATAATGTAACCACACCCTGGACACTTCATACAACGGGCCAGAAATTACATTTAAAAAAAGGAATGACGGAACAAACAAAATGGCCGCGAAATCCTATACGTTCGACAACCAAACTGTAACCAATCTGTATCAATATGGGTGACGACCTCACCCAGGTTGGAATCTAGAGAGCGGCAGGGAGTGTTTATACTGTATGTTAGTACTAATTTTACTTATGCTAATATATATATACTTTTCTTAAGCTATGTGGTTTTTTTTTCGGTTGGTTCGTTGTCAAGTCTTCTGAGCAGAATACGCGATAAGTTATTTTTGCGATTATTTCCGTTTTTAACCGACGTCCAAAAATGAGGAGATTCTCAATTAGTTTGTATGTTTTTAAGGATCCGTACCACAAAAGGTAAAAACGAAACCCTTATAGGATCACTCGTGTGTGTTTCTGTCCGTCCATCTGTCACAGGCAATTTTCTCGGAAACTACTGGATCGATTGAGTTGAAATTTGGAACACATTTGTAAGTTGGTGACCCAAAGACGGACGTATAACGTAAATAAATAAATTTTAAACATAGGGATTTTGGGGGGTGAATTAGAAAATAGAAAAACAGTATTGCAAACTATTTTTCAAAATAAAAGGGCTTGTTGTGAGAATCTTAAATATATTTTTATTATAATATTTAGTTAAATAGTTTTTAAGTTATTTTAGAAAAAAGGCGAAAATAGGCCATTCCCCTCTTATTAACAATCATTTGATACCCATATTGTAGGAGTGCATTAAAAATAACTAGTCCGCCATCTTGAGTGTGCCGCCATGTTGGATTTAGAATGACTTCACACAGTTAACCATGCATTGTCATCCAAACTGTACGTGTATACAAAATTTCAGCTCAGTCGGTTGAAGATATCACCTTCAAAATTTAGTTACATGATTTCACCAGAACAAACATACATATTAAGTCGGGGAAAAAGTTTTTTCGTATTTTGTATGCAAACTCAAACAGGGCGAACAAAACGAGCTGCATCTTGAACGTACAGATTTCCATACTGGAAACGCTTGAATTAAATTTGTGCTACTGATTGATACTGCATTAGGTCCATAATTGGCACAAATTTTATTCGAGGCCAGTGTAGCATTTTTACCTTTTTTACATAAAATTTCAAAATGTCGCTACTTTTCTCGTTACTTTCACTCATTTTCATAGCCAGAAAAATAGCTATTTATGCAACTGTTGCATAATGAGGGGTATTTAACACGAGTGTGGTTTATGAAACGAGCGCAGCGAATTTCATAAAAGTATACACGAGTGTTAAATACTAATTATGTACAGTTGCATACAATAGTTTATCTACACTCATACAACAAATTTAAATTAAAGACAAAATAAAGTAATCATTGTTTATATACAAACTGCATAAGGAAAAATACAAACGTTAATGGCGCGAAAATAAATTTGCAGTAATATCGCACCGCGCATGCGCGCCGCCAAGGTTGCGTTCCGAAACACGCTAGTGTGCTCAAATAGCAAGCATCTGCGTAAATTTTTTTTTTAAAAAATTCATTTTGTTACAACTTTGCGATAACGAAATGAAATTTGTATGGATCCTTAGTCACGGCTCCATCGAAAGGTATATCATTTGCTTAGCGTTTCTGATAAGTAAATAAAGGATTTACGACATGAGTGTAGATAAACTATTTTAAAATGTAGGGAATTTAATTTTTTATTTATTATTAAAATTTCGAAAGTTCACTTATTTAATTTTATTATAACCATACAAGTACAAATAATACAAGCAAAGAGATTTGATTACAAAGTTTTAGTTACAAAATACGAAAAAATTTTTCCCCGACCTATTATATTGCAAATTAAATAAAAGTTTGTAAAAATACTGAACAATGGACTTCCGCACATAATATTAAGTGCGAAAGTCGCTTTGTTTAGATTATGTTTGAGAATAACATTTTCAAGCACACTAGATGTTTTCAACCAAAAACTTTGTAAAGTCAAGAAGCCTCGTCTTAGGATAAATGACACTGACATAATTACAGCTCCAACTTCTGTACAAAATGATTGATATACTGAAATAACTCCAGGAGTCTGTACTAGAATAGGGATGACGACAGCATCAGAAATAAATTATTAACTATTGATCACTAAATTGCCCTCCTACTTAAACTTTGAGGATCTTCAAGGCAAGATTGAATAGGCATTACTTGAGTTTGCGTGAACCATCCTCGACTGCGTCTTCACTTACCAACAGGTGAGTTGCAGTCAAACGCAATCAAATTTTTAATAAAAAAAAAACTTCAGAAAACCTTACTCGTTTTGTTTTCCATCAAGTTTTCAATTTTTAATACACCAAAATCACAAAATGAGTACATAAATGTCGCTGCTAAACTATGACGTCACACCTAGATATTTCTAACATTTTTAGAACAAAATGTCGTTTTTGACAGATGATAAAAAAATAACTGAGATGACTAGCATTCGTCATCCCTATTGTAGACATAGTCTTTAGCCCGCATGGATATATTTTTTCCATATATATTCGAGACTGCGCAGTGCGTATGCGTATGCGTAAGCTGCGAGCGGCTTGCGAGCGTCCTTGAGTTTGACATTTTAAATTTTGACATACATCGTTGGAAATTTGACATGGCCCTCAATTTTACCTTAAGATCCCTCGGGATCTATGGAGTTTACAGGTACAAAAATATCTTAAGTAATACTCCGCCATTTACTGTAGCTTTGTGCCTGGTTTCAGCGAAATCGATTCAGTAGTTTTCAAATTGGGAAAGCAACAAACATACATACTTACAGGCTTACTTTCTGAATTATTGTGTTAGTGAGGATTTTCCTCGAGACAAAACTGTCACGAGCAGAATTTGTTTCCGAACTTAATTCGGTAATGACTCCCGAAACAATTCCAGACCACAAATGAACAATTTTCAGCTTCAATTACCTAACTTTCTGATTGATGGAATACCATTACAACAACGCTACTGGTCTTTCAACTTACTTTCAATTATTCTGAACGTAGAAAATATTAACATGTTTTCATTTACTTACGTCAATTAGTTATTTCCTAATGAGTTCATATAGAGTTAGATAAAAATAAATATAGTTAAAAAAAAACTAAAAAACACGTTTTTAAATCTCATCAAACTAAAAAGTGAAAAATAATTCTTAATATAAGCTGAAAACAATAATGAACGAAAAATACTAGTATAATTGTGAAAAAGCGTGGGTGCTCGATATACGAAAAATAAGGCACAAAGCTTTCAAGCTATAGAAAGTTTTCAGCGTATATTAAGAATTATTTTTCACTTTTAGTTTGATGTGCTTTAAAAGCGTGTTTTTTCAATATTTTTTTTTTAATTATGTATATTTATTTTTCCATTTTTAGTTTAGGATAATGAATTAATGAGATGATAAAGTTATGAAATTATTGTCTTTTCACTAATTCTTTATAAATTTACAAAGTTGGAATTAAATTTGTCGGTTTAAAGTGGGTCGAATTCGAGTGCCAAGGAGTCGGTTACAAACATACATACATACATATATAGGGTGTAACCACAGATTACTAAGTAGGTGTAACATAAAAGTGTGGTGATACTTTAAGGTGGGCTTGTACTCATCAAACTGAACCACTTTTGTTCTGCAACTTTGCTGAAATCGCAGTTTTTTTTTATATTTTCGTACAAATCGGTCATCTGATTAAAATGAAATGAAATGAAATGAAATGAAATGAAATATAATTTATTTGCTTAGTTTCGAGTACAAAATTTGGTGTTAACAATAAATTAAAAAGTTCATTTCAAAACCTGCTCATAATTTAAACGTGCAAATATTTAAAGGGAATTGTCTTAATTACATTATTATTCATATATTTTATGTCAAGGTATAAATTCTTTCATTGAGTAAAAACATTTATGTATTAACCATTTATGCAGGTTTTTTTTTAATAACGGTAAACGGTTTTGTATGGAAAATCCAATAAAAATTTCGCGATTTCAGTAAAGTTGCAGAACAGAAGTTTCTCAGTTTGATGAGTACAAGCCCACCTTAAAGTATCACCACACCTTTATACACACATACAAGTGAAGCTAATAAGAGCGTGATAATATACAGGTATATACCCTGATTCAGGGTAGGCTCGAGCCCCTCGGTGGGGACGTATATGAGCTGTAATGATGAATATACAGGTGTATCAAAATTGGTGGTTGCTTACTATGGGTAACTCCCTGCCTCCCACCAATGTATTTCCCCCACAACGCACGGGTACCATCTTACACTACACTATACACCCTACCCTACCCTACACTACACTACCCTATCCTACCCTACCCTACCCTACCCTACCCTACCCTACCCTTCACTACACTACACCACACTACACTACCCTACACTACACTACACTACCCTACCCTACATAAGAACCCCTTCCTGACAATAACGAACTCGACAAAACAGAATTTACTTATTTATTTATTTATTATAACAATTACTTGCCACACTTACAGCGACCCAAAGCGTGCAGCAAGACAATTAACTTAAAAATGTCAGACAACATTCTACAAAATTCTTAAAACTAGTGAAAAACACATCTATGTTTGAATTAGCGAAATCGGTCCAGCCGTTCACGCGTATTGCCGTGACCAAGGGAAATAGGGATTTCAGATTTATAGTTGTAATAGTATTTTAAGTAAAACGAAAGAACACTTTTATAATTTTTTTAACAAAAACACATTTTATTCATAGACAAAATGTAAGGAAATGTGATTTACACTAAAAGTGCCAGTTCTCATCAGCTTGCACATGTGTTAGACATCATAAAACTCAAGGATGTCGCTCTTCCTTGAATTTTGAAGATACGTAGGGTGTGAGCACAATGAAGAAACTTCAGATGAACTATGTGTCTGCCTATTTAAAGCGAGGTATTGTCTCTGTCTTTTTCTTTACGTGTAAAGAGTAAAAAAAATAACCACACTTTTTCACTTTTTCAATTGTTTTTCGTTTCAATCAAAAACTACAATGAAATCATAAAAAATAATAACATTAAGTACTCACTTTGTATTATCGTAACAAATATTGTTGTATATATTTTTTTTAATTTAAACTTCATAATATTAGTCATAACTAGAGTTGAAAGTAACGGTGTAAACCTATAACTTTTAACCGCCTCCGTAGCTCAGAGGCAAAGTTCACTGGCTTTACACAGGAGGTCGCGGGTTCGATTCCCGGCGGGGTCAATTGTAAGACTCGGTTTGGTTGGTGGTAGGGCATTTTCTAAGCACGCCTGGCTAGCTACCACCATCTTATCTAAGTCTTGCCGCCAAATATCAATGTTGATATCATTGGTGTGTTCCGGCATGAAAATAAGATAGCCAGTTCCCCATTGCGTTGGGGAATCTTGGTAAGCCCGCTTCCATCTTCGGCAACATCGTCACTTAACACCAGGTGAGATGTTGTCAAGGGTTTACCAATAGTGAATAAACAAAAATAATTAGGGTTTTTTTTCGAGCCATAACTGCTCAATCGTGTTTCTAATAGCTAAGGAACTTCATCAACAATAAGGGTATTTTTTTCAAGCTTGGATTTTCTATCGTGTAGGAGTAATTGACGCCAAAAATAACGAAAAAATCTGTAATACATCAAATTTTGAAGCCTCCTACTTACAGATTATATAGATAGTCATAAGGGATCTGTATGTTTGCTTTAGAAATTATTTTCTGAAATAGCCACATGCCTGTTAGGGTTCCGTAGTCAACAAGGAACCCTTATAGATTCGCTATGTCTCCGTCTGTCCGCGATTCAACTTAGTGACCTCTTCGTACTAGAAAGCTGTAATTTTGGCATGTGGGATTGTGTATACCTATTGATAGTGAAAATATATTGAGCATCGGTGGCTCAACCGGTAACGACTCGGTCCTCCTAACCAGAGGTCCTGGGTTCAAATTCGGACAGCCAATGTAGGTACAAATGAGTTTTTTAAACCTTACAAATATATACTTACCGATTGCTTTAACGGTGAAAGAAAACATTGTGAGGAAACCTGCACATCTGACTCCGGATGTGTATGAAGGTAGCGCTGCACACGTGCGTAGGTGTAAATCTTAATACCTTACACGTGACCGCGGGTGATGCTAAGTGCATCACCAGGCAACCGCCATCTATCCTTTGGATAGCACGGTTAATTGTACCACACGATAAGAAAAGATAGAGAGTGAAATATTTAAAAAACTTAGAAGTAAAAGTTCGAAGCAATTTTTTTCTCGCCTATCTTATTGTGTGGGGTGTTATTGAATAGTTCGTTCAAAAATATTGCCGGTGTGTAAGAAAACTACTTTCCGATTCAAGAATCTGTTTGCGAAATGATAATAAAAGCTATATAAGTATTATTTTTTGTTAGTCAAGCGTTCCCCCCCCCTCTGCAAACCGCTATAATATCAACACATCTAAAAAAAATTTAAACAACTAGCTATCCCGGCAAACTACGTTCCGCCTTACACTACACTACACTGCCCTACCCTACCCTACCCTACCCTACCCTACACTACCCTACCCTACCCTACCCTACCCTACACTATACTACCCTTCACTACACTACCCTACCCCACTACCCTACCCTACCCTACATAAGAACCTTCTCCTGACAATAACGAACTCGACAAAAAAGAATTAGCGAAATCGGTCCAGCAGTTCTTGAGTTATAAAATTTCAACAAAAAGTGGCATTGATTTTTATATGTTTAGATAGGACATAGGATAGGATAGGATAGGATATTTAAAATGTTATTTCTACGTTCAACCTGTTTTTATATCATTTTTTTTGTAAATTTTTACTTTTTGTTCATTTTTTTTATTGTCACTCTGGTATTTAATTTCTTTTCCCACCATCAATACGATTTCTGTCTATTTTCAATATTTTGCAATATAATCTAATATATATATTCAGTTCTAGTCGCAAAACATTCAACTTTTTTTTATATAGGTATTAATAAATTATAGATACGATTCTATGTTCATCATCTTGAGGCAAATTGAGTAATTACTTATTTAGTTTCTTGCTAGTATTGTAATAACAAGTCTAAGTCTTGTTTAGTAATCGAAAAAGTGATTTTCTTTTTCCATAACAAAGAATTCGTTTCGTATTTCATAAATTACTTACTTGAACAATACCTACGTTTGCTTCTCAAATTAATTTGAACGAGCAATTCGTTTGTTTTTCCTTAATAGGAACAATTGGTTTTTAATTACTTTGAGAATTTGTAGATGTTGATTATTTTGCCACTACTGATTTGACAAGGACAAGGGGTCTCTTAAATTTATTTACTTCATTGTGCGTATAAGTTAAATTCTCTAGTCTTACTTTATTAGTTAAGATATCTGTTTATTAATTTGACTTAAGCTTTAGGGGTTCATTGAATCTGGGGGTACGGGAGTGCACCCGCTAAGTCGAGCACGGCCGATACTTTTCAGAAGCAACTCTCGGTATTTTTAGGCCATCTGTATCTTCGTTTTTTATGTATTTAGAAGTCTGGAATTTTAATTACCTACCAATAGTACTTTCTTGACCTACATATTCCCTAAAGTTGAAGCTTGTAACCTAATACAGTTTGTGAAATAAGTTCCCTTATTTTTCCCTGACTGACATTAGATTTAAAGCATTTCTAGCTTATCTACAAACTTGAAATTTTAAAATATTTCTTAGTTGTGGATAAAACTTAAAATTTTGTACACGGATAGGTTTTAGTGTACAAAAGGAAAACTTTTAAAAATGAGGATAAAAAAATTATTTTAAGTCTGGAAAATAGTACTGTTCGATAAAAAAACAGTGAAATACCAACATAAAGATCAGTTCGAATTTGCTAAGTTTTGTTCTGGAGGCACGGTAGTGCCCCGCCTAATACAGGGCAAAGCACGCACTGCCGTAATACCTGTTTTAGAACTATTTCGTCTGATTTTCGAGTAACTGTATCTTAGAACTAGTTTTGTACACAGAGAAGTGAAATGCTGTGAAAACATTTCAAAGACTTTTATTTTAGCCTGTTTTCAGGATTTTTCATAACGAGTAAAGTGCATCCTATCGTGTAACAAATTAGCACATTTTTTAGATAATATTCTTTTTAGATGTATCGAATAGATTTTTGAAAGACCGTAATTTATTACAAATACCTAAACAATTGATCAAGCAAAAAAGTTTTCTCCTGTGCCTTGTCGGAAGATATGTCAGTAAAAGTGAATTTTATAGATTTTTTCAATGATTAGAAAATAAAAGCATCTGCTCCCAGACTTATTACTTGTACAAAATGTTTAACTGCCATTAAGTCTCTTGTTTTTTTTTATTCACTTTATTAGGCACTCTATTAATCTCACGACTTTTTATGTTTAAGTAATCTTAATCGAAACTTCGCACGTTTTAACAGAATGTTTTTACTGGGATAAAGATTTCCTTCTATGTCCTCAGGAACTTGCTTATCTGATGTTTCCGAGCTTTAATGCGTTTAGTGCCGATTGCTATCATTAGATGATAGTCGTTAAGCTGTATCAAAGGCCTTAAAACAGCTTAAAAACTTCTGACTCTAGCTTCACACCTCTTACGGACATTATCCTCGTGTCTGGAGTATGGCCTAACCTTCCCGAGTTCCAGAAAAGATCACTGCCCTTTTTTTTAATTCACAATTGGCAAGCCCTTGGCTTCATCTCACCTGATGGTAAGTGACGATGATGCCGAAGATGTAAGCGGGCTTACCAAGATTCCCCAACGCAATGGAGAACTGGCTAATTTATCTTCATGCCGGAACACATCAATGTTGTTAACATTGATGTTCGGCGGCTAGACTTAGATAAGATGGTGGTAGCTAGCCAGGCGGGCTTAGAAAATGCCCTACCACCAACCAAACCGAGTCTCACAAGTTGACCCCACCGGGATCGAACCCGCGACCTCCTGGTGTGAAGCGAATGGACTAACCATTACGCCACGGAAACGGTTAAAAAATTTAAAGAGTAACAGTCAACCAACTTAAGACATTCAGTATGTCTTGTAAAAGTTCATAGATTTTCCATACAAAAACTTCTATTACCAACTGCAAAAACAATTTGTTTATCAATATATATATTGTTAGACTTTATATATATATATAAAGTCTAACAAAATTAGCTGAAACTATTTTAACTGGTGCTTCCACCCATGAAACTGAACAACTTTCCCCATGAAACCCATAGTCAAATCTCAAAAAAAATTTTGACCTTCCCATACTAAGTTGCCTGATCAACTGATCGAGTTAGTATGGGAGAGCCAAATTTTTTTTTGCGTTTTGACTATGCGTTCCATGGGGAAAGTTGTTCAGTTTCATGGGTAGAAGCACCAGTTAAAATAGTTTCAGCTAATTTTGATAGACCTTATATATATATATATACATTTCTTCTTTAAAAAGACTACGGAACCCTACTTTACGCGACTCCGACTCGCACTTGACCGGTTTTTAGTTAATAAAGTCACCCTAAACGTCCTAATTCCTTCAGCTACCTACATCCCATTTCCCAGATATTCCGGCTACCCGCACACGATGTGATACTCTTCGTAATTTATCATGCGGACAGAGAGTGAGTGGGATTCCTTGCCTGCGTCTCAGTGTTTGCCGATTCTAACAATTTAGGGTTCTTCAAGGCGAGAGTGAATAGACACTATTTGACTTTATGTGTAACATCCTTGACTGCATCGTCACTTTTCACCAGGTGAGGTGCTGTCAAATGCGCTCAAATTCTTAAAACCCAACAGCATTTAAAACAGTATACTATCAGATGCCCACCGGGATCGAACCCGCGACCTCCTGGTGTGAAGCGAATGGACTAACCATTACGCCACGGAAACGGTTAAAAAATTTAAAGAGTAACAGTCAACCAACTTAAGACATTCACTTAAGTTGGTTGACTGTTACTCTTTAAATTTTTTAACCGTTTCCGTGGCGTAATGGTTAGTCCATTCGCTTCACACCAGGAGGTCGCGGGTTCGATCCCGGTGGGGTCAAGTTCTAAGACTTGGTTTGTTTGGTGGTAGAACATTTTCTAAGCCCGCCTGGCTTGCTACCACCATCTTACTAAGTCTTGCCGCCAAACATCAGTGTGTTAAAAACATTGATGTGTTCCGGCATGAAGATAAGATAGCCAGCTCTCCATTGCGTTGGGGAATCTTGGTAAGCACGCTTCCATCTTCGGCATCATCGTCACTTACCATCAGTTAAGATGATGCCAAGGGCTTACCAATTGTGAATTTAAAAAAAAAGACTACTTAGCCTTGATAGTTTTTCTTTAAAATTGATTAAATGTACAACCAATTACATTTTTTTAGACTTCCTGGAATAGCGGTTTAGCTTGTCTCCAACAAAATTTAGCGCTTAAAAGCTTAACCCGCTTTTTACAAAAAAAAAATACGCAAAATTTTGTATTTGAAACGTATATGCTACTTAAAATATAATAGCCATAATAAAAAATCTAATAGTTTTTTTTGTTTCGAAAAACATTCTTTTAAAAGAACAGTAGTAAAAAGAGGGTTAATATTTCGTAAGCGGATCCCTAAATCAAAAAAATGTATTAGTAAACCCTTATCAGCAGTTTTGAAAGGCCTAATCAACGATACCGCACACGGTAGGGTACGTCAACAAAAAAATCACCCCCCCCCAACCCCCCCCCCCCCCCCCCCCACCCTCCCACCCCTTTGCATGTTGGAGAGGTAAACAAAAAAAATGTTTATTATTTTAACAAGGAGTACATATTTTCTTAATGATCAGTTGCCTACAGCTAGATCCGCGTGGATTTCGAGGAATTGCGTTTTGTTTTTTAGCCTTCATTAATTAATTAATTTTAACCGCCTCCGTGGCGTAATGGTTAGTCCATTCGCTTCACACCAGAAGGTCGCGGGTTCGATTCCCGGTGAGGTTAACTTGTAAGACTCGGTTTGGTTGGTGGTAGGGCAATT
This sequence comes from Coleophora flavipennella, assembly GCA_947284805.1. NCBI lineage: Eukaryota > Metazoa > Arthropoda > Insecta > Lepidoptera > Coleophoridae > Coleophora > Coleophora flavipennella. The sequence continues at coordinate 11,846,275 of OX369290.1, forward strand.
CTTAGCCCGCCTGGCTAGCTACCACCATCTTATCTAAGTCTTGCCGCCAGACATCAGTGTTAACAACATTGATGTGTTCCGGCTTGACGATAAGATAGCCAGTCTCTATTGCGTTGGGAAATCATGGTAAGCCCGCTTTAATCTTCGGCATCATCGTCACTTTCCATCAGGTGAGATGATGCCAAGGGCTTACCAATGGTAAATTAAAAGGAAAATAATTGTAGAAAAAAAATTGAAATCCGATGTGTAGTTTCGGAGATTACCTCTTACATCCAAACTTACATACTTATTTACCAGCTTTAAGTCATTATAATAATAGAATTACTATAGACATTTTGCAAAGTTTTCCTTGAGCTATAACTACTTAACGAAAGTAATTTGGTGTCATCAGGTACTAAATAAATAGGGAGTTTCAGATGTCATCGCAGGACATTAATTTACAATAACAAGGTAACTCTCGTCCTGAAGAAATTTAAAAACCATTCAATAAAATAAAGTACTCAATAAAGTTTTGTAAAGTTCCTTTTTTCATTAACGTCAACAATAATAACAGTAAAAAAATCAACAACAAACAACTCGTACAATAAATAAATCAACTACAACACGAAGTTGAAAATGACTTAAAATTATTTAACAACTTAATATTTACAAGGCGCAACATACTCACAGAGGCAACACACTTAAACAATACAAACAAACAAAATCTAATTGATTCAATGATCTTTGTGATGGTGAATGGTTTTGTAGACGGGGATCTTTACAGGGTAAGGATGGGGAACGTGCACATGCACTGTTTTCTCTACTCTAATCGGAACATGTTTCTCCACTGGGTAAGGAACATGTTTCACTACAGGGAATGGTACAGGCTTCTCTACAGGAATCGATATTTCAGTCTCAATTGGTACTGCAACAGGTTTGTGAACTTGGATCTTCACAGGGTACGGTTGTGGCACTCCGATAAGAATAGGTTTAGGCACGTTGATATGAATTGGCTTGTGGATTGGATAAGTTACGTGTTTGTAAAGTGGCACAGACACAGGGTTTTCTACGTCAGTGTGTTCTGCGATAGGAATGGCTTCCTGATGACCACCGAAGCTGTGACCGCCGAAGTCGTGGTCTCCGTGCCCGTGTCCGCCATCAACTATGACTACGTTCTGGTCAGTGTTGCCATGGCCGTACTCGTTTCCACCGTCTTGAAGCACAAAACCTTCTTGGTGACCGCCCTGTTGGCCTTCCTGCCCGTGACCTTGAGATTCTTCACCGCCTTCATCGCCACCAGAATGGCCACCGTTGTTGCCAAAATCATGCGCAGCTTGAACGTAAGAGTCACCGCTGAAGTCATGTCCTGAACCACCAAAGTTACCCTGGCCATGTCCGCCCAAATCAAAGCCTTTAGACTGAGCAGCTTCACCGTGGAAAGATTGGCCTCCCATGCCGAAATCGTGGCCCTGAGTCAGCGAAGCTAGTGAGAAACCATGGCCGCCTTGTCCTCCAAAATCGTGGTGACCACCAAAATCGTGGCCAGATATAGGAGTGAATCCAGAAGATTGGTGTCCTTGTGATCCATCATATTGTTGTCCAGCATCGTGACCTTGACCTCCAAAGCTATGGGTTTGTCCGCCAAAGTCATGTCCTTGGGCTGCGAAGTTGTGTCCTCCTGATGGTGCTGGGTAGTCATACCCAGAGCTTCCTTCAGACGAAGAGCCCCCGTCGTGACCTCCTTGGTTGCCGCTGGAGTAACTGCTTTCAAACCCGGCCTTGCACGTTGCAACTGCCAGTGCCATCAGACATATCTGGAAAAAAAGAGAAGGAAGTGTTAAAAAGGACAATTTATATCTAGGTTGGATGATTTTTTAGGACATAAAACGTTCATTAATGCTATCCTATCCTTCTAATAGCGTAGTGTAGGCAGGCCTCCCACTCGGTGGACCGATGACCTGGTGAAGGTCGCGGGAAGCCGCTGGATGCGGGCAGCGCAGAACCGGTCGTCGTGGAGATCCTTGGGGGAGGCCTATGTCCAGCAGTGGACTTCCTTCGGCTGATATGATGATCCTTCTAATATTATAAACGCGAAAGTTTGTAAGAATGTATGGAATGTATGGGTATGTTTGTTACTCTTTCACGCAAAAGCTACTGAACGGATCTGACTGAAATTTGGGCGGTAGACAGATTAGGACCCGGATTAACAAATAGACTACTATTTTCCACGCTCACGAGCCCCTTGCTGCTCGCGCACTGCGCACCCTCGAAAAGTCAAAGAAACGTTGCCCACGCGGAAACAGCTAGTTATTATTGCCATAGAAATCTCCATGATACAGGCTCTGCCTAGTGTGGGAAATGTTTATTATGATCAAGTGTTAATTATGATATTGTATTCTTATATCATTCTCGTTTAATAAATTTATTTGTACTTATTTGTAGAAAAGAGGTTTTAACTTTCAGTGATGAAGAACCCTTGCCTCACTCATACCCCGGACACTTCATACAACTGGCGAGAAATGACATTTCTAAAATCGAATAACGGAACAAACAAAATTACGGCGAAATCCTATACGTTCGAGAACCAAACGGTAACCAATCTGCATCAATTTGGGTGACGAGGGGCGGGGAGTGTCCATGTTTTATCATCATCATCATCATGTCAGCAACCAATCGTCCACTGCTGGACAATGGCCTCCCCCAAGGATTTCCACGACGACCGGTCCTGCGCTGCCTGCATCCATCGGCTTCCCGCGATCTTCACCACGTCATCGGTCTGCCTACGCTAAGTTTTCTGGTGCGCGGTCGCCTTTCGAGAACTTTACTGCCCCATCGGCCATCTTTTCTACGAGCTATGTGCCCTGCCCACTGCCACTTCAGTTTAGCGATTCTATGAGTTATGTCGGTTACTTTAGTTCTCCTGCGGATCTCCTCGTTTCTGATTCGATCACGCAGAGATACTCCGAGCATAGCACGCTCCATTGCCCTTTGGGTGACCTTGAGCCTTCTTATGAGGCATGTTTTATGTTAGTACTAAATATACAGGTTGACTTTTTTCTGATTTGACATATTAGTTTCTTTGGGAAAGTTGTTTGTAAACATGAATACATTCATACCTTTTGCTATCAAGAACTAATTAAAAGTCATTCTGTATATACTTTGCCTCAGCAGTGGAGACGTTTTATGTTAATCTGACTGACTTGTTGGTCAAGTGGTCGCGCTCGTGCCTGCAGGGCCAATGGTCGAGGGTTCATTTCCTTCTCAGAGCAAACATATGTGATTCAAACAGGATCGTCTGCACTGTATTTGGGTGTTTAGAAGGGTTCTAATGGACTGATGAGTTCACCAGGCTTCTCTAAGGGATCCTGGAGGACGCACTCATAATCATCATCATCATCATATCAGCCAAAAAACGTACACTACTGGACAAAGGCCTTCCCCAAGGATTTCCACGAAGACTGGTCCTGCGCTGCCCGCATCCATCGGCTTCCCGCGATCTTCACTAGGTCGTCGGTCCACCGTGTGGGAGGCATACCTACGCTACGTTTTCCGGTCGTAATATCGTGTATGAATGTTTTAAACGTATACAATACAGGGTGTCAAAAAATTGGTGTAGGACCGTTAACTGGTACTTTTACTCATCATACTGAACAAATTACTCCAAGAAACCCATAGTCAATTCAAAAAAAAAATGGACTCTCCATACAAAAATGCACAATCAGTTGATCAGCTAATCGATTTGTGTGAAGAGTTAAACATTTTGTTTGCGATTTCAGCAAAGTCATAGAACAAAAGTTGTTCAGTATGATGAGTAGAAGCCCCAGTTAACGGGGCCTACACCAATTTTGTTACAACCTGTATATGTATGTATGACTTAGTGTCTCTGGTTGCCATAGTAGGTACAGGACACACAGAGAATCCTACTTGAGGCTGGATGACCGTGTGTGATTTGTCCCTAAATTTTTATATTATTTTAACCACTTCCGTGGGTGTCATAGTTAGTCTATTAGCTTCACATCAGCAGGTCGCGGATTCGATTCCCGGTGGTGTCTAACTTTGTAAGATATTGTCAACGCGACCTTCATACACTTCTGGAATTAGATGTGCAGGTTTCCTCACGATGTTTTCCTTCACCGTTAAAGCAATCGGTAAGTATATGTACGTAAATTTCGAAAAACTTATTGTTACATTGGGCTTCCGGATTTGAACACGGGACCTCTGGTTAGGAGGACCGAGTCGTTACCGGTTGTGCCACTGACGCTTTTCCGTTATGTTCCTACTTAAAGAAAAGATAGCCAGTTCCCCATTGCGTTTGGGAATCTTGGTAAGCCCTCTTCCATCTCCGGCATAATCGTCATTTACCATCAGATGTGATGATGCCAGAATCCCTAGGCATGATTAATAAACAGACTTCGAGATCATTATTTCAAAATCTGCAATTATTCTTAACCTTTCCTATTCTATTTAAGTGTAACTTGTGTTCCCCCTTAAGCATTCTTTGTGTGCATATTGATATATATTGTTATAGTATATATTTATATTTATTTATGTATTTGTAATGTATGTTTAATATTAAGAGTATTAATTTTTACTTGCACATGCACACACCCGCTATCGTTCTACTTTCTCGTCTCCTCCATTCACCAAAGGTTGGATGGAAGAAATCGCTTAAAGCGATAAGTCCGCCTTTGCATATCATTGTGTATTTTGCTAGTTTTTTTTTTCATTTTTGTATATTTGGTGTGCAACAAAGGATATTTATCTTATCTTATGCCAGGGGCTTACCAATTGTGTATTAAAAAAATTGCAGCAGACTCCATGGAAGCCCACTGTTACCTACTGATAGTTATAATAAAACTAGAAAGGAATTAAACGGTGTTAAGTAGAAACTTAACACAATAGGATTTTTTGTAGCTATTCGTAGTACAGACAAACTGTAATTTCACAATTGAATTTATTGTGTTTCATTGTCCACAAATCACGAACTCCGCTTGATCGAACCAAGATTAAATTAATAAAAAATAGCAAAGCTGAGCTACAGGAAAGAAAAATATGTAAAAAAAAACGGTAAAGTGCGAGTCAGAACCACGCACAAAGGGTTCCGTACAATCAAATAATTGTATGTATTCTTTAGAAATAAGCTGTACCCTTTGTATGACCTTAATATTTAAAATATGTGTTTTATGTATCCTGTGTACAATAAACTATTAAATAAATAAATCATAATAGATGGCGCTAGTTTCATGTTTCAAAAACCATCATACTAGATGGCGCTAGTTCCTTTATGTTTAAAAAAAAAACACTTTTTTTTTATAGAGACCCCTCTTATTTTTTCATATTTTTCTAATCTTTTGTATTTGTTGTTTCAACATGAAATATAGCCTGGTGACAGACGGACAGACGGACGGACAGCGAAGTCTTAGTAATGGGATCCTAATAGCTGTTTTTACCCTTTGGGTACGGAACCCTAAAAACGGCCAAGTGTCAGTTGGACTTGCGTACTGAGGGTTCTCTACAATAAAACCTTCATAAATTAACTATAATATAGGAGATATTACTAGATCCTACTAGACTTAGCTAGTTCCTACACGTTTCTGGTATGGAAACCATCTTTATATTTTCAAGCGACTTCCAAAAAGGAGGAGGTTCTCAATTCGTCTGTATGTTTTTTTTTTATGTGTGTTACCTCAGAACTTTTGTCTGGGTGAACTGATTTTGATAATATTTTTTTTATTTGAAAGCTAGTGCTTTCCTTGTGGTCCCATATATAAATTTTATCAGAATTGGTGTAGACCTTTATTAGAAAATTAACAAAAACCAAAAATAATATTGCAAAATTGTACGAAGTTGTTGCGATGGAAGTCAGTTTTTTAACGTGTTTAGCGTTTTTTATTACTTATTGTTATAGCGGCAATAGACATACACACTAGGGTTTTCAAATACCCGACAATTTTGGATACCCGGGTCTCGGGTACATTTTTAAAAAATACCCGGGTATACCCGGGTACCCGGGTATTCTTGTATTTTTTTGTGAAACTGGAAAAAAACTACAAAGATATCAAAAATCAACTTTTATTACGATAATTACCACTCAGATAATATAACCAGCCAACCAGGTACATCATAACCTTGACCTGCAGCATCTCCTGAAATCTGCAGGATACCCAACTCTATCAACTTACAGCAGATAAATCATATTGTGCTCATTAGAATAGTCTCAATGAATAAGTGTTGCATCATCTTTTGGAATCTACAGGATACCCAACTCCTAGCCAACTTACAGCAAAGGTATCGTGTTTGGGCTCATTGGAATAGGTGTTAGATAGAACATGGTAATTTTGACCTGATGCTGCACCACCTTCTGGAATTAGCAGGATACCTAACTCCTCACTAACTTACAACAGATAAATCGTGTTTGGGCTCATTGGAATAGTCTCAATGAATAGGTTTTAGATAGAACATGGTAACCTTGACCTGAAGCTGCAGCATCTCCTAGTATCTGCATGATATCCGACTCACCAACTTACAGCTGAGTTATCGTGTTTGAGAAACATGTAGTTTAAAAAGCATGAAATAAAACTTTAATTAAAAATTTAAAAAAACCCTGACAAATTAGAGAAGATAAGTAAATAAAATAATAAAAAACAATAAAATGAAAAAAAGACTAAAACTCTTTTACTACAATAAGTTACTAGGAAATGCTTCACAACTTAGCGGCCCCCTACGCGATAACTGTTTGATCAAAATAGAAACAACATAAATTAAACTTAAAGGACCAAACCATATTATTTTCTAGTTTTTAAAGGTTTTTTTGTCGGGGATTTTTAAAATTATGATAACATCACTGGACGAAGAATTCAAGGAATATAGAGAAAAGGCATAAAGGTTAAACTAAAAATATTGACAAAACAGATCTGCTGCTATTGTGTCCTAATAAAAAACCGATTGACCAGCAAAACTTGCTGATTTGCAATCGATGTACAAGTTAATTCCTGAGGATAGTCTCCAATTTTATAAAGCTTGAAGAGCTCAGACGACATTATTTACGACTTTGATGGATTTGGTGAAGTACCATATTTTGACGTGGATGACGCAGAAGAACAATAACTTTATAATATTTTTTTTACATTTTAGTTAAACTTTTTAACTATCACTGGTTTATTATTTAAATAAAAGGTTATTTTTTCGGTAATAATTTATAAGAGTTTCTTAAAATATAGTATTGTTAGGGTATAAAAATAATATAATGTGATTGGATCGTTTAAGCAGAATCATCTCAATTTATTGGCCATACAAATTAACTTTTTGAAAAATGTTCCGAAAAGGTTTTTTTATAAAAATATTATCAAAAACTATCACTTTACAAATATCCAATACATGTAAACATAGGAAATTTATATTACTATTAAATAATCCGTACACCTTTGTCAAAATGAATAACACAAAAAAGTATACCAATAATACACAAATTTGCGTTTATCTCAATTTGAACTCGGTGTAGAATGGAACATTTACGCAAAACGACGTCCATATCAAAATTACCCGAGACCCGGGTACGTCCGTTGTTTGTACCCGGGTACCCGAAGTATCAAATACCCGGGTATACCCGGGTCCGGGTACCCGGGTAAAAAACCCTAATACACACACTGTGAAAATTTCAACTCCCTACCTATGACGTTGTATGAAAATCAGCTCTGACGATGTTGCCGTAGATGGAAGCGGGCTTACCAAGATTCCCCAATGCAATGGGAAACTGGCTATCTTATCATCATGCCGGAACGGAACAATGATATCAACATTGATATTTAGCGGCAAGACTTAGATAAGATGGTGGCAGCTAGCCAGGCGGGCTTATAGACAGACAGTTCGCTGACAGACGGACAGACGGACAGACAACGGGGGCTTAGTAATAGGGTCCCGTTGGTCACCCTTTTGGTGTACGGAACCCCGAAATCACAAGACGCGACAATGGTAACACTTTATAAGGAACACGTTATAAGCCAACAACTGGACGGATTGGGCTGAAATTTGGCATACAGATAGCAATTATGACTTAGGCATCTGCTTAGAAAGTATTTTGGGAAATTCCCATGGGAAAAACAAAAAACGAGATATGCGCGGGCGCAGCCGCGGGTAACAGCTATCAGGGGCAAATGACACACGGTCATCTAGCCCCAAACGAGCACCCCCTGTACTATGGGAACCAGAGACTGATATACATACATCATCATCATATCAGCCGAAGGACGTCCACTGCTGGACATAGGTTTCCCCCAAGGATCTCCACGACGACCGGTTCTGCGCTGCCCGCATCCAGCGGCTTCCCGCGACCTTCACCAGGTCATCGGTCCACCGAGTGGGAGGCCTGTCTACGCTACGTTTTAGAACTTTACTGCCCCAACGGCCATCTGTTCTACGAGCAATGTGCCCCGCCCACTGCCACTTAAGTTTAGCAATTCCGAGAGCTATGTCGGTTACTTTGGTTCTCCTACGGATCTCCCTAATGAATTCCCCCTAATGATCGACACAAACAAAAAACGGCCCCTAGTCCCCGGCGGCCCCGCTATTCCTGGCTCCGGAAATACATACATACATACGTTTAAATACATACATATGTTATTAAGATATTGAACATTCAGAGACAGAGCAAACAAAACTGTTCGTCAATTTTTGTCCTGGGTGGGCATCGAACCCACGACCTCGACAGACAGCACCGCTATCACTGGACCAACGGGTTAGTCGATACTTTGAGATGGTGTCGCTGGCTTCTTTACAGATAACTACAGCTTTTATGATTTCGTATCCAAAGGATGCCAACGGGACCCTATTACTAAGCCTCCACTGTCCGTCCGTCTGTCTGTCAGCGGGCCATATAACATGAACTGTAATAGTTAGACAGTTTTTTTTTGTACGATGGTACTGAACCTTTCGTATGCGAGTCCGACTCGCGTCAGTTTTTTTTCTTCATCGGAATCACATTTTTTTTTAATTTTATTAAAAAAATGAGTTCGTTTGACTGCAACTCACCAGATGATAAGTGATGATGCAGTCGAGGATGGTACACGCAAACTCAAATAATACCTATACATTCTTGCCTTGAAGATCCCCTTACTATAGGAATCGGGAAACACAGACGCAGGCAAGGAGTTGGGCATAATATTGTGATTTCTGTGGTCTGAATACAAGTTCGTAAGCCGAAACTCATAGAACTTTGGCGATTCTTTCACAGTTTTTTTTTGTTTATACTCATTTTACAACCAGTAACACTAGTCATACAATAACTTAACCTACTTAATCTAGAAATAATTTTAGAAATTATTAAAAAAAACAAAAACTCGACTGTATAAAAACTAAACTCTTTTTTGCCAGACAGGTTAAAATATTGTATGTTATGTCAATCACAGGATCAAGACGAATCTAACGACGACGCCTCGCACTCCAAAAACCATTAAGGAGTTTAGGCTACAAAGCGTGCTAAAGAAATAAACAAACATACATACAAACACAAAGACAGCGTCGGTGGCTCAACCGGTAACGACTCGGTCCATCTAACCAGAGGTACCGGGTTCAAATCTGGACGGCCAATGTACCAATGAGTTTTTCAAAAACTTACGTACATACTTACCGATTGCTTTAACGGTGAAGGAAAACATCGTGAGGAAACCTGCACACGCCTGCGAAGAAACTCGAAGGTTGTGTGTGAAGTCGACCAACCCGCACTGGGCCCGCGTGGTCGACTAAGGTATAATCGCCCTGATTCAGGGTAGGCTCGAGCCCCTCGGTGGGGACGTATATGAGCTGTAATGATGATGATGACATACAAACACTCGACGAACATAACCCTCCTTCGAGCGCAGTTGGGTTAAAAAAGATAGTACTTAATATCAGCTCATATACGTCCCCACCGAGGGGCTCGAGCCTACCCTGAAGGCGATCGGGCCTTAGTCGACCACGCGGGCCCAGTGCAGGTTGGTCGACTTCACACACAACCAGCGAGTTTCTCCGCAGGCGTGTGCAGGTTTCCTCACGATGTTTTTCCTTCACCGTAAGAGCGTCGGATACACGTACATATGAAATCTAAATTCAAAATCACATTGGTACGTGGCAGGATTCGAACCACGACCTCCCGGACAGAAGGCGGAGGCCCTAGCCGTTACGCCACCGACGATAGTACCTACCTATAATTGAAAACGCTAAACACGTTAAAAAACCGACTTCCATCGCAACAAATTAGTACATTTTTGCATTATAATTTTTGGTTTTTGTTAATTTTCTAATAATGTACTAAACCGGTTTTAATAAAATTTATATGGGACCACACAGAAACCACTAGCTTTCAAATAAAAAAGAATCATAAAAATCGGTTCACCCAGTCAAAAGTTATGAGGTAACACACATAAAAAAAAACATACAGACGAATTGAGAATCTCCTTCTTTTTGGAAGTCGCTTGAAAAAAGATAGTACCTACTTTTGCTAAAGTTTTCACTAATTTAGTGTTAGCATGAACGACTTACGCGCAGATTACGTAAACACCTAATTCAATCGACATCTCATCGTTATTAAAAGCTTAATTGGCTAATATTCTCTTCCGCTTTGATGCACAAATGACTTTAATTATAAATAACCCGTATGAAATGACCAAAAGAAAAAAAAAACCACCAACAAGACTCACCTTTCACTAAACCTAATCTATACTAATGTTGACACGACACGAAAGACAAAGTTATGTAATTTTCATCAAAATTTAATAAGCTAGTGGTTAAGCCGAGGCAGATTGGAACAGTTGTCTCTGTTTTTTAGGGTCCCGTACCCAAAGGGTAAAAACGGGACCCTATTACAACGACTTCACTGTCCGTACGCCTGTCTGTCTGTCTGTCTATCACCAGGATGTATTTCATGAACCGATAGAGCTAGACATTTGAAATTTTTACAGATGATATATTTATGTTGCCGCTATAACAATAAATACTAAAAATTGAAAAGATAAGGGGAGTTTCCATACAAAAAACTTTTTTTTTTTTAAATGTGTAAAAACCTTAGCCATCTAGTATGATGGTACGGAACTCTATGTGTGCGGTTCTGACTCCCACTTGGCCAGCTTTTTGCTTTACGTGTAAATAGTAAAGGAAATAGCTACTCTTTTGTACTTTTTCAGTGTTTTTTGGTTTCAATTAAAAACTACAATTAATTCCAAAAATTCCAAGTGGCATGTAATGAAGTGTGTATTTAGAATAATCGACTCAAAAAATTTAGAGGTTTAAATCGGTCTGGTTTGCCTGTAAAATGCAGATTTCTGCTAATATATATAATAATCAGGTTACAAAATTTAACTTTCATATATGTGGGTATACTCAGCAATTAATAAGCGCTAGTTAGCTAGGGGATGAATATGTTTAACAAAGTAAAAAATAAATGTAGATATATACCAGTATGTATAAAAAATAAATCTATAAAGAGTAAAATAATAAAAAACTCGATGGCAAGTGTCTAATTCTAAAAAAAAAATTTGTAGAATTGTTTGCATAACTACCATTTTTTATCGTGGGTGTCATAGAAAACTCATAAAAAACTGCACAGTTCCTTTATATAATTCATTAAAAATTAAAAAACCCGACTGCATAAGAACTTACCTAACCCCTCTATTTGGTCAGTCGGGTAAAGTGTATCCTATGTCACTCACAGAATCGAAACGAATTTATTTTATTTATTTTTATTTTATTTTATTTGGAAAACAAACTGTTATTACATAACAGTTAGTGACGACTATTTAAAATAACTATAAACCACTTATATGTTTTCGCATATAAAAATCTAAATACTTGCATGTCGTTAAGTGAATATACACAAAATGAATGAGAAAAAAAATAATAATAAAAGAAACACAAAATAAACTCAAGTTACAAACACAAATAAATTACAAGCTTACGCACAGTTAGCGAACCGCTTAGCGATACCTCATACTTTAAAATCCTTCAAGCCGTTCAGGCTGTAGCAGGAACATAGAAATCTACATACATACATACACTCGAAAAAAATAACACTCCTTCTGAGGCAGTAGGGTAAAAATTTAAATAATTCGTATTCAGTCTTACTTAATCAAGTTGATAATTACTCGTATTTATCAAGATAATCAGTACTTAGTATAGGACGTAATGTTAAGAGGAAACGCGTCCTAAAGAATAGGTATTTGAATGAAATGTTGCTGTCTCCCTCTCCCGAACCTCTTCGTATTACAGTAAGAAAGGGAGAACTGCAGCGCTGACCGATAATAGGCACTAAAAAAACAACATTTCGTAGACCCATAATTCCGCCTCCTAAACTTGAGCAATAGTACTATTTATTATTTAAATAATTAAAAAATACGCTTTAACAAATACTATATGTGTTAAATATCTTATTATTAATATGCGTATTTTTTTTGGTGGGTGTCTGAAAATAACGTTTCAATTGTGTAATTTTGCTCAGTTTTTGAAGGCTCCTACTTTCTATTATAATTAGAAAATGGATAAAAACAAAACATAGGGGCTGGCCATGGTAAATATAAGTTCGATGGAAAAAAACATTTTTGCTCTATTGTCATTATCCAGGGAGGAAACAGGGGACTACGATTGTATGGTACAATTGACGCCCACGTTTCCTCTTAAAAGCAATAATTAAATGAATCAGCTAACGTACTTTGAATTGATAAAGTTATTTCATTCAGAGTTTCTTGTAATTAATTACCTATTCAAAATCTAATTTGACTACGGAAAGTCGCTTTTGAATAATTTATTTGTTTGTATTGAAAATATATTTTGCCGACTTATTCGCTTTTTGGATGTCCTATAAAATTACTTTTGATATTTCCCAGACATATTTGATTGATTTTAAAAACCACTAATGTGCGAGTCAGAACCAGAAGGCTTCCGTAGCATCATACTAGATGGCGCTAGTTTCTTCACGTTTAAAAAGAAACACGTTTTTGTATGGAAACTATCACTTTTTCTAATTTTTAGTATTTGTTGTTATAGCGGCAACAGAAATACATCATCTGTGAAAATTTCAACTGTCTAGCTATCACGGTTTATGAAATACAGCCTGGTGACAGACGGACGGACGGACAGCGGAGTCTTAGGAATAATAGGGTCCCGTTCTTACCCTTTGGGTATGGAACCCTAAAAATTTGGTTGGACACAAGCTGAAGTTTACGTATATTTTCTGTGTTTTCGTGATTTGATTCCCAGTCTAGACGCTAATTTATTAGTTACCAATGACTCGATAGAGAAAATTTAAAGGTTGAGTCATCATTACAGCTCATATACGTCCCCACTGAGGGGCTCGAGCCTACCCTGAATCAGGGCGACTAGGCCTTAGTCAACTACGCGGGCCCAGTGCGGGTTGGTCGACTTCACACACAACCTTCGAGTTTCTTCGCAGGCGTGTGCAGGTTTCCTCCCGATGTTTTTCCTTCACCGTTAAAGCAATCGGTAAAGGTTGAGTAAATTATCATAATTTAAAGCATTTGTAAAAGTAACAATATCAATATTTCATCATCATCATCATCATCATAATATCCCTAACCCTATCCTATCAACTTTTACCCCTCGAGCTTTTCCCTTTGTCATTGTTTTTACCTGTCTGTGACAGCACCCACTTTAGCGCATAATATGTGTGCGGTGATGTCCTATGATACATTTTGTTGTAGTTACTGAATTTCGTTTGTTTTTTTGATGTGTAACATCTTTGCTCTCGCTTTCCTGCAATTTGTGGGAGTGATTTCGTGAAATGGGACGGAAAAGTGTCCCATGTGACGGAAATGTGTAACAGGGAGTCGCGTTTTTTCAGGCTTTAAAAGCGCGGAAAAGGCAAAGGTATCTATGACCATACAGCCTAGTCTGCCGTATCTTTGCCGTCCTTTTTTCAGGCTTTAAAAGCGCGGAAAAGGCAAAGGTATCTATGACCATACAGCCTAGTCTGCCGTATCTTTGCCGTCCTTTTATAAAGTATTTTGTCACATGTTACACATCATATGCGAGTACTGTAGGTCTCGTTCGATTTTTTTTCTTCGATCTTTTATTTAATAGGTTTAATCCCAATGTATGGGATTAGATAAAGTAGTGTATGAAACTGCACATAACTAGGTATTAAGACACTCGTATGTTACTATTAAAAACCTCGCCAAGGCTCTTTTTATCACGCTTTTATTAGCTTCACCTGTATGTTTGTATGTAACCGACTCCTTTGGACTCGATATTGATCCACTTTGAACGGACAGATTTAATTCAAACTTTGTAGACTTATCAAGAATCAGCGACAATATAATAATTTCATAAGTTTGCACTAAATAATAAAAAATAAATAGAGTTTAAAAATACTAAAAACACGCTTTTAAAGTACATCAGACTAAAAAGTAGAAAATAATAATTAACAAAAAATACTAGTATTATTGTGAAAAAGTGTGGGTTGCTCGATAGACGAAAAATATGGCACACAGCGCCCCACGTTTTTACACAATTATACTAGTCTTTTTTGTTAATTATTATTTTCTACTTTTTAGTCTGATGTACTTTAAAAGCGTTTTTTTTAGTTTTTTTAAACTCTATTTATTTTAAACTAATACTTGTGTTTTAATACCTCTCATTATGCAGCAGTTTCATTAACTACTGTTTTACAACCTAAAATGAAATTTAATAAATCATCATAAATATGAGATATGACGTGGTCGACTAAGGCCTAATCGCCCTGATTCAGGGTAGGCTCGAGCCCCTCGGTGGGGACGTATATGAGCTGTAATGATGATGATGATGATGATGAGATATGAAGGACAGGATTGCAAGGCGAAAACAAACAAAAAGTCAAAAAATAAAAAAATAAAAACACAAAAAACAAATTTAAAAGAAGATAATACAAAACAGATCAAAAATGAACAAAAAAGGATGACTTTAATTTTTTTGTTATTATTTTTTTGATCAAATGTTGTTTTTAAAGATGTAAAGAAGAAAGTCAAGTGACCCATTTAAGAATTCCTTGCCATCATAAAAAGTAAAAAAAAATCCTTTGTGTCTTACTTCATTTCATCATGATCATAATATCCGGGTCATACTTAACGTTCAAAAACAATACAAACGAACGGACGAACGATGGTTTTTACCCTACTGCCAAGAAAGGGTTATTAATGTAACTACTAACTGCGAATTTAGAGTGCGCGCTGCAAAAAAAAAATGCATGACTGCTCTACTTGTGGCAATGGGGGTCGTTGACATGAGCGGCCATGTTCGTTTTTGTTGTTTTGCTTTGGCCAGACGACGACGTCGGCAAGCTTTTGACATGATTTGCTGTTTTGCGAATATTTTGATTCCGTCGTAGTGATATTTCTTTCTAGGTATTAATTAGTATTATTTGCTTCTAGTTTCACCATGTTCGTCCGTCCGTCTGTCTGTCTGCACATCATCATAACATATCATATTAATATCCATAGACTTAGGATTTTTCGCTATTAATATCATAGCTGTAAGGTTAAAATTTGTGTGTGATAGGGTTACCGATATTTTAAGGGCATATAATACACCACATTTCATCCACGAAAAACTCCCAATTAGGGGGTCGCATCCTTCTCCCCCTCTAAATGGAAGCCATTTTTATTTTCAAATTATTTTATTTAGCTGTTAATGAAAAATTGTTCAAAATGAAACAATCTCAATTGAAAGGTTATTTATTTTTTTAATCCACACCCAAAAATTAACCAATATACAATTAAGGAAAAAAAACATAAAAAAGTTTAAAGAAGAAAAAAAACTTTTTCTTTTTTGGACATGTACTGCAAAAACGAGGTCATTAACGTGCGATTTTTTTCTTTTTAATCGATTGATTTTGAGCTAATAAAATACACCAAGTTATGTACTATTAGATTCTAACTTAGTGTACCTACTAATTTATAACTATAGTTAATATGCGATTTTAAGTTCGAGTTTTTTTTTTGCGATTTCAGCAAAGTCATAGAGCAAAAAGTTGTTCATTATGATCAGTAGAAGCCCCAGTTAACGAGACCTACACCAATTTTGGTACATCCTGTATAAAAAAAAAATATCTGACACATAGTGGCAAACGAACCAGCTGACCACTGAACTTTTTTATTTTATTTAAGAAGCTTGCGAATCGAATAGGTACCTACAGTCATAAAAATGAAGAAGAAAGATACTAAATCTGTTTCTTTTTATGTCTCACAAATTAATTGATTGAATGATTGATTGGTTTCGTTCCCTTTCTTTTCAGCCGTTTTGGCCGAACTCCAGGAAAAAAGTATCTGAAAGAATATCAGAAACTTATTGTTTATACAGGTTGATAATAATATGGAACACGAAAAAAAAACTAGTTCTACTTTTTTTATCCACCTAAGCCCTTGGTATCATCTGACTTGAAGGTAAGTAACGACGATGCCGAAGATGGAAGCAGCTTTACCAAGAATCAAGAACTGGCTATCTGATCTTCGAGCCGGAACACATCAATGCTGTCAACAGTGATATTTGGCGCCAAGACTTAGATAAGATGGTGGTAGCTGGCCAGGCAGGCTTGGAAAATGCCCTTCCACCAACCAAACCGAGTCTTACATAGTTAAGTTAGACTTCGCCGGGAAACGAACCCGCGACCTCCTGATGTGAATCTAATGGATGGAGGCGGTTGTTTGTATATAACCAAGTAAGTACCTGATAAAAATATAGGAATTCGAATTTAACCTGCTTCTAATTATCTTATCTAAGTAATTGAAATTTTGCAAGAGTAATCTATTAGGGTGTTAAGTGGTACTATCGAGCTGAACTGATGATGATGATGATGATGAAGTCGGAGGGTACGCTTTGAAACTCCATCACGGGACAACGGTATCTTGACAGTATTTTCACACGGATGCCCGCAAAACAAAAGTGTTTTCAGCTCTCGTTGGTTGTAAGTATATTTTGTTTTTTTAGTCTGTAATATCTTCTAAACGGCTTCATGGATTTTAGAGTATATAAAAAACTCGATTCCCAAAAAAGGGGTAATGTTGACGTGTTTTTGTTATAATAAATTTTTAATTTAAATTCAAGTATTATTTATTATAATTATTTAAAAACATTAAACTTAAGCTACTCATCTCACTTGGCACGAGCGAAGTGGCAGGAGCACCTCCCGCAGAAGCATTGTTATTATAACTAATATAATTAATTTAAATAATAATTATTATCTTTATTTCAGGCCAATATTGAAATCGCATTCAGTATGATGCATTTGGTTTTTTTTGTTTTTAAACTTTAAGCCGATTATACTATTTATTTATACAAATCGTTCAGATTAATAAGGCAACTCTGAAAATAGAGTTGCCTGCATCAAAAACAAATTTAAAATATGTTATTTCCTAAATTGTCATCCTCGTGAAATTTGAAAAACCTTCTTTGTTTTGTTTTCCATCAAATCTTGTTTTTTTTAAATAAATTTAGGTAAAAAAAAATGGTAAATACACGATTGTATAAAATTACCCCTCTTTTTTGGGAAGTCGGGTAAAATGTATCTACGGGATCAAGACGAATCTAACTTGCACTCTAAAATCCACAGAAGAGACTAAAATCCATCAAGCCGTTTGGAAGATATCGTGGAATAAAGAAACATACATTACACCTGAAAAGGAACTGGAACTCACTACATGTGACCTGACATTTTGTACTGACATTGAAATATTGTTTGACATTGAATATTATTTAATTGGAATATTATTGTAGTTTGACTGCTTGACATTATTATAATTGTTAATTTTGACATTTCTGTTGATATTAACTTAGTTTTATAAGATGTCTGTTACCTACTAACAAAATATTATGGATTGAATATCTGAAATAAATAATTTGAATTTGAAAACAATACAATCCTTTTTTGTGGACAGTCGTGTAATTAATACGTCAATGACACTGAAAAACCATGACGTCACACCTTGCTTCTTCTAACTATTTCAGAACAAAATTTCTTTTTTGACAGGTACCTAACACAACTAGACAACTACGATCAAGAGACTACTTGACGATCAGTTCTTTCGGAAAAATGGTCCAGTTAAGTAATTTTAAGCCTTAATCAATTCAATTCAATAAAAACATATTTATTCAAAATAGGTGAAAATTACACTCTTTCTGATAGTCATAAAATAATATTAACAATGTCATTTGTGATGAATTAAAAAAATAACAATAATTAGTTAATAACGTCAAAATTCAATCCTTGATATAAACCAGATTATGTCATTAGAACATGAAAACAATATGACACGAAAAGTTATACATAAAAATCATTGAATGTCATTAATGCCTTTAACAAGAGTAGGCCAGTTCACACTGCCCGGACAGCACCCGGTCATGAGTATAACGCGAGAGCCATCAACCATATTAGAGGGAAAGGAACGACCCGGCTCCCGATGCGCCACCATCCGCACGAACATTTAAGCGCGCATGCACTAAATAAGAACTTATTTTGTATCACCTTTTATTTATAAGTAGGTAATAATATAATGGATCATTTGAGACAGACGCACAAAAAAACAAGTAGGTGACAAAAACTACTTGGTAGCACAGCCACGAACAGCACGAAGTAACTAGTATCTCATCTGTGGCACAGCTACGTAATGAACCGTTACGAATACCTATTAAATGCCTGAATGTTCTTGATCTTACCTATATTATATTATACCATCGAGTCCGATGCAATGTCATTGACGTAACGATAAATTGTGCAAGGCCATTGTAACGAAATGCATTGAAACCTACTGAATTACGCTTGCATCGGACAAAAGCGTTCGTTGTGTAAAGTTACAATTTGGAATAATGGAACCAGCAGAAAATGAATTTGTTATTTAATTTAAGACTAGAAGAACTTCCGTAATGAAGTTCATGTATATTTTCAGAATTAACAAACCGTCGTGCCCTTAGATTTTTTAACTGACTCGTTGGCTCAGTGGTTACTGCTCTTGACCACTAATCCGAGAGTTGTGGGTTCGATCCCCGACCAGGGCAAGCATTTGTGTGATGAGCAGATTTGTAAGCTCTGTGTCTGGGTGTTAAATATGTATATATGTAATAAGTATTTATATCAGTCTCTGGTTCCCATAACACAGGGAATCCTACTTTGGGGCCAGATGACTATGTGTGATTTGTCCCAGAATATTTATTTATTTATGAATATTTTATTTATTAAATCAGGTTTAAGATTGTCCCCGAGACAGACAATCCAATTTTTTTTAAAAAACTTCTATACGCACGCTTGACTTGGGGAGTAAGCTGGTGCACGCGTGACGAGAGCGTTACGGAAGTGGGATCGGGCGAAGCGAACGGAAGTTGAGAGGGATATTTAAATTAGTGAAGATAGAAAGAGAGATACTATTTATTTTTGTTTACCAACAAAATCGGTTGTCAAAACAAACATTTGATCATTTTTAAAGGATAATAAAACTCTTTTCATAAACTGTCTATACCTCGATATGAAAAAAAAGGTTATTTTCTGAAGACTAAGTATTTACTTTCATACATATTAGATGGAGATAAAGAAGTTTTACTTCAGTCGTGTGGTCTAAAGCACACGTGTTTTTTTAATTACTTTTTTTCTGACTTTGCAAACTATCCGTTCTAGAGGATATAAAACATACCAATAAGTAAAATGCATATTTGCGAATGGCCACACTTCTTCTCTTCTTATCAGCTCATATACGTCCCCACCGTGGGGCTCGAGCCTACCCTGAATTAGGGCGATCGGGCCTTAGTCTACCACGCGGGGCCAGTCTTCACACACAAACTTCGAGTTTCTTCGCAGGCGTGTGCAGGTTTCTTTACGATGTTTTCCTTCACCGTAAGAGCGTCGGATAAACGTACATATGAAATCTAAATTCTAAAAAACATTATTACTTGGCAGGATTCAAACCACGGCCTCCCGGACAGGAGGTAGCGGCCGTAACGAGTCTATATAAACAAAGTGATCCTATCTTTTAAAGTTTATAACCCTAAAAACCAATAAGTATGGATTTAAAAAAAAGTTCTTAGTTTAAAGCAGTTATGCTATTTTGAACAAAGACAAAATTCAATTTTAGTAACAGCTTGTTACCAGTGTAACGTACTAGTAACTTTTCTGAAAATGAAACTTGAAGTAAAGCTGAACATAAACTATATATTTTTTTTTGTATTTTTCCTATCTTCAGATTGGAAAACTCTTGGCATCATGACACCATCATGTAAGTGCGGATGATACCGAAGATGGAAACAGGCTAGCCTAAAATTATTATATTTTTTTTGTTGTTGTTTTTATTGTTGTTTTTTTTGTGTTGTTCTTTTCTTTATTGACTATTGATAAGCCCTTGGCATCATCTCACCTGATGGTAAGTGACGATATGCAATGGAGAACTGGTTATCTTACTCGTATCTTCAAGCCGGAACACATCATTGTTGTGAACACTGATGTTTGGCGGCAAGACTTATATAAGATGGTGGTAGCTAGCCAGGCGGGCTTAGAAAATTCCCCACCACCAACCAAACCGAGTCTTACAAGTTGACCCCACCGGGAATCGAACTCCCGACCTCCTGGTGTGAAGCGAAGGGACTACCATTACGTCACGGAGGCGTTTGTTGTGTGTGTTGTTGTTTGAGTGTATTTTTAACCGACTTCAAAAAAAGGAGGAGGTTTCTCAATTCGACTGAATATTTTTTTTATGTGTGATCGCGGACAACTTCATCGTTTATGAACCAATTTTGATGATTCTTTTTTTTTATTGGAAAGAAGATATCCCAAGGGTGGTACTGTGATAAGAAAACCAGGATCTGATGATGGCATCTCAGAGAAATCGAGGGGAAGCTTAGTTTAATGCTTGAAGTCGGTGTTTTTTTGTTCATAATTTTTATGTTTTTTTAGAAAGTTGCCATTATGGGATAGTTTACTTTTAGGAAAAGTGGTCATTATAGGAATGAAGACATTTTAGGGTAGTAGTCATTTGGGAAAGTAAACATAATATATTTGTTTCATGTTTAATTTAACAATTCATGTCCTAAAATATCGTTTTTTTATATATTTTTTGTGTGTGAAGTCGACCAACCCGCACTGGGCCCGCGTGGTCGACTAAGGCCCGATCGCCCTAATTCAGGGTAGGGTCGAGCCCCATCGGTGGGGACGTATATGAGCTGATATGATGATGTCCTAAAACTGTGTCAGGGCGCTCGACCGCAGCCGGACGGAGAAACGGGTGACCGCAACGCTATCTAGTCTAGATATGTATTGTATCCTTGGTATTGTATTCTAGCTATTGCACACTTTGGAACATAGTTAGGTCACCTAACTGACACAGTTTTTACGCAAACTGTAGCGTTTATTTTCAACCGATTTCCAAAAAGAAGGTGATGGTTCTCATTGAACGCTAGTGCTTCCCCTGTGGTCCCATATATTTTTTTACAAAATCGGTACAGTACTTTATTAGAAAATTAACAAAAACCAAAAATAATTATGCAACCAATTTTTAATCCCCTCGTGTAGGGTACAGTTGAGTTGGTCTTTTTAGATGAAGTACTGCTTTTGCATCGGTGGCTCAACCGGTATCAACTAGGTCCTCCTAACCAGAGGTGCCTGGTTCAAATCCGGACGATCAATGTACCAATGAGTTTTTCGAAACTTACGTACAACATATACTCACCGATTGATTTTACGGTGAAGGAAAACATCGTTAGGAAACCTGCACACGTCTGCGAAGAAACTCAAAGGTTGTGTGTGAAGTTGACCAACCCGCACTGGGCTAAGGCCCGATCGCCCTAATTCAGGGTAGACTCGAGCCTCTCGGTGGGGACGTATTTGAGCTGATATGATGATGACTGCTTTTCAACTACATATTTTTGTCAGATGTACTGCTTCCAATATAATGCTCCTCAAACGTCCCTGGTGTTTCTATACTACTGGAGCCAGAAATGCGATTTAGGGCACCCTGAGAAAACAATTTCCAGCAATAATACAATTTTTATTATTTTTGGTTTTTGTTAATTTTCTAAAAAAAAATACTACACTGATTTTAATAAAATTTATATGAAACCGACCTGGCAGCATACCTTATCGAATAAAAAAAACATCATGAAAATCGGTTAATATACTTGGCGAAGATATCGCGTAACATACATACAAAAACGCTAAACACATTTAAAAATCGTCTTCCATCGCAACAACTTAGTACGTTTTTGCATTATTATTTTTCATTTTTGTTAATTTTCTAATAAAATACTACACCGATTTTGATAAAATTTATATGGGACCACAAGGGAAGCACTAGCTTTCAAATAAAAACAGAATTATAAAAATCGGTTCACCCAGTCAAAAGTTCTGAGGTAACACACATAAAAAAAAACATACAGTCGAATTGAGAACCTCCTCCTTTTTGGAAGTCGCTGGAAAAAAAAACGCATAACAGCGTGCCGCGTTACAGTTGTGTTGTGTTTCTGGGAATAAAGTTGTTTGTATCAGAGATATGCTGTAATATAAGGGGAGGTAGATAGGTTACATGCGTCCAAAAAGTGAAGCAAATAAAAAGATGCCCATTGGCATCTATTTTTTTAGTAGCATTCGGTGCAACGGCGGCGCACTGCCTGTAAACGGGTTCATAGGCCTCCCCCAAGGATCTCCACGACTACCGGTTCTGCGCTGCCTGCATCCAGCGGCTTCCCGCGACCTTCACCAGGTCATCGGTCCACCGTGTGGGAGGCCTGCCTACCCCTTGTTTTGGTAGCCTGGCATCTGCCGGGGATTCTTCGCACCCCATGCCCCGCCGTTACCTTGACCGCTACCGGCCTGGCCTTTGTCCAGCAGTGGACTTCCTTTGGCTGATATGATGAAACGGGTTCGATGTTCAAATGTGGTTTGTTAATGCATAACCCATCTATGGTACCAAATCTCTGGTTTGTATTCTATTTGCTTTCATTTACTTCCGACAAACGTTACACAACCCTGAAGCATGTATAATTACGCGAACATTTAGAGCGGCAGATGAAAGGTATACCTTCCACTTGCACGGCTGGACCTAATTAGGAACCTCGCAACGGTAACCGGTCCGCCCGTAAACGGTAAAAGGGATTTATTATTTATTTCTCCGCCGTTCTCTTACACTTACTTCGATGAATGGGTGTGCGTGGACGGGCTTACTATCGAAAGTGATGTAACGAGTGACCGTGTTACATTTCAGATGTTTGTGTGACACATAATGAAGTACTTATTGATGTGCAACATCTTTCTTTCCTCTCGCTTTCCTGCAATTTGTGGGAGTGATCTCGTTAAAGCTTTAAGATGGGTCAAATAACAAATTATTGAAAGACTGGGTAAAGCTAACGTAAACTTTCAGCAATCTGGACTTGGACTCTAGTATGGAGTATGGAATCTTAGATTTAAGTAAGGTAATTTAATATATTTTGACAGTAATGTAAATAAATTCTCAGTAAAAAGATATCCACGTACTTAGTCTTTCATGTTACCTATTATTAGGTGTTAGACAATCGATATAAACATTAAAAAAGCGGGTCTGCTGAAAGAAATTTCTTTAAAAAATAAGCTATAACCTTTGTGTAACCTAACTTTGTAAAATTTATAATTTTTGTTTCCTGTGTACAATAAACTATAAAAAAGGTACATTTTGTATGTTTGGATGTAAGGGAAAATCTCCTTTACTACTCCGTTCATCAATATTTAGAATGGACCTTCAGAACATATAGACAAAACCGCGCACCTTCGATATCCACGCGGGAAAAGCAGCGGGCAACTGCTCGTATTAAACATTTTACGTAGGAATTTAAAAGTATTCTGTTTATTCTGAAATCTAAGTGTTCTGTTTATTCTGAATTACTAGGTAACAAATTAAATTAGAATTGAGAAACTGACATTGTATTCCAGATTCATGGAATGTGCAAAATATAATATACTTAGCTAAGTAAGCAGGGGCGCGACCCCAGCCAAAGACAATGGGAGGGGGGGATTTAAGCAAATGTTAGTAAATTGTCTTGACGTTTTCGATTTGTATGGGGGGAAGGATCGACCGTGACGTATATTAATGAATGAGACATTTTTTAATTACAAAGTTAAGTTTGGTTGTAGCCATGAAGGAAAACAAAAACCGGTAAAGTGCGAGTCAGAACTGCGCACAAAGGTTCCGTACCATAATACTAGATGGCGCCAGTGTAAACTTTTATTTATTTTTAATAGTATAAGCCAAGAAAGATAGTCTTGTTTTAGTGTATTTAAAGTTCGTTTGCTAAGTTAACTGCACCTTTATAAATTCCGCTCGCTGCTGCCGGCTCGGGTCAAACGGTAGTGTCAAAGGGGCCGCCTTGAGTTCAATTGCGGTGCCACTGAGTTAGTCACGGGTCTTGCGAATCTTGTTCAATCTTTAATTATTAATGTGGGCGACGACGCTGAAGACACTTTGTCCAGTAGTGAAAGTGATCAAAATTAATGAAAAATACAAAATAAAAAATACCTTTTTTTATTCACAATTGGTAAGCCCTTGGCCTCATCTCATCTAATGGTAAGTGACGATAATGCCAAAGATAGAAGCGGGCTTACCAAGATTCCCCAAACGCAATGGAGAACTGGCTATCTTATCTTCAAGCCGGAACACATCAATGTTGTTAACACTGACGTTTGGCGACAAGACTTAGATAAGATGGTGGTAGCTAGCCAGGCGGGCTTAGAAAATGCCCTACCACCAACCAAACCGAGTATTACAAGTTGACCCCGCCGGGAATCGAAACCGCGACCTCCTGATGTGAAACGAATGTATTAACCATTACGCCACGGCGGAGGCGGCTAAACCTTTTTAAGTGTTTTATCCTTTAACACATCGTTTGGGTGTACTGCATCTAATTCCCTGAGCGTACAGAATGATCTATATACTAAAGAGGTAAAATTTGTATGTTTGTTTATATGTACAGGGAATCTTCGAAACTACTCATTAGATTAAAAAAATAATTCTTCACCAATCGTTGTGAGAATGGAATTTCAAGATGGATAACCCACGCTTACTCTCGATATCCACTGGGGCTAAGCTGTGGTCGACAGCTAGTGTGTTTTAGGAGCCAATTTTTTTTGTATTTTTTTCTGTATTTTCTCCTTTTCAATAGAGTAATATTATGAACTTCAATTAGAACTGATTAAAAATAGGCCAGGAGCAAGTCGTATTTTCGACTAACAGATGTTTTCAGCTAGAAGACCAATATAAATTTTAAAGGCATTTTTTTTTCGAAATTTATAAAATTTTTAATTTACTAAAAAAGGTTAAGTTTACTTATAAAATGGAACAGTGTATTCTGACAAATAAAAATTAAAAAAAAATGTTGTGAATGCCGCATTTTTAGTAACGCAGGGAGTACTGACTCGGTGGCTCAGTGGTAAGTGCGCTTGACTACTGATCCGAGAGTTGTGGGTTCGATCCCCACCCAGGGCGAACATTTGTGTGATGAGCAGATTTGTTTGCTCTGTGTCTGGGTGTTAAATATCTATATATGTATGTATTTAAACGTATAAAAGTAATTATATCAGTCTCTGGTTCCCATAACACAGGGAATCCTACTTTGGGGCCAGATGACCATGTGTGGTTTGTCCCAGAATATTATTATTATTAGTAACAAAATTGGTGTAGGTCCCGTTGACTGGTGCGTCTATTCATCATACTGAACAACTTTTGTTTTACAAGTTCGCTGAAATCCCAAAAAAAAAATTAACTCTCCATACAAAACGATCAGCCGATTGACTAATTTTGTGCATTTTTGTATGGAGCGTCGAATATTTTTTTTTGAGGATTACTGTGGGTTCCTTGGGGAAAGTTATTCAGTATGATGAGTAGAAGCCCCAGTTAAGAGGTCCTACATAATTTTTTTTACGCCTGTATATTTTTTTACTGTTTTTAGCATCACTGTGGAAATAAGAACTTTTTTTATGTCTGAACAAAAACTTTTCTAAATGTAACCGGTCCTGATTTTTTTAAGCAAACCAACAAAAAAATATTAAAGAATATATAGTTTTAATTTTTTCATCACTTTCACTGCCACCATAGATTAAATATTTCTATTAAAGAAATCCTATTCGTTGCCAATTCACACTCACTTTTTCTCCACTTTTTTTAAAAAAATATTTTTTAAAGTATAAAAGTAACACTTACAAAGGCTCTCATCTTTACGCGCGTGGGTCCACTGCGGTTCCAGATTGATCTGATGACGATCACGCGAATGCACTTACATTTTATAGGTACCGGATGTGATTGTAGCGTAGAGTAAGCTAGAAAGGTGTCTTTTTGGCTGGCGTGTTCCGCTGCGGTCCGTAACTATTATGTGTGTGTCATACATACATAATAGCGCAGGACCGGTCGTCGTGGAAATCCTCGGGGGAGGCCTTTGTCTTTATCCAGCAGTGGACGATTTATGGCTGACATGATGATGATGATGATACATAATAACTTTACCACACCCTGGACACTTCATACAACGGGCCAGAAATGACATTTCAAAAACCGAATGACGGAACAAACAAAATGGCGGCCAAATCCTATACGTTCGACAACCAAACTGTCACCAATCTGGGTGATGAAGGGGTGAGGTCACAATCTAGAGAGCGGCAGGGAGTGTCCATACTGTATGTTAGTACTAATATATATACTTTAACTTTACTGTTATCGCAATCACAAATACGGTTATTGACTGCTTTTCATCTGGCAACCACCTTCTATCCCTTGGATAGTACGGTTAATTGTGCGACGCGATAAGAAGAAGAAGATCTGTAATAAACTAAATTTTGTCCTAAACATGTTTGAAATACTAGAGCGTGACGTCATCGACCTCATTTAGTGATTTTGGTTGGTTAAAAATTTAAATCTTTGATGGAAAACAAAGCGAGTAAAGTTTTTTGAAATATCAGTAGAAGGTAAAGTTTAGTAACCGTTCATAGTGTATTTCTGATACAGTCATAATCCCTACTGCAGTTAAAATAATTTACGCCTCAGCTCTCTATAACTGTTTTCACAATTACAAATTGCAGTTATTTTACAGCTCAGCTCCAACAAATGTTGTTACAATCACAATTTGCAGTTAATTTACAGCTCAGCTCTCAAGAATTGTCCACCAAAATAACAAAATATTTTCTAACAATAATTTGGAGATTCTTTAAAAATTTAACTTCCAATTATTCTTAACATAAGGTGGTCAGTTTTTGTTTCTGATTTTGAAAAGCATCTTAATTTGACACATGTGACAATCCACGAACACTGAGTTTTGGAATGGGCAAAGTTTCGGCTAGTTTTTGGCCGAGAACGAAACTGTACCCGAAACTAAATCTATTGGCAAAAACTGGTCGAAGCGAAAGTGAATCTTAGTCAGTCATTATTTATTATAGTCTTGATTCAATCTTTGCAGTTTGAATTGAGTCCATCTGAATAAAAAATAAAAATAAATAAATATGCTTTATTTCAGACCCAAGAATGTTAATGTTTTATTTTATTTTCAAAGTAATTTAGGATCTAGTAAAACAAATTTTCACACTGTAAAATTAACAAAATGTATTTACCATGCAGTCGTCATCCATCGCTATACTTCAGTATATAGCGCCCCGTATAGAACAAATTTTTAGTGCTAAGTGGAATAAAGCGTTATGAATGGCTCGGTCGATACATGAGCAATTGGGTTTATTTTTTAAAATGCCCAAACAATGTATTGAATTGCAGTTCTCGCGAATTTGTTATTGTGCTTTAAGTTCTTAAAATATCAGGTTTTTTAATGGCAAGATGGCTGAATGATGGATTTGAATGGCAACATTTCAAATTGGTTTTTAAAAAAAATGAGAAACATGTACATACATTCTAACAGGTATTAACTAATTATAAATAAGGCAACTTTAAAGCTTAATACTTCGTAATTGAATATTATATTTAAAATAATATCTTATTCAGGGTGACTTTTAATTAGTTCTTGATAGCAAAGGATATGAATTTACTCGTGATTACAGACAACTTTCCCAAAGAAACTGTATGTCAAATATGAAAAAAAATGTTTGGTCCTCCATACATTTTTGCCGATTTGATAACTTATTATTGTATCAAGGACCAACATTTTTTTTCTGATTTAACATATAGTTTCTTTGGGAAATTTGTTTGTAATCACGAGTACATGCTTATATTTATTTATCAAGAACTAATTAAAAGTCACCCTGTATATATAAAAAAATTTAAATACCTATTTCACAAAACCCCACAGGATTGGGTACAAAATAGCTCCGCTTTACTTTTTTTTTAATCTCAGGTTTTTTTGCTTTAAAGGTACCATAAGATTAACATTTTTAAAGTAAAACGGCTGTGACACACTAACGGACAGACAAACGGGCATTGTGAAACTATATGGGGTTATTAGTTTGACTACAAAACCTTAGAAAAAATTCCGGGTGACTAAAGAAGTTGCAGAGTTTTTTTGTTTAGAGCTCAAATTGCTCGGTCTCTGATGCCCTGGCGGAAGATAGGAAAATATATATTTTTCTATTATCGTTAGATGAATCTTATAGGCGGTAAAATTATTATTTTACTACCTGCTATAGTATATCCAAAGTATATACATATGTATATTAGTACTAACATACAGTATGGACACTCCTGCCACTCTCTAGAATACGACCTCAGCCCCTCGTCACCCATTGATACAGATTGGTTATAGTTTGGTTCTCGAACGTATAGGATTTCGCCGTGATTTTGTTTGCTCCGTCATTTGTTTTTAGAAATGTCATTTCACGACCATTGTATGCAGTGTACGGGATGTGGTTTAGCCGTAGGAATCTCTCGAAAGTGAATGTTTTGGATCTCACAATTTTTTTGAATACCTGCTGAATTAAGCGTAAGACTTTCATCAAATTCACGTGAACAGGAACTTCTATTTGGGCGGTGTAGTAAGTGAGCACGGTTTCGGACGGCAATATCTCACGAATGTGAATTCACAAAATACGTGAATTTAATGAAAGTCTTCGTACGAATCTCTCGAAAGTGCATGATTTTAATGTCACATTTTTTTGGAATACCTGCTGCTGAATTAAGCGCGCTAAAGCATACCCCGGACACTGATCATTCGATGTCAAAGGCTTACCAATTGTGAATTTAAAAAAAATTGTAAGAAAAATGTTTAGGGAAAATGGAAAAGTGATACCAGGGCATCACAGAAATCAAAACATTTTTATGCCTGAAATGTTGGGTGTCGCTTTTTTTCTTTCCGAACTTGGCTGACACACTGCCGTGTGTCTAGATAAGTTACTTGTTAGTACTTAGTAGTAACTTTATTAACATAAGCCATTCAACAAATTGTACAAAGTGTAAGACTACTTTTTAAAATTCTTTAGGTATTAAAAATACGTCAAATTTTAAAGTTACTATATTATGTAAACCTAAAAACGACTTTCATTTACTAATAGAGTTATTTTTGAAAAAGTAGTTTAAACGCTGTTAACATTTTTCTTTGTCGTTCATATATATAAAGTTTCATTAGAATCGGCTCATCCATTTTCAAGAAACTGTTATTTTTCATTTGTATTATGGAAAATGAGTTTCGGTACGGCTGGCCGGCCCCTTAACGGACCTAAATAGGGTAATTCGATACATTCCCACGATAAATTGATGACACGGACTGCATGCACGAAAAAGTGTCCCGTTACGTGACGTCAATGTCCCGTTGCGCCAGTACGCTGAGCTAAACGTGCAAGCGAGAGTTGTACTTGTATACTTGCTTAGGGCTTGGGACTTGGGGCCTATGAAGGTCCCGGTCAAGGTCAAGTTAAGTTAATTTAAAAGGATTATTTTAGGATCTTATATGAGGTTTTCCAATTCGGTCCATTCTTTGAGAGGAAATGCCAAAGAGTTAAGTCACCCGACTTACATCTATCTTAAATATCGGGGTATCTTACATCTCCTTAAACATGGAGCTGAAGAAGTTTTACTTCAGTCGTGTGGTCTAAAGCACACAAGCGTTCGGCTTGTGACACGTTATCACGTAAAATTATCGTCCGTAAACCGACTTTACAGACAACATCGTATTTGAGAATTGACTATGAGACAGTTGTTTTTCAAACCGTACATTATCTAAAATTTGGAGAAGTCTAAGATACATTTTTCAATTTGAGGTGCCGTAGCTATGATTTAAAAAACCACTATAGAACTTGATACCTACCCATTCAAAGTCTGTAATAATTTTGTATCGAACTTGGCTCTCTTTCACATTTATGTTTTGTGGGATATGATTAGTTTTTGTAAA
This sequence comes from Coleophora flavipennella, assembly GCA_947284805.1. NCBI lineage: Eukaryota > Metazoa > Arthropoda > Insecta > Lepidoptera > Coleophoridae > Coleophora > Coleophora flavipennella. The sequence goes on from OX369290.1 coordinate 11,876,524, forward strand.
GTAATCATATTTATTTTCTGTATTCAAGTAACAGACATATAAATTATAATGTAATTTTAGCGGTACGAAACACTTGGTGCGCACTTGGCAATTATTCGATTTTTCCCTTTGTATATGTCTTATAGCGAGTACATAACCCACCTTCGATTCGCTGACGATATCGTGGTCATGGCTGAGACTATGGAAGACTTTTTTTTTTCGAAATGACAAGCTTGTTGTTGGCCGTTGGGGCCTTTACAACTTCACCGGGCAGGGGAGGCGACTACGGAAGGCACTCAACCTAGTGCAAAGCAAAAAGATGCAACTGCCTAAGGGCGCCCAAGTGGGCACGGACCTCGGCTTAGGTCGTTGCTTGGACGTGGGAGGATCGGAGAGAAGCGGCCTGGTATATGCCGGTAGCGCTGGTAAGCGCCAGAAGCGGGGGGACGCCGCCCTCGCCGGCGAAGGCAGAATGTCGGTGCAGTGTTTCTCTGTGGGTTAGGGGGCGGGGTCAGGGCAGCTACGGCTAGCGTGGTCGGGTCGTCGGGGTCAGTGAGTACGTGTCTGGGGCGTCGGATTACGCGAATGGGGTTCGTTTGCGAGTAGGGGGTGCGTAGCTCGTAAACAGCGGGGTAGCTCGTAAACGGCGAACTATGGAAGACCTAAGCACAATGCTCGATGGCCTCAGTAAAGTCTCTAAACATGTGGGTCTTAAAATGAACATGGACAAGACGAAAATAATGATAAATGTCCGTGTCGCACCCACCCCTCTAAAGGTTGGAGACTCTCCACTGGAAGTTGTTGACGAATATGTGTACCTGGGACAAACAGTTCACTTAGGTAGGTCCAACTTCAAAGAAAGAAATCAATCGTCGAATCCAACTCGGCTGGGCAGAGCGTTCGGGAAGCTTCGCAATATCTTCACGTCCCAAATACCGCAGTGTGTTAAGAGGATTGTGAAGCTGCGACTTTTCATACAAACGGCGATAACGATTTGATCCAATTTCTGATAGGTTGTCAGTCAGAACAAAAGCTAGACTTCTACTTTTTTGTTTTTTCGATAATGTTAATAAGTTTAATTTTATTGTTGTTCACGTGTTTTCATACAAAATCAATTTCGGCCATTTTTTTTATTGATAATCAGTTATAAAAAAACTAAATTTATAAGCCTAGCTTTTGTTCTGACTGACAACCTAGAATTGGTCCAAATTGGTTAACATTTAAGAGGTGAAAATCGTTATCGCCCTTTGTATGAAAAGTCGAATTTTCGCCGTGGGTTCACAGTCCTCTTATGACCAAGATCTTCGACCAGTGTGTGTTGCCAGTGATGACATACGGAATTGAGACATGGTCGCTGAATTTTCTGTTTGTGGGCCCGTGGTTGTCTGGATTAAGAATTATTTATTATTATTATTAATATGGGCCTCTTAAGAAGGCTCAAGGTCACCCAAAGGGCAATGGAGCGAGCTATGCTCGGAATTTCCCTAACCGAACAACCGACATATTTACAGAATCGCTAAACTGAAGTGGCAGTGGGCAGGGCACATAGCTCGTAAAACTGATGGCTGTTGGGCAGTAAAGTTCTGGAGTAGCAACCGCGTACCGGAAAACTTAGCGTAGGCAGGCCTCCCACGGGGTGGATCGACGACCTGGTGAAGATCGCGGGAAGCCCTGTATGCGGGCAGCGCAGGACCGGTCGTCGTGGAAATCCTTGGACGAGGCCTTTGTGGACGTTTTTCGGCTATGATGATGATACGTCCAATAACCTACCACGATGCAAAATTTCAAGTTCCTAAGTCACCTGGAAGTGGTCTATATATTTAGATGAGTAGTGGTGATTCGGAATCCTTGGTTCGCAAGTACGACTCACACTTGACCTTTTTTCAATTTTTACATTATATGCGTTTTATACCCTACCTAAATTAAAGTTTCTAAGTCACCTGGAAGTGGTCTACAATTTTGATTTTACAATTACAATTTTGTCAGTTAGCCAATCATAAAAATAGTGATATTTGGCCGTCGATAACTCAGAACTGGTAAAAGATATATGTATTTATGAAAATTGGGATTCTAGGTGATCGAGGGGGTCTTACGTGGCGAACACTCATCCGAAGACGTTGCGTAGGAAGGCCTTCCTCTCAATGGACCGGAGACCTGGTTTAGCTCGCGGGAAGTTGCTGAATGCGAGCAGCGCAGGACCAGTCGCTGCTGAAATTCCTTGGGGGAATAAGGTACTCTGTGGGGGAGGCTTTTGACGTTCAGCATTTAGCGTCTTTTGGCTAATGTGATGATGATTATACTCCGTAACTAAGGGTAATAAATAATACATCCTCAGCTCATAGACGTCCCCTCCGCGGGGCTCCGAGCCTACTCTAAATTATGGCGCGGGCCAAGTGCGGGTTGATCGATTTCACCACACAACTTTCGAGTTTCTTCGCAGGCGTGTGCAGGTTTCTTCAAAATTTTCTCCTCACCAGATAACCGTACATATGAAATCGAAATTCGAAAACGCATTGGTACGTGGCAGGATTCGAGGTTAACGGACCTAGCCATAACGCCAGCGACGCTCTTCTAAAGCACACCCTGGACACTTCATACAATGGGCCAGAAATGACATTTCAAAAAAGGAATGACAGACCAAACAAAATGGCGGCAAAATCCTATACGTTCGACAACCAAACTGTAACCAATCTGTATCAATCTCGGTAACGAGGAGGTGAGGGCGCAATCTAGAGAGCGGCAGGGAGTGTCCATACTGTATGTTAGTACTAATATATATACTTTGCCCAAAGGGTGATAATAATCTTATTCAAATAGACCCCTTTGAGACCAAAAACATCTACCTAAAGCCTGCTAAAATGTAAATTGTAACCAGAACCAGTCCCTGTCACATTTATATTCATTAGATTTGTAAGCGCTGAACTTTGATTGAAACAAGTGGGATGGATTTAATAATATCTCTGAACTGAATAATGTGGTCCGCTTTGCTGTAATAAAAATACGGAAAAAAAGTAAGATAGGGTTAAAAAGCGTCGGTGGCTCAGCCGGTAACGACTCGGTCCATCTAACCAGAGGTATACCGGGTCCAAATCTGGACGGCCAATGTACCAAAGAGTTTTTCAAAACTTACGTACATACTTACCGATTGCTTTAACGGTGAAGGAAAAACATCGTGAGGAAACCTGCACACGCCTGCGATGAAACACGAAGGTTGTGTGTGAAGTTGACCAACCCGCACTGGGCCCGCGTGGTCGACTAAGGCCTGATCGCCCTAATTCAGGGTAGGCTCGAGCCCCTCAGTGGGGACGTATATGAGCTGATATGATGAGGGTTTTATTGAAACGCCAAAAGATAAAACGGTCGTGGAATGGTCGATCACACAGGTTAAGACGAGGTATTGATTGGAACAATTGTCTGTGTCTTTTTCTTTACGTGTAAAGTGTAAAGAAAATAAACACACTTTTTCGCCTTTTCAATGTTTTTTTTTCGTTTCAATCAAAAATTACAATGAAAGTATAAAAAATAATAACATTACTCGCTTTGTATTATCATAACAAATATTGTTGTATATTTTTTTTGCATTTATACTTCAAAATTTTAGTCATAACTAGAGTCGAAAGTAACGGTGTAGATTTATCTTTGAGATTTTTTTCTATCTAGCCAAAACTGTTCAATCGTGTTTTAATAGCTTTTAAATTTAGGGAACATCATCAACAATAAGGGTTTTTTTTCAACCTTGGGTTTTCTTTTATTTAGAAGTAATTGACGTCAAAAATAACGAAAATCTGTAGTAATACCGCCTTAACTGACCAGAAACACGTTCTTTTCGTGGATGGGTTTGACTGTTAGTGGCTAGTTGGTGCTAGTTGCTTTCACTAGATGGCATTCCCTCTCGTATATCTACTAGATACGCTAGACTAGTAGGTTTATGATATAGCGTCCCCACTCACCGACAGCTAGGTCATAAAGTGAGGGCCGCTATTCCTGCCAACACCATAAGGTGAAGACAAGGACCAGTTACGGTAGGTCTTGCCGCCCAGACGCTTGTCCTGGTACTCTGCTTTCGCTGCTGGCGGTTCGATCCCCGCTCGGGACGCCAGAGAAGGTGGCTCCCACATATCCGGTGTGGTACTGGAGCTGTAGGCACGCTCACTTCCCGGATTACTAGATGGCAGTCGATAAGTCGTGTCATATTCCTTGTGGCAGCTTAACTTCTGACGGTGAGACTCCCCTACAACTTCTCCCAATGGGATTTGGCCCCCGTGTGTGGGGAGTATGGCCTGACCATTCCGAGTTTGTTTGGTTTTAACCGCCTCCGTGGCGTAATGGTTATTCCATTCGCTTCACACTAGGAGGTCGCGGTTTCGAATCCCGGCGGTGTCAACTTTGATAGACTCGGTTTGGTTGGTGGTAGGGCATTTTCATAGCCCGCCTGGCTAAGCACGATCTTATCTGAGTCTTGCCGCCAAACATCAGTGTTAACAGCATTGATGTGGTCCGGCTTGAAGATAAGATAGCCAGATCACCATTGCGTTGGGGAATCTTCGGCAAAAAAGGATACCGCGCTCCAGCAGTGGGCACGAAAAGAGTTGTTATACAGGGTGTAAAAAATGATATGGGACCCGTTAACTGGGGGTTCTACTCATCATACTGAACAACTTTCCCCAAGGAAAACATAGTCAATCCTCAAAAAAATTTAACCCACTGTACAAAAATGCACAATATTGGTCGATCACCTGATCGATTTGTATTAAGAGTCAATTTTTTAGGTTTCCGGTACCTCAAAAGGAAAAAACGGATCCTTATAAGGACTGTCCGTTCGTCTGTCTTCAATGGGGCCCTCATATAGAAACGCTAGCAGGCAGACTTAGCTCAGCCACATACGCAGTTAAAAAAATCAGGCTCCTTACAGATATAGACACCGCAAGACTGGTAAATTTCAGCTACTTCCATAGTATTATGTCTTATGGGATACTTTTGTGGGGACATGCAGCTGATATAAAAAGAGCGGTTCGCGCGATTTATGGAATGCGTCCTCGTGAGTCGCTCCGAGATAAGTTCAAAGATATTAATATACTGACTTTCCCCTGTCAGTACATTTATGAAAATATAATGTACGTTCGTAAAAATCTGCATGTCTTTTCACTGAATAGTGACAGGCACAGTCGTAATCTTCGGAATAGGAATAAACTTCAAGTAACTTATACCAGACTTAGCAAAATCAATAAGTCATTTGTGGGTCAATGCACACTCATGTATTACAAATTACCTGTTGAAGTCTTAAATTTGTCAGAAAAACGGTTTCAAAATTGTGTCATAAGAACTCTTTGTAAAAAAGGTTATTATAAGACATCCGAATATTTAAATGACAAAAATGTATGGGTAGACAGTGTTTCTTCTATCAACGCTACTAATTCTGTTAAATAGTAATAAAATGAAGATCAAACTAAGAATTGACGTGAAAGCGACAAGGCATGACAAGTATAAGTAGTACTTCTTTTAATTAATATTTTTATCTTAGCATTGACATGAGTGGTGCACGCTCGCTTAAATGTTCGTGCGGATGGTGGCGCATCGGGAGCCGGGTCGTTCCTTTCCCTCTAATATGGTTGAGAGGAGCGAAGGCTGACTCTCGCGTTATACTCGTGACCGGGTGCTGTCCGTGTGAACTGGCCTACACTTGTCAAAGGCGTTCATGACATTCAATAATTTTGATGTACCTATAACTTCTCGTGTCATATTGTTTTCATGTTCTAATGACATTATTTTTTTATATCACGTATTGTATTTTGACTTAATTAACTAATTATTGTTTATTTCTTGATTTATACAAATGAAATTATGTAATCACTATTTTATGACTATCAGAAAGAGTGTAATTTGTACCTATTTTGAATAAATATCTTGAATCTTGAATCTCAAGACCCTTTATGTCGAGAACGCGCAAAGGTATAGAGTTGAAATTTAAACCATATACTCCAATCTACAGTCTCTTAAAGCTGTAAACAACAAACTTCTAAGTTGACGTAAAAGAAAGATACGACCGTTTATGCTACAAAAAACGTATAATTCGACACTCTCAAGGGAATCTCAATTTAAAGGGTATTTTCCGTTGACCTAGAACTATGAAATTTAGCAAGTAAAACCGTGTTATACTACAAGTATAGGGGAAAATCTGAAAACTATACACTTGTAAATAAAATATCAAAAATGTAGTCTTTATGCAAGAAACGGTGGTCCAAATTTGGAATTGAGTTAACCTTGCCATGTGGAGTATCGTATTAAAGGGCGTCATTGGCACAAGCTTTAACAAGAAGAACTTTTGAAGTAAAAATTAACCCTAGACTGGTCAACCGATAAGCGTGGAGCCGCTTAAAATTGTATTTTTTTTACTATAATTTAGTATTCACAGAAATAAATGAAAGAAATTTAGCTTCGTTTTCTAATAAACTGAATATATGCGTGTAATTTTTTTTCGCTAATTAATTTGGTAACTCTCAATTATTAAAATTCTTGCGGGGAATCCCTCATCGTTGACCAATCTAGGGTTAAAAAAAACCAAATGCTATTTTTTTTAATTTTTATTCGTGTGCTTGCGATAACTCGCTTGGGTTAATTTGCAAATCTACATGTAATTTATATGATTACGACTCTTAAATCCGTTCTAGAGTTCGCATAATAATTCTTTGAATATAATAAATATGATAAATATTTATTTTTAGGTTATTTGACGCGTATTCAAATTATTTATTCAAATTTCCCGCTAAATTTCAAGTTTTAATTCGATGAAGTTTCATATGCGCAATAGATGTTCCACGTGCGCAATGAATTTAATGAGTTAAATTATAATTGAATAGCGATAAAAATATTCACATTTTAATGAATTTTTGAATAATGGGCTAAATTAATGAACTAACAGTCAGAACAAAGGAAAATACAACTTCTGTATTCTAAATATTTCTTATCTGTCTTTGATATCTCGGTCAAAAGTCCATTTCATTAACAACAAACTCTTTGTTGATAATTCAGTTCAAAATATTGTGATTTCAAATAAAATTTCTTGTTAAAACCTGTCAGAATTCGAATGACAGATCAAACTCAATAGGAAAAATATTCAAATTGAAAATTATTCAAATTTTGCTTCAAAAACGGCCACCTGAGGTTAAATTCGTAAAAGGACACGCTAAGAGGATAACGACATTCCTTAGCTATTTAAAAACTATTGTGCTTCAATGGATTACTAGGATAACCAATTACAGGAAATCCAACACCTCGCAAGTACGTGCGAGGATTAATTAATACATTCGCGCAGAACTTAACTCTCACTAACAATTCTGTGCGTGTCTGCGTATCGGTTATTGATCGCGGGAGTTTTCCAAAAATTTTCCTTATGCCTCTTGATTCATTACGTCAGCACTAGATGTGTAGAACGCGACCCAAAATAACATAATTCATTGACCAATAACAATAACAATTGTAAGAATACAATTGATAAAAATTTAACTTGACCTTAACTGAGTCTGCCTACGTCAATCATTGAGTTGTTCCATGTATAAACAAGTGGCGAGAATGAAGCGCTTCAGTATCCATGCGCAATTTGTGGAGAATTGTGTCTGCCGTACCATTCTCTCAAAGCTTCAAACTTCCAAAAATTAAATTGTGTATTAAAATTATTCGTGTGAACAGTGAAAATAATTTGTGAACAATGGGAGACATTGTCAGACCTGGTGAGTATTTTTACTAAATACTGTAATTAATTACTAAAATATTAGTCTCTAGTCTAAATTGGAAAGTTCTATTTTAAACCACTGGAGTAGTCGTCTACGCTCAGATCATTAGAGCGCAAGGTTCCGTGTTCGAATCCCGGTCACGTCAAATTTGTAAAATAAAATTAAAGTAATTTTTTTTTTTTAAATTATTTCATTTCTTCCCTCGTAATAATTTAATTTACAATTTTCCAGATGTGAAACCCCAAGATCCGATCCAAGATGCGATGGGAGTGATGGGTCGCTGGCAACTAATAATTACAGTAGTGATTTCCTTGATAAACTTCCCAGCAGCCTGGAACCAGCTTGCAATAGTAGTGATAGCGCCAGAAAGAGATTTCGAGTGCGCATATCCTTTGCCATACAACAAAAGTATTTCTCGATGGGGATCTTGTTTCGTCAACGTAAACGAAAGTTTGCCTCTGAAAGACTGTACGCACTTCATCTTCGATGAAAAAAGCCCTTTCAAATCGACCATCGTCAGTCAGGTGAGCCTGCGATTACCTATAACCTTTTTAAATTCTTAATTTCGGTCTATTCTTATTCTTTGAAATTTCCAGTGGGACCTGGTATGCAACCGCAAGTATCTCTTGAGTCTGGTGCAACCATTGACTCAAATAGGAATTCTCCTTGGCAACTTGGGCTTCGGGATACTAGCTGACAGGTAAATACTAAGTACATCGCATCAGCACTAAATTTGAAACAAACAAACTGAGCTCTAATGATTTGTCATTCATTTCAGGATCGGTCGGAAGATTCCTCTGATGATTGCTGTGGTGCTCCAAGCGATTTTCATGCTAATAACATCATTCATGCCCTTATTCCCAATGTTTTTGACATTCAAAACTCTCTCCGCCATCGCAACTGGCGGAACAATGCTCATCAGCTTCGTAATCGGTAAGTACTGATCTAAAAAAATACCTGGCTATACATCACACAGTTCACTAACAAACTAAAATTTCAGTGATGGAAATCATCGGAACCGAAGTCAGGTCCAAGGTTCTCACACTGTATCACGTGCCATTTGTGCTTGGAATTCTGACAGTTCCATTATTCTCTCATCTGACAAGAACCTACGATGGCTACTGGCTGATGATCTCTCTGCCCTCATGTTTGCTTCTATCTTACCACTGGTAAGTCATTGCAATTATCAATTGTTAATTCTACTTCAAGCGAATCCCGTACTAATACAATTTTTTGCCGTAGGCTGATACCTGAGTCTCCCCGTTGGTTGCTGGCGGTTGGAAGAGTTGAACAGGCTCGGAAAATTCTGCTCAAGGCTGCCAAAACCAACAGAATATCTGAGAGAAAAGTGACAGCTGCCATAGAGAGCCATGAAGCATTGATACCATCAGCCATAAAGAAAATTGACACTACGGAGAAACAGAAAATCTACGGAGTCATGGATCTGATCAGAACTCCAAATATGAGGCTCAAAACCATCTGCATCGTCTTCAATTGGCTCAAGTGTGGCATGGTGTTCTTTGGCATAGAACACTACCTAGGCCACATGAGCGATAACGTCTTGAGCGACCTCGCCATCTCAGGTACAAACTGTCTAAACCTTCTCCATCAATCTGGACAATCTTGAGCTCTATCTTCACAACATGTTTCATCTTTCAGCTGCCTTCCAGCTCCCAGGGCTACTGATAGTCTTCGTCCTGATTTCGCGAGTGTCCCGGCTGAAAATTTTGATTGTCGCGAACGTGCTAGCAGGAATCAGCTTGCTGCTGATAATTCCGTTCTACAACAGCGACATCGCGAAATTGGTACTGGTGACAGTGGCTCTCACTTGCATGACCATCAGCTTCCCGACGATTTTCTTGTACACGGGAGAGCTCTTTCCGACAGTTGTGAGGAACATCGGATTCGCCGTCTGCAGCGTCGCTTCTAAAACCGGGAGCATTTTCGCGCCATTTTTAATTGACTACGTAAGACATCTACTTTTTTTCTATCATTTAAACCACTGCTGTAATTGCCAATTGCAATAAATGTTTGATTGTTTTCAGGTGGATGATCTTGCCTACTGGGTGATTCCTGTAGTCTTTGGAATGGGACCAATCCTGGGGGCGATTCTCTGCATATGGTTGCCTGAGACCATGAACTGCAAGCTGCCGGAGACCATTGAAGATGGTGAAAATTTCAAGAGGCAAGTATTGAACACTTCTCATTACGAACTACTTGAAAAACAAATACTTGTAATTTGTGCTAATTTTGTTTTTGTTACAGAAACAAAGAGAAGAAACCAGCCGCGTCTCCGATATAGTTCAAATTTTTTTTAGATAATTCTTAATAACTAATTATTGTACTGCTAGATAATAATTATCGATGTAAATATTGTTTGTTATTTTTAATCTAGTATTTAAGTTTGTAAATAATTGTAAATACATTAATTGTAAGATTAGGTTAATATTTATCACATCCTGAAGCAATGGTACCCTCAGGAGATAAGGATACAAATGTATACATTTAATGCAATGCTTATAATGCAATTACAAAAAACTATTCTATAACTCTAAACTTTTCTTTCCATACCTTATCCTTTAGTACATTTCTTCTTGACTGCTGATGGTCACGCCGACCTGTTGCAAATGTACCGTAAATGCTACAGTAATTCTAACGGTACATTACAATTTATATAAAACAGCTGTAGATAACCTCAAATAGAAAAATTAAGTACTAGGTATGAGAAATAATGTTGATTTTCAACTCTAATCATAGATTTTAGAGTAGACACGATCTAAGTACTTTAGAAGTTTTACGTTATTGAAACTGTATGTCTTTTTTAAAATTAAAAGTTAAAAAAGTCATCATCCAAATAATTTGGAACCAATATCACGATCGCCATAGAAAAAGCTTTGGTAGATTATTTTCCAGCGGAAGTTCTGGTATTTCTTTTTTATAACACAAATGGCTGTAGAAAGCACAGGCCATATGGCAAATTCGTCTGTGCAATGAGTTATTGTTCATCTTTATGACTCAGTGTAATAATAAAAGTTAAGATATATGTTTCGTGACTGCATTCAATTAATCAAACAGACACGCAAATGTTGACTCAGAATCGGACATGTAAATCAACGATATCTTGACAGTTAATTAACGTTAATTGGATACAATTCCGTAGATGTTCTCTAATGATGTTATCTTAATGCCTATTGACATTTGAACTTGTTAACGACCATCCATTACTTTGTTGGAGTTTCATCATCAGAAGAAAATTATACAATTTAATATTTTCAGCGGAGACTGAAAATAACAGAATCCAGTGCTATGGCATAGCGCCGATTTAGAACGAGGACAGACAATTAAAATATAAATAGTCTAGACATCGCCAACGCTCGTAAACACCACAATGCAATCAGAGCATTAATTATTAACTATTAATTAACGAAGAATTTATTAACACGCAGCATCTGGAAGTTTTCCTTGTTTCGGAAACATAAACAGGAAAATGATCTCGCTTCATTTTTAAATCTAAGAAAAACCGTACAAATTCCAAGGAAATAATTCGTTATGGTTAGAGTACCCATTTACTAACCACAAAACGTATTCACTTAATTGGAAATTACCCGTAACAAAGATTAATCATCAATATGACCTTAAAGGTGGTTAGAAGTAGAAAATCCTTCCTAAACTGACAATATTTCAGAACCACGTAATTATTTAACTTGTTATCGACTATTGATCTATTGTATGACTGACTTTACACAAGTGTCCTATTAACTCGCAAATAACAAAATTATGCGTCTTCGAATGTCTTCTAGATGTCCTTTACAGAAGTCTTGACTGTAAATGACTGAGTGTTCTGCAGATAGATTTCAAGAACCAGGACTTTGATCAAATTCGTTGAACTCAAGATAAGAGACACAAGTACCGTATACCGATTAGCTCGTAGCGACAAAACATTATTATTCATATGGTTTTCCTTGCTCAGTATCACGCAATTACGCTATAACAATACATTTAGAAGCGTGACTTTTTTAATGACCTCGTTATCTTATGCAGCCGTGGTATGTTATGATGTCATAGTTCACATTGTAAACGAATGTTGCTGATAGGTTAGGTGAGAAATTTTCAGCCGCTTACTTCTCTGATGAAATTTGTATTGAGTAAAATATCCAGTAGATAGAGAGGTTTAAAAGTAAAATGTATTTGAGCCAACTTTTATTATACTAGCATTTGAATTTGCGCGCGCAAGCGCGCGCCTTAAATATAGACTTGCATATATTTTCATGCTTATCATATATTTGACCAATCACGTTACGAATAGTTTGATGCCACAGATATTTCATCTCAATTTTACTTTGGGATAAAAATATACTTATTAGTTTAAATTAGTGATTTCCATAAAAATATACTACCGAAAAAATAAAATTTAAAACGTTCAATTATTTTTAACAACTTATTTTAGGCTATAAAAATAAAACTTATATAATTTCCAGTAATTAATAGTACAGATAAATATTTTTTATTGTACATAAGAACAATTCGAATAATCTGGTCAAGCACTGGGTACTTTACCCTAAGAATTGCATCATCCATTATCTGACCGTAAATCTCTATTTTATCGACGGAACCCTAATACTTACGTCAGAGAATGTTTATACCGACATTGTGGCAGACGATATTATCATTGCCGGGTTGCCGGGCTCGTTCATTCTGTCCGATCCTTCATATACAAGCCAATGGTGTTGAGCGTTAGTCATTTAATTGAGCGCTGCTAGCGGAGCGCACGTTTTCTTCTTGGAAAATTAATGGAAACAATATTTCCATAAAACATAAATTATTGTAATGAAGGCATACCGGATTGAGAGATATAAGCCTGGATACAAAGGTAAGATTTTTTAACATATTCTAGTACAATATATTCAGTGTCTACATAAATTATTTCTCAAATGAGTTTTTGAGTATATTTTCTTCCCATACCCTTACCTCATTCAGTACGAAAACAGCGCATGCGCTAAATTTTGTACGCTTAGGCTGATCTAGACTGTACATAGCGTCATCTGTTTGTTAGGCACAAGTTGTGCTTTGAAGATCAAATTTAGAGATACCAATTGGGTGATTGAACTCTCGCGGAAACTATAAATTTGCGTAACAACCTTTAAGTGGCTGATTTATTTGTTTGGTTTTAGATGAAAGCAAGTAGAGTCAACAAAAAAATAATTTATGCTATTAAATTTAAGCACTTGCCTTTTCCGGAGATTGATAAGTACGTATGCGTGCCGTACTCTTGGATAATACATCGACTAAAGGGTCGGCAAGTTCTTTCTGCATACCCGAAAAATGAAGCTCCTTTTGTGACTCGGAATCGCACGAAGAATAGAGAGAAATACAGTGACGAGTGGAGCTTCTATATAGGGTTCATTAAATTTGAATCAGGTAACTGTTGTTTGAATTATTTTTGTAGTTACTTTTGGTTCGATGTGAGCAAGCAATAAGATGATTGTTTTTTTCAGAAAATTATGAGGAAGTTGTGCAATGGATTGAGGAAATGATTGCTAAAGGTGGTGACGACCAGGAAGACGAACCAGAAATTCAAGGTATTAATTTTTCATCATAAATTTGGTTTAAGATTTCTTGTGGGTTGAGTATTTATTTTTTATATTTTTTTTCAGATCCTCTAGCAGAGCCTGTAGGAAGTAGGCAGCTACGTAGTGCCAAAAATCCGGTTTTGTCAGACATATTACCGGAAAAACCACATCTGGCAGTGAAGCCTTATAATAATCCTCGGAAACCGCTACCTAGAATGCTGATTAGACGACCACTACCCCTGAGACCCTGGAAACCGAAACCAATAGAGCCGAGTAAACCTGCTGTCAGTTCTGCAAACGCACCTACGAAAGATCAATCAGTTATTATGGAACATCAAAGCAAGCCAGAATCTGTTGATACTTCAGCCCAGTCTCCACCAAAGCTCCCAGATAATAGACAGCCTTCACCAAAGCCAGCAGATGGAAGACAACCGTCACCTGTTCAAGATGAGCAACTTCCGGACACCAATGTCTCTTATGTGAAGATAAAGATTGTAGCTGAATCTGAGCCTGAAGTTGAATCTGTAGTTGAAGAAGAAAGACCACCAAGCTCAGAACAGGCTCAACCTGATCCAGCTTCAGATCATGATTATTCACTTATAGAGTTACGTCTGAATGAAATTCATAATGGACCTCAACCAGCCAATGACACACTGAAAACTGTGCTTGTACAGAACTCGGCAGCTAGACCTCCAAGTAGAGCGAATCCACCTTATGATTATGCTCAACCAGTCAGTGCATCTTCGAAACCTCAATTGCAAAAGACAGTTGGATCCAGCTCTGAAGTGTCTAACAGCGATAAAAACTGGCACCTTCAAGGCCTTGGGAAAACTATACCATCTACTACTTACTATACACCAACTCCAATTAATCTATCCTCTCAGCTACAGATACCTGCCATCAGAAGAAAGTCTTCGGCAGCGATAAATAACCCTGCTGAGAAGAAAGCTCGTGTAGAAAGCATCACCAAAAATATACCTACATCGCAGCAATCCTTGTACAACAAGCAACCACCGAATTATGCTGGTAATGTTGGAGACCAAAGACATCTTCAAAGTATGAACACATCTGCTGCTCAAAATCTCTCGCACTTGACTCACCAGGCTCGTTTTTATGAACCCTCTCAATTGCAGTACTTACAGCAAATCTCGCGAATGCAAGATATGATTAATCGACCTAACATGCCATACATTGATCAGAGAAGCTACCTCCCAAATCCTATGCCTGGTTATGTTCCACATCAACCAAATCAAATCATCCTCAACCAGTTTCTTCCACGTCAAAATCAACGGCCAATGGTAAGCACATACCAAATCCCCGAGCTGATGCGGCATGTTACTGCGCCTTCAGTCGCAGCTTCGCAAATACAAGACCCACCGAGTTATCAAGATCCGCGTACAGTCAAGCCTCCCGAACCCCAAAGCAATCCTACGCCTCAAGTCGCTGAAAGACCCGTTGCTTCGCCGGAAACAAACCAACAGGTTTCGAACGATCGAACAAACAATTCACGCAAAGATCTACTTGCAAAGCTAAGCCTGGGTCCCATGAGGTGTATTGACATACTCGCAGATCCTGCAACTTGCCCAGATTCAGAGACTCAGGCTTCATCTGAATCCCAGGAGCCACAATCCAAGGTTCCGGAGAAGAATGTCTACCAACACCCAGAGTCTAAGAAACTGGTGGCTGACCAGGCTACGGAAATGGAATCAGACGATCACCACAATAATGGAACTCAAAGTTCTCCAGAATCAATAGGAAGTGGGTATGAAACAGAGAAACATCCAACAAAAGAACAAGAGTCCCCAGAGGTTCCAGATTCTGGTATGGTCTATGATGATGAACCTTCGGACAACGTTTCTGCAGATGATTCAGACTGCATGATCGAGGATTACAGTGACGAAGATACTCTTGTAAGCATTACAGATGAGAGATCAATGGATGCTCATAATCTTATGCCAGAAGTCCAGGAGAAGCTTTCTAAAATAACAGAGGATGAATTGCTGGAGGTTCATGGTCTTCTTCTTACTAAAATGTACAAAAATTTTCTCAATACCGAAGAATATCATAATAACTTGCGAGTTTCTACTTTGGGATGTCTTAAGCTGTACGAGACACTATTGAACAAGACCGAAAAAATCAATGTTATTGAATCCCTTACAAATCCTACGTCTGAAGCACCAGAGGTTCCACAGGTTCAAGAGACACCAGTCCCAGCGCCAGAGCAGAATTCTACCAGCGACCAAAAAAACAACCCCAGTGTCAAAAACTCGCCGAAAAAAAGCAAACGAAGACACACGTTTGTTCTACCACCGGAGTACGATTCAAACGACTCCAGATGGACTTTAAAGCACCGAGAGCCTGGACCAAACCTGATGGAACTGATACCTCGAAGTCGCGTCTATGTCAGCATAGATGAATACAATAAGTGCATACGGTCATCTAATGACTGCAGGACACTAACAAGGTCGCTACTGACCGCAATTTTCAGCAAGAACGCCCTGAGCGTATGCTCTCCAACAGGCTCAAAAGCCAGAGCGTTCAATAACGTGAAGATTGATGTTAGACCTGGATTGGATAAGGATTCGAGATTGGCCTTGTTGGCGTTTATTGATAAGTATGGGAAGGAAAGGAAATGGAACACCTCAGACACAGCTGGAATCATGAGCAGTATTCGTACAAAAATTCAGGATATGAGAAACAAATATGGTAAAACAAAAATCGTTTAAATTGGACTTGGCTCCAGGCACTACCGAGTCTCTAGATAACAATATTATCATGCAACTGTGCAACTGATTACGGGTTATGTATACAAATTAGGTTAATTAGATTGTATTTTACTTTTAATGAGTTCTGTGCTTATCATGATGTATTTAGAGTAAGCACACCTCGCAGTAAAGGCTGATAGGTATAGTTTGCAAATGCGTATGTTTTTTTGAAAGACACCTGTGGTCATATCAGTGTTTCTACGAAATAACGGGATAATTTTATGCTTATTAGTAAACCCTTAATAAACAACATGATTAGAAATGATTTAACTCCCATAAGGAGCAGTATTTGAAATGATTTGAAATGTTGAAAATTGAATCATTTTTAATCATGTTTATCCCCTTTAAATCATTTTGTTTAATCAGGGAACAATTAAATAATTGTGTATTATGAAATCATTATTTGGTTTTCCTCAAATCCTTCGGTACTTCCCTTTAGAAACAACATAGTAAAATAATATTTCCATTCATAACTAGCACACAAATTAAAGACGCTAACAGCAATTGTCAGAAGTGCTCAATTGAATCTAATGTTCTTGACCTGGTGTTCTTAATTGACTCTTTTCAATTGTTCATGGAAGTACTTCTCTTAACTGGAACAAAACCGGATATTTTATCTAGTAGCTCTGTTACTATCGTAGTAAGGACAAACTACAGCACCCTGTACATTGTTATTTCCTGCACAAGTACAAAAAATGATAAGGGCCCTTGCCAACGCAAAAAGTCCCTGCTCTGTACGTACCAGAAAAATACCGAATATAATGGAAGGTCCCGCTGGACAAAGTTAATGCATGGCCTAGTTGTCTCAGTATA
Organism: Coleophora flavipennella; assembly: GCA_947284805.1. Lineage (NCBI taxonomy): Eukaryota > Metazoa > Arthropoda > Insecta > Lepidoptera > Coleophoridae > Coleophora > Coleophora flavipennella. The sequence goes on from OX369290.1 coordinate 11,893,381, forward strand.
GTTGTCAGATTTCTAAATTTACATACAAAGCTTATTATCACGACTGTTATTAAACTTTGGACCATGATAATCTTTGAGCAGTAAATAACAATTTTTCTATCGTAGGTCATATGAAGGGCATTTTTTGTTCAGTTCGAATGCATTCTTATTCTTACAAACTTGACGACTCACGATTATGAAGGAGCAACATGACCTAAAACAAGTTTCTAGGAAAGTTTTGTCACTTGTAGTTATATGCCATCATTAGACTATTGTGAGTAATGATAATTCAAAGAAGTATGAACAAACAAGTTTTTGTAACGCCAAAGATATTCATGAGTTAAAGAAATAGACAAATAATACGCATAAATATGTAAAATCGTGTACCATAAGTCTTTAATCATAATAAATTATAATGCCAAACTTGTTTTTCGAGACTGAACCATGCATAATCAATGAACCAGAATGAATTCGTACAGTCGTGAACAGTTTGAAATGTCGCAACAATCAACATTTATAATTATTTATATTTGAAATCAGCGGAACGTTGCAGGGACGGCTTGATGAGGTCAAATAATCCTGACGTCTTTTGTTGTTTATGTACAGGGACAGATAACCTTTGATAAGAAGGTGACAAAACAAATCTAGAAGCGAAAAGTCTTCTGGTTTGACCACAAATCTTTTGCAAAATAAAGTAAACCAAAGTGTAAAGGAAATGTGTTCTACTTAGTGAATTTAAAAAACTAGTTCTGTAGCATCGCTATGCGTCTGTACAAAAAATATATTCTATGCGTCACGTGTACTGTTATTTTTGTGACCTTATTTCAGAGCAAACTGTATATTAACAGATAACATATTATTCGCTTGCTACCTTATCGACTGAAGGACTATGTTTATTCTATAGTCAATAGCGCTAGCTACCGAGACCGAAATATACCAAAGTCTCCCCAGCGTAACATTTCTCCACGCCATAGTTGTCGATTATTTATAGTCCAGAAATTTCGCGTTATAACCAGAGTGTTTTATTACATTGGTGTGGGCCTTTATTGATCGTAAAGAGAATAGACCAACGTAATATGACTTCCTCTCTCTCTCATAACAACGCGTTGGCTGCTCTTGGTATAAAAACACACATACAAAGTTTCTAATAGTAAACCGCGGCCGGCGGGCGTACGAAGCAAACGTGCTCAAGTGGAATTGAACGTTATTTTCACATTTATGAGCTTATTGTGAGTCAGGATAGAAACAATACTACTACGCCGCAATGCAGGTGAGCGTACAATGTTGAATCTTTAGATTATTTGACTGAAAATCAGTATGAGGCCAGTAAGGTGATTTCAAGGCTACTTCAAGCGCTGCGTCACTGATTTCACGCACAATTATCAGTTTGGTCTATTTAATTTTCCAGTTAGATGCCAAAGAGTATCAATATGCAGTAGTCCGTTTTTTTGAACAACCTTGTGAGGATATCGGTGAATTTGTCTGTGTACCACATTCTTGGATACGAGTACGCAGAGTCGGCAACGAGCAGAGTATCGTCGCGTATCCTAACGAGCGCTCGTCGGTAACACGGAGACGGGTCGAGGACAAGGAGCAGCCATCGGAAAAATGGACTCTCCATCTGGCTGTTGTGAAACTTGAAACATGTGAGTAGTAGACTACTCATTAGCATACTAAATTTAGCATATCAATTTTTGCAGTGAAGTTATTGTAAATCGGTAACTCGATGTTTATTTTTTCCAGATACTTACAAAGATGCTAAGTTTTATATCTTGGAGAAGAAATATGGCGTCGCAGCTGAGGATTTGTGCACATCTGTTGGAAATAGTGGGTGATGTAAATTTAAATTGGTAACATAATGAAATGTTACGATCTTACGCAAAGTAATAAAACTTTTTTTTCCAGGAAATACTTCGCTAAAACGTCCTCGAACGTCAGAATCTCAATACAAGCAACGGGTAGAGAGGACTAATGGAGGTTCTATTCCTAATAAAATATCAGCTAAAAATAAAGCGTTTGTATATCCGTATCTTCAGCGAATACCTGACTATTGTAAAGACTCTGAATATGATTGCGAAAAAATCGTGAAAAAACCTTGTCATATTTCTCGAGAGTTTCTAAACTCCCTGAAAAAACACCTTCTGAAATCGAGTAATGAAAATCAGGTTATAAACATCAATGATAACAGTGAAATTCTAAAAGCTTCAGAAGTTGATCAAGACAATCCACAAGTTCTGCCTACAGGAAAAGACTCTGAAGAATCTTCAGTAGCAGAGCCCCCCCAACTTTCGCATGGGTCCCAGGGTTCAGAAATCCAGCCAATGATCGTCGATGAGCCAGAAGGAAATGAAGATACAGTGGAGGTGTCATCGGCGCGAGATGATGATAGTGATCGAAGCGGTTCTCCAGGAGTAAGTACAGAAAATACAGCCCCGCCAGTTGGTCATCCAACAGATAGGATCCGCACTCAAGCCAATTTTATAGCTCGTATTTTTGAAAAGATGGAAAAATGTGAAATAAATTCTTCAGAGAGGGTTTTAGAGGTCCACAAATCGTTCGAGCAGTCTATAAAATTGGTAAAACGCATTAGGAATTCCTCCAGTTCAAAAAAATTGGAATTAAACAAAGAAAAACAAGATGAGGCGGAAACTCCTGATGTAGAGGTGCGGAATGATGTCAAAAGCAGTAGCAATGATGATAAAGATGAAGATGAAGATGATATTGAAGATAAAGATGAAAAAGCTCCGAAGAAACCACGTAATTTGCGAAACTTTGTCCTACCACCAGACTACGATCCAAATGATACTCGATGGACTTTGAAGTACCGCGAAAATGACCCGGAACTTGGTCTTGAAGAGCTTATCTCTGGAAGTAAGGTGTTTATTAATTCTATAAGGCTGGCACACTGTCTAAGGGTGTCTAAAGATTGCAAAACGCTAGCGCGAATGTTACTTGTCGAAATATTTTCACAGAGTGCGTTGGCTGTTTGTTCATTAACTGGCGCGAAAGCAAATGCTTTTCACAACAACGGTACGTATGTGAGGCCTGGGTTGGATAAGAATGCCAGGGTTACGATATTGACATATGTTGAACGTCATTCTCGCAAAGAAAAATGGACGACATATGATAGGCAGAGTGTCATCAATAGCATTAGGAGCAGAATTCAGGAGATTAGAAATAAGCATGCTAGAACATAGTGATTGTCAATAAAATCTATTGTCAGTTGAATATAAATACGATATTGACGATATCAAAAAATCGTTTTTTTTTTACCCGACCATGAGCAGTTTGATGAATGTATCGCTATAATGGACTATTGTCAGTTGACCTTCAGTTGCTGACTCATCGGTCTGTCAGCTTTTATCTTGACAAGAAAATTAGTTTGATTACTAACCCAATTTTCTTGTCAAGCTGATTAGGCAATAAAAAATTTAACCATGCGCACTGTTTTTTATTGCGAAAATACTGGGAGAATTCCAAACACTGTTTATAATTGTACAGGGAGCGTTAAATGAAAAACAGATGTTATCCGAAATGATTTATTATGGCTGAGTAATGGCATTTTCGTAAACAAGACATCACATCAGGTTCATAACATATATTCAGTGGATTTTGATATTCTAAAACATGTAGGCGCTAAAGAATGACCATTTATTGTGTTGGATGGCTATGGTTCTATGCTGAATCATAATGGTTGATAAATAGTGAATTTTATGGTATCTGAGAGCTTACAAATCTGTGACTAGTTCGCAAATTTTGTAGCTTTTTTAATACTGAACAAAAATACTGAATAAAATAGAGTTTGTAGGTCTCTAAGTATATTTCTTCTTTGTTTTCTACAAACTGTCGGTTCGATTTTCATTAGAGTCCATCATGAACTCCAGTCAGTTTAGAATGGATTCATGTATACGTATACAAGCCAAAAAATTCAAAAACAAAGTTACTAACTTTCAGGTTAGAGTATTTTTCTTGTAACATATTTTTATTTAGTTTTATAATGTATAGTTTTCGATATATTATTTTTAAAATTTCAGCAAAGTCATAGAACAAAAGTTGTTCAGTATGATGAGTAGAACCCCGTTTAACGGGACCTACACCATTTTCGACACAATCAAGTCAAAAACTTTGTTTGTCAAAAACATTTTTATATAATTACGTTAGTATTGAAAGTATTATCGTATGTAAATATTTATTTATTTATATATTTGTTACATTTTATTTAATAAGTATTTAAGTTTATTTGTTATAAGTATCTAAGTGTAATATAATCTACTATATAAAAATAAGTCGGGTTTTCCTTCCTGACGCTATAACTCCAGAACGGCTGGACCGATTTGGCTAATTCTTTTTTTGTCGAGTTCGTTATTGTCAGGAGAAGGTTCTTATGTAGGGTAGGGTAGGGTAGGGTAGGGTAGGGTAGTGTAGTGTAGTGTAGGGTAGGGTAGTGTAGGGTAGGGTATTGTAGTGTAGTGTAGGGTAGTGTAGGGTAGTGTAGTGTAGTGTATGTAGGGTAGGGTAGGGTAGAGTAGGGTAGGGTAGTGTAGGGTAGGGTAGTGTAGTGTAGGGTAGTGTAGTGTATGTAGGGTAGGGTAGGGTAGTGTAGGGTAGGGTAGGGTAGTGTAGGGTAGGGTAGTGTAGTGTAGGGTAGTGTAGGGTACGGTAGTGTAGGGTAGGGTAGTGTAGTGTAGGGTAGAGTAGTGTAGTTTAGGGTAGGAAAGTATAGGGTAGGGTAGTGTAGGGTAGGGTAGTGTAGGGTAGGGTTGGGTAGTGTAGTGTAGTGTAGTGTATGTAGGGTAGGGTAGGGTAGTGTAGGGTAGGGTAGTGTAGTGTAGTGTAGGGTAGTGTAGTGTAGGGTAGTGTAGGGTAGGGTAGTGTAGTGTAGTGTATGTAGGGTAGGCTGGGTAGGGTAGCATAGGTTAGGGTAGTGTAGTGTAGGGTAGAGTAGTGTAAGGTAGGGTAGTGTAGGGTAGGGCAGTGTAATGTAATGTAAGGCGGTACGTAGTTCGCCGGGACAGCTAGTATCTGTATAATCCTTTAGATTATTGTTTTCACTTATAAATTGTATAATAATTTGTTTCTTTGCTTAAGTTTAAATTCTTTCAGTAATTAAGAGATGGATAGAAGAGATCCCTGTTTGGGATAAGGTCGCCTTTGTGCATGCTACTTCTGTTCTGTATCTATAACTGTATAAATATACACAAACAAACTTCTTTCAAAACACATTTTAATTTTAGTATTTAATATGGATAATATGGATGGATGGATGCGGACAGCGCAGGATCGGTCGTCGTGGAAATCCTTGGGAGATGCCTTTGTCCAGCAATGGACTGATATGATGATGATTTAATATGTCCAACAGTGGACGTTCTATGGCTGATATGATGATGATGCTGGTCTAATTGAATGTAAGAAGCAGTGTTTCAAACAGCAATCAAATCAAGCTTTAGAAAGAAAATTTGCATAACCCGTTTTGTGCAAACTACTATAATATACCTACTTACACTGAACCGGCATAAATAGTAGAAAAAACATAATATTAGAGCACTGATCTCAATCTGACCCACTCTTTCTAGGGTTCCGTTGAAAAAGAATAAAATCCACAGTCTTTCATTATTCTCGCTTATATTTCTTTAACCCACAGATAAGAAAAAAAATGCCACTCTAATTCTTCTATTCTGTGCTTCAACCTATCAGCTCTGTCTGTTACAGCGGTAATTATTATTATCTCGGCAACAGATGTAGCTAACAAATTCTATAAGATCTAACAAAAAAACCTGCCAAGTGCGAGTCAGAACCGCACACATAGGGTTCCGTACCATCATACAAGATGGCGCTAGTTTCTTCACGTTTAAAAAAACACATCACATCATATCAGCTCATATACCTACCCTGAATTAGGACGATCGGGCCTTAGTCGACCACGCGGCCCAGTGCGGGTTGGTCGACTTCACACACAACCTTCGATTTTCTTCGCAGGTGTGTGTGCAGGTTTCCTTACGATGTTTTCCTTCACCGTTAAAGCAATCGGTGAGTATATGTACGTAAATTTCGAAAAACTCATTGGTACATTGGCTGTCCGGATTTGAACCCGGCACCTCTGGTTAGGAGAACCGAGTCGTTACCGTTTGAGCCACCGACGTAAAAAAAACACGTTTTTTCGTATTTTATTACTTTTCTCCTTTTTAGTATTTGTCGTTACATCAATCAATAAATCAAAACATTTATTTCAGACAACATAATCCATAGAGTGTTAGTACAAGAAAATATTATATATGTCGGAGGGTCATTGAAAACGCGACCAATACCAGCTCGAGATAAGTTTACATAGTTACACTTTGTTTGGATCAAACGTCAGGTATTAGTACCTGGGTGAAACCGGTGGTGGCGTGACGATCGCTTGTACTCGTGAGACGATCGTTTGTGGTAGCAAAGATGATGTATTAACGGAAGGCTGTTTGTGCTGCCACACTGAGTTGAGAATTTATTAGATCTGTGGAGAAGCCAGATTAGCTGGACGTCAGTCTCGGAGCGGACACTTTTTGACGGAGCGTCGAGCAGAACACATGCAGTGGTGATCTGTGAGAAAAATGGACGTGTCACGCCATCGCTGTGATCACCGCGTTTGCATCCATTGTTATCCAAGGCATCCTGTACAATTTCGATTACCTTCGTGGGTAGTTACATTCGTGGGTAGTTGCAAAATGCACACAGCTTTATTTTTGCTGCTATAAAATTTTGATTTAAAATAGTATAATTTGTGTAAATTGCTAAAGTTTTGGTGTTAAATGAAAGTTTAAGTTAAATTACCTGCAAGCAGTTGTTTTCCTTACAATAGGCACAAGGTAACATCAACATTTTTGTTTCGCCTCACCAGCACACAGACATTTACTATCTTTCAATATGGATGCCATAAAGCAGTCCCTAGAGGACATGGCAGTGCTGTTTAATTCACAGATGTCACAGTTTCAAAAAGAACTTCAGAAGACTGGACCTCCCGACACTATCACAGTGATGTCTTTGGCTGCTGAATTCAATGCTTTTAAGACTTTTGTTGTCAGTGCTCTTAACTCGCTCCAAAAACAAATTGAGTTCCTTACTGAAGAGTGTGAGAGGCGCGAGCAGAGAAGTCGCCGCAGGTTCCTGCTGGTTCATGGTGTCCCGGAGACAAAGGAAGAGGATACGACTGTTACTATAGTCTCCCAGCTGTCCAAACATCTCAATGTCACGGGGTTGACTCAGGATAGTATCAGTAGGAGCCATCGCATAGGTCGCTCTGCCAATGACAAGCCTCGTCCGTTGCTTGTAAAATTTAAAGATATGTTGACCCGTGACAAGGTCTGGAAGGCAAAATCTGGGCTGAAAGGCACCGGTGTCACTCTCTCTGAGTTCCTGACCAAGTCACGGCACGATGTATTCATGGCAGCGCGGCAACGTTTTGGTGTATCTAAATGCTGGACCAGGGACGGCTGCATCTTTGTCATTGGGCCCAATGATGATAAACTTCACCGCGTCACCTCTATTGCAGAATTGCAAAATATCCCTAGCCCAGTGGTGAACAATGCTTCTAATGCAGATGCGCCTAAGCTCAAAAGCAAGCTGAAGAAGAAAAAGTAGATTTTGGTGCTGATTCATAGGTAATGTAGGTAGTGCAATACTCCGAAAGGTTCTACACTTTAAAACTGTTGCGTGTAGATATTAGATTTGTTCTTGCTCTTGTAGGTTCTATGCATATGTGTATGTCACTCTTTTCCTTTATAAATTTATTTTGTACCGTCAATTTAACTCGATTTTTTTGTTTGTAAACAAACAATGATGGTTAATGTCACCACAGATCACTAACTACTATTTGTGTATTACTGTCAGTCAAACAACGCGTTTTTACTATTTACTCTTTGAAAAGGTTGCTCTGCGCGAGAGAGATCACCATATTATAGTATTTCTTGTATTTCTTCGTTAGTTTCACAGATCTAATAATTCAAGTTAGTTTACGTCTTACGTCCCTTCTTAGGTCATCTTTGCCTCACGCATAATTAAATTAGAGTTATTTCCAAACCTCATATAATAGGTCATCTTTGCCTCACACATATTATACAATTTATGATGTCTCTCTCTGATATGTTTTAGGATAAGGCTTTTTTTTTAGCATAGACTAATGTCATAGCTAATGTGCACTAATAAAATATTGTTCCGTTTTTAGCATTAAGCTAGATTATTTTTTCCATAAGAAAACTGTTTGTAGGTAATTAATGAGTCCCAGCGGACTTTTTAAGATAATAATTTTAAGTATTATTTAATCAAATCTATTTATTTATATTTAGTTTTTTATTTGTACGTAGTAGGTATATTGTAATCGTATAATTATATTACATATATTTATCTGTATTATGAGTAGCAGTAATGATATTGATCATAGTGATATCTTCTTATCTTGTTCCTCTGAAGATTCTAACAGTCTTGATAGCTTCCATAGCTTAACTCCATCGCTAAGCGAATCCCTTATTAGTAATTTTTCCGATGTTGCAAAAAACTTTAATGTAGTGCATATAAATGCGCAAAGCATTCCTGCGCACTATCCTGATATCTTAGATACCTTCGATAACAAATTTATTCATGCCATTCTTGTTTCCGAATCATTTTTGCATCCTTCTCTTCCCTCGACATCCTACTCTATCCCTGGTTTCCTGTTGATTCGTAACGACCGTTTAACCTCGTCTCACGGTGGAGTAGCTATCTATCTCCGCAGCAACATTCCTTTCTCCATTATAAGTAGGTCGGATCAACCACCACCACCTAATACAGCGGAACATCTGTTTATTGAGGTCACCTTAGCCCATCATAAGGTACTACTTGGAGTTTTTTATAGCCCTTCTCTCCGTGTCAATTACTTCCCTTCCTTTGAAAAGCTCCTGGAAGACCTTGCACCCTCATACGATCACACAATAATAATGGGCGACTTCAATACATGCCTGCTAAAAAATGACAGTCGCTCCCGCCTTCTTCAAAACATAGTTACGTCATCCAACATGCATATCCTACCCTCTGATGCCACTCATTTCTTCCCAAACTGCACACCCTCTCTCGTTGACCTTATGATCGTTTCATCGCTTACTCATATCTCTAAACATGGCCAGATGACTGCCGATGCATTCTCTTATCATAACTTAGTCTATCTGTCCTACAAAATTCGCCCACCCAAGCCCAAACCCCGTATCCTCTTGCTGCGGAACTTTAGTAGTATAAACGTCGACAATCTTCGTGCAGATGCTTCCAATGTAGACTGGTCTATTATTGAGAGAAATTCCTCTGTGGACGAACAGGTTCGTTTGCTAAACTCCACGTTAATTGATTTATATGATCGACATGCACCTATTCGCCCTGTTAAGGTCAAACATCTACCTGCACCGTGGCTCACTGAAGACATTAAGTCTCTTATGGGAAAAAAGAACCGTGCCAGGTCGAGGTATAAGGTCGATGGCAGCGAAGCCAATAAGGAGCGCTATCATCGCATCCGAAACCGCTGCAATTTAGCATGCAGAGATGCACAGAGACGTCATATACATCGATCCGTGGAGCAGGGCAATCCTGCGAAAGTATGGAAGTTTCTGCGGTCTGTTGGTGTCGGCAAGTCTCGCAACGGTGATAGCCTTCCCAAAGATGTCGATCTTGACACTTTGAATGCAAACTTCTCTTCTTCTTCCTCCATAGACCCCAATGTGAAAGCTGATACACTTTTCCAACTCAGCCAAAAACCAAAACCTGCTTTCCCCCCCTTCTCCTTTAGTCAATTCTCTGTTAACGATGTCAAGAAAAGCATAATTTCTATCGCGTCTCATGCCATCGGAGTTGACTGTATCAGTCATCGTATGATCACGCCTCTTATTGATATCCTGTCGCCTATCTTCACTGTAATATTTAATAAATCAATTTCTTCTGGAACTTTTCCTGAAATATGGAAAGAAGCTGAAATTATTCCCCTACCTAAAAAATCTAATCCTTCCTTGTTCTCTGATTATCGACCTATATCTATTTTACCTTTCTTATCTAAAGCTCTTGAACGACTGATACATTCTCAACTTTCTCAATTTCTTGTCCTAAATAACCTACTTAATCCTCTTCAGTCAGGCTTCCGTCCTGGGCACAGCACCACTACTGCCCTGATAAAAATTTCCGATGACATCAGACATGGTATGGAGCAGCAGCAGCTTACAGTTTTATCGCTACTTGACTTCAGCAATGCGTTCAACACAGTTGACCATGACATCCTATTGGGGTTGCTGAGCTCTCTGAACGTTGCCCAGACAGCTATTGACTGGTTTCATAGCTATCTGCATGGACGTCGACAGCGTGTTCGGGTTGACAATACCATTTCCGGATGGTGTGCTGCATCTGCTGGGGTCCCTCAGGGTGGCGTGCTTTCACCGCTTCTTTTCGCTGTATTTATAAATTCCATTTCTGCTGAACTAGAATCATCTTATCACTTGTACGCGGATGATTTGCAAATTTATACCCAGACAGATTCGGCAAACCTCTTAGATGCCATCTGCCGGACCAACAGAGACTTGGTTTTAATATCGGATTGGAGCAGGTCGTTTGGTCTTAGAATTAATCCGTCGAAGACTCAAACTATTGTCATAGGAAGTTCCCACTATATTTCACGGATTGATTTTGGGAGCCTCCCGGCCGTCTTTTTTGATGATGTAAGAGTACCGTACAGTGACAAGGTGAGGAACCTCGGCATCTACTTTGACCGAACGCTGTCTTGGGAACCCCAGGTTGCCGAAGTCAGCCGGAAAATATTTGGTTCTGTCAGGTCCTTAAACCGTTTGCGGAACTTCCTTCCTACAGCCACAAAAATTACACTAGCACAAACCCTTCTCCTTCCGCTTCTTGATTATGCTGACGTTTGCTATCCTGATCTCACGGGAGTTCTCTATAGCAAACTTGAACGTCTCCAAAACGTTGCCATTAGGTTTATATTCGGTCTACGTAAATACGACCATGTTTCTGAATACAGAAGTAAACTTAAGTGGCTTCCCGTCCGCCGGCGTAGGGACCTACATATCCTTTCCCTTCTATATTCTATCCTGTTCAATCCTAAAACACCTTGTTACCTCAAAGAGACCTTTCAGTTTCTCTCCTCTACTCATAACCGTACTCTCCGCTCCTCTGACAATCTCTGCTTGTACATTCCTACTCACTCTACTAACTTCTTCGCTCACTCATTCACTATACAAGCTATCCAGCTTTGGAATTCTCTTCCCGTTTCTATCCGACAAGCTCCTTCGCTTAACTCTTTTAAATATCAAGTTAAAAAATACTTCTTATGTCTTCAATCAACGTATTAGCACTATTCCTTGTCTTACTGATCAATATTTATTAGTATATTAGTATATATTTTTATTATATGTAAGTATAGTTTATATTATTATTTTTATTTTGTATAGTATTTTTATTAGGTACATGATGTATTATGATTTAGATTTTATTATTATATTTTTTTTTATATATTATATAGTAAATTGTTCTATTTTCAATATTGTTGCATATGTTTGCTTTGCACAGCCCATACTTTAATTTAATTGTATCCATTCTCTGGGTTGCCTGGAAGAAATTGCTTTAAGCAATAAGGCCGCCTACATTGTACAATTTAAATTTTTTCTATTTATTCTGTACTTGTATTTTGTATATTTTGTAATTGTACAATAAAGCATATTTGATTGATTGATTGATTGATTGATTACCAAATGATCAAGACTATTGAAGAAGGACCTCTGTGATATAGCTGCATTGTTATTTCGACGCCCAATACCGAAATAGTTAAGGACGTGAACCACAAGGCCATCCATAACCTAACCTAACCAACACACCTTCGACATCAGAAGTGGGATTGTTCCCAGCGCTCGCAACAAGTGGACAACGACGGGAAAATGTGAAAAATGATAATGGAGCAGCGAAATAAAAACTCACTGGCAACAATTCTTCGTGCTACAGAACTACATGCTGCGATTGATTGAGGTTATGCAAGCACCATCGACTACATCTGCTGCAATCATATTGCCAGCATTCAACTGGAATATACCGGAAGCTAATCCACGTGCACGGCGCTCAACTGTCGACATCTCCCTTACGGAACGACCGTTGGAATGAGGTGACAGCGTGGGCTGCGCTAGCAGCGGCAGAGAGGCACTCGAGCGGCGTCTGCGAAGTTCGTGGTATACGCGGAGCTACGAAAATCCGGTGAGTCGTACCCCTTTTGTTTTGATAGTGGTACTAGAATAGTACGAACGTAGTACTATTACCTAATCTGTAGTGGTGCCTACTGTTCTCTCGTTAAAGAAAGTTTCGTGTATAGACTTTCGGGAGTGTGTTCAGTGCAAACGCACGATTGACTTTTATAGGCAACGCTCACGTTTACTGTACAGAACAAATATTGAGTGAGGGTAGTATTGACGGGAATCATTCAGAATTTTTATTTTTTAGTTATGCCAGACGAGTACCTACGTGCCAACCTACGTACAACAATACGTGCCAACAATATTATGATCGGTTCAGATATTTTAAATCTAGGATTGACGGTATTCTTAAACGAGTCTGTCAATAACAAAACAGCTTGACTGTCGGTAAGGATGCGAATAGAGTAGTTAGTCCCTTACCCTTCTAGTAGTGATTGCATTAGCAGCTAAAATGATGCCTTGTGGAAAGTACTCTTTCACATGCTTTCGGATTTTTACTTGTGACACAACGTCGTGATTGAACGGAAGATTTAAAAAGAGGACTCATTGTAAATATGATGATTCATTTAGTTAACTAGTTTCGGTTATACAAACCTAAACCAAGATTGAAAGTATTGAAACCCCTTTAAGCTTTTATAATATTGAGACTGTCATTTTTACATGGAGTAAAAAAAAAAAACCTTTATTAGCTTTCGTAGTATTGGGACTGATATTCTCATTGAGCATAGGCCAAAGTTGTTGCCTATTTTTAATAGCTTTCGTGATAAATTTGTCGAGGGCATCCTTAATGCCCCGCTATCGTGTAGACCCTATGAAGGTAGATTAATTTCGGGGACCCCAATAAAATATTTTGTTTACCAATTGTAAAAAAAAAAAAAAAGAATAATAACAGGGTAGTATGCGAAGTGCAGTGATGAACGTCTTACGGCTGATGTGATGATGATACAGGATTCATGGGCTGGAGGCTGCGAATGTCATAAGCCCCGAAGCTTTCCCTTTTTGACGGCCTTATCATGCTGGTAAAGAAAAAGGATAGCATAGAACGCAAGTGTTGATAACCGTGAAAAAAAAATGATAACATGCCTGAACGGAAATTGCTTCCTCTGATAGCTTGGAACATCGATTGACTTCAAGGTGGTCACTATTTAACCACGTCAGGCATAGCTAGTGGTTACATCAGGTGCATTCTTTACCTATTAAATCGAAATGACTGATTTTGTAACCTCTGTTCAAATACGTCCACGTGTCATTCGATCTACGTAATGCCCCCTTGTATTTGAACTTACGTTCATAAACGCTTTAGGCGCGTGGCAACGGTCAGGTGAATCTTAGCACGTTTAAACGTTGGTACTCTTAGTTAAGTATTCTTTAAAATATGCTCACTTCCTTCGAGTATAGTAATGAGATTTCATGTTACAAGTCCTTCCATTATGATCATTTGGCAGCAACCGAACTGTTGGGTTAACCGAGTTACGAAGTACAGCCTCCTGGAGTTGCTTCTAGGTACGAGTAAAGTAGCTTAACCTCTAAATGTCATGTTTGTCGATTACACACACAGGCTGTAATTTTATCTGAGTGAAGCACGACAACATACTAGTGATAATACGGAGAGTAACGCATCCTATTACAGGAGTTGTTAATCAGCTTGCTGCTGATGTGATAATAGACATGGGCCTCCCCCATGTTGGAGCGGTTTTACCAATTGTAAAAAAAAAATAAACGCTACACTTGGCGGGTTGTTTAGCGGTACAGTATGAGCGTGAAGGACGCTGCTGCTGATCCTTACATTTTTGGTCCCTTAGTCACTTCTTGTGGAACCCTCGGGAAGAGATGTTTTGGTATACTGCTCTGAGGCAGCGTCACTGGCTAATTTCTAAACTAAAGCTTAGTTTAACAAGTTACCTAACTTTGTGTTGTTACAAATGGAGAAGTGTAACCGACCACTTTAGAAATCAAATACCGTCAGAGTTATTGAGATGCTGGAAGGAGACCGTTATGTCCTTAAAGCGTTAAGTTCTAACAGGACCTACAAACACGCTTACGACAGACAACGTTGAATGCCGATAGTGACAGTATTATTGACTTGGACAGAATTGATGGAGAGACTGAACCTTGACCATCTACTAGTGCAGATAAAGGACTTTTGTACGTGACCGTGATTTTAACGTTCACTTGTTTGTATTTAGAACCTTTGACGTACACGATGTTTCGCAACTGGATGCCGATAGCCTCAGCCATTCGTAGACGTAGGCGTAAAACACCGAGTTATTTTCTCGTTGCTGTGCGGCCACAACTGTGTGTGGCGTGCGTTTGGCTCGCAGGCGTATCACCGGAGGGAGGTGATGTTGGCAATTACCAAAATTAGGTGAAGTTCGAGATCGCTGGTTGAATGCGATAGTGTGGTTGGACACCGCCGGGGGGAGGTGGTCCAAGAGTCGCCAGGTAGGGTGACTGTGTTTTTGGGCGGACACCTGAGAGGTTGTCTGAGAGTCGCCAGGTCGAGTGACTGTGTGTTTGGGCGGGCACCGGATGGAGGTGTCTGAGAGTCGCCAGGTTGGGTGACTGTTGTTTGTTTGGGCACCGGATGGAGGTGGCCCAGAGTTGCCAAGATGGGTGACTGTTGTGGTGATACAAAATGAGGAGCGTAACCAAACCAAGTTAGATCCCAAATACCGAGGGCCGTTCAGGGTCGTAGAGGTCTTGGAAGGTGACAGATACAAATTACAAGCTTTGAATTTGAGACGAAGTTACAAGTATGCCCATGACCGTTTACGTAGTATGTCCGAAGGTTATTTGCCTCCGGATGTTGACGATGAATCTGGTGCAGAGGCGTCTACCTTTCAATGTTAATTGTATTGACAGATCGTAACTCAATTGTATACAGTTGTAATTTTTTTCTTTATCGTTTATTTTTGTGTGTAGTACTGAAGTATTCCAACATGTTTCAGCGGTAAATGAAGAGTGCTGAATGGCGCTATATGTTTGCATGAATTGGCTGCTGCTTGTTTTGTCAGACTCGTTCTGTCATGATGTGTAGCAGGTACATTCGTGTTTTTGTAAAAAA
Organism: Coleophora flavipennella; assembly: GCA_947284805.1. NCBI lineage: Eukaryota > Metazoa > Arthropoda > Insecta > Lepidoptera > Coleophoridae > Coleophora > Coleophora flavipennella. The sequence continues at coordinate 11,908,657 of OX369290.1, forward strand.
GAAGTATCCCGTTTACCGGCTAAAACTGTTGATGGTATTCCGTCGCCTGTACTGGCGATGATGGTATTCCGTCGCCTGTATTGGTGATGATGGTGTTCCATTGCCTAGATTGGTGATGATGGTATTCCGTCGCCTGTATTGGTGATGATGGTGTTCCATTGCCTAGATTGGTGATGATGGTATTCCGTCGCCTGGATTGGTGATGATGGTGTTCCATTGCCTAGATTGGTGATGATGGTGTTCCACTGCCTAGATTGGTGGTGATGGTATTCCGTCACCTGGACTGGTGATGATGACTGATTGGTATTCCGTCGCTTGGCGTTAGTGATGATGATTCTTTGTGGTGTCCCGCCACCCGGATGTGGTGATGTTTAATTCTGGTGTTCCGTCGCTTGTGATTTGCGATGATGATTATGTTCCGTTCTATGTGCCCCTAAAGGTTGTAAATGGTTGTAAGGTTTCAAGCCTTGCAGCTGTGATTTACCTTGGAGACCTAAACTGATTTGAGATTGTTTGAGTTACGATGCTAATGCTGAGGTTTATTTAGTTTACGAGAGTGAAATTATTTTGGTTTTTTTTGAGGCTGTTAAAATGTGTTGTTACTATGATTGTAGTCTTGAATTAAAGCTTCACATTATTAGCGTTGCTTTTATTCCTTGAGCTGTGGACCTTCCTAATGAAGGTCAGGATTGGCCGAACGAAATGGAATCTACTGGTTACCCTTTTCTTTTTCAGGTTAGTCACCCGAGGACGTGTGACTCGCAGGATGGCCGTGTCGGAGGGTCATTGAAAACGCGACCAATACCAGCTCGAGATAAGTTTACATAGTTACACTTTGTTTGGATCAAACGTCAGGTATTAGTACCTGGGTGAAACTGGTGGTGGCGTGACGATCGCTTGTACTCGTGAGACGATCGTTTGTGGTAGCAAAGATGATGTATTAACGGAAGGCTGTTTGTGCTGCCACACTGAGTTGAGAATTTATTAGATCTGTGGAGAAGCCAGATTAGCTGGACGTCAGTCTCGGAGCGGACACTTTTTGACGGAGCGTCGAGCAGAACACATGCAGTGGTGATCTGTGAGAAAAATGGACGTGTCACGCCATCGCTGTGATCACCGCGTTTGCATCCATTGTTATCCAAGGCATCCTGTACAATTTCGATTACCAAATGATCAAGACTATTGAAGAAGGACCTCTGTGATATAGCTGCATTGTTATTTCGACGCCCAATACCGAAATAGTTAAGGACGTGAACCACAAGGCCATCTATAACCTAACCTAACCAACACACCTTCGACATATATACATTAGGGTTAGTAAGGTTACAAAAATTACAAATTAAAATAGCAGCAACGATGAAGACAAAGATAAAGATAATTTATTAGTCAAGAACATGAGTAAATTAAAATACAGATGTTAGTGTTACAATTAACAGACATACATCATCTGTAAGAATTTCAATTTCTGTGGACCACTGGATACGTCCGTTCGAATCTAGTGGAAATGTGACCGCTGCCGTCGCCGCCGACGTGTAAGCGTAAGTCAAAGCAAGAGGACGTGTCCTGTCGGTCACCGTTGTCCGACGCGGCCCGAATGAAACATTTACTGGCGGTCACCGTTGTCCGACGCGACCCGAATGGAACATTTACTGGTAGTCACCGTTGTCTGACGCGGCCCGAATGAAACATTTACTGGCGGTCACCGTTGTCTGCCGCGGCCCGAATGAAACATTTACTGGCGGTCACCGTTGTCCGACGCGGCCCGAATGGAACATTTACTGGTAGTCACCGTTGTCTGACGCGGCCCGAATGAAACATTTACTGGCGGTCACCGTTGTCCGACGCGTCCCGAATAAAATATTTACTGGCGGCCACCGTGTCCGACGCGGCCCGAATGGAACATTTACTGGCGGTCATCGTAGTCTGACGGGGCCCGAATGGAACATTTACTGGCGGTCACCGTTGTCCGACGCGGCCCGAATGAAACATTTACTGGCGGTCACCATAAATTGACGTGGAAGCGACAAGACATGACAAGTCTACTTCTTTTAATCAATATTTTTATCTTAGCATTGACATGAGTGGTGCATGCTCGCTTAAATGTTCGTGGGTGGTGGCGCTGGCGCATCGGGACCCGGGTCGTTCTTTTCCATAAAATATGGTTGATGGGAGCGATGGCTGACTCTCGCGTTAAACTCGTGACCGGGTGCTGTCCGTGTGAACTGGCCTACTCTTGTCCAAGGTATCAATGACATTCAATGATTTTTATGTATAACATTTCGAGTCATATTGTTTTCATGTTCTTATGACATAATTTGGTTTATTTCAAGGATTGAATTTTGACATTATTAACTAATGAAATGATTGTTTATTTCTTGATTTTTCACAAATGAAATTATGTTATTATTATTTTATGACTAACAGAAAGAGTGTAATTTGCACGTATTTTGAATAAATACCTTGAATCTTGAAAATATTTTAGGAAAACATACATGTGAGGAACCAATATAATTATTATTAAGCAGTTACTATCATTGTGGAGTTTAAAGTGTTATATTGTGGATGATTATTACTCAGATCTTTTCCAAAGTTTAGGTAAATTGCCGGGAAGATATATACAATTTTCGTAGAAGATAATGCGAGTTTTTTCATTTGTCCTGTGAGAAAAATACAGATAACATAACGTTCTCGTGATAAATTATTAGATTAGATTATTTATTTCATGTCACCAGTTACATATAACAAAATATATTAACAATGTCAAAGTGTAACACAATCGTCAAATAATTAAATTTTGCAATGAAAAATAAATTGTCAAAATAAAATAGGATGTCTTAATAATTAGGTTTGCTAAACCAAATGGTAAATTCAATAGTGATCGCGGCGAAAAAAAACGGGAATATTAGATATTTTTTTTATATTCAAAAATACATCACAATCCTTAAACCTTGAACCTTGAACAATTGGAAAGCCCTTGGCATCATCTCACCTGATGATAAGTGACGATGATGCCGAAGATGGAAGCGGGCTTACCAAGATTCCCCAACGCAATGGAGAACTGGCTATCTTATCTTCAAGCCGGAACACATTAACACTACAGTACACGCGCCTGTTTTTTTAGCACGAGTGCTCGCGTGGCCGACTATAGTAGGCCTTATAAAAACATGTTTATTTTTTGTTTACGTACTATATGAATAAAATAGTATTTGGTATCAGTTCTTTATTTATTAGTCTTATGTTAAGAACACAGTTTCAGCATTTATTTGCTTTTTAAACTAGGAAATAATTAACAAATCAGAAACTTAAGAAAATTAACAAAAATATGGCACTATTGAGGAATTTATTTCTAAAACTTAAAAAAACATCTTTTTAGACTTATTATTTCAATATCAAACTGAAACCTTACCTATAAAACAAAGAACACAACATTAGAAACATTTTATAATATTTTATACATATTTTAATATTATAGTCACCTACATTTATTTGTTACGTCAGTGCTCGCGCGGACTCCAATGGTAGTCCTGCAGTTTTGGCGCCAAATAGTGGACTCGTCCGTACGCGCTGGAGTCGCACCTGTCACTGACCTTAAGCGTAATTGTCTTTACAAGGAATAGCTTGAGCCACAACGTGTTATCGCGCGAAATATAAAAATTGCAATCTTATATGTCACCATGGTCTACTATAGTAGGCCACGCGTGTACTCTAGTGTTAATGTAACTAACACTGATATTTGGCGGCAAGACTTAGATAAGATGGTGGAAGCTAGCCAGGTGGACTTATAAAATGCCCTACCACCAACCAAACCGAGTCTTACAAGTTGATCCCGCCGAAAATCGAACCCGCGACCTCCTGGTGTGAAGCGAATGGAATAACCATTACGCCACGGAGGCGGTTAAAATCTTTAAGCTGGAACACATCAATGTTACTAACACTGATGTTTGGCGGCAATACTTAGATAAGATGGTGGTAGCTAGCCAGGCGGGCTTAGAAAATACCCTACCACACCAACCGAACCGAGCCCTATAAGTTGACCCCACCGGGAATCAAACCCACGACCTCCTGGTGTGAAGCGAATGGACTAACCATTACGCCACGGAGGCGGTTAAAATAGCGGAGTTGGCCTCGATACTCGACCTTCGAACCGCGTTATCAAGCGCGCACTATCCACTGCCGACAATCACAAAGATAACCACTAAACTTTTAAATGCTCGTTACTTCAATAAGCTGGATGTAAAATCTGGATACTTATTCTTAGCATGTCGATGGCAGACACTACACTGTAGCAGTCCAGAATTTGGCCACGTTAACAGCATTATCAGCCGCTGTCTGGATACTGGATGGTGGATATATAGATGATGAGAGTGTAGATCAGAGTAAGATTCTAGATATCAGTTTTCAAGATTCCGAAAGGAAACCCATTCATTACATTGAACAACTTTTCTCAAGGTACCGACAGGTAGTACATCCTCAAAAAAAAATTTGGACTCTACTTAAATTCTCAAAATTGGTCACTCAGGTGCTTGATTTGTATGAAGAATTCGTTTAATAGCGAAATGACTTTAGACTATGTATTTGCTGTCTGTATTTCCCGACTCTTACTTTGGGGATTGTCAAGGCGAGAGTGAATAGTCATTATTAATTGTAACTGTAATTTTAATGTTGGTCTCAAAAAAACTTATTTGGACAAAAATAAAATAATTTTCGAAAAACTTAAAAAAAATAGAAACAAGGGATTGAATAAAAAAATACTTGGTCCACCATCTTTGGGAGTCCACCATATTTGATTTAAAATAACGTCACTAAGCTAACCATGCATTGTTCTCTAAACTTAACGTATATGTAAAATTTCAGCTCAATCGGAAACCGGGAAGTGGTTCTAATAATTTAGCTTCCAAGATTTGTCTCAGACTAACAGACAGACTAACTAAACTAACTAACACGGGATTTTTCAATCTTGTTACACCCTGTATAATGTGGTCTGAAGAAACTAAGGCTTTATAGAGTGACATAGAACAGTTTATTTATCTCATAACAAATTAATATTTTTATTCATCATATCAGCTCATATATGTCCCCACCGAGGGGCTCGAGACTACCCTGAATTAGGGCGATCGGGCTTTAGTCGACCACGCGGGCCCAGTGCGGGTTGGTCGACAATCTTTATATTACTCGTACATTATGATAAACAGGATTAACGTTATTTAAGGCGAGATATTGATTGGAACAGTTGTCTCTGTCTTTTTCTTTATGTGTAAAGAGTAAAGAAAATAACCACACTTTTTTACTTTTTCAAAGGTTTTTCTTTTCAATCAAAAACTTCAATGAAAGTATTAAAAATATTAATATTACTCACTTTGTATTATCATAACAAATATTGTTGTATTATTTTTAAAATAAAAACTTCAAAATATTAGTCATAACTAAAGTTAAAAGTAACGATGTAGACCTATGTTTGGGATTTTTTTCTATCAAGCCAAAACTGCTCAATCGTGTTTCTAATAGCTTTTCACTTTAAGGAACATCATCAGCAATGAGGGTAAGTTTTTTTTTTCAACCTTGATTTTTCTATCGTTTAGGAGTACTTGACGTCAAAAATAATAAAAATAATATCACTAGTAATATTACATATTATGTAATATTTATTACCGCCTTAAAATATCTGTTAAACTTTTTTATATTTGGCATCATCTAACCTGATACCGAAGAAGGAAGCGGGCTTACCAAGATCCCTAACTGGCTATCTGATCTTCATGTTGGAACACGTCAATGCTGTTAACATTGATGTTTGGCGGCAAGATTTAGATAAGATGGTGGTAGCTAGCCAGACAGGCTTGGAAAATGCCCTTCCACCAACCTAACCGAATCTTACAAAATTAGTCCCCGCGGAGAATCGAAATGATCAAAGATCGTATTTTTTCCATTTCTTCTTTGTTCCGGAACCCTCGATCAGCAACAACAACTCACACTTGGCTTGTTTTAGTTGTAGGTGCTGTGCTATATTTATGTACTCACAACAAAAGTGTCTTTTGATCAAGTGAACAATGGCTTGCAAAAGAGTTAGTTATTATAAAATAAGTATAGTTAACATAAATAAAGAGGTTATTAGACACGCTTTTTACGTTATACAACTTCAGTAGGTATAATTAGTTTGGAACCATTTTACGGTATAGTGAGATACAGTGAAGAATGTTGTGTAAGTATAAATACTCTTAACCACCTCCGTAGCTCAGAGGCAAAGTTCACTGGCATTACACAGGAGGTCGCGGGTTCGATTCCCGGCGGGGTCAATTGTAAGACTCGGTTTGGTTGGTGGTAGGGCATTTTCTAAGCCCGCCTGGCTAGCTACCACCATCTTATCTAAGTCTTGCCGCCAAATATCAATGTTGATATCATTGGTGTGTTCCGGCATGAAGATAAGATAGCCAGTTCCCCATTGCGTTGGGGAATCTTGGTATGCCCGCTTCCATCTTCGGCAACGTCGTCACTTACCACCAAGTGAGATGTTGTCAAGGGTTTACCAATTGTTAATAAAAAAAAAACATCAGCCGAAGGACGTCCACTGATGGACATAGGCCACCCCCAAGGACTTCCACGACGACCGGTTCTGCGCTGCCCGCATCCAAATACGAACGAGTGTTTTGATGTGATGTTATGCGTAATGTTTATTGTATTGTGTATGCCCGACAACGCCAGACGGTGAAGGTTTTGTGAAAAAGTATGCACAGCGTAGCTGTACAAAATTTTTTGTTAGTATATATTCAAAAAACCGGCCAAGTGCGAGTCGGACTCGCGCACGAAGGGATCCCGTACCATTATCTATAAAAATTACGTTTGTTGTAATTAAATAATTTTATTTTAAATATTAACCCCCTTAAATATTAATTTTAATTAAATTTAAATATTTATTTTTCAAGTGAATATGCAACTATATATTCTGTGAATATTTCTAGCATCTACCCGGTTGCCATTATCAATATCGAGCAAAAACGAGCAAATAAATCACGTTTGTTGTATGGGAGCCCGCTTATATATTTATTTTATTCTGTTTTTTAGTATTTGTTGTAATAGCGGCAACATAAATACATCATCTGTGAAAATTTCAACTGTCAAGCTATCACGGTTCATAAAATACAGCCTGGTGACCAACGGACGGACGGACAGCGAAGTTTGAGTAATAGGTTCCCGTTTTTATCCTTTGGGTACGGAACCCAAATAAAGTTAAGGTAACTAATACCTCTACTACACCCTGGACACTTCATACAACGGGCCAGAAATGACATTTCAAAAAAGGAATGACTGAACAAACAGACAATCTGTATCAATCTGGGCGACGAGTGGTAAGGTCGCAATCTAGAGAGCGGCAGGAAGTGTCCATATTGTATGTCAGTACTAATATATATAGGGGGACCTTAAATTAGTTCTTGATAGCAAAGGATATGAATGTACTCGTGATTACAAACAACTTTCCCAAACAAACTATATGACGAATCAGAAAAAAATTTTAGGTCCTCGGTACATAACAAGTTATCAAATCGACAAAAATGTATGACGGACCAAATTTTTTTTTTCATATTTGACATTAGTTTCTTAGGGAAAGTTGTTTGTAATCACGAGTTCATTAATATCCTTTGCTATCAAGAACTAATTAAAAGTCTATATACTTAGCCTCTACTTACTGTTATCAGCCTTTACTGTGTAAATTGGATTATAAGTTTAACCAGATGCAACGAAAATTGAAAGCAACTAATTTGTGGTCTCTATGAATTTAATTATACTTACAATAAATTAAATATATATTCCATCCGTGTATTATATAAAAATATAGATCTAATCTACCTACATAGGGCAAAAAGTTATAATTATGCTATTGTAGGATTGTAGGTCACGTTAGCATAAAGGGCTTCTCCTAGACATACAGGGTGTAACATAATTTTTAACAAAAATAAACACGTTCAAAAACTGACTTCCATCGCAACAACTTCGAACAATTTTGCATTGTTATTTTTGGTTTTTGTTAATTTTCTATTAAATTACTACACCGATTTTGATAAAATTTATATGAGACCACGCGGAAAACACTAACTTTCGAATAAAAGAAGAATCATCAAAATCGGTTCACCCAGTCAAAAGTTCTAAAGTAACACACAAAAAAAACATACAGTCGAATTGAGAACCTCCTCCTTTTTGGAAGTCGCATGAAAAACCCGTCTTCAAACAGGATACTAAGGTTCCCTCGATTTCTCTGGGATGCAGATTCTCAGATTCTGGTTTCCTTATCATGGTACCACTCTTGGGATATCTCCTTTCCAACAAAAAAAGAATCATCAAAATCGGTTGCACGATGAAGTTGTCCGCGAACACACATAAAAAAAAATATACGGTCGAATTGAGAAACCTCCTTCTTTTTTTGAAGTCGGTTAAAAATTGGTGTAGGACCCAGTTACTGGGGCTTCTACTCATTATACTGAACAACTTTCCCCAGGGAACCCATAGCTAATTCACTAAAATAGCACAAAATTTATTTAATCAGCTGATCGATTTGTTTGAATAGTTCTTTTGGAACGAACGCGGCTTACGGCTTTGAGATGTCTCAACCCGAGCAGGTTGATACGTGGTAAAATAATATCGAACATAAAGTCTATTCAATTTAAGTTCAAATCAAAGCGGACTTCAACGCGGCTGTTACGTTGAAACCGAACGCCCAATTCTCGATTTTTACATGTTTTTAATACTTTTCATCACTTTCAAATAAGTTTAAAAAAAATTGTTTATTTAAAATGAAAGGACATAAAGTCACCAATTTTTGTGTGTTGGTTTCATTCAACATTAACTATTTGTTTTCGAGAAATTTTGCAATTAATGCCAGAAACAGTATATTTTTTTTACATCAAAAGTGGTAATATTTTTAAAATTGTATTCAATTAAATCGATTTTTTAGTACTTTAAGCATGGTATTATATTATATTTTCAATACAGTTGCTCAAAAAGTGGTCCTTTATATGCCAGTCAAGTGTGCGCAAAATTGATTTTACCGCACACGTGCTTTTACTTTATCACTTTTTTATAATTTCCAGCTCGGAGGAACAAGACATTTCTAGCAAAAGAAATAACAAAGACACAGAATCTTCTTTAAGACTTTTGAAAGGAGAATTTTAAAAGAGATAGGTAGCCCCTCCGTGAGGTTAGTATACGAGTATAACGCTAGCTTTTTATATTCTCTTTGGGTTATATCTTTGTGAAGAAAAGAGAAAAATATGAATGAAGTGTCATTTTTACCAAAAAGGTTAAGTATCCCAAGCCGTATTATAGTCTACTTATGATAATAAAAAAAAACTTACGCATGCGTACGTGTGCTAGCTTAAATATGGCGCAATTTTCGTAAAACCGAATAAAGATGTTTTTGTAGTGAAAACTAATAAAATTAAGAAAAGTTAATACAAAGTTGTGTAATAAAACTAATAAAATATATATTTATGTGTATGTATAAGAAAAAACAAAGTGAGATTACTCCCCGGACATTTAAAATAAGCCACAAGTCGTGTAACATGAACTTTGGTTGCTGAAACCTTGATAGGTATGTACCTACTCACCCATGTATTTTGTTTTTCTGTCACGGTCGTTTTTTTTACTCTATCTATTTTCTCACAACTGTTTTGAAAAACTTCATATGATACACGGGTGTAAAAGGAAATAACAAACTCGTGACGATGGTAAACCCTCGCCTGCGGTTCGGGCTAACAAATGTCACTCGTTTGTTAATGATCTTTTTACAACCCTTGTATCATAAATAACTATTTCCATAGTGATAGCTTCACACAGTCTTTCAATAATTTGAATCGAATATTGTCATTTGATTACGGGCACAGTAAATTTGGTGAAAAGTCGTCACGCATAACGAATCGCGGTGCATGCGAGTATAACTAAATTACATTATAGCGCTGCATTAGTTATGTCGTCTAATCAAACTATTAAAACATGTAGCGGTAAATCGCCTACAAAGTAGAGTTTCTAGCGACCAAAACGTCGTAAGCACCAGGAATCTCATTGCACTTACGCGTTTCGTTCAACGTATAAAATGGATTATGGGGTATTTAAATAACGCAAGACCTGTGAATGTATACTTACAGACCGATAACTTGTGTCATGGACTTGAACTGAAATAAAAGCTACCAATAATGCGCGACCCGATAAGGCACGACCTGTAAATGTACAGCTCGTTAACACATGTCATAAAGTCAACTGAAATAAAAGATTGTATACTTACTTACCTACCTAAAAAGGAGAAGAGAATTTTTTTTTTGCGCATTGACTTTGGGTCTCTTGAGCTTTGATTATTAGTTATTTTACACAAGTAGTTTCCTTAGAAAGGTGTTCAGTTTTTATGAAATGAAGTTTCAGCAAAACATTTTCTAACATGTATATTATTTTTAATACTGAGAAAAGACCACACAAAAGCAAGTACAATAAAATAATAATTTTCACACGACTTTTTAGACGTTTTTGTGTTTTCGCAGCGACATCATAACAACTTCGCTGTTTGTTTCTAATCAGCGCAATCTATCATTAAAAAATGGAACTTTTTTAGTAAAAGACCAGACTGTAGGACCACCTCGCCGTCTGTGTCAAACACAGTTAAGTACATTCACTCTTATTCCTATGGTGTGCCACAGATGGCGCTTTGACGAGATAGAAAATATCTAATATTAAAAGATCTTTATAAATGAGAAAAGACCACACAAAGGCAGTACTAAATACTGTACTTTTTCACACGAGCTTTTAGTAGTTTTTGCATTTTTACAGCGACATAATAACTTCGTTGTTTGTTTGTTATCAGTGTCATCTATCGGAAAACCACATAACTTTTTAGTAATAGACCATACTGTACGACAGACGTTTGAGTCAAACACAGTTACATTAACTCTAATTCCTATGGTTTTACACAGGTGGCTCTTTGACCAAAAGTTCACAAAATGTTGTTTAGTTTTTTTTTGCACCATGTACCTCTCAGTATAATATACTTTGCTTTAGTTAATAAATAGGGGTCTACATAATGTGGAAAAAAATCCTGTGGGAACGGAAGTACTTAAGATTTTCTCATAGATTTTTCTGTAATTGATGCATTTAACCACATATACCTACTGTGATTTTTTCAAGATTTTAGTTGTTTTGGACATAAGGAGTGGGGGATCGGTCAATTTTTGACTATTTTCTTAAATAACTTCATAACTATTTATTTTAATGTTATAAAAAAATATATATTTGAGATTGTCACATCAAGCCCTTTATTTTATATGCCACACAAAAGAGTTTGCAAAACTTTTTTATTGTAATTTTTCCTAAATTACCCCCCAAAAGTGGCCGCCCCATATTTAAAGTTCACTGCTATACCTACTGCGCCAATCTCTTGGTACATAGAAGTGGTCTTTAAGAGTCAGCCCAGCATCCGGGACATAAATACAACTAAGATAGTTGCAAGTTTCTGCCACCTCTTTTGGACTCCCTTGACTCCGGCGATTAGGCAGCCGTTGCTGAAAATGCCCTGCCTCCAACCAAACCGAGTCTTACAAGTTGACTCCACCGGGAATCAAACCCGCGACCTCCTGGTGTGAAGCGAATGGACTAACCATTACGCCTCGGAGGCTGTTAAAAGTATTGTTAGGTCGATTTGACTTCCATTCCTCTCAGACGAGGTCGCAGCTCAAGACTTTGGGGGTCATATTAACAGTAAAAATTTAAATTTATTAAAAAAAAACGTAATTTGTCTTGATGTTTACGATTTTATGGCAGGACCACCACTGATTCATCTTTCCCTCTCCTTTCCTCTTTACCTGGTAGTTTAGCGTATCTGGTAGATATACGAGAGGGAATGATTCCTCTTTCTATTTTATAAATTCCAAATGGAAAGAAGAAAGATGGTGTGAATTACTCATTCATCCTGACCTTTTCTTGAAGATAGAGATTTATAACGCGAATAAATTTGATAGAATAATGTGGACAAACAAATAGAACAACCTTCATAGCTCACAGACTCGCTAAACTTATGTAGCAGTGGGCAGGGCACATAGCTCGTAGAACAGATGGCCGTTGGGGTAGTAAAGCTTTCCAGTAGCAACTGCGCACCGAAAAACGACCTGGTAAAGGTCGAGGGAAGCCGCTGGATGCGGGCAGCAAAGGTCCATGGTCGTGGAGATACATGGGGGAGGCCTTTGACCAGCAGTGGACGTCTTTCGGATGACATGATGAATGTGACAAAACATCCCCCTCCTGACTGTGCTACAAGTCAGATGTGGATGTTTTGTTTTTCACATTGTCACATGACATAATCTGTTACAGCCTCATAATATTAGTAATTTTACTTTTCGTGTTGCTATATTTTTGTTTTGAGCCTGTAACTTAAACGGCTTGAAAGGTTTTAAGAGTGCGACGTGTCACTAATGCAGTCAAATTTCATATTTTAATTAAAATGGTTAGGGTATTATTACATAGATATGCCATAGTTTTATAATGTCTCACCTAAAATTTAAGTCCTCAATGACTCATTTTTATCGGGATCCTTATAAAAAAAATTAGATAAGATAAGATAGCAGGTCCCCATTGCGTTGGGGAATCTTGGTAAGTCCGCTTCCATCTTCGGCAGCATCGTCACTTACCACCAGGTGAGATGTTGTCAAGGATTTACCAATTGTGAATAAAAAAAAACACAAAATGGTCTGGACGGGCGGCGTACATGCGTAAATCTGTCTACTTTCCTTTGTAACATTTATTGAAAAGTTTCATCACGTAGTCTCTGTTGAAAGTTCAAAGCTCAATCTCCGGAGATAGCATGAACAAAACATCGTGAAACTTTTGCAATTAGAACAACAACGTTGTGTCAATTGTAGGTGTGCCTGAAACAAAATGGCTGTTCTGTACCATGGCAGTCCATAATGAAATAACTTGTGGGAAGTTGCTCCAACGTCATAATAAAATGCAGATAATATGAAACTGATGGAACAATTTCATAGACTGTTATGTCAATAAATCACAAAGCGATTTATTGTTTTATATTCTTTTAAGTTTTTATAATTTGTTTATATTTTTATTCCAGTGTGTGCAATAAAGAGTACTTATCTTTGGTAATCAAAATGAGGTATAGATAGTTAGCTAATCTTAATTAGATTTTGATAGTTAGGTAATATAATTTATGTATAGATAGTAAGGTTATCTAAATTAGGTATAGATAATTAAATTTTCTTTATAAGGTTTCGATAGTGAGGTTATCTAATTTACGTATAGATAGTTCGGTTATTTATTGTAAGTATAGATAGTTAGCTAATTATAATAAGGTTTATAAGGTTACTAGGTAATCTAGTCTATATATAATATATATATAGTAAGGTACTGTAAATAAGGTATAGATAGTCAGCTAATCTTAATTAGGTTTAGATAGTGAGGTAATCTAATTTATGTATAGATAGTTAGGTTATTTAAATTAGATATAGATAGTAAGCTAATCTTAAGTAGGATTAGTTAGTTGGTAATCTAATTTATGTACAGATAGTTAGGTAATCTAACTCAAGTTAAGTTAGTCCCAAAATAATCGCCTTCGTGGCATAATGGTTAGTCCATTCGCTTCACATCACGTGGTCGCAGGTACGATTTCCGGCGGAGTCATGGACTCGGTTTGGTTGTTGAATGGGCATTTTCTAAGCCCGCCTGGCTATGTACCACCATATTATGTGTTTTATTTCCTGTTTTCCGACTTAAAGATAAGATAATCAGTTCCTCATAGTGTTGAGGAATCTTGGTAAGCCCACTTCCATCTTCGGCATTATCATCACTTACTATCTGTGGATAAATAATTTGATGTAGATTAACATCTCATTTGACTGTTTGTTCCTATCTGTAAAAGTTTTTCTGTATATAGTAAAAATCACGACGAGGGAACTTCGGGTGGGGGGAAGGGGTAGTGTGAGAGGTAACAATGTTTCTCATATTGAAGGGGAAAAGGATTGTCCTAACCTCCATACTATGATGACACTCTTCAACGGACTTCAAAAAAGGAGGAGGTTCTACGTTCGATAGTATAAAAATATTTTAATATGTGCACCGATTTCTCCGTCAACTGTGGATCGATTTCATTTTGTTTTTATTCGAAAAAACATCTTCCTGAGGTGGTCCCATATAAATTTTATCAATATTGGTTGCATAATTGTACTGGGTTAATTTTTTTACGTATTTAGCGTGTTATACCTACATCAAGCGTGCTGTGCTTGGAGTTTCCCTTCCTTTCGTAATCCATCAGATATGAAGATTAGTAGGAGAATCAAACTAACCGATATGGCCCACACAATTACTAAACTTAAGTGGCAAATAGACAGGAGCACATATTGCCGTTAACGTGGCGACCGGAACGCGCACAGGAAGACATAACAGAGGAAGACCTCCCACTCAGTTGACCGAAGACCTGGTAAAGATCGCGGGAAGCCGCTGGATGCGGGCAGCGCAGGACCGGTCGGTATGGAAATCCTTAGGTAGGCCTTTGTCCAGCAGTTGATGTCTGTCGGTGATGATGATGAATTTTATTTACACTTGTTTTACCAATAGCTCGTCACACGAAATCATTAATATATTGTTGAAGATTGGAGCGGGCTTACCAAGAATCCACGACGCAATAAGAAATTGGCTAACTTTAAAAAAAATGAAAATCCGTCAGCATGAAAACTTGACCCCTGTGTTTTTGGCTAGTCGGGTAAAAATTTACGGGATTAATACAAATCTAACGACACCTCTAAGCCGTTTAGGCTACAGAGCGTGCCAAAGGAATAAATAACCTTCATTTTTGGCTAGTCGAGTAAAAAAATACCCTTTTTTTCACTCACGGGATCAAGACAAATCTAACGACACCTCGCACTTTAAAATCCATCAAGCCGTTTAAGCTACAGGGCCTACAGAGCGGGCCAAGGAAATAAAAACATACATTCGAAAAACATAGCCCACCTTCTGGCGCAGTCAGGTAAAAACATGATGCGTTTTATAAACCGCCTCTGTGACGTAATGGTTAGTCCATTCGCTTTACACCACGAGGACACGGGTTCGATTCCCGGTGGGGTCAACTTGTAAGACTTGGTTTGGTTGGTGGTAGACATGTGGTAGAGCGTTTTCTAAGCCCGCCTGGCTAGCTATTACTATTCTATCTAAGTCTTGCCACTAAACATCAGTGTTAACAACATTGATGTGTTCCGGCTTAAAGATAAGATAGCCAGTTCTCCATTGCGTTGGGGAATCTTGGTAAGCCCGCTTCCATCTTCGGCATCATTGTCACTTACCATAACCATCATGAAAGTTGATGCCAAGGGCTTACCAATTGTGAAAAAAAACAGCGCATCAAATTATCCGAAAAAATACTTGTATGGTATTTAAACAAGAAAACTAAATAAAAAAAAAACCTCCAAGTGCGAATCGAACTCGTGCACGAAGGGTTCGGACCATAATCTATAAAAATTACGTTTATTGTATGGGGGCCCCCTTAAATTTTAACTTTATTTTAATTTAATTACCTATTTATTTTTAAAGTGAATGTTACAACTCAAAGCGTCTACCTGTTGCCGTTATCAATATCGAGCAAAAACGGGCAAAAAAATCACATTTGTTGTATGGGAGCCCTCCTTAAATATTTGTTTTATTTTAATTTAATTATTTATATTTAAAGTGAATATGTAACTAAATATTATGTGAATATTTCAAGCGTCTACCTGTTGCCGTTATCAATATCGAGCAAAAACGAGCAAAGAAATCACGTTTTTTTATATGGAGACCCCCTTTTTTCTTTTTTTCTAATTTTTAGTATTTGTTGTTATAGCGGCAACAGAAATGCATCATCTGTGAAAAATTCAACTGTCTAGCTATCACGGTTCATGAAATACAGCCTGGTAACAGACGGACAGACGGACAGCGAAGTCTCAGTAATAGGGTCCCGTTTTTCAGCAAAGTCGTAGAACAAAAGTTGTTCAGTATGACGAGTAGAACCCCCAGCTAACGGGACCTACACCAATTTTGTTACATCAATATATATCTAATATATAAAAATGAATCGCAAAATGTGTTGGTAAGCGCATAACTCGAGAACGGCTGGACCGATTTCGCTAATTTTCTTTTTGTCGAGTTCGTTATTGTCAGGAGAAGGTTTTTATGTAGGGTAGTGTAGTGTAGTGTAGGGTAGTGTAGTGTAGTGTAGGGTAGTGTAGTGTAGGGTAGGGTAGTGTAGGGTAGGGTAGGGTAGTGTAGTGTAGGGTAGTGTAGTGTAGTGTAGGGTAGTGTAGGGTAGTGTAGGGTAGTGTAGGGTAGTGTAGGGTAGTGTAGGGTAGTGTAGGGTAGTGTAGTGTAGTGTATGTAGGGTAGGGTAGTGTAGGGTAGGGTAGTGTAGGGTAGGGTAGTGTAGTGTAGGGTAGAGTAGTGTAGGGTAGGGTAGTGTAGTGTAGGGTAGAGTAGTGTAGGGAAGGGTAGTGTAGTGTAGTGTAGGGTAGGGTAGTGTAGTGTAGTGTAGTGTAGGGTAGGGTAGGGTAGGGCAGTGTAATGTAATGTAAGGCGGTACGTAGTTCGCCGGGACAGCTAGTAACATAAAAATGAATCCCTATTTCCCTTGGTCACAGCATCACAACGTGAACGGCTGGACCGATTTCGCTAATTCTTTTTTGTCGAGTTCGTTATTGTCAGAAGGTTCTTATGTAGGTTAGTGTAGCGTAGTGTAGGGTAGGGTAGGGTAGTGTAGTGTAGTGTAGGGTAGGGTAGGGTATGGTAGTGTAGTGTAGTATAAGGTGGTGCGAAGTTCGCCGGGACAACTAGTCCTGTATAATAATCAACTATTATTTAGATTGTATGAACACTTTTGATTGTAGGTTCTTGGTAGACCATTATATCACTCATTTTAGTATACTGTAGATAGTATACTAAATCTACAAAAAATAAATAATTAATGTTTACAAGTTAACTAAACCGGTTTCAAACCGGTTTAGTGTGAATAACATAATATAATGATCTTCCAAGAACCTAAAATAATTTTTTCCATATCGATACTGCGGTCATCTCTAAAGCACACCCGGGACACTTTATACAACGGTTACTTTATACAACTTAATATATGATTTTCATTTTTTTTTTACTTGAATGCCATAATTTATATTTGCTTTTTTTTCTTAAATTTTTGTACGTCGTTCTAATGACTAAATGTGCTGAACCTCACTATGTTTTGTAAGATTTATTGTATTTACCACATTTACAGCAATAAATATCTTTATCTTTATCTTTCGACAACCAACTTGTAACCAATCTGTATTAATCTGGGTGACGCGGGGGTGAGGTCGCAATCTAGAGAGCGGCAGAGTGTCCATACTGTATGTTAGTACTTTTGTATAAAGTTTTTTTTGTTGTAACACAAAACAGATTTAAATCGCATGTTTCCTCTATACATCTGCACCTTGGATTTGTTTTCTTGGCAACTAGGAAAATGCTAGTATTTTCTTAACGGACGCTGTTTTCCGCTTCTGAGGAAAACAGAAAGCTAAAAACGCTCTTAGAATATCAGCAATTCTTTTGCCAAGTTCGTAAATAAGTATATCTTTTTTTTAAAATTTAGTATTGTAGGTACAGAGGTTAGCACATCAAGCTAGACGCTTTTAGTGCGATTCTCATCCTTATGCATACGGCATAAGAACGGTACAAAGTCCTAAGTGTCTAGCTTGATGTGCTGGCCTATGTACATTAATTATTCTGTAGTACTATACCAACATTGGATAATTTATAAAAAAACATCGACATAGGAAAAAATAGTTTTGGAAACAAACAATGAGATCAGATATAGATAAAATATATAGAACTAGCTATTGCCCGCGGCTTCGCCCGCGTGGACATCGTTTTTATGACTGTCGTTGAGGGTGAGTTGTGCGCGAGTCGCAAGCGGCTCGCGAGCGTGACCATTAGTTTTCTCCAGATCCCTATCCCATATCGGGATATTCTGATTAGCAGTCTATGTCATTTCCCATTCCCTCAAGCATCTCTGTGCAAAAAATCACAACAGTCCATTATTCCGTTGCGATGTTAAGGAAATGAACGAAAAAAAGACGATTTTTTCAGTTCCCTCAGAAACTGCGTTGGACTATGGTATTTTCACGGGCTAAAAATTAGCCTGTGTCCTTCTTCGTGATACTGCTGCCTGCATGCCACAATCAAGATTTGTAAAGTGTAATAATACTTTTTCACGCTTTTAAACAAATAAAAAAAAACATATTTTCACATTTATAATATCATAATAAGGATAAACTGAATTTCAATAAAATATTCGCACCGACAGCGGTCATAGCGATGAAGACAAGACAGAAGAGGTTGATAGGGTTGTCATGACAAAATATCACAATTTAGTCAGTTTAAAATCATACAATGTTGCTATTTTCTTAATTAAATTACAGGTGCTTTATTTAATGTTTATATTGATTAAAACACAGTTTCTTCATATTAATTTTAAGAAAATAAAATGCTTCACCTTTAAGTGCCTCAATATCCAGCTACTTACTCCTAGCGGCACGAACATTTTTCTTAAATCAAAGAGCTGTTTAAGTATGTACAATTCTTTGAAATTAGATATAGTTTCTTAATTTATCTTCTGAAACCACTTGATGAACCATTATAGGATCACTTTCTCCGTTTGTCTGTCTGTCTGTCTAGATCCTATTTCTTAGGAAATTGTGGAGGTATCTAGTCAAAATTAACATTAAATAGGTACCTAGGTCTACTAATGGTTTCTTGGAGCTATGAAATATCAAGCTTTAGGTCTACTTACGGTCCCTCGGAGCTATGATATAATATCAAGCTTTAGGTCTACTTACGTCCCTTGGAGCTATGAAATATCAAGTTTTACGTCTACTTATGGTCCCTAAGAGCTATCAAATATCAAGTTTTATCTCTACTTACGGTCCCTTGGAGCTATGAAATATCATGTTTTAGGTCTACTTACGGTTCCTTAAAGCTATGAAATATCAAGCATTAGGTCTACTTATGGTCCCTTGGAGCTATGAAATATCGAGTTTTAGGTCTATTTATGGTCCCTTAGAGCTATGAAATATCAAGTTTTATGTCTACTTACGGTCCCTTGGAGCTATGAAATATCATGTTTTAGGTCTACTTACGGTTCCTTGAAGCTATGAAATATCAAGTTTTAGGTCTACTTATGGTCCCTTAGAGCTATGAAATATTAAGTTTTATGTCTACTTACTATCCCTTGGAGCTATGAAATATCATGTTTTAGGTCTACTTACGGTTCCTTAAAGCTATGAAATATCAAGCTTTAGGTCTACTTATGGTCCCTTGGAGCTATACAATATCAAGCTTTAGGTCTACTTACTATCCCTTGGAGCTATGAAATATCAAACTTCTCAGTCAATGCAATTAAATATGTTGGTCATTTATTTTGACACTCGCAAGTAAATAAAAATCTTGATAAAGTATACTTACATTATGTTGACCTAGAATTATGAAATTTGGCAAGAAGAAAGGTCTCACAACGCAATTAAAGCAAAAATATCCAAAAATCATAAATTTGTAGTTTATCACATTAGGTAACTGACGTTCTATAACATAAATTGTATGAAAATCGATTTAGTATAATATTTTGTCAAATAAAAATACCGGTAAAATTGTAGTTTAGCGTTATTGATTATTCAACAGTAGGTATTATGAAACACAAAATCGTTATTATGAATAATCTGCGAAAAGTAGGAAATGAGAAGCTCCGTAAGTCAGTCATCATTGGCAACATGGTCGCTTAATATGGGCCTCATAAGAAGGCTCAAGGTCACCCAAAGGGCAATGGAGCGTGCTATGCTCGGAGTTTCTCTGCGTGATCGAATCAGAAACGAGGAGAAAAGTAACCGACATAGCTCACAGAATCGTTAAACGGAAGTCACTGTGGGCAAGGCATATAGGTCGTAGAACAGATGGCCGTTGGGGCAATAAAGTTCTCGAGTGGAGACCGCGCACCGGAAAACGTAGCATAGGCAGGCCTCCCACGCGGTGGACTGACGACCTGGTGAAGATCGCGGGACGCCGAAGGATGCGGGCAGCGCACGACCGATCGTCGTGGAAATCCTTGGGGAGGCCTTTGTCTAGTAGTGGACGTTTTTCAGCTGATATGATGATGATTTCCAATTATGCATTCATTTCTTTTTTTTAGTTTGCACGCATGCATGAAGACGAGTACATAATTAAATTGTTTCCTGCAGCGTAAAAAGACACTCAAACCACAGATGAGAGACTAGTTACTAAGTAACAGATTCAACCCTCAGCGGATATCACAACATATCACCTAACATGAATTTGTGTTCCGTACTTCCAACATTGTACGTCCATAACAGACTACGTCATTCATATCTTTGTAAAGATAACACCTTCCAAGAATCATATTTGAGTTTTCATCGTACTGTATCGTTTAATTTTCTTCAAGACGAGAGTGAATAGGCATCATTTTAGTTTGCGTGTACCATCCTCGACTACATCGTCATTTCCATCAGGTGAGATGAAGTCAAACGCACCATTTTTACTTTCGAGCGACGAAGGAGGTATTGTCATGGCAAATACGTTGTTTAAGTAGGCCATGTGAAGTTACTATACGTACAGAGTTTCATCGCTATGCTCGAAGTTTCTTAGGAGAACTAAAATACGAGGATATCCGTAGGAGAACCAAAGTAACCGACATAGCTCTCAGAATTGCTAAACTTAAGTAGTAGTGGGCGGGGCACATAGCTCTTAGAACACATGGCCGTTAGTTCTCGAGTGGCGACCGCGCACCGGAAAACGTAGCGTAAGAAGGCCTCCCACTCGGTAGACCGATGATCTGGTGAAGATCGCGGGAGGCCGCTGGATGCGTGCAGCGCAGAACCGGTCGTCGTGGAAATCCTTGGGGTAGGCGTCTTACAGTGGATCTCCTTCGGCTGATATGATGATTAATAAAATTATTTATATTAATTACATGAATTTTACGCTATTGAATCCTTACTTGTATGTATTTTTAATAGCTTCTTTATTTGTGTACATGTCTACCATTTCTGGAAGAAATTTCTAATTAGAAATAAGTAATACCTATTGTATAATTTTATTTTCTGCCTGTTTTGTAATCTTTTTTGTACGCAATAAACTGTTAAATAAATAAATAAATGATTTTTAATTTTAGATAGGCTTAACCCGGCGCCAATTACGTGTAAAAAATAACGCGGACGATGACGCTGGGTCAATATGACCCGAATGTTTGTTTTCTTAAATATCTGGTTATCTGAGGTAGATAGGTTATATGCGTCCTAAAAGTGAAGCAAAAAAAAAGATGCCAATTGGCATCTCTTTTCATAGTAGCATTCGGTAGGTACCTATTATAATGTGTGTGTAAATGGATTCGATTTTCAAATGTGGTTTGTTAGTGCATAACCCATCTACTGGTTATCTGCTGAATTTTAACAAATTTAATACAAAGTAAGAACTATTATGTGACCACGAAGTCAGTGTAGTACCAAGATGTTTAAGTTAATTTAGATATTAAACTATAATTTGGTTTCAATGCAATAACCTTAAAAGGCCATATAAAAATAATTTCTCTTTTGAAAATAAAAATGTATGGAGCTGTAGCCGTTTAATTCAAGAAAAGGGATTTTACCATTCTTCACTGGCGCTTGCTCACTACACTATGGTACGAATCATTGAGGTCTTATCTCCATCTACTGAGAAAACCAATAACGATTAGAATATGTATTTTGAAGTTATACTTCTTTAGGCGCGTTATGAAAAAAATATGAGAGTGAAATTTTAAGATGCGCGCGCATCACGTTGAAGTTGGCGCGTTATGAAACGCCTTTCGATTGGTTGCAACATGGCTTTCCAGTTCGTGTTTTGTGTATTCTGGGTGTTATATTTGATTTTCTAGCTATTTATGAATCAGTTTTCAGATATTTTTTGATAAATATAATACTGGCATACTTAAATATTCCTTTCAAATCTCAAAATGGAGACACATTTTGTGCGAGCTGATAACAGCAGAGCAACAATGGGCAGAACAAGAGCAGTTTGTGGTATGATATGCGATATGTTTATTTAAATTTAAACTGAACTTTATTTACTGTGTTGATTATCCTTTTCAAGTCCTTTTATTATTTTATTGTAATTAATTATTTGCATATACTCACCGATTGCTTTAACGGTGAATGACAACATCGTGAGGAAACCTGCGCACACCGCGAGGAAACTCTAAGGTTGTGTGTGAAGTCGACCAACCCGCACTGGGCCCGCGTGGTCGACTAAAGCCCGATCGCCCTAATTCAGGGTAGGCTCGAGCTCCTCGGTCCCCACGTATATGAGCTGATATGATGATGATGATGTAATTAAAATCTATTTTTAATGATGATAAAGAAGTATAACTTCTCACGCGCGTACATAAGTACACGCACCCATTTTTTCGAAATTTCCCCAATTGAAAATCGCTCGGGTCAATATGACCCAGCGTCATTGGCGCCGGGTTAATCTTTGCTATCCATACGTTTCGTACATCACCGCTACTGGTGCTGATATAGGTAGGTAGGTACCTAACACTCGCCTGTATACAGTATGTACCAGTAAATTTGGGTGCTCGCCAAATGCAATGCTCATCCATTATGTTGACTCGGCAGTGCCATGCAGTGCACTGCACTCAGTGCGTCTCCTTTTCCCGTGACGTCACGAGATGAATCGTTCAACGGACTTATCATCATCATCATCATCAGCTGAAAGAGGTCCACTGCTGAACATATTATCTTACCCGAGGATTTCGACATCGGTGGTTTCTGCGTTGTATGTATTCCAGCAACCTTCACCAGGTCAAAGTATATATATTAGTACTAACATATAGTATATTGGACACTTCCTGCCGCTCTCGAGATTGCGCTCTCACCCCCTTGTCACCCAGATTGATACAGATTGGTTACAGTTTGGTTGTCGAACGTATAGGATTTCTCCGCTATTTTTTTGTTCCGTCATTCCTTTTTTGAAATGTCATTTCTGGCCCATTGTATGAAGTGTCCAGGGTGTGACCAGGTCGTCGGTTCGGTGCGGTGCGCCACACGTGCAAACTTCACTGCCCAAACGACCGTCCGTTCAACGAGCTATGAGCCCTGCTAACTGACATTTCAGTGTGGGATTCTGGGAGCCTTGTCGGTTACTTTGTTTCTGCTACGGATCTCCTCATTACAAGCTTTTATTTAGTTTCACCTGTCCCGGTGTCTGTAATGAAATCTTGCAAGTTATATCTGACCCACTTCCCGGTTTCTGATTGAGCTGAAATTTTACATTTTTACATCAATGAAAAATTGAAAAAACCGTTAGACTATATTCTAAGGGGATCTATCTCGCTAGATTGAGAACTGTCGAAAGATTGTGAACCGTAACATACTGCTTATAATTGCTTCAATAGTGTCATTGTAATCTCAGTAGTGACATTACAATAACACTAAACGAAGTGAATAACATTAAATGAGCTAGCGAAGCGAGCGATGTTAGGTTCAGTCAGGTTTGATTGATTTAACAGTTACCGTCATATTATAATCTAACTGAATTTAGTGTAGTGAGATTGTAATATCGCGGTTGTGACAATATCCCGGCGACATATACATCATACATATATCGCGTGACAATAAAATATTAAAATCTTGTACTTAAAAGAAAATTTCGAAATTTATTTCTACTTCAATCACGATAACTTCGAACATAGTATATTCCACCAACCTTTGGGTAATCGATATCGAGCCTTTTTATGAAACGCATAATGAGGAACTATAAAAATTAATCAGTTCCGTATGGCATCACACACTGGTTAAAGACCTTAGCCGGTTTTTGATGGCCGACGTATTAGATAATTCATAGGAATTCATAGGACAGCGACCACGAGTGAATACTCTCTATTAGCTGCAGTTATGGGTTTTGTGAACTGTACTTAATATCTTGTGTATCTTCACTTCATCTATCGTTCAGCAAGGTCTACTCTTCCCCTAACTCGCTTACCTTCCTTCTGACCGAGAATGAAAACATCATAACAGCCTTCCTTACCGAGGGGCTAGAGCCTATCCTGAATTAGGGAGATCGGGCCTTAGTCGACCACGCTGGCACAGTGCGGGTTTGCTGGACTTCACACACAACCTTCCAGTTTCTTTGCAGGCTTATAAAGGTTTCCTCACGATGTTTTCCTTAACCGTAAGAGCGTCGGATAAACGTACATATGAAATTTCGAAAACTCATTGGTACGTGGCAGGGCTCAAACCACGACCTTTTTTTTTACATAATAAAAATTTGAGTGCAACTCACCTGATGGTAAGTGATGAGGAAGGTACACGCAAATTCAAATAATGCCTATTCATTCTTGCCTTGAAGATACCCAAATTATAGAAATCGGGAAACACTGACGCAGGTAGGGAGTTCCACTCCTGTGCTGTACGCATAATAAATGAAGAAGCGTAACGATTCGTGCAAAAAGGTGGAACATCAACAACAAAGGGGTGCAACCCCTCCCTGCGTCTTTTTGACCGACGGTGGAATGGAGCAAGCAGGCAGCGGCCACCGACGCTATACCAAGAATGAAATGCTTCTCCACAATATGCTTCGGAGACGTCCTGTCTTCCTCACGTTTGTCCAACCAAAGGTATGTCCAAAGATAAAAAGTGCCTTTTGTTAGCACATAGTTACTTACAAATCATTACAAAGTAATGGAGACACACACATCCTACGAGTATATATAGTGTAAACTAAACTCCCAGTTTCTTTGCAGGCTTATACAGGTTTCCTCAAGATCTTTTCTTTCACCGTTAGAGCGACGGATGAAAGTACATATGAAATTTTGAAAACACATTGGTACGTGGCAGGATTCGAACTAAGACCTCCCGAACAGGAGGCAGCGGCCGACGCTCTACCGAAAATAAAATACTTCTCCACAATATGCTTAGGAGACCTCCTGTCAACCTCGCGTATGTCCAAAGATGAAAATCGGTTGCAGATCGTTACTCACAAATCCCTACAGAGTAATGGAGACACACACACATTCTATATACAGTGTAAACTAAACATAGCTCCTGGGAGTGCTCTGTGATTGAAGCATGTAACATGTCCGGCGTGAGGTCCATTTCCCAAAATGCATGGATTTAGGTTATCCTATAGTGTAGATGTCTGCCAAATGGATATAATATTAGTAATAGCAATAATTTGTAGGATTTTTTTTTGATAATTAAATATTGAGCGTCGGTGGCGTAATGGCTAGGACCGCCGCCTCCTGTCCGGGAGCTCGAGGTTCGAACCTGCCACGTACCAATGTGATTTCGAATTTAGATTTTATATGTACGTTTATCCGACGCTCTTACGGTGAAGGAAAACATCGTGAGGAAACCTGCACACGTCTGCGAAGAAACTCGCAGGTTGTGTGTGAAGTCGACCAACCCGCACTGGGCCCGCGTGGTCGACTAAAGCCCGATCGCCCTAATTCAGGGTAGGCTCGAGCCCCTCGGTGGGGACGTATATGAGCTGATATGAATAAAAAAAAATTGTTACCATTTTCTTTTATCCATAATTGGTAAGCTCTTGGCATTATCTCACCTGATGGTAAGTGACGATGATGGCGAAGATGGAAGCAGGCTTACCAAGATTCCCCAACGCAATGGGGAACTGACTATTTTACAAGCTTTTATTTAACTTGCAATGTATGTATGTTTGTTCGGGTGAAATCTTGCTAGTTAAATTTGAACCATTTTTCGGTTTCCGTTTGAGCTGAAAATTTGCATGCATATGTATATCGCGTGACAATGCAATATTAAAAGCTTGAACCAAAAAAAATTAAGGTTTTTCGAAAATTATTATCTTTAAGCCAGAACACATCAGTGCTGCCAACATTGATGTTTGGCGGCAAGACTTAGACATGATGGTGGTAGCTAGCTAGGCGGGCTTTCGTCATACCAATGATTTGTACCTTCTAACAATAAAACAGGCCAAGTGCGAGACGGACTCGTGCACCGAGGTCCCGTGCCACCCCTCACCTCCACACGAGTACAACAATGATTCCTTAACAATTCAAACAAAAGATATCAACGAGAGCGACATAAATTTTTGTATGGTTAGGTAAACAAAAAAATCGCCCAAATGTGAGTCGTACTCACATTAAGGAGGTGTGAGTACGACTCACACTTGGCCGGTTTTTTTAAAACTTTAGGATCAGTAGTTTTTAATAACTTACACCGAATTTCACGTTTTCATATATTACCATATTTACGCTTTCGTAAGAATGGTAATATTATATAAAAACTTGAAATTCGGTGTAAGTTATTAAATAAAAAAAGGATTTAAAAAACAGGTTTGCAGTTTACAATTTATGTTTATTTTTAATTTGTTTTTAATGAATCCATACAATAACACGTATTCTGAGGAAATTTTAGCGGGCCATCTTTTAGGGTTTACGGTTCAAAAGATGCACCCCTTTAAAGGTCCAACAGACAGATGGACAGACACACGAGTTGTGTAGGATAAGTAATAGGTCCTTTTGATAGGGAACCCAAAATAAGAAGAACTCTGAGAAGTGCTTAAAATTTATCAAAGCGTTTTTGAGCACGCGTTTGAGGTATTGATTGGAAGAGTTGTCTCTGTTTTTTTCTTTACGTGTAAAGAGTAAAGAAATTAAGCACACTTTTTCAATGGTTTTTCGTTTCAATCAAAAACTACAGTGAAAGTATAAAAAATAATAACGTTACTTACATTGTATTGTCATAACAAATATTGTTGTATATATTTTTTTAACTTATACTTCAAAATATTTGTCATAACTAAAGTTGAAAGTAACGGTGTAGACCTATCTTTGGCTTTTTTTTTTCTATCGAGCCAAAACGGCTCAATAGATTTTGACTTTAAGGAACATCATCAACAATAAGGCTATTTTTTTTTCAACCACCCAAGGTTCTATCGTTTAGGAGTAATTGAAGTCAAACACAACGACTTGAATAACTAAAAAAATAACTAATTTTTGTCTGTGGTATCGTCCGCGTGGACATCGAATTTATGACTGTCTTTGACAGTGGGTGGTGGCAGAGCCGCAAGCGGCTCGCAAGCATAGAAAGAAATAAATTTTCTCCATGCCCTCGGGAACTATGTCGCGCTATAAAGATTCTGTTACGATGTATGGCGGTCATCCACCTACGTTTTTTCCAGCGTCTTTTAATCACTGTCCTTTCATGGATCACCAAGTAGTTGTAATATGCTGCAGCGAATGCTAGAGCAGCGGCAGATATTCTTGTGACGTCCATCTCGTACGAGTGTCTATTTTCAACTGAGCCAACCGGGAATGTAGCGAGCCGCTCTCGTGTGCTCTCGCCAATGATTGTTCTGCCTCGTGTGCTCTCGCCAATGATTGTTCTGCCTCTCGGCAAACTCCGGAAATGTGGAGCCCGCTATAATATAGTACGGGCGCAGTATGTTTGAGAGCTCCGCTAGAGACAAATGCTCTTTCGAGGCGTCGCGTTGCGAGCGGCTCCCGTCGCGCCCGGTGCCACTTAAGGCTCTGCGCCCGTGTTCGCTGCACACCCTGCACCAGAAGTAAAGGTCTTTACCAGTCAGAAAGTAAAAGTAATCTGCGTCCAGTATTAAAAATTACGCCAAATAGGTATTAGGATTAGCGTCGGTGGCTCAACCGGTAACGACTCGGTTCTTCTAACCAGAGGTACCGGGTTCAAATCTGGACGGCCAATGTACCAATGAGTTTTTCAATAACTTACGTACATACATATACTTACCGATTGCTTTAATGGTGAAGGAAAACATCGTGAGGAAACCTGCACACGCCTGCGAAGAAACTCGCAGGTTGTGTGTGAAGTCGACCAACCCGCACTGGGCCCGCGTGGTCGACTAAGGCCTGATCGCCCTAATTCAGGGTAGGCTCAAGCCCCTCGGTGGGGACGTATATGAGCTGACATGATGATGAGGTATTAGGAGTCCAGTACACTAAAGCCAGGTCACAATCACAAAGTAGAATAATCAAAAGTTAAAATTACACGCCAAATCACTACGATCAAACAATCTCGCAGGGCTCGCCCTACGGCCTCGCATTAGACGGTATGGCCATGAAGCCTCAGTCATTGTAACTGAAAAAAAAAACGTAAAATGACAAATGCTCTTAGGAACCGTGATCTCAAATTTTGACATAAGAAAAATTGCGTTATAAAATATTAAAAAATCTTAATAGGTTCGGAGATATTTTTTTTTATATAATTTCTTTTTTGTTATTTTGATTGTATATCACTATACAAACCAAAATTTGTATGGAGACCATAGATTTTAAGTTGCTAGAAGTTTTTGAAATTAACGTTTTAGTTTTCTTTAATAGTTATGTGGATACAAAACTAAAAAAACATGTCAATTCGAGTGTCATACAGCAAAATAAAAGATTAATTATCAAAATTGGTTAAGACTAACAATGTTTAGTGCAATCTTCCATGAAAATAAATATTTCTTTACCAAAAATTGTGCCCAAACGTATTTATAACTGAAATGAGGCAAAAACAGATTTATTTACTACTAGGAATGTTGAAAGATTGATAGCCATAGATGACTAAGATTGTATAAGTACACAATAAGTTGTTTTAATATAATTATCATGTCCGTGCTATAAAATTTTTTGGTTTACAAATTCAAGGATATCAAGAAATCCGTGGAATGATTGAGCTGGCATTCACGATCTAAACAAGTAAACCAAGATAAGACAAGCAAAATAATGGCCAATTGATCAGGAATGAATAGATTTTACCGACCAACTAGTGTCTTCGCATGAGCTCTGTTTGAAAAAAAAAGTTTACAATAAACTTAAAACCGACTTCAAAATGAAATTCACTCAAAAGTGTGAAATAATATTATACACACAACATTAACCAACAATAACGAAATCAAAGGTGGGTACGAATTAAATTAGAGGCTTAAATTTTTTTTTGAGCAAAACATTGAATCTAAACCATTTAATACGTAAGTAACTGTGTGCTGGTACCGACGTCAAAAAAATTTTAAGCCCCTAATTTATTGATTTAATGATTTCATTATTGTTGGTTAATGTTGTGTATTTCAGTATAATAATATTATTATTTCACATTTTTGAGTGAATTTCATTTTGAAGTCGGTTTTAAGTTTTTTTAAACTTTTTTTTTTATTTTCTTTATTTTTAGTGGTAATGCTATTTATCTAGCAACGTTAAATCCATTCACCTATACTCACCAATAGGAATTATCAAATCATAATACATGTGTTTGATTAACAGATATACAGAGTCCTGTGGCTTCCATCATCATCTCAGCAGCATGAAAGTTAAGAAGTTAAATCGTCCATCATCAGCTCATCTGAATAACCTGAAGGAATACAACTATCGGTCTATGCATACCTACGTATATATCTATGTATAACATTCAAAAGAATTTTCCTGCAACTCCTAACCGTTAAGGAGTTGTACCTTCCTACATCAGCTTATCAACATGAGAATATGACTTACAGACGCAAGTACATTAATAGCTTTAGAAAACATATGAATCACGTAATTATTGCCTTTAAAATTCAAATTTTTCATTATTTTTGAAGGGTTGCCCTCGATTTCCCTGGGATCCCATCATCAGATCCTGACTTCGTGACAATAGGACCCCCTCGGGAGTATACTCTTTCGAATGAAAAAAGAATTTTGAAAATCGGTCCACAATTGACGGAAAAATCGATGAACATACTTAAAAAAAATATATACAGTCGAACTTAGTACCTCCTCCTTTTTGAAGTCGGTAAAAATGGATCTGGTTAACTGAACTATTTTAACATTAACATTAAACAAAAATTTTATTTTCACACCACCTGCTCGACAATGCCAAATAACCTATCATGCAACCTTACGTAAAGCAAGTCATTAAAGCCCTTGGCTTTAACCAGGGTGTAATGTTGGACTGAATCTCATTAAAACCCGCTGGGTTGTAAAATTTTCAGTTTTCATAGTTCTTATTGCAATAGCTTTAAAGTCTAATTTCGTAATAATAGATCAACTAATACTCGACGACCGGGGCCGGCGCCGCGTCGAACCTATTTGAAAATCGAATCTAATTTGAAAATTGCACTTCTTCTAAAATCGAGCTGGCCACGGCAAGCTGAATGGAGAACATTTGAAATTAAACAAAAGCCGCGAGTATTGTAAGACGCTGCAATAATATACGTAATATCTGCAATATTTTATTAAAATAACTTGAGGAATTAAATAAAAACTAAAACCTGACTGCATAAAAACTTAACCCTCTTAATTTTGGACAGTCGGTTAAAAATGTATCCTATGTCACTCACGGGATTAAGACGAATCTAACGACACCTTGCACGCCAATATTCATCAAGCCGTTCAGGCTACAGGGCGTGCCAAAGAAATAAATAGGTAACCTCTATTATAACTAGTCGGGTAAAAATGTATCCTATGTCATTCACGAGATCAAGACAAATCTAACGACACCTCGTACTCCAAAACCCATCAGGCCGTTTAGGCTACAAGTCGTGCCAAAGAAATAAATAAGCTCCATTTTAGCTAGTTGGGTAAAAATGTATCCTATGTCACTCACGGGATCAAGACAAATCTAAAGACACCTCGTACTCCAAAACCCATCAAGCCGTTTAGGCTACAAGTCGTGCCAAAGAAATAAATAAGCTCCATTTTAGCTAGTTGGGTAAAAATGTATCCTATGTCACTCACGGGATCGAGACAAATCTAAAGACACCTCGTACTCCAAAACCCATCAAGCCGTTTAGGCTACAAGTCGTGCCAAAGAAATAAATAGGTAACCTCTATTATAACTAGTCGGGTAAAAATGTATCCTATGTCATTCACGAGATCAAGACAAATCTAAAGACACCTCGTACTCCAAAACCCATCAAGCCGTTTAGGCTACAAGTCGTGCCAAAGAAATAAATAACCTCCATTTTAGCTAGTTGGGTAAAAATGTATCCTATGTCACTCACGGGATCAAGACAAATCTAACGACACCTCGTACTCCAAAACCCATCAAGCCGTTTAGGCTACAAGTCGTGCCAAAGAAATAAATAACATCTATTTTAGCTAGTTGGGTAAAAATGTATCCTATGTCACTCACGGGATCAAGACAAATCTAAAGACACCTCGTACTCCAAAACCCATCAAGCCGTTTAGGCTACAAGTCGTGCCAAAGAAATAAATAGGTAACCTCTATTATAACTAGTCGGGTAAAAATGTATCCTATGTCATTCACGAGATCAAGACAAATCTAAAGACACCTCGTACTCCAAAACCCATCAAGCCGTTTAGGCTACAAGTCGTGCCAAAGAAATAAATAACCTCCATTTTAGCTAGTTGGGTAAAAATGTATCCTATGTCACTCACGGGATCAAGACAAATCTAACGACACCTCGTACTCCAAAACCCATCAAGCCGTTTAGGCTACAAGTCGTGCCAAAGAAATAAATAACCTCTATTTTAGCTAGTTGGGTAAAAATGTATCCTATGTCACTCACGGGATCAAGACAAATCTAAAGACACCTCGTACTCCAAAACCCATCAAGCCGTTTAGGCTACAAGTCGTGCCAAAGAAATAAATAGGTAACCTCTATTATAACTAGTCGGGTAAAAATGTATCCTATGTCATTCACGAGATCAAGACAAATCTAACGACACCTCGTACTCCAAAACCCATCAAGCCGTTTAGGCTACAAGTCGTGCCAAAGAAATAAATAGGTAACCTCTATTATAACTAGTCGGGTAAAAATGTATCCTATGTCATTCACGAGATCAAGACAAATCTAAAGACACCTCGTACTCCAAAACCCATCAGGCCGTTTAGGCTACAGGGCGTGCCAAAGAAATAAACATACATACAAACATACATACATACACTCGAAAAAAACATAACCCTCCTTCTGGCGCAGTCGGGTAAATATATCAAAATAGAAGAAAAGTTCTGTTAAAATGTCGAGTGACGAAAGTGATTTAACTCCGGAGTCCATTAAATTGGATGCCTTAGGCATTGTTCATAATCTACTCCCAGAGAAGTAAAAGGAAAAATACCAGAAAGCCTACAACGATTTCGACAAATGTAAAACTGCAAAAGGTGCAAAGTCTGTGTCTAGAATCAGTGCTTCTGGTCTATTTCCAGCATTTATCATCCACGAAGAAGTCAAGCAGCCTCTGGATAGCTTTTATCGCGGGCTTTGAGGGGACCGAATCAAGAAACTTCGTAACGAAAATAAAACCTGACACCCAAAAAAAAAAATATATGGCGATGGCAATGGTGATTGATGATGTCGATGGATGATGGCGATTGATGATGGCGATGGATGATGGCGATTGATGATGGCGATTGATGATGGCGATTGACGATGGCGATTGATAATGATGATGATGATGATGAACTTTCTTAGTGTTAATTTATTTCTTAAACATCCCGCGCCCCAAAGACTATATGGTACTGGTAAATACTGCATAAATAAAAAATAAATAAATAATTATAATTGCATAAGTTGATAAAAAATGCTATGCAATAGCTTAACTGCGGCAGTCCCCGAGTGCCACACGTCTTTTTTTATGCTCAGGTCGACAATAAGCATTAAAACCGACATCCATATTAATACATATTACCAAGTTATTGGCATTTTTAAAAAGGAAATCGGATGGTCATCAAGCAAAGAATTCAAAAGCATTTACAACTCACAATGTAGAAACTTTTCTTAATGAAGCTCCCGACCACAGCTTTCTTGCCATAAAAGTGAGTATAAATGAATACCACCTACTTATCAATTGAATTTCACCTACTTATCAATTGAATTTCACCTACTTATCAATTGAATTTCACCTACTTATCAATTGAATTTCTAGTACCTACAATTGCGTCAATTACTATGTATCACACTAATATTATAAATGAAAAAGTTTGTGTGTGAGTGTGTATGTATGTTACCTCTTCCCACTAAAACGGCTGAATGGATTTGGATGAAATTAAGAATGGAGATAGCTTTATACCCTGGCTACTTTTCATTCTTATAAAACAGAAAAGTTCCCGAGGGAATATCTATAACCGAATTCTACGCGAACGAAGTAATAAATAGAAGGCTTATTTTATGCCAAAAACTAAAAAAAATACATTTTAAGACTCTACCCAATTATTTTACAGCAAGATTTTTTATTAATTAACTTATGTACTCACATTCCTATTTTTTGTCAAAGGTGGCCTTGATTTTGTGGAGTGAATGGCGCTTGTCGGGAAAATGAACTCGTTAACATGAAAGTCAATGATATCGAATAGCATTCAGTGTTGTT
This sequence comes from Coleophora flavipennella, assembly GCA_947284805.1. Lineage (NCBI taxonomy): Eukaryota > Metazoa > Arthropoda > Insecta > Lepidoptera > Coleophoridae > Coleophora > Coleophora flavipennella. The sequence continues at coordinate 11,942,015 of OX369290.1, forward strand.
GCTGGTAAACTTGCCTTTTTTTATTCACAATTGGTAAGCCCTCACCTGATGGTAAGTGACGATGACGCCGAAGATGGAAGCGGGCTTACCAAGATTCTCCAACGCAGTGGAGAACTGGCTATCTTATCTTCATGCCGGAAAACATCAATGTTTTTAACACTGATGTTTGGCGGCAAGACTTAGATAAGATGGTGGTAGCTAGCCAGGCGGGCTTAGAAAATGCCCTACCACCAACCAAACCGAGTCTTACAAGTGGACCCCACCGGGAATCGAACCCGCGACCTCCTGGTGTGAAACGAATGGACTAACCACTACGCCACTGAGGCGGTTGATACCAAAACGGAGAACGGTCATTCATAGTTCGTGAAGAGTATGCAAGAATTGTGGAAAAGTACCAAGCTCTACGCCCCTCTAAAATTTCGGATTTTTACAGGGATCTACAAACACTCAAATTTACGCTCACGAGCCACTCGCGGCCCGCACACAGTGCATCCTCGATTATAGTATAAAAATAAATAATAGTCTAAAAAACACTAGAAAAACACGCTTTTATAAATGCACGTAAAAACCAAAAATAAATTATGGATCGTTCAAGTTGTCTCTATTTCTGGGCTGAAGTGTAAACTATGTGCTTTTAATTATAATATTTGATTGTTAAAAGCGTTTGACAGTACCATATTATTGTATTGTCATCAGAACTACATACAGCTGACAATTTTCATGACACTACGATCCTTGGAAGATAGTTAAATTAGTTACCTTAGATGCCATTACATAGTTACATACAAGTTGACCTAATAAACGCGTGTTAAAAATAAACCAGGACGAAGAATTGTTGCTCTAGCAAGTGCCTTGCCACTTCTTTCAGAGGACGACATCCAAATTTATAAAGTACCTGGAATCATTTTGGTTTACGATTCATTCTCCTGCAATAAATAGTGTGTTTGGTGAACGCCACAGAACCATGAATATGTATATTGGAAGCCTTCCACTCAAAAATAAATAAACTTATTAGTAAAAACACCGTCACGTTGATGCGATTCAAGATTATTTATTTGCAACATAAAATAATTAATGTCTCATCTGTTCAGCTCAAAACTTATTCTAGCATTCAAATCTTACAATATTATTATTTAAAATGTTAAATGTCAATTCTATATAAATCATTAAATAATCCATTCACATCATAAAAAATTTGATCTATTAACCAGTTAAACATCTTTAATAGCATTTAGGATACAACTAGAAATTTTTATAGACTTATCAACAATTCTTTTGGTATAGTGTAGTTCTCGGACAGTGATCAAGCACCAATTTACTCTCGTTCCTAGTGCACCTAGGGTGAACATCCTTTGCAGTTTTAAATAGGTATTTATGCCGTTTCACAAACATACAAGTCTCAAATATGTATAGGCTTGGTAGCGTGAGCAATCTAAGTTGTCTAAAAAGTGACTTACAAGAATCCGTAGGATGTGCTCCACAAATAGCACTTACACACTTTTTCTGGGCAACGAATACCCTTCCTATCAATGAGGAATTTCCCCACAAAACCAGTCCGTATCTTAAAGCAGACACTATGTAACCATGATACGCTAAAATGGCTGTTTTGCGGCTTGATATTTTCCGTAGTCTGCCCAACACGTAAACAAATCTATTTATTTTATTACAAACCTTCACAATATGTGCCTCCCAACAAATATATTTATCTAAAACTACCCCCAAGAATGGTATTTGTTCTACATCTTTTATTGACTGATCTAAATATTTTAAGTCTAGATTTATTTGTTTACGTTGTCTTGAATAAAATTGCATAAAGTTCGTTTTGCTTAAGTTTACATGTCATCATCATCATCATCATATCAGCCGAAGGAAGTCCACTGCTGGACATAGGCCTTCCCCACGACGACCGGTTCTGCGCTGCCCGCATCCAGCGGCTTTCCGCGACCTTCACCAGGTCATCGGTCCACCGAGTGGGAGGCCTGCCTACACTACGCTTTCCGGTGCGTGGTCGCCACTCGAGAACTTTACTGCCCCAACGGTCATCTGTTCTACGAGCAATGTGCCCCGTCCACTGCCACTTAAGTTTAGCAATTCTGAGAGCTATGTCGGTTACTTTGGTTCTCCTACGGATCTCCTCGTTTCTGATTCGATCACGCAGAGAAACTCCGAGAATAGCACGCTCCATTGCCCTTTGGGTGACCTTGAGCCTTCTTATGAGGCCCATAGTAAGCGACCATGTCTCAGTTCCGTACGTCATCACTGGCAACACACATTGGTCGAAGACCTTGGTCTTAAGACACTGCGGTATCTGGGACGTAAAGATATTCCCGAACGCTGCCCAGCCGAGTTGGATTCGACGATTGATCTCTGTCTCGAAGTTGGAACTACCTAACTGGACTGTTTGTCCCAGGTATACATATTCGGTAACAACTTCGAGTGTAGAGCCTCCAACCTTCAGAGGAGTAGGTATGACACGGACGTTTAACATAATTTTCGTCTTGTCAATGTTCATTCTAAGACCCACTTGTTGAGAGGCTCTACTGAGGCCATCGAGCATTGTACCTAAGTCGTCCATAGTCTCAGCCATGACCACGATATCGTCAGCGAATCGAAGGTGGGTGATGTACTCGCCGTTGATATTGATGCCGAGTCCACCCCAGTCCAAAAGCTTAAAAACATCTTCCAGGGCGGCGGTGAACAGTTTCGGAGATATAACGTCTCCCTGTCTCACCCCTCAAGTTTACATGTAGATTATTTAAAATTAGCCAATTTGAAATATTATCAAAAGTTTTATTAATGTCCGCTTCATATATATGTAAATCATTGCCTTTACTGCATATTGTAATAGAAACATTATCAGCAAATAGTATGCATTTATGCTCAGTCACATTTGGAAGGTCGTTAGTGTAAGGAAGGAACAGTAGTGGTCCCAGGATACTTCCCTGTGGAACGCCAAAATTGTTACATCTAAAGTTAGACCTATGTTGCAAGGCAGATTTATTTTCGTTCATAATAACTGCTTCATCACATTGTTTTCTGTCAGTTAGGTATGATTTTAACCACAGATAAGAAAAAAATTTTTCCGCTCTTAACCAACCCAATGCTGAACCCCTAATTCCATATCTATACAATTTATTTAAAAGCAAACTATGCATTACGAAGTTGAAAGCTTTTCCAAAAACAACGTCATTACATAATTTTTCATGTCAATATTGTTTATTATGTTATTTACTAAATTAAAAGTTGCCAAAAGTGTTGACTTGCCCGTCTGAAATCTATATTGTTCGTTCTTTCTAATATTATATTTACTACAAAATTCAGACTTGCAGACTTGCAGAAATGCACTTCTCATAAATTTTGGCGATAATTGATATTAGTGCTAACGGTCTGTAATTAAATAAATCCAAAGGATCACCCTTTTTATATATAGGCTTTACAATTGAAATCTTTAACTGCCTTGGGAATATTCCTTTTTCAAACGATAAGTATAGTAACTTAACACTGGTGCAAGTTAATTTTTGCATGCTTTTATGACTATTGTAGATTTGTCCACGGCCGGATCTCAGGTACACCACCTCGCCTGGCGGAGATATCTCCCTTTGTTCTCGTCATGTTGGAACACACCGTTCCTACATTGGTGACCCGACGCTTAACATTGACGCACCTTCAGCAACAACTCCTCAACAGCCCTCCAGTCGGTAAAGCAAGCCAATAGCAGCATAGCAGTCCAATGCGAAGATTACCAGGACCATCGCAGCCGTCATATCGAGCTTCCTGGCCGTGCATTTCACTCCGAAGCCTCACATCAGGTTCGCAGCCGTCGACGCAGCATGATAACTCCACGGACCCATAGCTTCAGTACGGTAGGTCTGCGGCGTCAACGTGCATTTAGGTCGAATGCACAAAGATGTTATTAGGCGGCATTCCCCAGCCTGTGCAAAAGCCAGTCCTTCACCTGCACAACCACTTTCCAGCTCCACGACTCCACGCCCACCTACTTTATTGGATCTGCCTGCTCTTAAAAATAACGTCAGGGGCTGCGCGGTCTAAAACACATTCCCAAGGGTGCAAGGAGTCTTGCTGCGGAAAGACTTGCAGGGATAATAGAACAATCATCATCATCATCATATCAGCCAAAAATCTTCCACTGCTGGACAAAGGCCTCCCCCAAGGATTTCCACGACGACCGGTCCTGCGCTGCCTGCATCCATCGGCTTCCTGCGATCCTCACTAGGTCGTCGGTCCACCGCGTGGGAGGCCTGCCTACGCTACGTTTTGTAAGGGCACAAACAATGCCAAATAGAAAAATGCCTCAGGACTTTGCACACGACGGGGTGGGGCAGTCTTTTTTACCGCGAAGCAATAAAGACCGCGTCTGCCCGTCGATGCCCGCGGTTGCCCTCGCCGCGTACATAAAGCACACTAGGGACAGAAGCGGTCAGTTCAGTACGTTCGTTCTAGTGAAGCGTGGTGGGGACTGAGCTAGCCGCGCCGAGCCGCCCCACACCGCCGTCTTCGTTTCTGCATACAAACTGGTTTGTGTGATCTATGGCGGGCAGCAACGTACATGCCGCGCCACCAGTGCCCGCCGGTCAGCTGCTGCGCGGTCTTTTTGTCCGCCATGTGCGTTGGTAGTATAAGATTCCCTTTGTGCTATCGTTGGCGGCGAAATTGACCGGCCCGTCCCGCCCCGTCGTGTGCAAAGCGCCTAACAGTCCAGATGATTGGTTTCGGTTGTTATCCTTTGCGTTTGTCTCTTTAAGGCGCTTTGCACATGACGGGGCGGGGTTGTCTTTTTGACCACGAAGCAATAAAGACCGCGTCTGCCCGTCGATGCCCGCGGCTCCCCTCGCCGCGTACATAAGCACACGAGGACAGAAGCGGTCAATTCAGTACGTTCGTTGTAGTGAAGCGTGGCGCGGACTGAGCTAGCCGCCCCGCGCCGCCGTCTGCGTTACTTACTGTATACAAACTGGTTTGTGTGATCTATGGCGGGCAGCCACGGTCTTTTTGTCCGCCATGTGCGTTGATAGTATAGGATTCCCTTTGTACTATCGTTGGTGGCGAAATTGCAGAGCGATAATGTGTGCTTGCTGGCATAAGATCTTTACATGTTCCATAGAGCGTGTCAGCGATTTACAGTTGAAACTTATTAAACTACTAGTTGCTGGTTTTATGTTTTGGTTTCAACAATTTTGTGTTTTGATTAAGTTTTTTCTGTTTCCAAAGTCTATAATCGTCTAAATGAAATCGCTTCTGGCCAGACATGGTCGTTCGTGAATAAATCCAGCTTATGGCGTGGTACAAAAACTTTATAATATGTATGTTACATGTAAGTATAATATATATAAAACTGTTATTTATTTCTTAATTACTATTGAATTACTGTTTTATGTTTATTTTTATAATATTTATTTGTTTTGATTTGTATTTTATATATTTATATATGTATTATTTAGTTTTTTTTTTTCTGCAGCCACCCGCATTTAGCCTTTTACCTACCAACTCCTACCGGTTACCTTAAGGTTGCCTGGAAGAAATCGCTAAAAGCGATAAGGCCGCCTTTGCACTGTACATTTTTAAATTAAGTTTCTTTGAATGAAGTTTTTTGGTATGCAATAAAGAATATTTATTATTATTATTCACAAATATAAAATTAGAGCCTCTCTGCTCACTTGGCACGAGGCGAAGTGGCAGGAGCACCTCCAGCGGAAGCACAGTCGGCTGGAGTTCAGTGCGACGGGGAGAGAAAGCGTCGAACTATCCGGGCATTATCGAGGAGGACTGCTTTCTGCATTGCTGCAATTATTGGTCTGCCTCGGAGATCCAGCCGCCTCAGGTGACGTTCAAGGTCGGCTGAAATTAACCCGTTCACGGATAGGACTACGGGGATGATTTCAGTGGATTCCACTCGCCACATATCAGTAACCTCGTGCGCCAGGTCCAGCTACTTGGTCCTTTTATCGGCATCAGCCTGCACGAGGTTTTCATCATATGGGATAGTGATATCAACCAAAAACACCCTTGACTGCGTCCGATCCATCAGCACGATATCAGGCTTATTCGAAGGAATAGTCCTGTCCGTGATGATATTATTATTATTATACGCGTCGTATTCTTTTCGCTGTTTCATTACAACTTTTTCTAAAGTGACACATGTATGTATTCTTTCCTTAATGTAGTCCGCTATGTTAGTAGGCGACGCCCCTTTGTCAACATCTATAATATAATAAAACTGTAACGGGGCCGTGTCTGTACATGAAATATTTTTGGAAAATAATAACTGTGGTGGATATTACTAACGATACAGAGGCCAAAACAACAACTTTTGGAATTTTTGTCTGTCTGTCTGTCTGTCTGTCTGTCTGTCTGTATGTTCGCGCATCACGCAAAAACTACCAGGCCGATTTTGATGAAATTTTGTATGGTGGTTCCTTATAGCCCGGGTTAACATAATATAGGATACTTTTTATCCCAGAAAATTCAAGAGTTCCCGTGGGAAAATTCATTTATATATGAGCCATATATAAAGTATTCATTTATAGAATGGCTCACCACGCAAATGTGGCTTGACCTATTACCATCAAATTTTACACGTTGATACCCTTATCGCGAACTAAAACTGGGACATTGTGAATCCCAAAAAAATTAGGGTTCCTACAGGAATGCAAAAAATTGTATCTTTAGAATGACTCAACGTCACAATATGAAACCTTTACATTGGGATGGGGTGTTTTGACCATCATTGTATAGTCGGGTATTCTTTATCCCGGAAAACTAAAGAGGTCCCGTGGGAAATTATCTATCGATACTTACAATAATAACAATAGAGTACTTTTTTCTATATATTAGCTACACATACCAAACATTATAATCATAGTAGCAGAATGTCAATAGATGGCACTGCAGGGATATTAAAATGCGCTTAAGTTGTATTAAAACATTAAAATATTATTTCATACTTTTGAGTGGATTTCTTTTATGTATTTTTCAGCATACGCTACTCTAAACTCTGGAACTATGGTACGTAGCGATGTGTTTCATAGACGAATAGAGAGGTATATTTTTACAGATTCCAATCGTGTAAAAAAATAAAAACACATAAATCGAGTTTAGCATCTGTTAACAGGAGGCACAGGATATGGGAACTCTTCTGACGGCGACTATTTGCGTGTGGCAGTTGCTCTCCGCCTGCAATATCAATATCTGTGAACCTCATCAATGTATTTGCGGGTCCACGGTGGAGGCAATTGGCCATCACTCACTGAGTTGCTGTCGTGTTTGTGAAGATTCCCACGTCACCAATTTCTTAATGACCTCACTCGGAGGGCACTGGTCTCGGCCAGATGGAATATTCCATCTTTGATGCAGCCGCCGGCCGGGCTTTAGGCGATCTGATGGCAAAAGGCTGGAGGGTTTAAACAGGTGCTATGGCAGAGAGGAACGTGTCTGCTTTGGGAAGCCACTTTTTCTGCCTCACTGTACGGTATTGCTGCTCAATTTTCGGCGAGAAAGAAGCATAATAAGTACACGGTCTTGGACGCAAATTACTGCTTTGTGCCGCTGGTCTGTGAGACAACCGGCTGCTGAACCCTCAGAGGCCTTTGCCTTCACAAAGGAGATTGGCCTTCGCCTTCGAGAGAGGAGATGTGACGTGAGGTCCTACCTGCTGCTAAGGTTGTCTATTGCCATCCAGCGCGGCAACGAGAAGTGCGTCTTGGGCTCCTTAGGAGCTGATACGACTCGAGTATTTGACCCATATTAATATTGTTAGGAAATTTTATTACTAGATTGATACCTATAATGATTTGAATTAGTTTTTTGATAATATAGGTATATATGTTATTTCATCATATCAGTTTATATACGTCTTCACCAAGGGGCTCAACCTGCCCTGAGTTAGGGCGATCTGGCCTTAGACGATCACGCGGGCCCATTGCGGGTTGATTGACTTCACACATAAGCTTCGAATTTCTTCGAAGGCGTGTGCAGGTTTCCTCACGATGTTTTTCTCACCGTAAGAGCGTCGGATAACCGTACATACCAGTATGAAATCGATATTCGTATAGATATTGATAAGTGACAGGATTCGAACCACGGCCTTCCGGACAGGAGGTAGAGGCCCTAACCGTTTTGCCACTGAAGCTCTATATTTTATTTAAGATTTAGAAATCCTTACTTAATATTATAAATGTCAAAATGTGTTTGTTTGTTTGTTACCTATTCACACTTCAACACCTCTATCAATCTTGATGAAATTTGGCTTGCAGGTAGCCTGTATCACTGGGAATGAAATAGTCAACCTTTTATCTGTGGAAATTATCATAGCCCGATGCAGTTCCTGAGGAAACTAAATCAATACTCTTTGTTCGTTTTATATAAAATGGTAACGAAAAAATAGATTGGTGTGATTTATAGCACAGAGATGAGGTGGAAAATGATATAATTTACTAATAAGTATATCCTGACCTAATGATCCTAAAAGCGTCGGTGGCTCAACCGGTAACGACTCGGTCGTCCTAACCATAGGTGCCGGGTTCAAATCCGGACGGCCAATGTACCAATGAGTTTTTCGTAACTTACGTACATATACTCTCCGATTGCTTTAACGGTGAAGGAAAACATCGTGAGGAAACCTGCACAACACACCTGCGAAGAAACTCGAAGGTTGTGTGTGAAGTCGACCAACCCGCACTGGGCCCGCGTGGTCGACTAAGGCCCGATCGCCCTTATTCAGGGTAGGCTCGAGCCCCTCGGTGGGGACGTATATGAGCTGACATGATGATGATATCCTGACATAGTTCCCGAGGGATCTGGGGACATTTGTTTTCTACGCTCGCGCACGTCGGTGGCGTCGCAACGGAGCAACGGATTAAAGTGATCTTATGTATAGAATTTGTTGAGGGTGTGGGAAGTGACAAAGACTGCTAATCTGAATAGCCCGATACAGTTCCTGAGGTACCTGGAGAAAACTCATGTCCACGCTTGCGAGCTGATTGCGGCTCGCGCACCACTCACCCTCAAAAAGAGTCATAAAAGCTATGTCCACGTGGGCGAAGCCGCGGGCAAAAGCTAGTTATTAATAAACAAGGGAAGCTTAATATCTGCGGCTCAAAACTTACAATCCGGCGCCATTGCCGCAATGCCTTTCTTCCCAATAAATCTATTTTAATACCTCTTTCTTTGCATTTCCTTCCATTCATTACTTTGGTCCGGCTGTTTCCATTCTCGCGGCGATCGTACCAACTCCGCAAATGAACGAAAAACGAAAGGTTGTCTGGAAGATATTGTTTTTAACCCCCGACGCAAAAGAGAGGGGTGTTATAAGTTTGACGTGTCTGTCTGTCTGTCTGTCTGTCTGTGTATCTGTGTATCTGTCTGTGGTATCGTAGCTCCCAAACGGATGAACCGATTTCCGTTTAGTTTTTTTTGTGTCATAGATAATTTTATCCCGAGTGTTCTTAGCCATGTTTCATGAAAATCTGTTCAGCCGTTTGAACATCATCAGCTCCTTTCTAGTTGATGAGGGGATCTGACTAACTTCCTTATGTCCGATCGATTCGAAATTTAGTACCGTGTTACTTCAATGATATTGAAAGTATATGGTAAGGTAACCATGACCTGATCAGCCGTTTGAAGATCATCAGCTCCTTTCTAGTTGATGAGGGGATTTGACTAACTTCCTTATATCCGATCGATTCGAAATTTAGTACCGTGTTACTTCAATGATATTGAAAGTATATGGTAAGGTAACCATGACCTGATCAGCCGTTTGAAGATCATCAGCTCCTTTCTAGTTGATGAGGGGATCTGACTAACTTCCTTATATCCGATCGATTCGAAATTTAGTACCGTGTTACTTCAATGATATTGAAAGTATATGGTAAGGTAACCATGACCTGATCAGCCGTTTGAAGATCATCAGCTCCTTTCTAGTTGATGAGGGGATCTGACTAACTTCCTTATGTTCGAACGATTTGATCGTTTCTCTGGAGTCTCATTCAAACGAGACTCAGCAGTGCACTGCGCATTCCGCGCACGTCTCACAGAAGGTTGCTTTGATGTCCGCGAAGCCTTGGACGCCGCATCTTTTTCAAGACGACGTTGCCTGTCTTGGGACCTTTCTTGGCTGCGTGCTCCTAATATTTATACCTACTTTAAAAAGGACAAAATAAAAGTAAAATTTTAAATTTTAAAAACCCACCGACACAAAAAATAAATTCTAAAAATAACAAATAATATTTTATTAAACCTATTATAATTACTATCGTCACATATATTATGTAAGTTCAAATATTTTATTTTCCAAGCGTTGTCGCGTCGGGGGACCGCTAAGTGAGAAAAACAGGTGTAGTCGCAGAACGCAACAAAATAATTTACTCCGAAAAATTCGCAAAATCGACACCACCGTCAACGTCGTCTGCCCTCACGTGTCTGCCCGTTCGGGTCGCCGCACTTGGTGACGCCCACCCCCGCGCCGCATACCGCACACCGAACTCGCGCGCAGAGCGTAGACTATATTATATGAAACTATGAAACTTAAGATCGCTCGTATCGTACCTAAATGTAATTAGCAATGATTAATTATCTGTTGTTGGAAAAATACTTTATAAACTTTAGCGGTCCCCCGACGCGTCGACGCTTGGAAAATAAAATATTTGAACTTACATAATATATGTGACGATAGTAATTATAATAGGTTTAAAATATTAATTTGTTAGTTTTTAGAATTTATTTTTTGTGTCGGTGGGTTTTTAAAATTTTTAATTTTTAGCAATGAGACCGCCTACTGTACACTATATTATAGTATCTCTACGTATTACCTTTACGAAATTGTTTTTGGTGTACTATAAGTGTAAATAAATAAACGAGTAGGCAAACAGCTGTTGCCAGGCGCTGATAATAACTTACCCGAGCCAGTATTCGCTTTGTTGTGTATGGTCAGTACCGGTTCTTTACACGTGTCGTAATACCTTGTGTTTCAATTGACAGTCACCAGAGGCGTATTAAGAATCAGGCGCCCCGGGTACAAAAAAATTCGCCCCTCTAAGTGACAAAAAACCGGCCAAGTGCGAGTCAGAGTTGCGTGGTAAGGGTTCCGTATTACCACACGATAAACGTCACCTTACTATACTAAAATAACTAAAATAATTTTATTAATTTAATTATTTGTCAATGAGACGCTCTTTAAGGAAGCGTGTGTTCGAAGGTGTGATGACTTTCATTTGTTAGTTTGATGTTCGCTGTTCACTGCCGCTGCGCTGCGCCCCACCGCCCCCCGCCCCGCGGCCGATCTCCGCCCGCACCGAGCAACCGCGGCGCCGCCGCCCGGTGCGATCGCGCGCTTAATATAATTCTGAACAAAGAAACCGACTTCGAACCGAAAACTAAGGTTCCCCTAGTTTCTCTGGGATGCCATCATCTGATCCTGACTTCCTTGTCATGGTACCACCTTTGGGATATCTTCTTTCCAACAAAAAAAGAATCATCAAAATCGGTTCATACACAACGAGGTTATCCACGAACACACATAAAAAAATACGGTCAAATTGCGAAACCTCCACCTTTTTTTGAAGTCATTGAAAAATTAAAACACTGAAGTACCTACGTGCTTGTAAAACTCGCGTAAAATATTTTTCCGCTACTCGATACATTGGAACTCTATGTCTATTGAAATTGTTTTTATCAAAGAAAATTTATAAAAAAATTTTGACTACCTAATTTAAATTTTGCTCTAATTTTTTCTACTACGACTGGCGAAAGAGCAATCGAAAAAAGGGGCCCCTCACCACTTGCCGCCAAGCGCCAAGTGCCCCCCCCCCCCCCCCCCCTGGACATAGGGTAAAAACGCCTCTGGCACTCATTATACGAAATGTTTCTATCTATCTACTTATGTTAAGTCATTCAAGGCCGACAAGTTATCAGAAATTTGGAGATTATAAATACGCCTCTGAGAACAACGTACTCATTATTAAGTCAATTTTAGTTAAAGATGTACATTGTAGATAGCATGAAGACTTTAGTGTTTTTACCTGTTTTATTTGATTTATTGAGATTTATTGAAGCTGCACGAATATTAGTTGTGGTCCCAACTCCATCTGTTAGCCATCAAGTGGTGTTTAGGCCTTTGACACAAGAATTAGCCAAAAGAGGACATGAAGTGACTGTGGTTACTACAGACCCAGCTTTTCCTAAAGGGCAGGCACCAGCCAATCTAACCGAGATAGATCTACATGATATCTCATACAAAATATGGAGAGAACAGTTTTATAAAACATCAAGAGGCTTAAGAACTGACTTGACTAGTCAAGTTAAAGTTATATTTGAATCGTTCAATGAGATTTTTGAAAAACAAGTGCAAACTGAAGATCTTAAACAAGTACTTAAGAAGGGTAAAGATTACTTTGATTTATTAATACTGGAAGCGTGTTATCGACAGGCGTTAGTGTTTTCTCATGTGTTTAAGGCTCCTGTTATTCAAATGAGCTCGTTAGGTGCTATGTTTGATAACTATGAACAAATGGGTGGTCCTAAAAACCCTCTTATGTATCCTGTTGCTACACGACAAAGAATAAATAACCTGACATTATGGGAAAAAGTAACGGAATTATATACCCATTACTCAATGTTAGCTATGTACGAAGGAATAGAGGAAACCGAAAATGAAATGTTACGAAGAAATTTTGGTGTGGATATTCCACCGCTGAGCAAGTTGAAAGAAAACGTGGATATGCTATTTCTGAATATGCATCCGATGATTGAGGGTAATTTTCCAGTTCCGCCATCTGTAATACACATTTGGGGAATTCACGAGAAGCCTGCAAAGGAGCTGCCGAAGGTAAGTAATGCGAGTGGAGTGGTTTTCCAAATAATAATTATTGCATTGTTATTATTAACATCGCCATTTTGATTTGTTTTACACTATAAATATTTTTTTAAACAACCGAGGTAATCTTATTGCTACTGCAAAAATAACAGGACTTGAATTGCAGGACTTAAAGAACTACTTAGATACCTCGAAACACGGTGTCATCTACATGAGTTTTGGAACGAACACGGACCCGACACTTCTGCCTCCGGAGACAATACAAGTTTTTGTAAGAGTTTTCTCCAAACTGCCGTATGATGTGCTGTGGAAGTGGAACGCAGACGAGTTGCCTGGACGCACGGATAACATCAGGATTGCAAAATGGTTCCCACAGTCTGATTTACTGAGTAAGCAAAGCATATAATTAAAGTAGGTAATTTGTCGAATATGCGTGATTTTCTAACAAACCATTCACGAACGCAGACTTCGAACACTGCCTGGAAATAGATTATTTTTAAGTTCATGAGTTCGAAAAAAGTATTTGAAAGTTTATTAGCAAACTAATTCCTCGCTAGCCGTATGCGGGCTAGCGCACCACGCATCTTCTAAGGCAGTTATGAATATTATGACTAATTTTAACCGGTTATTATTTTTTACTCGTAGAAATAAATAGCTTGATGGTCATTGTCGAGTTTCTTTGAAATTTGATGGTACTTAATGATTTATTTATGAGTAACTTTTTCCCGCGGCTTCGCCCGCGTGGACATCGTTTTTATGACTGTCTTTAAGGGTTATTAGTAAATTATGATGTTTCCCACCTACTTAACCATCTCAGTGCAAAAATCACAACAATCGAGTATTTTTTTGTTCTCTCAGTAACTGCATCAAATTATGCTATTTTCCCGGGATAAAAAGTAGCCTATTTTCTTCCCGTGACACAGGCTACCTGCATGCCAAATTTCATAAAGATTGGTCAAGTCGTTGAAGCGTGAAAAGGTAACAAACAAACACACACATTTTTACATTTGTAATATTAGTAAGGATTGAGTGTTTGTGTTTGGTCGGTATGGTACGGCAAAGTATCTTGGAAATACCTTTTATAACATGAAATACGTGGAAAAGATTATTGTTTAGTATGTAAATCGTCGGTGGTGTAATGGCTAAGGCCGCTATCTCCTGTCCGGGAGGTCGTGGTTCGAATCCTGCCACGTACCAATGTGTTTTCGAATTTCGATTTCATATGTACGTTTATATGACGCTCGTACGATGAAGGAAAACATCGTGATGAAACCTGCACACACCTGCGCAGACACTCGAAGGTTGTGTGTGAAGTCGACCAACCCGCACTGGGCCCGCGTGGTCGACTAAGGCCCGATCGCTCTAATCCGAGGTAGGCTCGAGCCCCTCTGTGGGGACGTGATATGAGCTGATGATGATGATGAAGTAAATCGTAAAGGATTTTTGGTGGTTTTAAAAAGTCTTGCAAAAAATGCATCATGCATAGTTTGCGTAGAGTGGTTTAGTGAAGGAAAAAATGTGCGTGATCATTCTTTTATTTGTATCAACTACAACAAAAGTAGCCTACGTGAATCTAGGCTTATATTTATATTCATCCTCACTAATGTTATAAATGTGTTTAATTGTTACCTTTCACGCTTCAAAACTCGACCAATCTTAATAAAATTTGGCATGCAAGTAGCCTGAGTCACTAGAAAGGATATAGGCTACTTTTTATCCCGTGAAAATAGCATAGTCCGATGCAGTTCTTAAGGGATTTTTTTTGCTTAATTTCTTAAACATCGCATTGTAATAATGGATTGTTGTGAAGGTTTGCGCATAAGATAGTAGAGGGGGTGGAAATTACATAATTTATTAGTAATCATATCCTGTCATAGTTCTCAAGGGATCTGAGGAAAACTCATTTCTGCGCTCGCGCACGTCGTCGACGTTGCAACGGAGCGATATATTGAAATGTTTTTTTGTAAAGAATTGGGTGAGGAGGTGGGAAGTGACATAGACTGCTAATCAGAATAACCCGATATAGTTCCTGAGGGATCTGGAAAAAACTCATGACCACGTTCACGAGCCGCTTGCGAGTCGCGCACCACTCACCCTAAAAGACAGTTAAAACGATTTCTACGCAGGCAAAGCCGCGAGCAAAAGCTAGTTCATTATATAATTGAAAAGGTTTCTATTTCAGGACATCCAAAAATAAAACTATTTGTTACTCAAGGAGGCATACAATCCACTGAAGAAGCTATCACAGCTGGAGTGCCACTAGTGGGCATACCGATGTTGGGAGACCAGTGGTATAATGTGGAGAAGTATGAACAGCTCAGGGTTGGAGTGAAACTCGATATAGAAACACTAACAGACGAGAAGTTCAGTAATGCTGTCACTACGGTTATTAATGACAACAGGTAAGGAGAAGAAATATTATTATTTATTATTATACAGGTTGGCGCAATAGAACGTGCATTTTTAAAATAATTATTAAAAAATAAATACAAAAGGTATAGTTAAAATAAAACTAAGCAATTATTAAGTGATAACTGAAGTTTAATTTTTAAAAATAACATCATCTAAATGATGACCCTCTCTACGTTGGCACTCCTCTAACCGCAAACGGAAATTACCGAAAACTTTCTTAAGTAGTGCTGGTGTGATTGCTGCCATTTCACCACGAATATTCTCCTTGAGCTGACTGATGTTTCTCGGATTATTGGTGTAGACTTTGTGTTTGAGGTATCCCCACAAAAAAAAGTCAGGAGGCGTCAAGTCTGGACTGCGCGGAGGCCATGGGATATCACCTCTTTTCGAAATCAGTTTGCCAGGGAACATCTGCTTCACAACCGCCATGGAGTCATTTGATGTGTGAGCCGTGCTATGAAGTCAGAGTCTTTCAATTCTTGAGTTAATTGCAGCTTGTATGGATGCAATTTAAGATCCAAGTTTAAAATTCGTTGCAAACTTCGTCGCGATATGTTTAGGACAGACGATCTCTTGCGAGTAGACATTTGTGGATCTTCTCGTACCGACTGCTTAACACTCTCAATATTGTCTTCGGTCCTAGATGTGCGTGGACGACCTTTTGCGTGTGGTTTAAACGTCGATCCAGTCTCTTCAAACCGCTTTATCCAGATTTTAATTAAATTAGCACTCGGAGCCTCCCTAATTTGCCGTACACCATACTCAGAACAAAATAGTCGCCTGACAACTACGTACGAACGAGAGTTTTCGTAAAATGCGCGCACGCAAAATGCGCGATGCTTCCCGTCGAAGTGACTCATAGTGACTAAAACTTCATGAACCGCGCTACCCAACGATATCGGTCTCCCATCGCCCACGCCCCTTCTACCCCGCAAAAAAAGATGATGCAATATGCACGTTCTATTGCGCCACCCTGTATTACATAGACCATCGGTGGCGTAAAGGCTAGGGCGGCCGCCTCCTGTCCAGGAGGTCGTGGTTCGAATCCCGCCACGTACTAATGTGATTTCGAATTCAGATTTCATATTTTCGTTTATCCGACGCTCTTACGGTGAAGGAAAACATCGTGAGGAAACCTGCACACGCCTGCGAAGAAATTCGCAGGTTGTGTGTGAAGTTGACCAACCCGCACTGGGCCCGCGTAAGGCCCGATCGCCCTAATTCAGGGTAGGTTCGAGCCCCTCGGTGGAGACGTATATGAGCTGATAGGATGATGATGATTATATTACATTAACAATTTCACGAATATGAAACTTACACTTCATTGCTTGGAACTGAAAGCCATTTAGCCATATCGAATATGCACAAGTTGATGTCGGTTATTTATTCAGAATATTATATTTATTTGCAGTTATCGGGAGAATATTGTGCGTTTGCGCAGTCTGATGCGCGACCAGCCGCAGAAGCCACTGCAGCGCGCCGTGTGGTGGACGGAGCACGTGCTGCGGCACGGCGGCGCCGCGCACCTGCGCGCGCCCGCCGCCAACGTGCACTGGACGCGCTACTATGAAATCGAATTATTAGTTTTTATGGTACTCGGTTGCATGATCTTATTTATTTCTGTGTGTTCATTAATTCTTTATAAATTGTGTAGTTTTGCTAAAAGACTTTTTAGAGTTGAAATTAAAGTGAAAAGACAATAAACTACGCTGTAATAGTTTTACAGTTAACTTTTAGGTAGATAAAATTAAAAACTATATAGGTACCGAAGTGTAATTTTGAGAGTATTTTGTGTGACGTTTGTTTAATTCTATTCCTGCATCACGTCCAACTTGGTGTATCAAAATTAAGTTTGTGATAGTACTAATACTTGAAGATCTGAGATCACAAGATATCCACAATTTTTTTTCTAGAACGCTGGAGTATCTTTATACTATAATAATAAATGTGAAAATGTGTTTGTTTGTTCGTTTTCTTACCTTTTCACGCTTCTACATTTCTACCAATCTTGATGAAATTTGGCATGTAGGTAGCCTGTGTCACTGGGAAGGACACAGACAAATTTTTACCCGTCTGCGCTAGAAGGAAGGTTACGTTTTCCGAGTGTGTGTATGTATGAATTTTTATTTATTTGCCACGCTCTGTAGCCTAAAAGCCCTGATGGACTGGCCAAAAAGTTTTTTAATAAAATATTCAACTTCATAAAAAACCCAAGAAAATCCGTCGGGGGCTGCCATCACTCTTTGGAATTTTAACTTATATATAAATAAGTAGAGCAATAAAATGTCTCCAATTATTCACGTACTAATTAATTATAAAACTACAAAACCAGTTCATTTAATGGCAGCCCCGGACGAATTATCTTGGGTTTTTTATGAAGTTCATAGGGAGTAGAATATTTTATTGCCACATCTACATCTTCGGGAATCAAATAGGTACGTAGGGAAGTGCTATGAAAACTGATACTCTGTTGTTCATATGTCCGACTCGGCGAGAGATCAAATCTTCTTAAAAAAGCTTTATTACGTTTATTTTCACTAGTTACAGAAATTATTTAAGTCGGGGTTTTTAATTATTTTATCCTTTTCCAATTTCATTTTAAACGTCATGGGTTTTAAAAAAAAAATCAATTTTGCTTTTTATTTACTTTATGTATTTATTAAATACACATAGGTTTGCCTCCCATTCTTTAAAGTCTCCTAACACTCGGTAAGGTTGGATGGAAGAGATCTCTTATAGAGATAAGTCCACCTTTGTACACGTCCTCTCTACTCGTAAGTTCTATCTATGTAATAATTTTCGAAAAACCTAAAAATTATTAAGGTACAAGCTTTTAATATTGCATTGTCACGTGATATACATACATATATGCAAAATTTCAGCTAAATCGGAAATCAGGAAGTAGGTCAAATTTTAATTGCAAAATTTTACCTGAAGAAATATAAACATACATGGCAAGTTAATAAAAAGCTTGTAAAAAGTGTCATGCGTACACGCAAATTTAAAAAAGATTATCAGAGAATATCGTTACATGACGCGTAATACAATAATGATGACTTTGAAAAACTTATTTAGTGTCTCAGTGACCCAAGAGGACCTTGGCCTCCAGCACTTGTTGGCGCCGCACGACGAGCAACACGATGTAATCACGCAAGCAGCTCTATCTACACGTCTGTACGCTATATGTTCTATTTCTGTAGATATCAGCTTACTAGAGACGTATTACTTGTAAGCTGATAACGGTTATCTATGTCTAGGGCGACATGCGTATAAGTATAATTTTAAACAAAAAAAACGACTTCAAACGCACTAGTCGCCACTAAGATTATCGAAAATTTCCTTCGATTTCTCTTGGATGCCATCATCAGATTCTGGTTTTCTTATCATGGTACCACCCTTGAGATATCTTCTTTCCAACAAAAAAATAATGAACTAAATCGGTTCATAAACGACGAAGTTATACGCGAACACACATAAAAAAAATACATATAACTTCGAATTGAGAAACCTCCTCCTTTTTTTGAAGTCGGTTAAAAATGGTTCAGAAAATATCTTATAAGTCATTTCTCAAAATGAGTTTGTGGTGAAATGAAAAAACACGACCCCATTCTTTATTCATGTTCTCTAACATATAACGAAACCAGTAATTAATTATCAATTTTTTGAATAAATCTCTTCTCAGAAATTATAAGGTTTGGTCAATTTTCAGTACTTTGAAGGCCATTTTCTCCTAACAGGTTGAGTTTGGGCAGCTAAAAAAAAATACGTGTCCGTTATTTTATACTACTCTATGACACATCTATATTCTATATAATACTAGCTGTCCCGGCGAACTTCGTACCGCCTTACATTACATTACACTGCCCTGCCCTACCCTACACTACCCTACACTACACTACACTACCCTACCCTACACTACCCTACCCTACCCTACCCTACCCTACATACACTACACTACACTACCCTACACTACACTCCACTACACTACCCTACCCTACACTACCCTACCCTACCCTACATACACTACACTACCCTACCCTACCCTACACTACCCTACCCTACACTACCCTACCCTACCCTATCCTATCTCTCAAGTTGGATCGAACTGCACATGGTGTGCGAATTTTATTATAATCGGTTATGTGGTTTAGGAGTCCATTGAGGACAAACATTGTGACACGAGATTTATATATATTAAGATGTCCCGGCGAACTTCGTACCGCCTTACATTACATTACACTGCCCTGCCCTACCCTACACTACCCTACACTACACTACACTACCCTACCCTACACTACCCTACCCTACCCTACATACACTACACTACACTACCCTACCCTACACTACACTACACTACACTACCCTACCCTACACTACCCTACCCTACCCTACCCTACATACACTACACTACCCTACCCTACACTACCCTACCCTACCCTACCCTACCCTACCCTATCCTATCTCTCAAGTTGGATCGAACTGCACATGGTGTGCGAATTTTATTATAATCGGTTAAGTGGTTTAGGAGTCCATTGAGGACAAACATTGTGACACGAGATTTATATATATTAAGAATAATAAAACTGTAACGGGGCCGTGTCTGTACATGAAATATTTTTGGAAAATAATAACTGTGGTAAATAGTAACTTTTGGAATTTTTGTCTGTCTGTCTGTATGTTCGCGCGTCACGCAAAAACTACCAGGCCGATTTTGATGAAATTTTGTATGGTGGTTCCTTATAGCCCGGGTTAACATATAGGATACGTTTTATCCCGGAAAATTTAAGAGTACCCGTGGGAAAATCAAAAGTATTCATTTATATCATGGCTCACCACGCAAATGTGGCTTGACCTATTACAATCAAATTTTACACGTTGATACCCTTATCGCGAACTAAAACTGGGACATTGTGAATCCCAAAAAAATTAAGGGTTCCTTCAGGAATGCAAAAAAATGTATCTTTAGAATGGCTCAACATAACAATATGAAACCTTTACATTGGGATGGGGTGTTTTGACCATCATTGTATAGTCGGGTATTCTTTATCCCGGAAAACTAAAGAGGTCCCGTGGAAAATTATCTATCGTTACTTACAATAATAACAATAGAGTACTTTTTTCCACATATTAGCTACACATACCACACATTATAATCATAGCAGCAGAATGTCAATAGATGGCACTGCAGAGATAATAAAACGCGCTTAAGTTGTATTAAAACATTAAAATATTATTTCATACTTTTGAGTGGATTTCTTTTATGTATTTTTCAGCATACGCTACTTTACACAACTCTAACTCTGGAACTATGGCACGTAGCGATGTGTTTCATAGACGAACAGATAGGTATTTTTTTACAGATTGCAATCTGATGGCAAAAGGCCGGAGTGTTTAAAAAGGTGCTATGGCAGAGAGGAACGTGCCTGCTTTGGAACGCCAATTTTTCTGCCTCATTCCTCACCCGTACGGTACTGCTGCTCAATTTGCGGCGAGAAAGAAGCATAATAAGTACTCGGTCTTGGAGGCAAATTACTGCTTTGTGCCGCTGGTCTGTGAGACAACCAGCTGCTGACCCCTCAGAGGCCTTTGCCTTCAAAAAGGAGATTGGCCGTCGCCTTCGAGAGAGGAGATGTGACGTGAGGTCCTACCCGCTGCTAAGGTTGTCAATTGTCATCCAGCGCGGCAACGAGAAGTACGTCATGGGCTCCTTTGGAGCTGATACGACTCGAGGATTTGACCCATATTAATATTATTAGGAAATTTTATTACTAGATTGATATAATGATTTGAATTATTTTTTTGATAATAAAGGTATATGTGTTATTTCATCATATCAGTTTATATACGTCCCCACCAAGGGGATCGATCTGCCCTAAGTTAGGGCGATCAGGCCTTAGACGATTACGCGGGTTTCTTAGCAGGCGTGTGCAGGTTTCCTCACGATGTTTTTCTCACCGTAAGAGCGTCGGATAAACGTACATACCAGTATGAAATCGATATTCGTATAGATATTGGTAAGTGGCAGGATTCAAACCACGGCCTTCCGGACAGGAGTTAGTGGCCCTAACCGTTCTGCCACTAACGCTCTATAAGTTTTTTAAGATTTAGAAATCCTTACTTAATATTATAAATGTGAAAATGTGGTTGTTGGTTTGTTACCTATTCACACTTCAACGCCTCTACCAATCTTGATGAAATTTGGAATGCAGGTAGCCTGTATCACTGGGAATCAAATAGTCTACTTTCTTGAGGAAAAAGTTCCTCAGGAAAAATTTCCTGAGGAAGCTAAAACAATACTCTTTGTTCGTTAAAAATGGGTTGGTGTGATTTTTAGCACAGAGATGAGGTGTAAAATGATATAATTTACTAAAAAGTATATCCAGATATAGTTTCCGAGGGATCTGGGGACAACTGTTTTCTACGCTCGCGCACGTCGGTGGCGTCGCAACGGAGCAACGGATTAAAGTGATTTTTTGTATATAATCTGTTGAGGGGGTGGGAAGTGACAAAGACTGCTAATCCGAATAGCCAGATACAGTTCCTGAGGTACCTGGAGAAAACTCATGTCCACGCTTGCGAGCTGATTGCGGCTCGCGCACCACTCAACCTCAAAAAGAGTCATTAAAGCTATGTCCACGCGGGCGAAGCCGCGGGCAAAAGCTAGTATCAAAGTAAATCAAATCGGAGTCGGACAGTTGGGTACCCTTCCTTGTTAGTAAGTATCAATAAGACACGTAATAAATTAATAATAACTTTAATTAGGAATTAATTTAAATTCAAAACCTTGCCGCTATAACAACAAATACTTAAAATTTGAAAATTCAAAAAAAAAAGGACTCGGCATTCAAAAAACTCTTTTTATAGGGCTTTATAAGTATTTTGATCTAGCTCTAACGTAAAAACGGTAAAACATAAAAGCGTCAAACTCGGTGTGATTATATAACTTATGCTGAAGTAAAACAAGAAATAAATAGAAATTGGCCAAGTGTGAGTCGTACTCGCGCTAAGGAGTCAGAACTGAATAATAAAAAAAATGATTATCATTTTTGTCGCTTGCGTTAAAGACTTTGGTTTGTAATGTGGATAGGTATCATTGTCCTTATACTATAATAGCTGTGAAGAGAGGTGTGGTGGAACGGAACCCTCGGAGATCTAGTCCGACTCGCACTTGGCCGGTTTTTTATTCTTAAAAAATAAACATGTTACTCGTAGGTACTGTAGAGGTCTACGCAGACCAAAGTATACATTTTAGTACTAACATACAGTATGGACACTCCCTGCCGCTCTCTAGATTCCGACCTCACCCCCTCGTCACCCAGATTGATACAAATTGGTTATAGTTTGGTTCTCAAACGTATAGGATATCGCCGTGATTTTTTTTTTCTTTGTCATTTGTTTTTAAAAATGTCATTTCACGACCGTTGCATGCAGTGTCCGGGGTGTGATGCAGACCTTTAACTTGAGGTGCGTAGTTTTTGGTAGAGTCGCTGAAAATAAACTGTTATCTTTTCTTCTTTAAATCCAAAATTGGTAAGCCCTTGGCATCATCTCACCTGATGGTAATTGACGATGATGCCGCAGATGGAAACTGACTTACTAAGATTCCCCGACTCAATGGGGAACTGGATACCTTACCGTCAAGCTGGAATACATGCATGCTGTTAAAATTGATATTTGGCGACAAGACTTAAATAAGATGGTAGTATCTAGCTAGGCGGGATTTAACAATATCCTTTCACGAACCAAACCAAGTCTTACAAAGTTAAACTTCGCCGGGAATCGAACCAGCGGCCTCCTGATGTGAAGCTAATGGACAGGCAGTTAAAAATCTCTGCGTTTTTACTCTTGCTTTATTTTACTTTCTTTAAAAACACATCACTGGCCACTCCACAAGCTAGACGACGATTGACTCTAGAAAAGTCCTGACGGGGCGTCAAATGCTCCTATTTGGGTGGCGCCAAATATTGCCAGAGGTCCTCTTTTTTTTTAATAACAATAGATTAGGCCTTGGCATCATCTCACCTGGTGGTAAGTGACGATGGTACCCAAGGTGAAAGCTGGCTTACCAAGACGTCCTAACGTAATGGGGATCTGGCTATCTTATCTTCAAGCCGGAACACATCAATGCTGTTAACACTGATGTTTGGCGACAGGACTTATTTAAGATGTTGGTAGCTAGCCAGGCGGGCTATGAAAATGCCCTACTACCAACAAAATCAATAGTTGACCCCGCCGGGAATCGAACCCGCGACCTCCTGGTGTGAATCGAATCGACTAACCATTTATCTAAGTCATTATTAGTTTATTTAGGAAATTTCTGATTATCGTTTAAAATTGCGTGTAAGCATGACATCTCACACTTAAGAGACATTATCGGCATCACAGAAATGAAGAATTCTATAGAACGCTGATGTTGATTTTTTATTACTAACACCGAGCGAGCCATTACACATACAGCACACTACAAACAGGTTGATGCTATTGGGTATTTTTTTAATGATTTAGTGCATAAACAAAACAAAAGTACAACGGTTTTCAGTTTCTTAAAAAAAATCTTATGTTCTGTGCTTCTGCATGGTGTAACTTGGCATGTTTTTAGTATCCAATTTTATTCTATACTAGCTTTTGCCCGCGGCTTCGCCCACGTGGACATAGCTTTATGACTCTTTTTGAGGGTGAGTAGTGCGCGAGTCGCAATCAGCTCGCAAGCGTGGACATGAGTTTTCTCCAGGTACCTCAGGAACTGTATCGGGCTATTCGGATTAGCAGTCTTTGTCACTTCCCACCCCCTCAACAAATTCTATACAAAAAATCACTTTAATCCGTTGCTCCGTTGCGACGCCACCGACGTGCGCGAGCGTAGAAAACAGTTGTCCCTCGGGAACTATGTCAGGATATACTTATTAGTAAATTATATCATTTTCCACCTCATCTCTGTGCTAAAAATCACACCAATCCATTTTTTCGTTACGATTTTAAATAAAACGAACAAATAGTATTGTTTTCGTTTCCTCAGGAACTGCATCGGCCTATGATGATTTTCACAGATAAAAGGTTGACTATTTCATTCCCAGTAATACAGGCTACCTGCATGCCAAATTTCATCAAGATTGGTAGAGGTGTTGAAGTGTGAATAGGAAACAAACAAACAAACACATTTTTACATTTATAATATAAATAAAGTAAGGATTTTAAAAAGTAAGTTTTGCTTGCTTGGCACCTTGATCATTTAAACTTGCCAAGCTACACCATTTAGTAGAACATTTAGTTTTTCCGTAGTCTGAAATAAAAACAGAAAATGAGAAATCAACAGAATAAGGTTGCTAAGCAACGCATATATTAATAGTTATAAACAGCAAACATTATTTACTCG
Organism: Coleophora flavipennella; assembly: GCA_947284805.1. Classification (NCBI taxonomy): domain Eukaryota; kingdom Metazoa; phylum Arthropoda; class Insecta; order Lepidoptera; family Coleophoridae; genus Coleophora; species Coleophora flavipennella. Next base: position 11,966,626 of record OX369290.1, read on the forward strand.
TACATAGCGCAAGTAAGGAAAGGACCCCGCCGGGAATCAAACCCGCGACCTCCTGTGTAAAGCCAGTGAACTTTGCCTAGAGGCTTGCTTGATTTCTCATTTTCTGTTTTTACGAATGGGAAACAAATTATTACTTTTTTTTCCGCCACATACCTGTATATATTTTTTTGTATGTTTTTTAAGTCTGGAAATACTTTAATGATTTATTTCATTCAAAGAAAACTAAACTAAAACTCTATTAAAACTATAATTTTGCTACTTACAAGATAATAACCTACTTACAGAAATAAATATTCATGGACAAATCAAACACGGTCATCTAACCCCAAACTATGTTTTCCAGTAACTATGGGTTGTAAATAGGTAAAAAGTAAAGAAAATATTAAAACGACCGATACGTACTGAAAACAGTATGCAAACGTCTACATGACGCAGTGCAGAACATTTTATGCATTTCTTGTGTGTAACCACAAAGTCATCATCGCTGAAATGCTTTGAGTAAACAGTGCTTGATTTTGTAGGAAACAAAATGTTACGTTCTGTAGTTCTGATCTACTTTTCCTTCAATTCGGGAAAATAAAAAAAAATATTGTTGAAAAATATTGACAACACCCTCGCACAAAATAACAAGAAACCAAAAATAAAAATTCATAATTTTATATTATTATTGATTTTCATTTAGGTTTTTCACTTACACATGGTAAGAAACTCCTCTATTTATGAAATTTACTTTGCCAATTGCATTTTTGCACCTTATTATTGACCATTTCGGCAATTTTGACACCAAAACACACGAAGCTCTGCCTGCCATGAAATTGTGCAATTTCTGCGCAGTACAATCATTTACGAATGACAGGAACTTAACTCGTTGTGTAAGAAGTTAACTCGCTGCCACGCCTCCTTCAGCAATCTAATGAAGTGGCAAAAAAAAATTCTTATCTGTGATTTGCATAGTATTTGTCTACTTATTATCTACAGACATGGGAGATAAAGTATAGATACGTGATGCTGATTACGTGATTTGATCATGTTACTCGCTGGATGCGTGATTTTCATCATGTTATGTACTTGGAACATAATCTAGGTACAAATATACATATATGTGTCGCAGCAACATGTAAAAACCGGCGAGGAGTGAGTCGGACTAGCACTCCGAGGGTTCCGTCCGTACCACCACACCTCTCCCCACAACTACATAGTTATAATGACAATGATACCTATTCACATTTACAACAAAAGACATCAACGCAAGTGACAAAAATATCCTTTTTTTTGTAATTCGGTGCGACTCACACTTGGTATTTTTTGACTGACTCGGTGGCTCAATGGTTAGTGCCCTTGACTACTGATCCGAGGGTTGTGGGTTCGATCCCCACCCAGGGCAAGCATTTGTGTGATGAGCAGATTTGTTTGCTCTGTGTCTGGGTGTTAAATATATCTATATATTTAAACGTATAAAAGTATGTATATCAGTCTCTGGTAACCCATAACACAAGGAATCCTACTTTGGGGCCAGATGACCATGTGTGATTTGTGCCAGAATATTTATTTTATTTATTATTTATTTACATATTTGTTGTTTTACTTGAGTATTAGTACTTAAATCACACGAAGTTAAACGCTTGCACTTATTACCATTTTTACGATAGAGCTACGGAAATGTGCAAGGCGTTGGCACCTTCTCTATATCCTCATCATCAGAGAGACCCTCCGAGTCCCAGTAACCCAGGTACTTAAAACGAGAAACTCTCGGCAAAGCGACTCCGTCTAGGAAAACAGGTGGAACTGTATTGAATTTGTGACCACGAGATTGAAACACTAAAAGTTCACTCTTCTTCACATTGTACCTGAGTCCACAGGCCCCGGCGAACCAGTAATAATTTACGTAAAGCGCTTATTGAGGGACCCAGCAACACCATATCGTCAGCCTATCTGATGTTGTTGAAAAATTTACCATCTATACAACCCGACTCCAGTGTTGCCTAGTTCCTCAACAAGTCCGTTTACGTACGGGCTAAACAGTCGAGGAGAAGTAAAACCCCTTGCCTCACACCACACTTCAGCCTGTACGCATCGGAGACAGTGTCTGCCCACTTTACAACGTTTATTTGGTTGTTGTACCAATAATCAAAAGATGAACTAACTCTTCTGGGAGGCCAGTTTCTGTCCTCATTTTGTGCCAAAACACATCGTAGGATACCAAATCAAAGGCTTTCGATAGGTCCAAAAAGCACGCGTAGACCGGAGTCTTCCTGTTCGTGTAATATTGGACAGTATGCTTGAGGCACAGTATCGCAGTCTCTGTGGACAGCCCAGATCGGAAACCAAATTGAACGTCATTAAACTGCAGATGGCTGTTTAAAATACGATCAAGCAAACTGTCAAATACCTTCACCACCGTGGCAGCCAATGAGATGGGCCTATAGTTGTGCTTATCAGAGGGATCACCGGTTTTGTTTATAATTATTGGTACAACCACCGTTTTTATACACTCATCTGGTAAGTACGAATGCCTTACACATAACGTGTAAAACATCGCAAGTACCCTCGGCAGGTGAACACCCGCATGCTGCAGGTACTCAATACTGAGTCCATCATGTCCCGGGGATTTTCCCCTTGTCATTTTTTTAATAACAAAGTAGACCTCTTTAATTTGCTGTAAATTTTATTGGCAAAAGAGACGACGTGTGGTTCTCAGTACTGAGAACCGGCGGCGCATCGGTGCGGGGTAACGGGTCCACTTGGATATGAGTTCTAAACACGTTAGCAATCTCACACAGCTCGGTCACGCCATCTACAGCAAGCGGTACAGTAGTTCTCGGATTCAACTTTTTTGTGCTTTTCCATAAGTTTTTGAAATTCTGTTTTGAATGAAGTGACGCAAGATTATCCATTTTAATTTGCTCTGCTTTTTTCTGGCACCATTTAAGTTTGGATTTAAACAATCGACGAGACTCTAACATCTTCTCATACATAGGTCGGCTTGACAGCCTACCATGTAGCAACCAGGCTTGAAAATCTAACCGAGCTACATTGTGAGCAGTGCTAACATGCCTGTTCCAGTCCACTATAGGCTTCCTCATTTGTACACTGTCGTTTTTTTAATTCCGACGTGATCACAGCTGCTTTGCACATAACGTTTACAATAGTTTTGTACATTCGGTCTAAAACTATTCTGTGATCCGAATTTTTGCACATACTGTCACGATATGCAGACATTTCTGATGGAAAGTCTATGAGTCTGAACCCATCATTACAAATTTTGTGATAGTGCTCTACTCTCTCCCCATAGTATTTTATTAAAAGTTATAACGCCCTAGAGTAACTGGGGTTGAATAACATAAATTATTACTTCTACTGGCAAATGGTCAGACCAGACACAGTCATAATGCACCTTCACATCCATCACCGACTGCCATGTGGATTCCGTCACCAGGCAATGGTCAAGCCAGCTGGTGCTACCGTGGGCATCGCTAATGTATGTAAAGGTGCCCGAGTCAGTGCCTAATTTATCGATAAGTATCTGCACAAATCCAGTTCTGATCGCGGCAGAACTTTAACATTTCTTTCCCAAATAGCTGTACAGGTCTGAAATCTTAGCATTAAAATCTTCTAATACATATACAGATGCAACTTCAGAGTTATCGATAACGGCACTTATTTCGCTAAGACAGTCGGTAAATTCTATTAGATTTTCGTTAGAGTCTACAGGCTGTAAACTATAGAAAAGAGTGATCACATGCGACTGCCTTAATAGCCGTTAGACGCGCACTACTACAAGGTAACACTGTTACAGAACTAAATGCACTTTTGCGCCACAATAACGCTACACCGCCGTATGGTCTTCCCCGCACTATGCCGGTAGACGTATCGATGGCTAATTTTCCGGTAAAACCAAAGTATTGATCAACCGTGTCGAGCAGCAGCAAGTCATGCGGGAAAAGCCACGTCTCCTGCAGAGCGATAATGCCTGCTTGCTGGCGTAAGATCTTTTCATGTTAAATACGTTACGCTTAAATGTTCGTGCGGATGGTGGCGCATCGGAAGCCGGGTCGTTCCTTTCCCTATAATATGGTTGATGGGAGCGATGGCTGACTCTCGCGTTATACTCGTGACCGTGTGCTGTCCGTGTAAACTGGTCTTCTCTTGTTAAAGGCATTCAATAATTTTTATGTTAACTTTTCATGTTATATTGTTTTCATGTTCTAATGACATAATCTGGTTTATATCAAGGATTTCATTTTGACGCTTTTAGCTAATTATTGTTTATTTCTTGATTATTTACAAATGACATTGTTATTATTATTTTATGACTATCAGAAAGTTTGAATAAATATATTTAATTGAATTTAATAGAATGTTCCATAGAGCGTGTCAGCGATATACAGTTGCAACTTATAAAACTACTAGTTGCTGGTTTTATGTTTTGGTTGTAATCCATTTTGTGTTTTGATTAAGTTTTTTTTTTGTTTCCAAAGTCTATAAATTGTCTAAATGTAATCCATTCTGGCCAGACCTGGTCGTTCGTGAATAAATCCAGCTTAACGCCTCTTTGTCAACATTATTTATAAACAAGGGAAGCATAATATCTGCCGCTCTAAACTTACAATCCGGCGCCATTGCCGCAATGCTATTCTTCCCAATAAATCTATTTTAATACCTCTTTCTTTGCAGACTCGTCGACCGACACAACTTCGACATCATAGCCCCCATGACCCCGACTCACTTTCCGTATCAAGCGGAGTACACCCCCGACACTTTAGACATATCACTTCTAAGGAACATTAGCCTCCGGTTATGCTCCATAGAAGTGCATCACGCCCTCACTTCTGACCATCGGCCGGTCGTCTTACAGCTAGGCCCCCCCACCCCCACCGCCCCGCTCACTCGAACGATAGTTGACTGGGACAGACTCGAGGAAAAGCTCCAAGCTTCTACCTCACCCGACCTCGACACGATACCCGACTTAATGAGGACACCAGATGACGTCCGCGGTGCAAATGATGCCCTCAGCAGCCACACACAGACCGCCGTCAAAGAATGCTCCCGACAGGTCCCAGTGTTGCCCGAGCACCACTGGAACCTGCCGGAAGATGTGAGAAGACTGCTGACGGCAAAGAATGCGGCCACCCGCGCTTACGACAGTTTTCCCAGCGCAGAAAACCGCACTCGCATGCGAGCTTTACAGAGGGACGTAAAGCAGACCATGATAGAGCTGCGGTTGAATCGCTGGAATAACCTTCTTGGGGGAATCGCCCCCTCCCATCTCGCGTACTGGAAGCTGGCGAGAACCCTCAAGAAGGACCGCGAATCCCCGATGCCCCCTCTAAAACGCCCCAACCAACCAGATGCCTTTGACGACACCGAGAAGGCCGAGTGCCTGGCCGACAGCCTAGAGGCCCAATGCTCCTCCAGCACCCTCCCTGCCGACCCCTCCCACCTGCGCGAGGTGGATGAGGAGGTCGACATGCGAGCCACCATCCCTCCGACCGACCCTCTCCCCCCAGTTACACCCCATGAGGTAGAGACGGCCATTAGGAAACTCAAACCCCGAAAAGCCCCCGGCTCTGACGGCATCACCAACAGAGTCCTCAAATGCTTCTCCCCCAACCTCATTCTACTCCTGGTTAGCATATTCAATGCAGCCATGGAAAACTGCTCCTTTCCCGACGCGTGGAAAGGTGCAGATGTAATAGGTTTTAGGAAACCTAACAAACCCCCCTCAGACCCCTCCAGCTATAGACCCATCAGCCTGCTGAAGGCTCTTGGCAAGCTATAGGAGCGTATCCTTTTAGCCCGACTTAACGACGTAGTGCAGTCCAAAAACTTACTTCCCAACGAGCAGTTTGGCTTCAGAGCCAAACACTCGTGCGTCCAACAGGTGCACCGCCTAACGGAGCACATAATAAGCGGCTTCGCCCGCAAACAGTATACAGGAGCCCTCTTCTTTGATGTAGCGAATGCTTTCGATAAAGTCTGGCACAACGGCTTGATATACAAGCTATATCAGCTGGGACTGCCAGACCGGCTCGTACTCATCCTACGAGACTTCTTCAGGAATCGGAGCTTCCGCTACCGCCTAGAAGGAGTCTTCTCATCCCCCCGACCCATCAGAGCGGGAGTCCCCCAAGGCTCCGTACTTGCCCCCACGCTCTTTTCGCTTTACATCAGCAACATGCCCCGATTCCCCAGTGTCAATCTCGCGCTTTTCGCAGATGACACCGCGCTTTATCTGTCCAGCCGATCCGCGACACTTTTAGTCAAAAGCCTTCAATCCTCAGCCCAAGTCTTAGGAGACTGGTTTAGGAAATGGAGAATCGAGGTAAACCCACAGAAGAGCGCAGCGATTCTGTTTACCTTCAAACGGCTCAGTTCTATCACCAACCCCATCGACCGCAATATCACTATGTTCGGTAGCCCTATCCCTTGGGAACGCTCGGTCAAGTATCTGGGGGTAACCCTAGATAGTCGACTGATGTTCAAGGATCACATAGAACGAGTTCGAAACAAGGCCGCGTTCGTATTAGGCCGTCTCTACCCCATGACCAACAAGCGGAGTAAACTGTCCCTTAGAAATAAGGTGACACTTTACAAAACCTGCATCCGCCCCATCCTCACCTATAATGCCGGTGTAGCTTTCGCTCACACCAGTCCCCGTCTCATTCGCCGACTTCAGCTAATCCAAAATCGCTTCATGCGTAGAGCCACGGGCTGCCCGTGGTTTCTACGGAATGAAAATCTCCATTGCGATTTAGAGCTCCCCACCATAGCTCAATACCTGAAGCAGGCTTCCAACCGATACTTTAAGTCTGCCGAACACCACCCCAACCCGCTACTCGTAAAAGCCGCCGTTTACAAGCTACCCGCGAACCCCATTCGCGTAATCCGACGCACCAGACACGTACTCACTGACCCCGACGACCCGACCACGCTAGCCGTAGCTGCCCTGACCCCGCCCCCTAACCCACAGAGAAACACTGCACCGACATTCTGCCCTCGCCGGCGAGGGCGGCGTCCCCCCGCTTCTGGCGCTTACCAGCGCTACCGGCATATACCAGGCCGCTTCTCTCCGATCCTCCCACGTCCAAGCAACGACCTAAGCCGAGGTCCGTGCCCACCTGGGCGCCCTTAGGCAGTTGCATCTTTTTGCTTTGCACTAGGTTGAGTGCCTTCCGTACTCGCCTCCCCTGCCCGGTGAAGTTGTAATGGCCCCAATGGCCAACAACAAGCTTGTACTTTTGAAAAAAAAAAACTTTCTTTGCATTTCCTTCCATTCATTACTTTGGTCCGGCTGTTTCCATTCTCCCGGCGATCGTACCAACTCCGCAAACGAACGAAAACCGAAAGGTTGTCTGGAAAAGATTGCTTTTAGCTATAAGACCGCCTACTGTACACTACTTTATAGTGTCTCTACGTACTAGCTTTACGAAATTGTTTTTAGTGTACTATAAGTGTAAATAAATAAATAAACAAGTAGGCAAGCAGCTGTTGCCAGGCGCTGATAATAACTTGCCCGAGCCAGTATTCGCTTCGTTGTGTATGGTCAGTACCGGTTCTTTACATGTGCCGTAATACCATGAGTTTCAATTGACAGTCACCAGAGGCGTATTTAAGAATCAGGCGCCCCTGGTACAAAAAAAATTCGCCCCTCTGTGACAAAAAACCGGCCAAGTGCGAGTCAGAGTTGGGCGCTAAGGGTTCCGTATTGCCACACGATAAACGTCAACTTACTAAACTAAAATAATTCAACTAAATTTATCAATTTAATTATTTGTCAATCAGACGATCTATTAAGAAAGGGTGTCGTTCGAAGGTGTTATTACTTTCATTTGTTAGTTTGATGTTTGCCGTTCACTGCCGCTGCGCTGCGCCCCACCGCCCCCCACCCTGCGGCCGATCTCCGCCCGCGCCGAGCAATCGCGCCGCCGCCGCCCGGTGCGATCGCGCGCTTAGTATAATTCTGAACAAAGAAACCGACATCAAACCGAAAACTTAGGTTCCCCTAGATTTCTGTAGGATGCCATCATCAGATCCTTATTTCCTTGTCACGGTACCACCTTTGGGATATCTCCTTTCCAACAAATAAAGAATCATCAAAATCGGTTCATAAACGACGAAGTTATCCGCGAACACACATAAAAAATTAAAAAACATGCTCCTTTTTTTGAATTTGTTAAAAAATGAAAACATAAAAGTACCTCCGAACTTGTCAAACTCGCTTAAAACATTTTTACGATACTCGATATATTGGTAACTCTATGTCTATTGAAACTGTTTTTATCGAAGAAAATCTATAAAAAAATATAAACTAACTCATTAAAATTTTGCTCTATTTTTTCCTACAACGACTGGCGAAAGAGCAACCGAAAAAAGAGGCCCCTCACCTCTAGCCGCCCCGGGCCAAGTGCCCCCCTGAACATAGGGTAAATACGCCTCTGGCACTCATTATAATGTATGTAATGTAAATGTTTCTATCTATCTACTTATGCTGAGTCATTGAAGGCCGACAAGTTATCAGTAATTTGGAGATTATAAATACGCCTCTAAGAACAACGTACTCATTATTAAAATCAGTTTTAGTTCAAGGTGTACATTGTAGTTAACATGAAGACATCAGTGTTTTTACCTGTTTTATTTGATTTATTGAGATTCATTGAAGCTGCACGAATATTAGTTGTGGTCCCAACTCCATCTGTTAGCCATCAAGTGGTGTTTAGGCCTTTGACACAAGAATTAGCCAAAAGAGGACATGAAGTGACTGTGGTTACTACAGACCCAGCTTTTCCTAAAGGGCAGACACCAGTCAATCTAACCGAGATAGATCTACATGATATCTCATACAAAATATGGAGAGAACAGTTTTATAAAACATCAAGAGGCTTAAAAAGTGACTTGATTAGTCAAATGAAAGTTGCATTAGATTCTTTCAATGAGGTTTTTGAAACACAAGTGAAAACTGAAGAGTTTAAGAAAGTACTTAAGAAAGATAAATATCATTTTGATTTATTAATACTGGAAGCGTGTTGTCGACAGGCATTAGTATTTTCTCATGTTTTTAAGGCTCCTGTTATTCAAATAAGCTCTTTAGGTGCGGTGTTTGATAACTATGAACAAATGGGTGGTCCTACAAACCCTCTTATCTATCCTGTTTCTACACGACAAAGAATAAATAACCTGACATTATGGGAAAAAGTAATGGAATTATATAACCATTACTCAATGTTAGCTATGTACGAAGGAATAGAGAAATCCGAAAATGAAATGTTACGAAGAAATTTTGGTGTGGATATTCCACCACTGAGCAAGTTGAAAGAAAACGTGGATATGCTATTTCTGAATATGCATCCGATGATTGAGGGTAATTTTCCAGTTCCGCCATCTGTAATACATATTTGGGGAATTCATGAGAAGCCTGCAAAGGAGCTGCCGAAGGTAAGAAATGAGAGTAGAGTAGCTTTTCCAACAATATTTATTGCACTGTCTTTATTTACATCGCCATTTAGATTTGTTTTACACTATGAATATTTTTTAAACAAACGAGACAATATTCATGCTGTTGCAAGAATAACAATTGCAGGACTTAAAGGACTACTTAGACACCTCGAAACACGGCGTTATCTACATGAGTTTTGGAACGAACACGGACCCGACACTTCTGCCTCCGGAGACAATACAAGTTTTTGTAAGAGTTTTCTCCAAACTGCCGTATGATGTGCTGTGGAAGTGGAACGCAGACGAGTTGCCTGGACGCACGGATAACATCAGGATTGCAAAATGGTTCCCACAGTCTGATTTACTGAGTAAGCAAAGCATATAGTAAGAAGTAGGTAATTTGTCAAATATGCGTGATTTTCTAACAAACCATTCACGAACGCAGACTTCGAACACTGCCTGGAAATAGATTATTTTGAAGTTCATGAGTTCGAAAAAAGTATTTGAAAGTTTATTAGCAAACTAATTCCTCGCTAGCCGTATGCTGGCTAGCGCACCACGCATCTTCTAAGGCAGTTATGAATATTATGACTAATTTTAACCGGTTATTATTTTTAACTTCGAGAAATAAATAGCTTGATGGTCATTGTCGAGTTTCTTTGAAATTTGATGGTACTTAATGATTTATTTATGAGTAACTTTTTCCCGCGGCTTCGCCCGCGTGGACATCGTTTTTATGACTGTCTTTAAGGGTGATTAGTAAATTATGTTGTTTCCCACCTACTTAACCATCTCAATGCAAAAATCACAACAATCGAGTATTTTTTTAGTTCCCTCAGGAACTGCATCAGATTATGCTATTTTCCCGGGATAAAAAGTATTATATTTCCTTCCCCGTGACACAGGCTACCTGCATGCCAAATTTCTTAAAGATTGGTCAAGGCGTTGAAGCGTGAAAAGGTAACAAACAAACACACACATTTTCACATTTATAATATTAGTAAGGATTGAGTGTTTGTGTTTGGTCGGTACGGTACGATAAAGTATCTTGGAAATACATTTTATAACATGAAATACGTGGAAAAGATTATTGTTTAGTATGTAAATCGTCGGTGGTGTAATGGCTAGGGCCGCTATCTCCTGTCCGGGAGGTCGTGGTTCGAATCCTGCCACGTACCAATGTGTTTTCGAATTTCGATTTCATATGTACGTTTATTTGACGCTCTTACGATGAAGGAAAACATCGTGAGGAAACCTGCACACACCTGCGCAGACACTCGAAGGTTGTGTGTGAAGTCGACCAACCCGCACTGGGCCCGCGTGGTCGACTAAGGCCCGATCGCTCTAATTCGAGGTAGGCTCGAGCCACTCGGTGGGGACATAATATGAACTGATGATGATGATGATGAAGTAAATCGTGAAAGCATTTAAGGTATTTCTAAAAAGTCTTGAAAAAATTCATCATGCAGAGTTTGCGTAAATTGGAGTTGATACAAGTAGTGTTATAAAGGAAATGCTGTTATATCAACATAAAGGAAAACAATTTCGTGATCATTCCTTCATTTGTATCAACTACAACAAAAGTAGCCTACGTGAAGCCGGACTTATACATTCATCCTTACTAATGTTATAAATGTGTTCGTTTGATAACTTACACGCTTTAAAACCTATACCAATCTTCATAAAATTTGGCGTGCAAGTAGCGTGAGTCACTGGAAAGGATATAGGCTACTTTTTATCCAGTAAAAATAGCATAGTCCGATGCAGTTCCTGAGGGAAATATTTATTTCTTAAACATCGAAGCGTAATAATGGATTGTTGTGATGTTTTGCGCATAGATAGTAGAGGGGGTGGAAATTGACTTAATTTAATAATAAGCATATCCTGTCATAGTTCCCAAGGGATCTGGGGAAAACTCATTTCTGCGCTCGCGAACGTCGTCGGCGTTGCAATGGAGCAAAGTATTGAAGTGTTGTTTTGTAAAGAATTGGGTGAGGAGGTGGGAAGTGACATAGACTGCTAATCAGAATAGTCCGATATAGTTCCTGAGATATCTTGAAAAAACTCATGTCCACGTTCACGAGTCGCGCACCACTCACCCTCAAAGACATTTAAAACGATTTCAACACAGGCAAAGCCGCGAGCAAAAGCTAGTTCATTATATATTTGAAATGGTTTCTATTTCAGGACATCCAAAAATAAAACTATTTGTTACTCAAGGAGGCATACAATCCACTGAAGAAGCTATCACAGCTGGAGTGCCACTAGTGGGCATACCGATGTTGGGAGACCAGTGGTACAATGTGGAGAAGTACGAACAGCTCAGGGTTGGAGTGAAGCTCGATATAGAAACATTGACGGACGAGAAGTTCCTTAATGCTGTCACTACGGTTATTAATGACAACAGGTAAGGAGAAGAAATATTATTATTTATTATTATATTACATAGACCATCGGTGGCGTAAAGGTTAGGGCGGCCGCCTCCTGTCCAGGAGGTCGTGGTTCGAATCCCGCCACGTACCAATGTGATTTCGAATTCAGATTTCATATTTTCGTTTATCCGACGCTCTTACGGTGAAGGAAAACATCGTGAGGAAACCTGCACACGCCTGCGAAGAAATTCGCAGGTTGTTTATGAAGTTGAACAACCTGCAATGGGCCCGCGTGATCGACTAAAGCCCGATCGCCCTAATTCAGGGTAGGCTCGAGCCCCTCGGTGGGGACGTATATGAGCTGATATGAAGATGATGATAATATTGCATTAACAATTTCACGAATATGAAACTTACACTTCATTGCGTGGAACTGAAATTTAATTCGCATTGGCTAAAGCCGGGTTGACACAATCAGAATACTTCGGACCAAGTGCCCTTGTACAGTCAAGGAATTTAATTTCCAAACCACCTAAGGTTCAACATCGTATAGCAAACTGTCATCATAAGAGCTATTTTTGATTGTCCCTGACACATAAAAAAGCAAATGATAACATTTTGCAAAGAGGTTATGTGTAATGTGAAGTGACAAATAATACGTATTGACATTTCAATACTATTAATGAAATAGAATTTTCGACCTTAATGCATTGCGAATGGCTAACGACATTTCAACGAAATGGGCAGGGAATTAAATTCCTTGACTGTACAAGTACAAGTCGGCTTCTTATTAGGACGCGGTCCGAGTCAATACAGATCGGACGCCGTCGTCCGAGTTGTGCTCGGATTACAGTGCCTATTGTCACAATATGAGTAGAGTCCGAGTAGGTATCAGAATGCACTCGGTCCGAGATTACTTGGATCGTGTCAACGCGGCTTTACTAAATATGATTAAGCAAAGCTGAAAGAGAAGCTATTGAAATTCAAGCCGACATTATTGCGTCAGTTTAAGATCAATCTTTACTCAACACAAGAGAAGGGTATTGTTTTATATTATAAGTGTATGTATGTATGTCTGTTTCTTTGGATGATCTAATGAATGATTTAATATATTTTGAAGTACGAGGTGTCGTTAGCTTTGTCTTGGTTTTCGTAGTGTCATAGGTCACATTATATATGGTTGGGTTTGATTGCTTTTACCTTGATACAAATACAAATATTCTTTATTCGCCATTAAACAAGGTACAACTAGTGATGTTAGTTTAAAGACCTTAGACTATCTTTTTCAGCCACACTAAGTTATAGAACGCAAATTTATAAATAGAAACGTAAAAAAAAGAAAGAAAAGAATAGATTAAAAAACAAACAAACAATTAATTTCACTCCACATATAGAATACAAAACATGGCATAGTACTTATTATAATATTGTAAATTAATTCACACCATGTTTAAACATAGTTGATAAAATTAATAATGTCAATTAGGGTCATTTATGTGTTACAAATTCATTGACTGAATAAAACATATTTTGAAGCAGCCACGCATGCATTTTAAAAAAAATTATTAATTGATAAATCTGGACGGCCAATGTACCAATCAGATTTTCAAAAACTTACGTACATACTTACCGATTGCTTTAACGGTGAAGGAAAACATCGTGAGGAAACCTGCACACGCCTGCGAAGAAACTCGAAGGTTGTGTGTGAAGTCAACCAACCCGCACTGGGCCCGCATGGTCGACTAAGGCCTAATCGCCCTGATTCAGGGTAGGCTCGAGCCCCTCGGTGGGGACGTATATGAGCTGTAATGATGATGATTAATTGGTAATGATGTAATATCAATAATCTTTGAAAACTAGTGTTTTGGGATATGTCCGCTACAATTATTGTGTTGTGATTTCACCTATTTCTTTGCACTACATCTCTAGCCTCTTTATAGAATACCTCACGATTTATTTTAACGAATTTAGCCATTTCGAATATGTACAAGTTGATGTCGATTATTTATTCAAAATTTGATTTTGATTTGCAGTTATCGACAGAATATTGTGCGTTTGCGCAGTCTGATGAGCGACCAGCCGCAGAAGCCGCTAAAGCGCGCCGTTTGGTGGACGGAGCACGTGCTGCGGCACGGCGGCGCCGCGCACCTGCGCGCGCCCGCCGCCAACATGCACTGGACGCGCTACTATGAAATAGAATTATTAGTTTTGATGTTACTGAGTTGCTTAATCTTATTTATTTCCGTATGTTTATTAATTCTTTATAAATTGTTTAGTTTTGCTAAAAGACTTTTTAAAGTTGAAATTAAAGTGAAAAGACATTAAACTACGCTTTAATAGTTTTACAGATAAATTAGGTTGCTACAGATAAAATTAAAAACTATACAGGCTGTAACAAAATTTATGTAGTTCCCGTTAACTGTCGGTTCTACTCGTCATAATGAACAACTTTCTCCAAGGAACCTATAGTCAAATCTCAAAAAAAGAAAAATTGGACCCTTCATACTAAAATGCACAAAATCTGTCGATCGGCTGATCGATTTGTATGAAGAGTAAAAAAAATTACGTTTTCAGCAAAGTCGTAGAACAAAAGTTGTTCAGTATGATGAGTAAAATCCCTAGTGAACGAGAGCTACACCAATTTTGTTACACCCTGTATACATAAGTGTTGTTTTGAGAGTATTTTTGTGTGACGTTTTATTAATTCCATTGCTGCGTTAAGCCCAACTTGGTGTATCAAAATTAAGTATGTAAAAGTGCTAAGACTTGAAGATCTGAGACCACAAGATATCCACTTTATTTTTTTTTTCTAAAACGCTGGAGTATCCTTACTAAAACAATAAATGTGAAAATGTATTAGTTTGTTTGTTTTTAACCTTTTCACGCTTCAACTCTTCTACCAATCTTGATGAAGTTTGGCATGTAGGTAGCCTGTTTCCCTGGGAAGGACACATGCTACTTTTTACCCGTCTGCGCCAGAAGGAAGGTTCTATTTTTCAAGTTATGTATGTATGTATGAATGTTTATTACTTTGGCACGCTCTGCAGCCTAAACGCCCTGATGGACTGGCCAAAAATTTGCGTTTAAGCTTGTTTTTATAGCGGCAACAGAAATACATATTATTATGTGAAAACTTCCGTTGTCTACCTATTACGGTTCATAAAATACAGCCCGCTTACAGACGGACAGACGGATGGAGAGACGGATAGACAGCGGAGGCTTAGTAATAGGGTCCTTTTGGTCACCCGTTGAGATTACGGAACCCTAAAAACAAGTAGGGTATAGCTGCGAACCTCTGGAACAAGTTATCCTCAAACATACGCGATTGCCCCTCTGTTAACACTTTAAAAAGATAACCTTATAAAAAGTATCTTCTGTCCCTACAGAACAAGTCAGTTTACTTGTATATAAGGTCTAAAAAAATTAGCTGAAACTATTTTAACTGGTGCTTCTACCCATGAAACTGAACAACTTTCCCCATGAAACCCATAGGTAGTCAAATCCCAAAAAAAAATTTGAACTTCCCATACTAAGTTGGCTGATCATGTTAGTATGGGAGAGCCAATTTTTTTTCGGTTTGACTATGAGTTTCATGTGGAAAGTTGTTCAGTTTCATGGATAGAAGCACCAGTTAAAATAGTTTCAGCTAATTTTGTTACACCTTATATTATATTTTATTATAATAAGAACAGTAATCTATAATCTATAATCTATATAATATAATAAAACTGTAACGGGGCCGTGTCTGTACATGAAATATTTTTGGAAAATAATAACTGTGGTGGACATTACTAACGATACAGAGGCCAAAACAACAACTTTTGGAATTTTTGTCTGTCTGTCTGTCTGTCTGTCTGTCTGTATGTTCGCGCATCACGCAAAAACTACCAGGCCGATTTTGATGAAATTTTGTATGGTGGTTCCTTATAGCCCGGGTTAACATATAGGATACTTTTTATCCCGGAAAATTCAATAGATACCGTGGGAAAATCATAAGTATACATTTATAGAATGGCTCACCACGCAAATGTGGCTTGACCTATTACAATCAAATTTCACACGTTGATACCCTTATCGCAAACTAAAAATGGGACATTATGAATACCAAAAAAATTAAGGGTTCCTTCAGGAATGCAAAAAAAAAATCTTTAGAATGGCTCAACGTAACAATATGAAACCTTTACATTGGGATTGGGTGTTTTGACCATCATTGTATAGACGGGTATTTTTTATCCCGGAAAACTAAAGAGGTCCCGTGGCAAATTATCTATCGATACTTACAATAATAACAATAGAGAACTTTTTTTTCACATATTAGCTACACATACCACACATTATAATCATAGCAGCAGAATGTCAATAGATGGCACTGCAGGGATAATAAAACGCACTTATGTTGTATTAAAACATTAAAATGTTATTTCATACTTTTGAGTGGATTTCTTTTATGTATTTTTCAGCATACGCTACTTTACACAACTCTGACTCTGGAACTATGGCACGTAGCGATGTGTTTCATAGACGAACAGATAGGTATTTTTTTACAGATTGCAATAGTGTAAATAAATTAAAAACACATTTAAATCGAGTTTAGCATCTTTCAACAGGAGGCACAGATATGTAACTTTTCTGACGGCGACTATTTGCGTGTGGCAGTTGCTCTCCGCCTGCAATATCAATATCTGTGAACCTCATCAATGTATTTGCGGGTCCACGGTGGAGGCAATTGGCCATCACTCACTGAGTTGCGGTCGTTGTTTGTGAAGATTCCCACGTCACCAATTCCTTAATGACCTCACTCGGAGGGCACTGGTCTCGGCCAGATGGAATATTCCATCTTTGATGCAGCCGCCGGGCTTTAGTCGATCTGATGGCAAAAGGCCAGAGGGTTTAAACAGGTGCTATGGCAGAGAGGAACGTGCCTGCATTGGGACGCCACTTTTTTTGCCTCACTCCTCACCCGTGCGGTACTGCTGCTCAATTTGCGGCGAGAAAAAAGCATAATAACTGCTCGGTCTTGGAGGCAAATTACTGCTTTGTGCCGCTGGTCTGTGAGACAACCGGCTGCTGAACCCTCAGAGGCCTTTGCCTTCACAAAGGAGATTGGCCGTCGCCTTCGAGAGAGGAGATGTGACGTGAGGTCCTACCTGCTGCTAAGGTTGTCTATTGCCATCCAGCGCGGCAACGAGAAGTGCGTCATGGGCTCCTTTGGAGCGTATACGACTCGAGAATTTGACCCATATTAATATTTTTAGGAAATTTTATTACTAGATTGATATAATGATTTGAATTATTTTTTTGAAAATATAGGTATATATTTTATTTCATCATATCAGTTTATATACGTCCCCACTAAGGGGCTCGATCTGTCCTGAGTTAGGGCGATCAGGCCTTAGACGATTACGCGGGTTTCTTCGCAGGCGTGTACAGGTTTCCTCACGATGTTTTTCTCACCGTAAGAGCGTCGGATAAACGTACATACCAGTATGAAATCGATATTCGTATAGATATTGGTAAGTGGCAGGATTCAAACCACGGCCTTCCGGACAGGAGGTACTGGCCCTAACCGTTCTGCCACCGACGCTCTATATGTTATTTAAGATTTAGAAATCCTTACTTAATATTATAAATGTGAAAATGTGTTGGTTGGTTTGTTACCTATTCACACTTCAACACCTCTACCAATCTTGATGAAATTTGGAATGCAGGTAGTCTGTATCACTGGGAATCAAATAGTCTACTTTTCTGAGGAAAAAGTCATTAAGGAGAAAGTTCCTGAGGAAGCTAAAACAATGCTCTTTGTACGTTTAAAATGGGTTGGTGTGATTTTTAGCACAGAGATGAGGTGTAAAATGATATAATTTACTAAAAAGTATATCCAGATATAGTTCCCGAGGGATCTGAGGACAACTGTTTTCTACGCTCGCGCACGTCGGTGGCGTCGCAACAGAGCAACGGATTAAAGTGATTTTTTGTTAGAATTTGTTGAGGGGGTGGGAAGTGACAAAGACTGCTAATCCGAATAGCCCGATACAGTTCCTGAGGTACCTGGAGAAAACTCATATCCACGCTTGCAAGCTGATTGCGGCTCGCGCACCACTCACTCTCAAAAAGAGTCATTAAAGCTATGTCCACGCGGGCGAAGCCGCGGGCAAAAGCTAGTAATATAATAAAACTGTAACGGGGCCGTGTCTGTACATGAAATATTTTTGGAAAATAACAACTGTGGTGGACATTACTAACGATACAGAGGCCAAAACAACAACTTTTGGAATTTTTGTCTGTCTGTCTGTCTGTCTGTCTGTCTGTCTGTATGTTCGCGCATCACGCAAAAACTACCAGGCCGATTTTGATGAAATTTTGTCACCATATAAATGTGAAAATGTTCCTTATAGCCCGGGTTAACATATAGGATACTTTTTATCCCGGAAAATTCAAGAGTACCCGTGGGAAAATCAAAAGTATTCATTTATATCATGGCTCACCACGCAAATGTGGGTTGACCTATTACAATCAAATTTTACACGTTGATACCCTTATCGCGAACTAAAACTGGGACATTGTGAATCCCAAAAAAATTAAGGGTTCCTTCAGGAATGCAAAAAAATGTATCTTTAGAATGGCTCAACGTAACAATATGAAACCTTTACATTGGGATGGGGTGTTTTGACCATCATTGTATAGTCGGGTATTCTTTATCCCGGAAAACTAAAGAGGTCCCGTGGGAAATTATCTATCGTTACTTACAAGAATAACAATAGAGTACTTTTTTCCACATATTAGCTACACATACCACACATTATAATCATAGCAGCAGAATGTCAATAGATGGCACTGCAGGGATAATAAAACGCGCTTAAGTTGTATTAAAACAGTATTTTATACTTTTGAGTGGATTTCTTTTATGTATTTTTCAGCATACGCTACTTTTCCCAACTCTAACTCTGGAACTATGGCACGTAGCGATGTGTTTCATAGACGAACAGATAGGTATTTTTTTACAGATTGCAATAGTGTAAAAAAATTAAAAACTTATAAATCGAGTTTATCATCTTTTAACAGGAGGCACAGATATGGGAACTCTTCTGACGGCGACTATTTGTGTGTGGCAGTTGCTCTCCGCCTGCAATATCAATATCTGTGAACCTCATCAATGTATTTGCGGGTCCACGGTGGAGGCAATTGGCCATCACTCACTGAGTTGCGGTCGTTGTTTGTGAAGATTCCCACGTCACCAATTCCTTAATGACCTCACTCGGAGGGCACTGGTCTCGGCCAGATGGAATATTTCATCTTTGATGCAGCCGCCGGGCTTTAGTCGATCTGATGGCAAAAGGCCGGAGGGTTTAAACAGGTGCAATGGCAGAGAGGAACGTACCTGCTTTGGGACGCCACTTTTTCTGCCTCACTCCTCACCCGTACGGTACTGCTGCTCAAATTGCGGCGAGAAAGAAGCATAATAAGTACTCGGTCTTGGAGGCAAATTACTGCTTTGTGCCGCTGGTCTGTGAGACGACCAGCTGCTGAACCCTCAGAGGCCTTTGCCTTCACAAAGGAGATTGGCCGTCGCCTTCGAGAGAGGAGATGTGAAGTGAGGTCCTACCCGCTGCTAAGGTTGTCTATTGCCATCCAGCGCGGCAACGAGAAGTGCGTCATGGGCTCCTTTGGAGCTGATACGACTCGAGGATTTGACCCATATTAATATTTTTAGGAAATTTTATTACTAGATTAATATAATGATTTGAATTAATTTTTTGATAATATAGGTATATGTGTTATTTCATCATATCGGTTTATATACGTCCCCACCAAGGGGATCGATCTGCCCTAAGTTAGCAGGCGTGTGCAGGTTTCCTCACGATGTTTTTCTCACCGTAAGAGCGTCGGATAAACGTACATACCAGTATGAAATCGATATTCGTATAGATATTGGTAAGTGGCAGGATTCGAACCACGGCCTTCCGGACAGGAGTTAGTGGCCCTATATGTTTTTTAAGATTTAGAAATCCTTACTTTAATATTATAAATGTGTAAATGTGTTTGTTGGTTTGTTACCTATTCACACTTCAACGCCTCTACCAATCTTGATGAAATTTGGAATGCAGGTAGCCTGTAATCACTGGGAATCAAATAGTCTACTTTCCTGAGAAAAAAGTTTCTCAGGAAAAAGTTCCCGAGGAAGCTAAAACAATACTCTTTGTTTATTAAAAATGGGTTGGTGTGATTTTTAGCACAGAGATGAGGTGTAAAATGATATAATTTACTAATAAGTATATCCTGACATAGTTCCCAAGGGATCTGGGGACAACTGTTTTCTACGCTCGCGCACGTCGGTGGCGTCGCAACGGAGCAACGGATTAAAGTGATTTTTTGTATAGAATTTGTTGAGGGGTTGGGAAGTGACAAAGACTGCTAATCCGAATAGCCCGATACAGTTCCTGAGGTACCTGGAGAAAACTCATGTCCACGCTTGCGAGCTGATTGCGGCTGGCGCACCACTCACCCTCAAAAAGAGTCATAAAAGCTATGTCCACGTGGGCGAAGCCGCGGGCAAAAGCTAGTATCAAAGTAAATCAAATCGGAGTCGGACAGTTGGGTACCCTTCCTTGTTAGTAAGTATCAATAAGACACGTAATAAATTAATAATAACTTTAATTAGGAATTAATTTAAATTCAAAACCTTACCGCTATAACAACAAATACTTAAAATTTGAAAATTCAAATAAAAAACGGTAATTTAAAAAACTAAAAAACCCGACTGCGTTTCTGTGTAGTTTGGAAATGAAAAACCCTAAAACAAGAAAGTCGTCATACCCGATTGCACTTAACTCAAGAAAAATTGTAGCAGTCGGGACCCATTCTAGAAAGTCAGCCGTCTACTCAGTATTTTGGAGTAATCTGCAATGTAATAGAGGTATGTGCTCTCAATTCACTAAGCCTCCACTTCTAGAATGGGTCCCGACTGCTACAATTTTTCTTAAGTTAAGTGCAATCGGGTATGACGACTTTCTTGTTTTAGGGTTTTTCATTTCTAAACTACACAGAAACGCAGTCGGGTTTTTTAGTTTTTTAAATTACCGTTTTTTATTTTATTCATTTTTTAGTTTTATTATTGAATGAGTTTGTATAGTAACCTATATACACAATGACACACATTAGATTTACGCAGATTATTAACTTATCAGTTGACAGAAAATCCATCGAGCCGTTCTGACTGCACAGCGTGCCAAACATTTGAATTTGGCGCCAAAAATCCGCCATTTTGTTTTTTTTATTTTGATATACCCAGTGTCACTCTCACAGTAAATACGAATCTAACGACACCTCTCAAGTTCAGGCTGCAGAGAGTGCCAAACAATTATACATACAAACATACATACATACATACATACTCTCGAAAAACATAATCCTCCTTCTGGCGCAGTCGGGTAAAAAAAAGGACTCGGCATTCAAAAAACTCTTTTTATAGGGCTTTATAAGTATTTTGATCTAGCTCTAACGTAAAAACGGTAATACATAAAAGCGTCAAACTTAACTAACTATAACTAATACTGAAGTAAAACAAAAAATAAACAGAAATTGGCCAAGTGTGAGTCGTACTCGCGCTAAGGAGTCAGAACTGAATAATAAAAAAAGGATTATTATTTTTGTCGCTTGCGTTAAATACTTTGGTTTGTAATGTGGATAGGTATCATTGTCCTTATACTATAATAGCTGTGAAGAGAGGTGTGGTGGAACGGAACCCTCGGAGATCTAGTCCGACTCGCACTTGGCCGGTTTTTTATTCTTAAAAAATAAACATGTTACTCGTAGGTACTGTAGAGGTCTACGCAGACCAAAGTATACAATTTAGTACTAACATACAGTATGGACACTCCCTGCCGCTCTCTAGATTCCGACCTCACCCCCTCGTCACCCAGATTGATACAAATTGGTTATAGTTTGGTTTTCAAACGTTTTTTTTTTTTTTATTCACTATTGGTAAACACTTGACAACATCTCACCTGGTGTTAAGTGACGATATTGCCGAAGATGGAAGCGGGCTTACCAAGATTCCCCAACGCAATGGGGAACTGGCTATCTTATCTTCATGCCGGAACACACCAATGATATCAACATTGATATTTGGCGGCAAGACTTAGATAATATGGTGGTAGCTAGCCAGGCGGGCTTAGAAAATGCCCTACCACCAACCAAACCGAGTCTTACAATTGACCCCGCCGGGAATCGAACCCGCGACCTCCTGTGTAAAGCCAGTGAACTTTGCCTCTGAGCTACGGAGGCGGTTGGTAACGTATAGGATTTCGCCGTGATTTTTTTTTCTTTGTCATTTGTTTTTAAAAATGTCATTTCACGACCGTTGTATGCAGTGTCCGGGGTGTGATGCAGACCTTTAACTTGAGGTGCGTAGTTTTTGGTAGAGTCGCTGAAAATAAACTGTTATCTTTTCTTCTTTAAATCCAAAATTGGTAAGCCCTTGGCATCATCTCACCTGATGGTAATTGACGATGATGCCGAAGATGGAAACTGACTTACTAAGATTCCCCAACTCAATGGGGAACTGGATATAGTACCTTCAAGCTGGAATGTATGCTGTTAACATTGATATTTGGAGACAAGACTTAAATAAGATGGTAGTATAAGCTAGGCGGGCTTTAACAATATCCTTTCACGAACCAAACCAAGTCTTACAAAGTTAAACTCCGCCGGGAATCGAACCAGCGGCCTCCTGATGTGAAGCTAATGGACAGGCAGTTAAAAATCTCTGCATTTTTACTCTTGCTTTATTTTACTTTCTTTAAAAACACATCACTGGCCACTCCACAAGCTAGACGACGATTGACTCTAGAAAAGTCCTGAAGGGGCGCCAAATGCTCCTATTTGGGTGGCGCCAAATATTGCCAGAGGTCCTCTTTTTTTTATTAACAATAGATTAGCCCTTGGCATCATCTCACCTGGTGGTAAGTGACGATGGTACCCAAGGTGAAAGCTGGCTTACCAAGACGTCCCAACGTAATGGGGATCTGGCTATCTTATCTTCAAGCCGGAACACATCAATGCTGTTAACACTGATGTTTGGCGACAGGACTTATTTTAGATGTTGGTAGCTAGCCAGGCGGGCTATGAAAATGCCCTACTACCAACAAAACCAATAGTTGACCCCGCCGGGAATCGAACCCGCGACCTTCTGGTGTGAATCGAATCGACTAACCATTTATTAAAGTCATTATTAGTTTATAAAGAAAATTTCTGATTATCGTTTAAAATTGCGTGTAAGCATGACATCTCACACTTAAGAGACATTATCGGCATCACAGAAATGAAGAATTCTATAGAACGCTGATGTTGCATCACAGAATAGAAGAATTCTATAGAACGCTGATATTGATTTTTTTGTACTAACACCGAGCGAGCCATTACACATACAGCACACTACAAACAGGTTGATGCTATTGGGTATTTTTTGAAGATATAGTGCAGAAACAAAACAAAAGTACATCGGTTTTCAGTTTCTTAAAAAAAATCTTATGTACTGTGCTTCTGCATGGTGTAACTTGGCATGTTTTTAGTATCCAATTTTATTGCTGTGTAACATCTTTGCTCTCGCTTTCCTGCAATTTGTGGGAGTGATTTCGTGAAATGGGACGGAAATGTGTAACAGGAAATGCGAACGTTTTATAATTCTCGAAAACTAAGGTTGTCATAGCCATTCCGCCTCGTGTGATGGCAAAGGCAAAGATTACATACTACTATTCGAAGGGTCGGCCCGTGAATGTACGACCCGATAATTAATTAACTTCATAAGTATTTTGTCACATGTTACACATCATATGCGAGTACTGTAGGTCTCGTTTTTTTCTATATTAATATTTACTTTTAAAAAGTAAGTTTTGCTTGCTAGGCAGCTTGATTGTTTAAACTTCCAAACTTGACAAATTACACCATTTAGTAGAACAGAACATATTTTTTTAAGAAACTGAAAACTGTTGTACTTTTTCTATTATTTGGAGAATTAATAAATATATTAATTAATATATATATTATTTATAAATTATCCTTATTCAAATAAAATTTGTTTATACTAAATATAAATATTTCTATTTGAAGTTTCGTAGCTAAGATTTAGAAACCACTTTAGAACTGGGTACCCATTTAGATCGCTGTAATTTTTTTATATTGAACTTGGCCCCATTTCTAATTTATGTTTTGTTGTGATATTGTATGCTTGCGATAGTAGGTTCTTGGTGGAACACTGAACTGAACATATTTAGGTTTTTCTTGCACTATTCCACAATTAATGTAAATAAAACAAAAATTTGTTTATACTGCAACCGGTTTCGTGATCTAGCCTGAAGATGATCACGAAACCGGTTGCAGTATGAACAAATTTTTGTCTTATTTACATTAATTGTGGAATCATCATCATCATCATTACAGCTCATATACGTCCCCACCGAGGGGCTCGAGCCTACCCTGAATCAGGGCGATTAGGCCTTAGTCGACCACGCGGGCCCAGAGCGGGTTGGTCAACTTCACACACAATTGTGGAATAGTGCAAGAAAAACCTAAATAGGTATGTTGTTGTGATAACATTAAATTATGTAAAGTACAAATACTAATTTCCTATCCTTATTCAACTAATAGATATACAATAGATATAGTATATACATTATTGACTGACTCGGTGGCTCAGTGGTTAGTGCCCTTGACTACTGATCCGAGGGTTGTGGGTTCGATCCAGGGCACGCATTTGTGTGATGAACAGATTTGTTTGCTCTGTGTCTGGGTGTTAAATATCTATATATGTATGTATTTAAATGTATATAAGTATGTATATCAGTCTCTGATAACCCATAACACAGGGAATCCTACTTTGGAGCCAGATGACCATGTGTGATTTGTCCCAGAATATTTATTTATTATTTACATATAAGATATTTTTATAATAGTACTGAACCCTCGGTGCATAAGCCAGAGAACCACTTAGCCAGTTTTATAATTTTTACTGAATACGTCCATTAAACCCATAACGATTCCAAATCTCAATTTAAAAAAGTCACCTGGAAGTGGCCCGTATAATTATTCCCATGAGGAGTGGTGGTACGGAACCCAAATTTTGTGAGTACGACTGAAACTTGGCCATTTTTTGAATTTCTCCTTTGTATACGTCCAATAACCTACCTCGGTGCCAAATTTCAAGTTTCTGAGTCACCTGGAAGTGGTCTATATATTTTATGAGTATTGGTGATACGGAACTCTTGGTGCACGAGTACGAATCACACTTGGCTGGTTTTCCTATTTCTCCTTTATATACGTCCAATAAGTTACCATGATGCCAAATTTCAAGTTTCTAAGTCACCTGGAAGTGGACTATATATTTTGATGAGTTATTGAGTCGTAAAAGTAGTGATTTTCGGACGTTAATATCTTAGATTACTTAATATTACCGTATTATGGTAAAAGATATATTTATGAATATTCGTGGTCAGAGACCTCCAGGATCTTTAGATATCGATTAGGAGTTTATTAAAATTTCATTCTCATATCTTTCATTTTATTATAACACTAGCTGTCCCGGCGAACTACGTACCGCCTTACATGACACTGCCCTACCCTACCCTACCCTACACTACACTACACTACCCTACACTACACTACCCTACCATACACTACTCTACCCTACACTACACTACCCTACCCTACACTACCCTACACTACCCTACCCTAAAATAAAAAATAGATGTTGGCCGATTCTCAGACCTACTCAATATGCTCACAAAATTTCATGAGAATCGGTCAAGCCGTTTCGGAGGAGTACGGGAACGAACATTGTGACACGAGAATTTTATATATAAGAATATATTTTATTTTCCTTATCAAGACTACTTGATTGACTTAGTTGGCTTGGTTACTTGATATGTAATGCAACTATACACCATACATAAATACTTTTTACTCACAAAAAAAGTTATAATTTGCTACCAAATATTTTATGTTTACCGTAGTCCGCGGTCTTATTACTTGCGCTATGTACGAGTAAATAATGTTTGCTGTTTATAACTATTAATATATGCGTTGCTTAGCAACGTTATGCTGTTGATTTCGAATTTTCTGTTTTTACGAATGGGAAACAAATTATTACTTTTTTTTCCGCTACATACCTGTATATATTTTTTGTATGTTTTTTAAGCCTGGAAATACTTTAATGTTTACCTGTACTAATGATTTATTTCATTCAAATAAAACTAAACTAAAACTCTAATCAAACTATATTTTTGCTACTTATAAGATAATAACCTACTTACAGAAAAAAATAATCATGGACAAATCAAACACGGTCATCTAGCCCCAAACTATGTTTTCCAGTAACTATGGGTTGTAAATAGGTAAAAAGTAAAGAAAATATTAAAACGACCGATACGTACTGAAAACAGTAAAACAGTATGCAAACGTCTACATGAGGCAGTGCAGAACATTTTATGCATTTCTTGTGTGGTGTAACCACAAAGTCATCATCGCTGAAATGCTTTGAGTAAACAGTGCTTGATTTTGTAGGAAACAAAATGTTACGTTCTGTAGTTCTGATCTACTTTTCCTTCAATTCGAGAAAATAAGAATAAAATATAGTTGAAGAATATTGACAACACCCTTGCACTAAATAACAAGAAACCAAAAATAAAAATTCATAATTTTATATTATTATTGATTTTCATTTAGGTTTTTCACTGACACATGGTAAGAAACTCCTCTATTTATGAAATTTACTTTGCCAATTGCATTTTTGCACCTTATTATTGACCATTTCGGCAATTTTGACATCAAAACACACGAAGCTCTGCCTGCCATGAAATTGTGCAATTTCTGCTCAGTACAATCATTTACGAATGACAGCAACATATCTCGTTGTGTAAGAAGTTAACTCGCTGCCACGCCTCCTTCAGCAATCTATCGAAGTGGCAAAAAAAATTTTCTTAACTGTGATTAGCATAGTATTTGTCTACTTAGTATCTACAGACATGGGAGATAAAGTATAGATACGTGATGCTGATAACGTGATTTGATCATGTTACTCGCTGGATGCGTGATTTTCATCATGTTATGTACTTGGAACATAATCTAGGTACACATATACATATATGTGTCGCATCAACATGTAAAAACCGGCGAGGAGTGAGTCAAACTAGCACTCCGAGGGTTCCGTACCACCACACCTCTCCCCACAACTACATAGTTATAATGACAATGATACCTATTCACATATACAACAAAAGACATCAACGCAAGTGACAAAAATATCCTTTTTTTTTTGTTATTCGGTGCGACTCACACTTGGTATTTTTTTTACATATTTGTTGTTTTACTTGAGTGTTAGTACTTAAATCACACGAAGTTAAACGCTTGCACTTATTACCATAGAGCTACGCAAACGTGCAAGGCGTTGGCTCCCTCTCTATATCCTCATCATCAGAGAGACCCTCCGAGACCCAGTAACCCAGGTACTTAAAACGAGAAACTCTCGGCAAAGCGACTCCGTCAAGGAAAACAGGTGGAACTGTATTGAATTTGTGACCACGAGATTGAAACACTAAAAGTTCACTCTTCTTCACATTGTACCTGAGTCCACAGGCCCCGGCGTACCAGTAATAATTTACGTAAAGCGCTTGTTGAGGGACCCAGCAACACCATATCGTCAGCCTATCTGATGTTGTTGAAAAATTTACCATCTATAGAACAGCCGACTCCAGTGTTGCCTAGTTCCTCAACAAGGCTGTTTACGTACGGGCTAAACATTCGAGGAGAAGTCAAACCCCTTGCCTCACACCACACTTCAGTCTGTATTTGTGTCTGCCCACTTTACAACGTTTATTTGGTTGTTCTACCAATAATCAAAAGTTGAACTACCTCTTCTGGGAGGCCAGTTTCTGTCCTCATTTTGTGCCAGAACACATCATAGGATACCAAATCAAAGGCTTTCGATAGGTCCAAAAAGCACGCGTAGACCGGAGTCTTCCTGTTCGTGTAATATTGGACAGTATGCTTGAGGCACAGTATCGCAGTCTCTGTGGACAGCCCAGCTCGGAAACCAAATTGAGCGTCATTTAACTGCAGATGGCTGTTCAAACTACGATCAAGCAAACTGTCAAATACCTTCACCACCGTGGCAGCCAATGAGATGTGCCTATAGTTGTGCTTATCAGAGGGATCACCGGTTTGGTTTTTAATTATTGGTACAACCACCGTTTTCATACACTCATCTGGTAAGTACGAATGCCTTACACATAACGTGTAAAACATCGCAAGTACCCTCGGCAGGTGAACACCCGCATGCTGCAGGTACTCAATACTGAGTCCATCATGTCCCGGGGATTTTCCCCTTGTCATTTTTTTAATAACAAAGTAGACCTCTTTAATTTGCTGTAAATTTTATTGGCAAAAGAGACGACGTGTGGTTCTCAGTACTGAGAACCGGCGGCGCATCGGTGCGGGGTAACGGGTCCACTTGGATATGAGTTCTAAACACGTTAGCAATCTCACACAGCTCGGTCACGCCATCTACAGCAAGCGGTACAGTAGTTCTCGGATTCAACTTTTTTGTGCTTTTCCATAAGTTTTTGAAATTCTGTTTTGAATGAAGTGACGCAAGATTATCCATTTTAATTTGCTCTGCTTTTTTCTGGCACCATTTAAGTTTGGATTTAAACAATCGACGAGACTCTAACATCTTCTCATACATAGGTCGGCTTGACAGCCTACCATGTAGCAACCAGGCTTGAAAATCTAACCGAGCTACATTGTGAGCAGTGCTAACATGCCTGTTCCAGTCCACTATAGGCTTCCTCATTTGTACACTGTCGTTTTTTTAATTCCGACGTGATCACAGCTGCTTTGCACATAACGTTTACAATAGTTTTGTACATTCGGTCTAAAACTATTCTGTGATCCGAATTTTTGCACATACTGTCACGATATGCAGACATTTCTGATGGAAAGTCTATGAGTCTGAACCCATCATTACAAATTTTGTGATAGTGCTCTACTCTCTCCCCATAGTATTTTATTAAAAGTTATAACGCCCTAGAGTAACTGGGGTTGAATAACATAAATTATTACTTCTACTGGCAAATGGTCAGACCAGACACAGTCATAATGCACCTTCACATCCATCACCGACTGCCATGTGGATTCCGTCACCAGGCAATGGTCAAGCCAGCTGGTGCTACCGTGGGCATCGCTAATGTATGTAAAGGTGCCCGAGTCAGTGCCTAATTTATCGATAAGTATCTGCACAAATCCAGTTCTGATCGCGGCAGAACTTTAACATTTCTTTCCCAAATAGCTGTACAGGTCTGAAATCTTAGCATTAAAATCTTCTAATACATATACAGATGCAACTTCAGAGTTATCGATAACGGCACTTATTTCGCTAAGACAGTCGGTAAATTCTATTAGATTTTCGTTAGAGTCTACAGGCTGTAAACTATAGAAAAGAGTGATCACATGCGACTGCCTTAATAGCCGTTAGACGCGCACTACTACAAGGTAACACTGTTACAGAACTAAATGCACTTTTGCGCCACAATAACGCTACACCGCCGTATGGTCTTCCCCGCACTATGCCGGTAGACGTATCGATGGCTAATTTTCCGGTAAAACCAAAGTATTGATCAACCGTGTCGAGCAGCAGCAAGTCATGCGGGAAAAGCCACGTCTCCTGCAGAGCGATAATGCCTGCTTGCTGGCGTAAGATCTTTTCATGTTAAATACGTTACGCTTAAATGTTCGTGCGGATGGTGGCGCATCGGAAGCCGGGTCGTTCCTTTCCCTATAATATGGTTGATGGGAGCGATGGCTGACTCTCGCGTTATACTCGTGACCGTGTGCTGTCCGTGTAAACTGGTCTTCTCTTGTTAAAGGCATTCAATAATTTTTATGTTAACTTTTCATGTTATATTGTTTTCATGTTCTAATGACATAATCTGGTTTATATCAAGGATTTCATTTTGACGCTTTTAGCTAATTATTGTTTATTTCTTGATTATTTACAAATGACATTGTTATTATTATTTTATGACTATCAGAAAGTTTGAATAAATATATTTAATTGAATTTAATAGAATGTTCCATAGAGCGTGTCAGCGATATACAGTTGCAACTTATAAAACTACTAGTTGCTGGTTTTATGTTTTGGTTGTAATCCATTTTGTGTTTTGATTAAGTTTTTTTTTTGTTTCCAAAGTCTATAAATTGTCTAAATGTAATCCATTCTGGCCAGACCTGGTCGTTCGTGAATAAATCCAGCTTAACGCCTCTTTGTCAACATTATTTATAAACAAGGGAAGCATAATATCTGCCGCTCTAAACTTACAATCCGGCGCCATTGCCGCAATGCTATTCTTCCCAATAAATCTATTTTAATACCTCTTTCTTTGCAGACTCGTCGACCGACACAACTTCGACATCATAGCCCCCATGACCCCGACTCACTTTCCGTATCAAGCGGAGTACACCCCCGACACTTTAGACATATCACTTCTAAGGAACATTAGCCTCCGGTTATGCTCCATAGAAGTGCATCACGCCCTCACTTCTGACCATCGGCCGGTCGTCTTACAGCTAGGCCCCCCCACCCCCACCGCCCCGCTCACTCGAACGATAGTTGACTGGGACAGACTCGAGGAAAAGCTCCAAGCTTCTACCTCACCCGACCTCGACACGATACCCGACTTAATGAGGACACCAGATGACGTCCGCGGTGCAAATGATGCCCTCAGCAGCCACACACAGACCGCCGTCAAAGAATGCTCCCGACAGGTCCCAGTGTTGCCCGAGCACCACTGGAACCTGCCGGAAGATGTGAGAAGACTGCTGACGGCAAAGAATGCGGCCACCCGCGCTTACGACAGTTTTCCCAGCGCAGAAAACCGCACTCGCATGCGAGCTTTACAGAGGGACGTAAAGCAGACCATGATAGAGCTGCGGTTGAATCGCTGGAATAACCTTCTTGGGGGAATCGCCCCCTCCCATCTCGCGTACTGGAAGCTGGCGAGAACCCTCAAGAAGGACCGCGAATCCCCGATGCCCCCTCTAAAACGCCCCAACCAACCAGATGCCTTTGACGACACCGAGAAGGCCGAGTGCCTGACCGACAGTCTAGAGGCCCAATGCTCCCCCAGCACCCTCCCTGCCGACCCCTCCCACCTGCGCGAGGTGGATGAGGAGGTCGACATGCGAGCCACCATCCCTCCGACCGACCCTCTCCCCCCAGTTACACCCCATGAGGTAGAGACGGCCAAACTCAAACCCCGAAAAGCCCCCGGCTCTGACGGCATCACCAACAGAGTCCTCAAATGCTTCTCCCCCAACCTCATTCTACTCCTGGTTAGCATATTCAATGCAGCCATGGAAAACTGCTCCTTTCCCGACGCGTGGAAAGGTGCAGATGTAATAGGTTTTAGGAAACCTAACAAACCCCCCTCAGACCCCTCCAGCTATAGACCCATCAGCCTGCTGAAGGCTCTTGGCAAGCTATATGAGCGTATCCTTTTAGCCCGACTTAACGACGTAGTGCAGTCCAAAAACTTACTTCCCAACGAGCAGTTTGGCTTCAGAGCCAAACACTCGTGCGTCCAACAGGTGCACCGCCTAACGGAGCACATAATAAGCGGCTTCGCCCGCAAACAGTATACAGGAGCCCTCTTCTTTGATGTAGCGAATGCTTTCGATAAAGTCTGGCACAACGGCTTGATATACAAGCTATATCAGCTGGGACTGCCAGACCGGCTCGTACTCATCCTACGAGACTTCTTCAGGAATCGGAGCTTCCGCTACCGCCTAGAAGGAGTCTTCTCATCCCCCCGACCCATCAGAGCGGGAGTCCCCCAAGGCTCCGTACTTGCCCCCACGCTCTTTTCGCTTTACATCAGCAACATGCCCCGATTCCCCAGTGTCAATCTCGCGCTTTTCGCAGATGACACCGCGCTTTATCTGTCCAGCCGATCCGCGACACTTTTAGTCAAAAGCCTTCAATCCTCAGCCCAAGTCTTAGGAGACTGGTTTAGGAAATGGAGAATCGAGGTAAACCCACAGAAGAGCGCAGCGATTCTGTTTACCTTCAAACGGCTCAGTTCTATCACCAACCCCATCGACCGCAATATCACTATGTTCGGTAGCCCTATCCCTTGGGAACGCTCGGTCAAGTATCTGGGGGTAACCCTAGATAGTCGACTGATGTTCAAGGATCACATAGAACGAGTTCGAAACAAGGCCGCGTTCGTATTAGGCCGTCTCTACCCCATGACCAACAAGCGGAGTAAACTGTCCCTTAGAAATAAGGTGACACTTTACAAAACCTGCATCCGCCCCATCCTCACCTATAATGCCGGTGTAGCTTTCGCTCACACCAGTCCCCGTCTCATTCGCCGACTTCAGCTAATCCAAAATCGCTTCATGCGTAGAGCCACGGGCTGCCCGTGGTTTCTACGGAATGAAAATCTCCATTGCGATTTAGAGCTCCCCACCATAGCTCAATACCTGAAGCAGGCTTCCAACCGATACTTTAAGTCTGCCGAACACCACCCCAACCCGCTACTCGTAAAAGCCGCCGTTTACAAGCTACCCGCGAACCCCATTCGCGTAATCCGACGCACCAGACACGTACTCACTGACCCCGACGACCCGACCACGCTAGCCGTAGCTGCCCTGACCCCGCCCCCTAACCCACAGAGAAACACTGCACCGACATTCTGCCCTCGCCGGCGAGGGCGGCGTCCCCCCGCTTCTGGCGCTTACCAGCGCTACCGGCATATACCAGGCCGCTTCTCTCCGATCCTCCCACGTCCAAGCAACGACCTAAGCCGAGGTCCGTGCCCACCTGGGCGCCCTTAGGCAGTTGCATCTTTTTGCTTTGCACTAGGTTGAGTGCCTTCCGTACTCGCCTCCCCTGCCCGGTGAAGTTGTAATGGCCCCAATGGCCAACAACAAGCTTGTACTTTTGAAAAAAAAAAAACTTTCTTTGCATTTCCTTCCATTCATAACTTTGGTCCGGCTGTTTCCATTCTCCCGGCGATCGTACCAACTCCGCAAACGAACGAAAAAAGAAAGGTTGTCTGGAAAAGATTGCTTTTAGCTATAAGACCGCCTACTGTACACTACGTTATAGTGTCTCTACGTACTAGCTTTACGTAATTGTAACTAGTGTACTATAAGTGTAAATAAATAAACGAGTAGGTAACCAGGCGTGATAATAACTTGCCCGAGCCAGTATTCGCTTCGTTGTGTATGGTCAGTACCGGTTCTTTACACGTATACCTTGAGTTTCAATTGACAGTCACCAGAGGCGTATTTAAGAATCAGGCGCCCCTGTTACAAAAAAAATCGCCCCTCTAAGTGACAAAAAACCGGCCAAGTGCGAGTCAGAGTTGGGCGCTAAGGGTTCCGTATTGCCACACGATAAACGTCAACTTTCTAAACTAAAATAACAAAACTAAATTTATCAATTTAATTATTTGTCAATCAGACGATCTATTAAGGAAGCGTGTCATTCGAAGGTGTGATTACTTTCATTTGTTAGTTTGATGTTTGCCGTTCACTGCCGCTGCGCTGCGCCCCGCCGCCCCCCGCCCCGCGGCCGATCTCCGCCCGCACCGAGCAACCGCGCCGCCGCC